>CM041531.1:22054142-22654142 GCA_023238725.1 Scortum barcoo
CAGGTCAGTGAGCGTGTGACGGCGGTGAAACTTAGCAACGCCGCAACGTTTAACACAAGTTAACTCGCCCGACATGGCTACCGCTGGCTTAACTTAGCCTTGGCAACTTTCCGACCCCCAAACCTCGACACTGTGCGCTGTGGAAAGAGGAACCGACCCTTACAAGCGTTTTCTCCTTTTGTTTTGTCATATTAAAAATTAAATAAAAACCTAACCCGGCTCGGTGTCCACGGCGCCAGCTGTCATTAGCTGGACATGCTAGCAGGTCAGTAGCTGCGGCTGCCATATGTTCGTGTTGCCCCCGTTAAAAAAGTTGTAAACGTGTCCTGCAGTGTTTTTTTTTTTTTTTGTAGGTGTAACTTTGGCGGGACTGCAGCAGCCACAGTCTGGTCGGTGCGGTGTTTCACTGAAAGCGTGCCTCACACGGCTTGAATGTCGCCGAGGCACATTTGTGTGAGAGAGAGAGGAGAAGAAGGAGCACATGCTGCTGCTGTCAAAGCTTTATTTCACCTGAAGTTCACAGAAATTGGACTGTGAACTTCAGCAGCACTGGGTCGTGCTGCTGTAACGTGTTAAAAACAATTTCAGCTGTGTTATTTCAGCACAGACAGTCTTTGCTGCATATATAAAATAACATTAAGTAACAAACTGCATTCATTTATTTCAGCAAAACCTATACTGAGTTTTTGTTGATATTTGTAAATGTAAAGGCATGAACGTGTGAAGGTTTTGTGCAGCTACAGAGACAAGTTGTGCGTATGTGCGGTTAATTACAGCTTGACAGCGCTATCTTGTTCTACCAGTTCCTGAAAATAATTATATTTACACTATATTTATGCAATGGACACTTTTTGATTCTCATTTTCATTCATTTCAAGTGTGTCACCGTGGCATATTCAAACACTAAGCCAGATTTAAAGATTTTAAAAGAACAGAGGGTACATGGAGGGAGGGTGGGCGTTGAATTAAGCTCAGGCAAGTGAAAGCAAACTCAAATCTCTTAAAGTCTGTCAACTTTTTTTTTTTTTTTAACAAGTGGCAAGACCTGTTGTCAAGCCTTATATCTCTAAAAACTACACTGAGTCTTGAAAGGAAGAAATCAGTTTTCCATTCAAGTGATGGGCTGGATGTAACAAATGTTTAAATTACATATATATAAATTTCAGATAATTGTTATGATGCTGTACATTTTCTGTATTGTATAACACTGATACACTGAACCTGTTAAAAGCATCTCTTGCCTTGCATCTTCAGTAATAGCCTATAAGTCGCATATTTCTGGATTCCAAGTGTGTCAAACAATATGACAGTACATGAAAATAGTCCTTGTCCTGGTGGATAAGTGATCTCAGGTGTATTTCACGTAAAAGAGATGCCCTTGGTTTGAATCTAGACGAGGATCTTTGCCGCTTGACACCATCCTCTTTCCCTCTCTCCCCCAGGCTAAACTATCCTACAAAGGTGAGAGTCCCTAAAATCACAAAACACAGTGGACAGTATTTTTATTTCATAAGGCTATCTTGGGAACTAATGTCACAGCAGAGGAGAAGAGAATAAAATAGATAATGTATTGCCTGGGTTTATTAATTTATTATACAGATTATCTCAATTGTATTAACATAACACTCAAAGCTAAGTCAGCCATTGGCAGAAGCTTAATTTTGAAGGACTGGCATCACAAACTGTTTGAAACGTAACTCAAGATCTCAAAAGCATTTAAAGGTAACATATCTTTCAGGCGTTATTACAAGGAGCGTGTCAAAACGATATACACATTTCACTCACTTTAAGCATGTTATAAATTCAGTGATACGGAATAAATATTCCTTTGTGTTAGACTGTGTTTAGAAGTATATCACATGTGACTAAAAATCAACATTACAACAACTATTATATTTTGATCTTATTTGATATATGGATTAATTAACTTGTTATTACAGGTCCACAAGTGTGTGTTTTTCATTTTGCCTGCACCGGGAAGTTTCTGTTAAGGTGTAATGTCGAGCCAAATGCGAATGGGTGAACCTTCTATCCATTATGATTGACAGGAGCAGATTTCACCCTTATATTTACTTGTTGTCACTTGAGGCAACAGAGTGACTTTTAAGGATTCACCTGCTGTGGGAAATAAAATACATGCTACATGTTTGCTAAGGTTAAGTGCTCATTGCTTTAATGATTGCAGACACTTGGAAAAGGTGAAATCTTAACTGCTAAATCAGAAGAGGTACTTCAGACGCAGGGATTTTCGTGGTGTCGGCACCAAGCATCACTACTGCAGACAAACTAGACTGGTGTTGTCGTGAAATGACAAATTATTGGAAGTGGCTGTGAATCAATTATCTGATGTTACTAAAAATGCGTACAGCATCCTTAGTTACTCGGGTGAACGACAGAAGCTTCTGTTTTTTGGGGGTTTAGGTTGTTAGACATAGATTTAAAATTAAAATATTCTGTGTAAAAGAGTTGAGTTGTTTAAGACATAACAAAGGTCATGAGCTGGATTTAAACCCACACATGTATTCATTAATGGCATTTGGCATTTACAGCGCCTTTATTTGTTTCTGTCTTTGGGCCTGAACCATTGGATTCTTCGGCTGTGTCCTCTCCCTGAAACTCTGGCATAGCAATGTCTCCATGAATGTTTGGCTTGTGCAATCTTAAATCAATTTTTCCTTCGATTAAAAAAGGAGTTTGATTTGGAGATGGGACGAGGGGAAAAACTGCAGCTGGAATAAGCGTAGGAATAAAAGCACCACTGTGCAAGTGGTTTTAATCTGGTCTGGACTGTATGACTTGGCCCTAAAGGGGGCGGCTGTCCAAATTAATAACTGGAGTGTAATAATACACAGCCAGAGAAACAGGGAGTTGCACACTCCTCAGTTGGTCTCTTTTCTGAAAGCAAGGATCAAGTCAGGGCTTGTTTTTGTAACAACCTGGATAACCTCTGCTGTGAATATCTGATAGAGTTTTTTTCTCCACTGAGCTTCTCATTGTTGAAGGCTGCTTGAGCTGTGCTGTGATGATGTTAAAATCTTGTTATCATGTCAATATCTATGTAGCCAATTGTTCAGGCTTGCAATTAAAGTGTTGTGAAAAGGAGAAGTAATGTGTTCCAAAATAAAATTCAAACAACAGTGGCAGATTTTTTATCTCTCTTTTAGCAGCTGCAACAAAATGAACATTATTTTACATAAATGTACTTAACTTTCTAAAATTGTGCTGTCATAGGAGCTGATTGCTCATGTGTATGGCAGATCTCTACATCTTTGCTTTAATGGAGCTGACTGGTGAATGTCGGCTTCCTGTACACTTTCAGCCCAACTGTCGGTTGTCTCGCTGTCAGCATTTCTACTTGCATATGTGAATGTGATTAAAAATCTGAGAGATATTGTGTTGTTGGAGAACGCTGTGCCTTTCCGTCAGTCTTTTTTATTCAGCACTTCTTTGTCTGTTTGTCGGGTGTCTCTGTGTTTTCTGAGTGTTTTCTTGTCGCTCAGGAAACAGTCACCTCTTTGAGGTGAAATATTCCACTGTTCTTTTCAGAGGCAATGGGCAAGCGTACTGTAAGGGTTTTCCCCTGATTATGTACAGTGCCATCTGGACAGAAGAACAAGTCCGTCTGTGAATCAGTTTTTCTACAAAGTGAGATAAGATCATTCAAAAGTCACTGAAATAATTCTGAGGAAAGAACACAGATTTTTTATTGACTTTGCTTACCGTATCGCTATTTTTTTCTAATCAAATTTAAGGGTTCTTTATCAATATTTGTTTATGTTAAAAAAGAAGTATCCAATATATTGTTTTTTTTTTAACTTAAACATTAGTATTGTTGTTGTTTAAAACAGTGGAAAAGTCCATTATTTTCTTAGAAAGTCTGTTAGTTTAGCTTCTTTGTTTTAGCCATTTCACTGTGCTTTTGACCCGTTTGTGTTTTCTAATCCTAGTAACGGCACAGGAAATTATTGTTTGATCCTTCATACTGGAGGTGTGAGATTTTGCCATAGAAGTCTGTAGATTTGAACCCATTCACTGTTAAAAACTAATGGAGCCAAAGGTAGATAAAAATATTAAAATGTAAAACAAAAATCAAAATAAATAAAAAAAAACCCTAACCCACACTTAGCTCTAGCCACTAACTATGACTCAAGACTTGGGGAGTAAAAAAAAATTCATAGACTGGTTCAATATTTTGTGACAAAGGAGGGGAAAAATTCAACGAGCAAGGTCAACTGATTCTCATTATTTGTCCATGTGAACCTTATGGATCAGAAACAGTTGCCCTGACTTATGTTTACTGTGACAACAAGTGGCGACTGTATGACAGCTCAGACAAACCGATTTTCAGACCTACTAGGAACTCCAGTTTCTCTAAATTTCGTGACGGCTGAGCTCAGTGTTTTTACTCTAAGTAATTAGCCATTTTGTGTTTAGACATTTGAAAGTCATGTTGAGCAATATTAACAGACATCAGTCCTGGGCCCTTTCATTTTGTAGCTTACAGCTAACTGACATTGTGAAACAAAGTGAAAGAGTCCGTGTTGGACGTGTGATGGTTTTCTCTGGCGACAGACAGTGGCTTCAAATGTGCTTTCATCTATAGCATCAGATGGGGTAAGCTGGGTTATACATACTAATTATAGAACATATTTCCCTTTCACCGCTTTTGAGTATAGTTTCACATGTGAAAATAGCACGATTCATCTTACAGTACTTTACAACATGTGTTCGAGCTTATCCCTTGAAGTACCTCTTCCTATTGTGAAGTGACTGTGTGAGCGGTAGAGACAGGTATCGACAAGTTAGGGTTACGCCGGTCACGAGCAGAGGCATCATTGGCCGTTAGAGGTGGTATGAGGCGGGTGGGGGGGAGAAGTGCCCTTTATGGGTGGCAGAGTAGTAGATCCACAGCGGAGGTGTCTGGCTCTCTGCCCAGACATGCCATGTGGGGTTCAGATGGCAGGGTGGAATGAGAGGAGAGGGGGCACACTGCTCTCTGGCTGCTGTTAAGGGGGACATGAGCAGCGTTTTTGTTTACTCGCTCTCCTTCTCCAGACATTTCTGCTTTTCTTTTTGTATATATTCTACATACATTGTTTTCTTTTTTCTTGTTTTTTTTCCTTTGAAATTGAAAGAAGTATTTGTGGTTTGCCGGTTGTCACCGTAGCGGAGCAGAATGTTGTAGACCCACCGCCAGGACTGAGGCTTCTCTCCTCTCTCACTGCTTTCTCAGGATGTGAGAGAGACCACCAGTGACATGAGAGAGAGACTGATCTTGGCTAATGAAATCTCCAGATGCCAGCAGTCACCACAACCACTTAGTGACTAGTCAGGTTTGATTTTGTTCTGTTAACGTGCTGTGACATTTCTCGTACCTGTGGGGTTGCCTTCGTTGTGCTTAGATGCATGGATATGTCGAGGCGCATTATTATCATAAGGAAGTGATCATACTGAGAACAGCTAGTGGAGAAAGCGATCCTGTCCTTGTCCATGTTGTTGTCATTGCTCTGCTCCTCCAAATCAAGAGCACGGTCCTCTCAGTCCTTGTCGTGGGAAAGACTGAAAGACTGAAATTACATCGCTCTCATGGTGGACTATTTTGAGCTCCCAAAGAGAGTGGCAGAGGGCAGGCAGCAGGTTCTGGTGACTCGTTTGTACTTAGTGCAGGAGAATCCCTCTCGTCCCAGTACTTCTGCAGCCTTCAACTTTTTACAGCTCAAGCGCTTTGCGATCTTAACGGGGAGAGGAGTGGAAGAATGCTGTGCGCTACATCGCCAGGTGAGTGTGTCAGCACTCCCAACTCTAGCCAGGTGTGTCTTGTGTGTAGTCTAAAGTTTTATATTAAGGGGTGGGAGCCACTGCTCAGACAAGCAGCCGTCATTAGAGAACAAGGTGTCCCGGAGTCCGTCAGATATAATATTAAACTTTCCCTAAATTAACAACAGAGGACATACAGTTTAGTGAGAGGCTTCCAGTCCAAGGGTAAAATATATCGAACATGAAATTATTTCACACTGAATGCACTTGAATAGGGTTTGCATAGGGTTTTTTCTTGTTTTTGTATAATTTTAATTGTGAAGTTTATTTATATTAGACATGTTAGACATATAGGACACTGATATTGATATGCAAAAATGTATTTATAACACATCACAGCAAATTGTAGGAAAAAATACTGGCAAAAAACAAATGAGTAAGGAAAAGGAGAGGAAAACATGAAAGCAAAGCTTGGATAATTTTTTGAGAAAAAACAAGCAGTGGATAGTTTAACAGTTTGACAATAATTGACTTTGTAAATGTTATAGTCTCAGATGGAAGGCTTTGTTTGTTAGAAAGAGAGCTTATGGACCAACACGCTCTAACGTTTCTATGAAAATGTAAAAGTCAGACAGGTTAAAGGTCAGACAGCCACGCATGAGGTCCACATGTGGAGCTAGATCACCATGTGGGTACCCCCTAACCCTACTGAACTGAAGGGGTCCCAGCACCCAGTGTGATGAATGAGACGTTTGTTTCCCGGGGCGAGGCATGAGTAACTATGTGTGGCATCTGTCTAGTTTAAATTTAGTGTAACTGAAGCTACCGCTGGCTGCGCTGTATCAACATGTCAGAGGCTGCATTACACCAGAGAGAAAGCTGTTGAACTCCTGCATCTGGTTTCCTTTTTTTTTTTTTTCTTTTCTCTTTGGTCCCCTTTTACTATGAGGCGCGGCCTGCTACGCAGGGATTAGGGTGGTTTGGATCCCATTTTATTTTAGGCCACCCCTCAAAGCCATATTTCAGCCAGGCTAATACTTGGTATTGGCACCTCTACCGCATGCAGTTTTTCTCGTCCCACTCCCGTGATGTGTCCGCTGATCAGGTGTGACATATCCTAAAATGAGTTATCATGTAACAGTGATAGCTGCCTTTATTGACTGATAGGAGGTTTTAGATGGCACAGATAAGGAAATATTTTCATTTACACTTCACAAAAAACTTTGTCGTCTCTTTTAAACTTGTGACGCTCCAGTTAGATTTTCACATTCCAGTTGGGGCCGTCGTGTGTGAGTGGACCCTGCTACTTGGGACACAGTTGGAATCTGGACCATGTGGACTTTGACAGCTGGGCGAAAAGGGCATCACACACCAGTTGTGGATAGAGATTTTAACAATATAGGCCACACATTACGCTCAAAAGACAAAAGAAGTAGTTGGGTAGTTATTCCAGTCATTTTGTGAAACAAGTGTGGACTTGCAGAGCTGTGAAAAAGACATAAAGGAAGGCAAGGAAAGATTGTTCTGCTTCTGTCTTTGCATAGTTTTTTCTGGACATATACCGCTTTCATGTATGTCTTTTGCAGGGGAAATTGTTCTCTTCCTGTTTTGTCCCTGATTATTTCCTGTAAGTTTTTTTTTTTTGTGTGTTTTGTGTTGGCCTGATTACAAGCATGATAAAGAGTAACGGGACTGTTATGAGACTCTCCCTCAAGCAGAGCAGATGGACCGTTCACTTAAGGACACTGCGTTTCTTTTTTACAACCTCACCATATCCTCATCATCCATTCCTCTACTGCGCAAGTGACATACAAGATGGGAAATGCTTCTCCTGATGCAGTTGTTTAATTAATCTGCATGGAGATGGATCAAGGCAAAAAGGCTGGGGTGGAGGTTAGGAAGGTGGACATGGGCTTACTTTTATTTGATTTCATAACTAACATTAGTTTGTTGATGCTTGGATATTCCAGGAGCATTATTGAATATAATTATATGGTTAATTATGAACTTGGTTGGAGGATGTTAGTTGACACACCGCGCAGTCATCGGCGCTGTGTATATACTGTAGCCTCACTACTCTCTCTAAGACCTGTGGTGTGCAAATGTCAACTCTGCTCTGTATTTCTCTCGCTTTCTCTCACACATACAGGCACACAAAAGCTCTCGTTTCCCTGGCTGTCCCTCTCCCTTGCTCTTTCTCTCTCTCTCTCTTTCTCTTTCTCTTCTCCCCCCCTGGTGATTTTTTTTCAGGCACATGCACAGTCAGCCCTGTCAGATTGTTTAAATGTCACCCCTGCTAGCAGTAGCCTCTGATGTTATCCTCTCTGGGTTATTGCAGGCCATCAGTCCGCTTGTGTTCGCCTTGGAGGCCAATCTTCTAATGCACGGTAGCTCCCCTGCTTCACTGAAAACCAATACATACATGAACTAGGTTTTGTGTTTACATGCACACACATTAGAAAACCCTGGGAAAATGGGAGAAGCCATGTGGTTAGAGGAAGTTCTACTTCAATTTATGCATGTGTCTAAATTGTAGAAATTGCCTGCTCTTCAGTTTTGGAAACTGTCTTGTGTAGATTTTTTTTCTGACTCAGTTATATTCGTACTGTGAAGTTATAATCTGTGTCCTACGCTTTTTCGTGCAAATGCATGCATGAAAAAACTCATAAAACAAACCCAATTAAACATATACATACGTTTTCCCCAGCAGAAACTTTGCTGCGTCCACTGGGTTTCCCGTACTGTTATATCCTGATTAAGGAAACCACGTTTCTTGTTTACATGAACTTACATGAAACCAGGCTACAGTGACCCACATTCGTCTATGCATGCAAACACACTCACAGATATATTAGATCTGGCTTTCTACTGGGCCAGTAATTGGCAGACTTGTGAATAGTTAATGCAAAGGCAATAGCAACTATTTAAAGTTTGTTTGTTGTGATCGGTGCTGTGGCTCCAGTTTTGCTTCCATTACCTGTCAGATATGTATGTCATTTGCTGTCATGTTAGGAGAAGCAGACTCCTCCCCTTGCTTAGTAGTCTCGAGGTTTCTCAAGGGTATATCTGGGGTCAGTTTCTTTTTTTCTTATCGTGTTCAGCTATATTGCTTGATCAAACGTTAAGTGTCAGATGTGTCCTGCAAAATCTGGTGTCTATGTGATATTTAAGTAATAATCTTAAAGATTTTCATTTAAATAAATGTCTGTTAAGTCACTATCTATCACAGAATGAGGTAACAGTGATGACTGTGTCTGTGTCCTGCTGATGAAAGCTCTTTCATTATTAGTATGACTGGGGTGTCGGTTTCCCAGAAAAATCACAAGTTAGGCCTCTAACAAGACTTTTACCGGTTAGTATGGCCGAACAAACAAAGAAAAGGTTGACGACAATAAAACTTGAAGCAGAAACTTAAGTGAGGTACAAAAACACATCTGCAAATTATTGCTGTGGGTGTCACAAAATACAACAAAATTTAAATCTTTGCAATTTTGACTTTAAGGATGTCTGAGACTTTCGTCCAGTCAGATGATTCTGATCCTGTTTGAACGGATCAAGCAAATCTAGTTTCGTTATTAAAGGTTTAGCGGGACCGAAATGGTATATTGTACTGAAATACCCCTCTCATCTAAAGGCATTGTCCTTATCGTATTTGATCTGTCTATCTATCTGTCTGTCTGTCTGTCTGTCTCTATATATGAGCACTTTTATAAGTGTCATTTAAAAAACCCTAAAGGCAGTTGCTGATGTGTTAGAAAGGGATCTTTGTGCGTTGGTGGGTATTTAGCTCAGGTGGTTACTTGGCACTCTATGTTTATCCCATAATGTTATCTCGGCATGAGATTGTTAATTAGGAGCTTAATTTAGCTGCCGGCATATGTTAACATTGGCTTAGGCTGCCATTGTTAAGCCTCTGCTGGCTGGTGAGTCTGCTGTGACGGCAGAGGAAGGCTTTTTGATGTAACCCTAACATAACATTACAGGATAAGACAATAACAAGGCTTTGCAGATGTCCGATTAAACTGAGATCCGCACCTCAGGACTTTACTGTATACTGTATGTGCTTTGTTCTGTATGTACCTCGTGAATCTAGATGAAGCCATCGTGCCGTATTATCCCCTACTTTTGGATTTCTCTCCTTCTTGCTCTCAGTGAATTTTCTATGTACACAGACCGAACCACCGACACATACAGGGATCACCAGTAGGTTTGGCACCAACCCAGTCAGCAAGGTTTAGAGCCACAGGTATAGGCCAGCCCTTACAATATGTGTGTGCATGTGCGTCACAGGCTCTGTGTTTAGAAATGTAGGCAACCAGCCAACTGAAGAGTTCTTGGAAAACCCAGGGGAAGGAATTAAATTTACCTTTTTGGGCTCTGCTGGGAATCATTGCAAATATCTATATAACCTCAGTGTAAAAAAAAAAAAAGTTTTACTCTTAAAAGGTTTTTAAGACGTCTTGTGCTTGAAATATAGTTGATTGTTGTTGAATTATTACACATAATTTAATGCCATAATGACAGTATACAGTCGTCATCAGATATAAAAAAGTGACTGTGAAGTGTTTAATTCGCAGGAATCTCTGCCATGTTGTTACCTTACATTAAAAAGCCAATGAGTCCCACTTAATGAGGTATTCAAATTTTAAATTTGGAAAATAGGCCACTGGTATCTGATGGGTAATCAGGTATTGGGATTGGCAATGAAAAAGTTGGCTTGGTGTATCCTGAACTCAGAGCATTAGAAAGATTGTGTGTCTCACTGAGTCAGTGTGGACTGATACTTTTATAGAAACAGAAGCCCATCTACCAATTGACAGGTGTCTAAAATGCTCAAGAAGCACTACTTGAAATATTTCATGATAATTAAGCATTTAGATGTTGTACTTGTTCCACTGATTTAGAAATATTACATTTACAGTTCTTCAATGTGTTGATTGATTATTTATCCAAAGTATATGCCATTTTTCCCTTGAGGTTTTGGCACACTTTTGGTCTGGTCTGTTGGTCAGCAGCCCCTGAGGAGAGCTGTAAGAAGAGACCGGGCTGAATACAAAGCCTTCTGTACAGAGGACGTAAGCAGAGCCTGTTCTAATCAATCTCCTTGTCCACCACAAAGGGAACCCTGGCTAAGGTTACCTTCAAGCCTCAGCACCACATGGTGTTGGAGCTGGGGGTAACCTGAGATGGTAATATGTGTTAGGGTGTTTGTGCACACACACATAGATCCAAACACTCACGCACAAGGGTGTATATACACTACAGGCCAAAAGTTTGGAAGCAAGACAAAATTTGTACAAAAAAAGATAATAGTTCCATTGGTATACTTTGCATCAAAATAAACATTATTATTATATAAAGAGTAACTTATCAGAAGACATTTTTACTATAATTATCAGGTATTTGAGTTTTTCTTGCTTAGACTTTGCTTTCTTCAAAGTAACCTCCTCTGGCTTTAACAACAGCATGGCATATACAAGGCATTCTTTCCACAAGTTTTTTAAGGTATGTGCCAGGAATTTGCATTCCAAGCTTTCTTAAGTTCATCAATAAGAGACTGCTGATTTGTGGGACGCGCTTTTCTGACTGATCGATCCAATTCATCCCACACAAGTTCAGTTGGAGAGAGGTCTGGAAACTGAGAGTCCAAACCATCTTTTGAAGAACACCTTCCTCTTCTTTTTTGTCTAGGTAACATCAAGTGTATACCTAAAAGGTAAATTGAGGAAAATGGTGCATATCAATGAAAGCAAAGTCTGATCATGCAGTAAATACATCCCAAAATACATATAACTAATGCTGGTTTTTAAGAAAGGCATTGTGAACAGAAAATGTTTGGCCATATATATATATATATATATATATATATATATATATATATATATATATATATACACATATATATATATTTATCTTGAAAAAAAAAATATTATATGTATATATATACCCATACAGTACGCACAGAAAGACACAGGAAGGTACAACCACAGGCACACAGGAACATTCATACGCCACCCACACTTTTATACCCATACACATGCACGTACACACACAAAGAGAGGTAGACTGAAAGATCGTGGGCGCACCAGCAGGAACCTGCCGCAGCAACGAGCTTGTCATCTTCTCCAGGAGAAAAGATGATAGACTCCTCAGTAGTAAGCTGGGCTTTCTCAGAATGTGGGCCTGTGTGTCACTGCTGGTCACAGGACCCTGACACACTTTTTGTGTGCAGTGAGAGTAGGAGGAGGGAGAAACAAAGTCTCTACGGATTATCCCCCAAGTGAGAATCCCCAGGCAGTGTGACTATCAGCCAGAGGGCCTGTCGAGCTTTGTGTCAAGGAGCCAAAGTGGATGCCGCCGTCGCCAGTGGGTCAGGCCGCTCCCTTTGGTTACCGTGAGAACACAACGGCCTTTGTGATGTGTCACAAACATCCAACAATCCGCGAAACATCTCCCAGTGAGGCGGAGCTATTATTAGCCTAGGTACAGCAAAGCCTCTTAGGGATCTTTATTTAACCGGATTGGCTGTCTGATGTATGGACACTTGAGCAGTGAGTGGCGCACCCGGCTTTCAGGAGCAGCACAGGGGCTTTGCAACCAAGGCCATTGATAAAACAACAGTACCACTACTTGTTGCTCTCCTCTCCCCTTGTCTCCTCTCCTCTCCTCTTCTCTCCTCTGCTCTCCTCTCTGACCTCCTGTCCTTAGGTGACTGGTGTTTGACTCTGACTGGGGGTTTCCCACCACCCACCCCTCCCTTCACAGTGGAGGGTTTTAGGTAGCAGGCTAATCTTATCTCAGGGCAAGGAGAGGGCTGTGGGCCAGGTAACGTGGTCGTCCCCTGTCTGACCCTCATCTGTGCAACGCTGCCACTTACCTCTCTTTACCATATGTTATGATAGATAGAAATATGAAAAAATGGAAAAGTAGAAAAAAAGTAGACTTTTTGTGGCATCTCAGCTTCACCTGTCATTTTTTTATCCTTACCAAATAAGCACTATGGAACAAAGACAAATGCAGAATATATAAATAAACATGGCAAATAAAAAAATCATTTGAACTCAGTATGTTCAATGAATGTCAGACCACTGACACTGTAGGACAACACAGCAGAGGGATTTCTAATCTGTTATCTGAGGAGACTACGAAAGAGAGAGTCCAGAGACAAGTTGCTGCTCTCATTACTATCACCAGGCCAACATAGACATCTAATACAATGTCCAAGACTCCCACAGGATAATCTGTTTTCAAGATGTACATCTTTATGTCAGTCAACTTTATTTATATAGCACATGTCAGGCACACACCCAGTGTGCATCAAAATAAAAGCAAATAAATTAAGCAATAAGATAAGAAAGAATGTATTATGTATCATAATCCCACTGATACTAACTCAATTTTATTAAACATGGCAGCAAAACCTTACCCTCTTTAACTGAACAGGCACATTTGACAACTTACTGATCCAGTAATTGAAATATTTCTTATCTGTTTTATATTCATACAGTAAGAATGATTAAAGTGGCCATTGGCTGATTAGTTGCCAATTGATTAGTGCATTCTTTAACAAAGAGTGCGTCATGCAGCTCATGCAGGACTCATGACCCCTGCTTGGTATCAGGTGCTGTGAAGTTTAAATATATGGAAAAGCATTTTCATTTGGAAGCCTATCACTTGTGGGACAAATTTTATAAGACAAAAGATTAGAAAGTCCTTTAAAGGATAAGACTTCTTATCTTGCAAAGGCAATATGTTTTATGTAATGGCAAATGGCAAAGTCAGCAGCTCATTACTCTGTCATCACCTGCCACTGCCCTGAATTATCTGTAGTTCATGTATATTTGGTGTGATTCTACATCAGGGCTAAAAAACAAACTGACAAGCACAGAAAAATATGACTGGGTCATGTTTTTTAGTACACAAAGTCTCTTGATGCCCCTGTGTGTCACATCAATTGACTGATCTGTTCAAACACCACTTACATTCAACTGTTGAACCTGTAAACTCCTCATGAATCACTGCGGGTCCTACCTGCCAAATGTTGTTGTTACTGGCTGTTGACCTATTGAGCCTTGCATTACTACAACCACCAAAATCTGCCAATAAGCCAAATTTTTGGTCAATAAAATGCCATTTCAGTAGCATCCACTTACTTTTTCTTCCATGTATGAATATTATTGTGCTTGTCGTTAGGGTTCTATTAAAGCTTTCAAACTCCTCATTAATAATTCTACCATTTTGACTCCAAAGGAAATTTTAACTTTACTATTGAAGCCTATTTCTGCTGGTAGTATTGAATGAACATAATCACCTGTTTGTGCCTCTGTCTCAATATTTCCCTTTAATCTGTCCTCCCCTGGGCCAGGTGTTGTTAAGCAACAGCAGCTACTCAGACAAGTGAGGAGAGAGGAAGTCTGTCTCGACTGCTCTCTTTGTCACTCTATCTCTCCTGTGGTGGATTGATGATTCGTCAGTCTCAACCATTTAGAAAAAAAAGCACTTCAGTGAGGACAAGATGTGAACATGCGCTCAACTACAATGTTTTCAACCACCTGTGGAGTCCAAAGAGACAGGATCTCTATTACAATGCAGGGATCTGTACATCTGTTCTCATGTCCCTGTTATTGATATTAAAAATATCCCTCTTCATTGAATTTATAAGATAAGGGCATTTAGTTGAAAGAATTGATTCAACATGTATTTTTCTGTAAGTCGCCTTGGAAAATTGTGAAAAATGCAATGGCATGTCACTATAAACGTGGAGGCGGTTGTTTGGAAAAGGGCCATGCTGTTAATTCTTCAGTCCCCCTCCCCCCCCATCTCTTCCTTCATTCTCTTTATGTTATTTCCCAGTTCAGGCAATCATAGACTGAGAGGATACAGATTTTTTTTCCCTTTCCCTCTTTCTCTTCCTCTCAGCTCTGTTGTTCTTCTCTTGCTCCCTGTCAGTCAGTCAGACGCTGTCGTCAGAGGATCCACTGCTGGGTCTTGTGACAGGCAGGCAGGGCCAGCGCGAAGCAGCTATAAATAAAGAGCTTGCTGCCGCTGCTTCTGTTGCTGCTGTTGGATACAGAGCAGAGGACGAAAGAAACCAAAAACCTTTTAACAAACTTCTTTGAGACTGTGCCTGTGTCAGATTTGGCAAAGCTGTCATATTTCTCGTGCAGTTTATGGTGTTCATTGAATGTCAGAGGAAACAAATATGGGAACTGAAATTTAACTACCAAGTTAAGACCCATTTATATGTCTTTGACATTTAAACAATATTTTTAGCTTTCTAATATTTTAATTAGATATTTATTTAGTTTTCAGTGTCACAAAATGGTTTATTATTTTTAGTTTTTTTAGTTATATTTAAGGAATATGGGGAAGTGTTTTGTAATGATTTCACAACCTTATCCTGTACGGGATACACTGTGGTTTTAGCTAAGTTCGTTGTTTATATTGTTGCCCTGGTCGTTGTGCAATTTTCTGAAGGATGTTAATCATTTAATTTTTTTTTCTTTTCCGTTCACCGCAGAGTTCAGTTTTAGTTAGGTGAGTGGTACTATACAATGAGTTAAGTTATGGCCTTTGCTTTACTTGATGCATTTTTATAGGAGCATGAATGTCTGTAATGGGATAATGTCCCTGCATGTGAAATTAAATTTTCACACATGAAACATTGGGAAGAGGGGTTACTCCCAATGGAAGCAGCAGAGCATATCCAGTGGAAGTTTATCAATAACCTCTAACAGAGTAGTGCCAGTACGGACAATGGGCTCTTCTCTGTTTGTCTGTGTGTGGGTGTGTGTGTGTTTGTGTGTGTACTCACTGCCTGTGCCGGATGACCTTTGGTATAAATAGCCTGCCAGCACTAGCTGTGATGACAGCCGACAGCACGCACCGTTGTGTGAATTTGTTTCCTGAGTAGTGCTGTTCATCGGTTATCCCTCTTGGAACAATGCCTGTATGACTGCCCACTACCCAGCAACACTCTGGTCCCTAATTTCCTGAAACTGGGCTCAAGCGCAAACTCATAGCGCAACCGCTCTGTGACCAAATAAATTTATGCAATTTTGGCAACCAGAGGCTCAAGTGCAGCCCTGGTGTAGTGCAGTATGAAAACAAAGCTGCAACAGGATGAATACATGGATAGCTGGAGGAATGCAGTATCAGCAAGCAGACTGAAATGATGAGCAATTATATCTTTCACAGGATGAGTTTGATGAGAGTTGCTCTCTCTTTGTATCGAGAGTATTTTTTTGGTACTTTTACATTAACTTATTGACGTCACACTAAGGAACATTAATAATAAAAAAAAACAACAACATATAAACAAACAAACAAACAAACAAACAAACACATACGGTAATAACTGAAAATATTCTCCAGATTGTTGTATCTTAATTATCCCCTCTTTCTCCTCCTAGATCTGGAGCCTGATGACAACACATCGTTTTACATCCTAAATGTGTCCCAGCCCCAGTCTGTGGTCACCAACCACCAGTCCATTGGCCTGCCTCGTCATGGCATGCAGTCCCACTCCCAGGTCATCAGCACTTCCCCACGCTTTCAGTCATACAAAGGATCCGAACCTCCTAGCTATGAGGCACAAGACTCCAAGTATGGCACTTCCCCACTGTTGCCCTCCGCTCCTGTCGAGGCACCGAAGGCCTTTGAGTGCCCGAGCATCCAGATCACCTCCATCTCTCCAAGCTGCCAGCAGGAGATGGATGCCAACGAGGAAGATCTGAGGGCCAATGGCCCCGATGGGGACTACCATGGTGATCGGCCCCTGTCCAGAGACCACCTGTATTTGCCCCTTGACCACTCATACCGGGACTCTTCACTCAGCCCTAGCCCTTGCAGCAGCCTCTCCTCTAGGAGCTGGTTCTCTGATGCCTCCTCCTGTGAATCATTCTCACACGTCTATGACGATGTTGACTCAGAGCTAAATGAAGCGGCTGCCCGGTTCACCCTGGGCTCCCCACTTACCTCCCCAGGCTGTGCCTCCCCTCAAACCAGCGGTGGAGTTTTGGAGGAGCAGCCCCAATGGCAGCACCACCACCCTGCCTTTGTGCACCACTCCCACTCCATCAGCCTGTCGCCCCGACAGTCCCCCTGCCACTCGCCACGCACTAGTGTCACTGATGAAAATTGGCTCAGCCCGCGGCCACCTTCCAGGCCCTCCTCGCGTCCCACCTCACCCTGTGGGAAGAGGCGCCACTCTAGCGCCGACATCTGCTACCCCAGCTCATTGTCACCTCATCACTCGCCCACACCCACGCCAGGACCTTCCCCTAGGGGCAGCGTGACAGAGGACACCTGGGCTGGCAGTCCTTCTGTAGGCATGTCACCCTTCCAGTGCTGCCCTTCTGAGGCAGACATCCCGTCCAAGACAAGGAAGACCTCGCAGGACAGAACATCTATGCAGACTGGGAAAGGGGAGCTGGGGCTAGATGACCAAGGAAATATGTCTCCTAATCTAGACTCTCCTTCAGACGAGGCCATGCACAGCCTGAAGAAGGATGGGCCTGGGGAACAGTTCCTCTCAGTGCCCTCTCACTTCTCATGGAATAAACCCAAGCCTGGTCACACACCTATATTCAGGTAAACTTAGTGAGGTTGAGGAGAATAAGCATAAAAAGTGAATATCTCTCATAACAATCTTTTATAAACTCAGCTCCATCTCACCGGTGCAGTTATCTAATCCAGCTAAGGCAAATGATTCAGGCAGATACAGGAGACATAGTGGGAGAGGAAGTGTCAGGAAAATTCAAATGTTTTTATCTTTTCAAATGTCAGCAAGGACTTTCTCAACCGGTTGAAAGAACTTTCTGTTGCAATCCATTTGTTCAATTCAACTTCCTGTTTGTATTTTACAGACACTTTGACTTCACTAAGACTCAGTGACTACAATATTAGTATGGAATTGATTCTCGATGGATCAGATTTCAGTGTTTTTTACTCAGTGCCAAAATCAGAGGGTGGTGGGGCAATAACTGCCTCTTTATCAGTATTTTTGTGAATTATTAATGCAATCACCACTTGGCAAGACAGCACATGTCGTCAATCTTAAAAGCAATTTGTAAGTCAAGGCTAAGTTATAGACCTCAGTGGTGAATGTTTTTATGGATTGCTGTGAGCTGTCATAAAGATTTAATACCCTCTTTGATCTAGAAGAGAACTATAAACATTGCAGTGCAGTAAATTAGTATCAAATATCAAGTTAAATGAATCTTAGGCCTGTTGATTAAACTTTCAGATCAATGTTCAGTAACAGAGGAACTTTGAGCTTTGTATCAGTGGTATAAATCTGACTTAGTTACTCTGTAGAATAATACAGGTTTATTAGTATGTGGAGGGAAACACAGGCACACATGTAGCACCAACCCCTCCAAACACACACACACACACACACACACACACACACACACACGCACACACACACACAGACACACACACACAACACTTGGCACACACAGGCACAATCTTCACATTAGTGACGGGTGCAATCAGAAACTCATAATGGAGAGGAGTCTTCTGTCTGCTCTCCAATGTGTGAAGCAGATGAAGACGTGGCCTTGTTTGTGTGCACTGGCCCCTTTAGCACTATAAATCAGCACAGGGCACATATGGCAAGGAGGCCACCACACACACACATGCACTTACACAAACACATGCATAGACATAACACAAGTGCTTGTTCACATAGACCTAACACTCTCCAGACAATAATAAGGTCAGATACAATGAGTCACCATTTGATCTTTGCGCCCTTGCCCTTGTAAGTGAAATTTCCTAAGGCCATGGCTAAGACAGTGACAGAATGATGTCTGCATTGCTGTAGAGGTTGGTGTTATATTTTGAGGAACACAGCAGCTACTGCTTTTTTCAGTGTTGTTTAATCTACCTGCAAATATTTCCTTATACTTGCTTTTTCTAAAGTTACAAACTAAAGTTGCCCAACGTGCCTTCAACAGTCTCTCACGTCGGCATAAAATTTCAGTTTTCAGATGTGACTTCTGCAGAAGAGAGTCAGGTGGCATAGGCTCGTGTCTGCCACGAGATGTAAGATCATTGAGTTGTGTGTGTGCATGCGTATGTGTGTCAGTGGTGTTTTTAAACAGATGGCCCAGATGGAATGGGTGGGACTGGGTTAGAGTGGGTGGGATTAAAAATTTGTGGAGTGTTCAGAGACTTTCTTTGACAAAGAGTCTTCTTGCGCCTTACTCCCTGAGCTACAATGAGATATTAATAAACTCTTACGAGTTGGTTGCCAAAATCTTTATTTAAACGAAAGGCCAGTATCAGTCTGTCGCAGATTCAATTTGTACCGTCCCAGTTAGTTAGTGAGCAGAGCCTCAGCTAGAATCACTGCAGTAAGTGAATGAACTGTTAGTATTTTGCCAATTTGTTTATTTTTTTGTGTTAGGTCCTTAAAAGTGGGAGTAACACAAAGAAAATATTCAACTAAATGGGATAACCTGTTTGACCATCTATTGAGGCAAACTGTAAAAGTGCACCAGTTTCTAGGAAGTAATTCTAATGGGCTTTCAATATAAAACTGCGAAAACAATATACACCTACATTGTTTTATATATAAAATTAGGGACAAATCTAGATTGCAAGAAAATTTGTTTACACCCATCATCCCATCATTTGACTGCACCTCACATTTGTGTAGAGATGCAAGACTACCAGGATGTTAATGGGATGACAGAGACTTTAGAGGAGACTAGGTGGGTTGTGAGAATGTGATTGGACTGAGAGCCCCTGCACCATGGTTTAGACATTTGAGAAAGGTTATGCTATGTCAGGACATAGGCCACTGCCCCCACTCTGCTCCGTCACAAAGCTCATATATCCTCTGTCCTCCTCTACTCATGTTACCGTAGCAGCCATGCAAACCCACACTTCCTGGATGGTTATGTCATGCCTGCCTGGAGGAAAACTCAAGGGTTAGGATGCCTCTATAACAGTGTTAGATCTTAGAGCTGCGGCCAGGTGAAAACCTTATTTGAAAAATAAAAACTTAAAAGAATTAAAAGAAGCTCTTTGTTGACTATTCAAGTTTTATAATTGACTACACATATATCATCCCCATTACTCAGTACAGATAACCATAAAGCAGGATGAGAAAAAAAAGAAAGATCTGTGCCTGTAATCGCATGTAATACGCTCATTCTAGTTAGTCTTGTAAGATGCTACAACCAAAAGTGGTTTTAGGCAATGCTTCTATGTCATATATGTGGTAGGAGAATCTGTAGAATGCAGCTCAGTTAGATTTTTAACCACAAGGCTACATTTAGCTGCTCAGAACTACCACAAAATACACATGCCTTTTCATTCCAAAATGCAGTCTTTCCTTTGGATTTGGTGCCAGTCTGTGAGGCAGTTTATGAAGTGAAATGGCTCCACTGAAAACCTCACTCACATGTCTTTAATTCAGTCTGATCAGATTGGTCTGCACGTATCCAGCACTTGACAGCTGTTTGGAAAGGGAAGAATTAAGGGAGTTAGCCATGCTGGCTAAAACTTTACAAACTTTCCCTTAAAAATGATTTGCACTGTCAAAGATCTATCATGCAGTTTAGACTCAGTACGTTTGCATGCTAGGAGCACTGTATGGCCTTTGATAGAAGCAAATAAAAGCTTATGCCGCCATGTGACAGGGTGCACAAAGAGCCTGAGATGAGTGTGCAGCACACGGTGTCTGCCTCCTGGTCCATGATGCAGCAGCTTACAGACACACATACACATGCTTGGACACAGTGGGAGTGTCTTTGTATACAAAGACACACACACAGTTTGGCTTATGATTATGATTTATGATTGCTTACTGCTGTGCTAAAAAAACAGTGGCACTTTGTAACTGCTGCCAGACAAAACACCTGGATGACATACATACAGTGAAGCTTGTGCTGCCCTACAGTAGGCCTCTCGGGTCATGAATCATTAATTGTGTACACTGTCAAGATGTGTCAACGGTTGACAGTGTGGCTTTTAATACAATTCAAATACATGGTCAGATTAGACAGAAGTACTGTTGTAGTTCAGTACACGTTAGTATGTATTGCATTATTACAGTGTAGAATGAAAAAGTAGACTTTGATGAGCAAAAGTATGGAAAAAATAAGTAAACCAATAATGTAAGCCAAGTAAAACATTAATCTAAAGAAACATAAACCGAAATGTGGATTAACCTTGTTGTGGAATTTTCTTTTGGAACATTTGAAGCTGTCATACACGCAGTGATTATGAGTGACAGAGAAACAAAGATAATGATAATGAAAATGACAGTTAAAGATAGTCATATAGTGTCCTATCATTTGGATGATTTATTTTTCAGCATGTCTACAATGAAACACATTTTTGTCCATATTACTTCCTGTTATGTGAGTGTGGACATTCTCTCCAAAACCATTTCTTTTACTAGATTCTGCTTCAGTATAATTAAATTAATTATAATCAACCACAATAAATACAGCAACGTCTGGAAAAGGCAAAGCTTGGTTGATGCTAATGGTTGATACCCATGTTGACAAAATGTTTTGGGAGATAAACTGATCTAATGCAATCAGATGGAGAGACCCAGTTTCTCTGTTGAGAAGGCCATTGAGTGTTTTATTTTCGAGTGCAGCTGTTCAAATATGATTGTGGCCTACACAGATAAAAAAAAGAGGCAGGGAGGAAAAGCACACAATGACAGCCCATGCGGTGCCCTAACACGTAACATATCCACATGTACAGTATGCACACAGACTCACACACACACAGTAATTTACTCACTGTCTGACACACACTCTCATGCTGCTGCACATTCACTGACCCACACAGAAGACTCACAAAGAAAAGCCCCCTTTAGAAAATGATTCACCCTCAAAGTCTTAACTTGACCTATTACAAGTATTATGCTTAAGAACAGGAGTAATGCATGTGGGCATTCCAGTGATTCACTGTCTGCAGGGCCAAAGTGCTCTGCATGCCATACGCCCATTTTACTGCCATTGTACTGTCTCAGACCATGAAAGGGGAATACCACCTTGTCAGCTTTTGAATGTTTTTTAGACAGCTTTTAAGACAGGCTGTTGTTAACAGCCATAAAGCAGAGAGAGGTCGCTTTGCTTGACCCAACTGTGATGTCACATATATTAACATATCTGCGCAGAATAAGGTGAATTATGGAAAATATGAAGGTGTGAGCACCCAAGCAAGCAGGGAAATTCTTACTGTTAAAGCTGCTGAAATGTTCTCTCTTTATCACTGATAAGACTCTGTGTTCTCTCAGTCTTTATTTGTACCGATTACTACAACCACACACCTTTCCACTGTATGCTTTCAATGAGTTCTTTTACACAACACTGTATGTTATACCGGTGTGATAATTAAAGCTCTAATATGCTCTTTGTCTTTCCGTGTGTGTGGTATTGTCTTCTCAGGACATCCTCCTTGCCTCCTCTAGACTGGCCGCTGCCGAGTCAATTTGGCCAGTATGAACTGAAGATAGAGGTGCAGCCCAAAGCCCACCACAGAGCGCACTATGAGACTGAGGGCAGCCGAGGAGCTGTCAAAGCAGCATCCGGTGGCCACCCAATTGTCAAGGTAACACATTTTGGCAAGTTTGGGGCTCTTAGTGCTACTCAGCCGTAAACCTCCACCATTTTGTTGAATCTATAAAGACCATTAGCCCAATACTAACAAAAAAACTTGTGAAAGACATTTGTCCTGACATCTATTGCACCAAAATCTATTTTTATAGAACATTAACATTGTTTTTTTGCACAATTAAACATGCCTATACCATATTACTATTTACTGTCCGTGTTAACAGAGTGCTGGCCATGCATTAGTTAAATTAGGCCCTGTGCACTGAGCACATCCTTCATCTCCCGCTGTGTTAACCACCAAGGCATCAGCTGTGGCAGCCTTGAGTAAAGAAATCAAACATGAAAGGAAAAGAAATAAGCTGAACTGAACTTATGTGCTGAATTTAGCAACGGCTTCCCGAGAGAGGCTGTCATTTTACCCTTGCAATTTGTACAGGGACACATCCTTCATGCTCCGAATGCCGACTGCAATATTTGAATGATGGAATGAACATGTTAATTGACTATGTATAAGTAGTGGTTCAGCCTTGTAGCTCAAACATCAGCTGCTTGTTGCGAATGATCATTACCTTTAGGGTTTCATTTTACATATTTGCATGTGTGAATCGTCACATGAATCCTCTCCCACAGTAAGGGGACAGTAAGACTGTCAGTCAACCTGTTGAGGCAGGAAGATAAGCAGGCAGGCAAGACAGCCCTTCGCTGTTGCCCAGTCAGCTGGTCTGTCATTTGATAGCACCTGTGAGAGACTAGGTGAGCCTATAGAGAGCCATAGCTGCTTTTTCTCTCAGAGAGAGAGAGAGAGAGAGAGAGAGAGAGAGAGAGAGAGCGGAAGATTTCAGTCACATTAATATTTCAAGAAGGCAGTGACAAGCTTCCTTTGTGTGTATGATTAAGATTTAGCCTTAGAGCTGGACCATGACCACTGTTGTGGAGCCCAACAATGGATGAATTCAGACTGGCAGTGTGGTCAGCTCATCCAATCAGCCATGTACAGTCTCTGCATGTCGTGCACACTTGCATCCACTCTACTAGAATTGCAGTGGCACCTACAACATTTTGGATTGTAAACTGAATATTTTAAAAAAGCAGGTAAAGTGTACAGATGTTAAGCTGTGTTTGTTCCTGGTTTTAAATACAGTATATTATTCATCACAGTTGCACTATTATGACACTCCACATGAAAAATATTAAAAAAAAAGTTTTTCAATATGTTATTAGCATCTAAATGCATTTGATTCTATAAGCATTAAGATGTAAAAAGTACATTGGAAGTACAGATATGTTGTGTGAAGTTGTTATGAGTTTTGTCATTGTTGAATGATGTGTGTTGTCATTACTTGGGATTACAGATAGGAAGTAGGTTAGTCCTAAGGCCAACTCAGTCACTGTTCATTATGCACAATTTGCACAAGATATAACAGAAAAAAAACAATAACAATCAAACAGCTGTGGACACAGAATTTCCTGAAACAACAAGGAAGCCCAAATTACTGCCATTTGTTGCTTTAGAAACAGCCCATGTCCTCATACATTCGGTCATGCAGGCTCCCTCCAGGCCAATCATTAACCATTTCAACCTCAGTTAGACCAAAATCCTATCCTGCCATATGTGACGATGCATAATTTAGCTGTCAAATGTTTTCAACCAAGCGTTTGCCACGCTTGCCCTCATTCCTCGTCCCCAGAGGGAATTGTTTAGTTATAGCACTTTTCCTTGCAGAAGCTAGTGAGTAGAGAGTTCATATCTCAGGTCAGACAAGGCTACTTAAAAGCTGATTCCAAACCCAGCAGGAATCTGGTCTACAGTATTTGCATGCGAAGCCCTGGCAGTCAGTGCAGTCAGTTTTACTGTAGTCTGAAGACAGCAGACTTTGGTTTGTTTGCTTCAAACATTCTTTTTCATAATTGTATATTTTTCATGTAATTTGTTTGATGTTTTTATAAGTCAAAGAGGCAGAAACAGATGGTAAACCAAAGGACAAGTCTGCTTTTTTTTTATGAGCAAGGTTTACAAGCAACTTTGTTCTGTTCCTGATAAATTGCTATACAATAAATCTCCTATGAAATAATTTAGCTGGGTGTCTAGACCTGTACAGAGAGTCTTGTAATTACAAAAAAAGGAAGAAGTCAGTATTTCTAACGTAGGATGTTCCAGTACCTGCAGGTACCGCTACTGGCAACGCTGAAAATCAAATGTATTTCTGCTTGATCGCGCTTTCATGATCACATTGACAAACAACAATGCGTTGTCACGGACCAGAGCGAGGGAAGCACACAGACAACACTTGCTTGCCTTGAGCAGTGCTTTGCAGAGCCCCGTGCACAGAGAGAGAGAAAATGTGTGGGTGAATGAGCTTTACGATGGAGGGAGGGAGGGAGGGAGGGGTGAGCAAGTGAGGTTTAATTGTGTTTGATAATAGAGTATATGTGATATTTAATAAAGAAATATCTACATTCATAGTTGTATATTGTTAGTCCTGAAATAACCACAGATTTCATGCATATTGAATTAACCCACCTCTCTTATCTTTTCGAGAAAGGTTTATGCTCCAGCATGATTTTAGGATACTTTTTTTTTTTTCTTTTTTCTTTTTTTTTACTGTAGACACTAAAAAACACTGACAATCAACATAAAATGAACAGCTGGCTTGTGCTATGTGAGGATAGATAGTATCAGCACTTGTCCAGCAGGTCTAACAGTCTTTGTTTACTCAACACCCAGTCCTGTATTGTTGGTCCTCTCAGCCTCTTTTTGATGCACTGTGCAAAAAAAAAGGCATCAGACTGAAAGGTCATTTCTTCACCCTGTGATGTCATTAATGTTTTTCACAGAAACACATTAACTTAACCAACACACACACCCCAAACATACGTATGCACTTTTACGCACACACATACACACACACACACATTGTGCTTTAAATTATTGTTTGACTCTGTCAGGAGGAAAAAAATAAAGATAAAAGAACACAAACAATAACAGCAACAGAACATTATTCAAAATTCAATTTATTACATTATTGGAGGGAATCTCAAAGTCACACAGCCACTGTACTCACTGTGTTAACAAGCTTGCACATATCATGTTTCCCAGGTGCACTGTAGGTGTGAACCAAGCTATCCCCTGGAGGCAGAGTGACACTGGTGCCAACATGGGTGATTACACCTTCTCTGCCATATAATTTGCATACATGGATTAGACATTTTGGGAAACATTTCAGGAACTACCGACATTAACACTTATGTTGGGCAACATTAAGAAGGAGCTTTTCTTTGTCATAGTGGCAAACAGTGGTAAATAGCACGAATACTTTTAATCTGAAAACACTGTGATCCTCCAGCAGCTGGCCTGTCTACTGATTGCGCTTCATCGTTGCCTGTGGCCCTGCGGGACTTCTTATTCTCCTCGGGTCTTGACTCTGGTGGTGTGATGTCACCAGATGACGGCATAGCTGCCATCTGGACACAGTTATGACTTCCTTTTGTGGCCACACCGTTGCTCAGATCAATGCACCACTGAACTGCTGTGTCAACAGAAAAGAGAGGCTCGCCCCGGGGGGTCGGTCTAGTTTACATGTGCTAGTGTGTGTGAGGAAGAAGAGTTATTGGGACGTCTTATCCTTGATGTGTTAATCCTAATTTCTTTTTGCCATGTGTTTTTCATCAGGCCCGTTCAGGGCCGTGTCTGGTATTTGTCTCTGAATAGATTTGATTTCTTCATCTGGCCTATTTTTGAAGTCTGAAAACAATGATTTCTTGGAAAAGATGTTTGTATTTCCAGACAGTACAATAAAAAGTTGGGGCCCAATATGATTGATAAGATTATGGGGGGTATGTCCCCTTGAATGCAATGCAATGCATACACATTTTTTTGTGTCACAATAAATTAACAATACATAATTAGAAAGGTATAATATGTTAAACTTTGTTTGAAGCTGTGACTTCTCGAAGGGCCAGCCTTCTGCTAGTACTAGGATCGATGGGGGCCAGTAGAAGATTTCAGAAACTGAAGAGCTAACCTCGTCTGTGCACCTTCACATTTTACAGGTGTTAATAAATCTTACTCATGTGGCTGAAGGGCAGCTGGGTGGTGTGTAACCGTGTTCCCTCCCATGCTGAATGCCTTCTCTGAAAGCGCTCTTGTAGCTGCGGTGCTCAAACTCTTTTTTTACAATTTTACTCAGTTTTGGAAAGTTCACTTTATGGACTGCCACGTTGCTGTCAAAATCAGCTCTGTGCTGTTACCATCACATTGTATTAATTGAATGTCAACTTCATGAGCTTGTGGGTCATACTCCTCGTCTCTGCCTGCAGAGACATTTCTGGTCTTGAAGTTTGACCTTAGTGAAAACTAAGGTCATATTTGATGGATTAAAACAGTTCTCAGTTGAGTAACCTTTAGTTGCAGTTTTGAGAGGTTTGAAGCTCAAAGTACTCTCTCTTAGTGGTTGAGGTACTGATGTCATAAAGTGTCTGACAGTAATATAATCTGTACACGACAACACACTGGCAACAGTTGAAGACGCCAGGGCTTTGTTTACTAACTCAAGGATGTCTCTATCCTGCCATGTAGGCACCAAGGCCTGGCTGTCTTATGTTCAGCCAGTGATTGACTGTGATTGCTCGATCACCTTTGGGTGGGAGTCCAAACAGCTACGAGAGTTTTCCAGTATGGCTGCAGTATGGATCTACAGGATTGTAGATTGGCTTTTATAATGAATTTTCCAAATTTATCCTTTCTGTGGGAAGAAAATATTACTGTTTCTTTTCAGTTCTGTTGGGGCATCTACTAGCTTGAGGCTCTCATTCAGCCTTCTTGCAGAAATTGGTGTCTTTATTTTTCTCTGTGTAGAAGTTAATGGCTCAGTTTAAGGGCAGTTTTAGGTCAGTGATTTAACCTGTGATTTTGGGCCAGGATGTAGAAGCAGTCAGGAAGTGTAGCCATGGACAATAAGAGCAGGATGCACCACAGAGGAGATCCTATTGTACAGCTCAACTCAGAATTATTTGGATTTAGTTTAATACATTGGTGCATTATGTTAAGCAGCAGACATGCATTTGAATTCTGTGTCACAGTAACTTGTGCTCTGGCAACTCAAATACATTTCACCAGCTTAAGGAATAAAACATGAAGCCGCAGTGTGTTGGGATTTTTACACCAAATTGGTCTGCTAACACTAATAGGAGAGACATGAGGGTGTTGACCAGCTGTTGATCAGTGGCTTTAAGAGAGAGAGAGCTCAGCTCCTTCTGTATGTACGGTAGCCAGACAAACAAAGACCACAAAACGTGACAGTGTTTACATTGAACTGTTTTGACAGGCATGAGTCATAGCCCCGCGTTCTGCGAGGAATTCTGTGTATTCCTTTGCAAAGACTGATACTCACCGCTAACGATATTGTTACAAGCCACAGTGTAGCTTTGTTGAGTTCCATCTGTCAATGGTGTTTGCGGGGCTTTAATCCATTAGAACACTTAGCTCTTTTTCTCAAAGCACAACAAAATAGGAGGTCTGTAACAGAGATCCTCTGCCTTGTAGTCCACCAGTTGTCAGTGAATTCTTTGATGGTTGAAAGAAATATGTTCCACTATTGAACATACAAGAATAGTGTTTATACAACATACAGTCTGCAAACTTAAAAAAGGTGGTAAAGGTGGTATTGATATTTATGAGTAAATGTTAAGAACATACTTGTGGTCATTAAAATTTTTTTGTAAGATTCAGATGGTTCCCAATATTGTTAACCACCTGACCTTTTTAAAATACTTGCCCGTTGCAGGATGGCTTTGTCTGTGCCTGGCTGACTGGCTGTTTTAGCCATTCCTCTGGGGCTAGCTGCAGACCATAATCGGTACACCTGTTGCTAGGAGACATATAAGTCCAAAGCCTCTCTGGCTGGCTGAGGTATCCTTGTGCGTATTTAACCAGCTTAATTGAGTGCTGCTGCACCCACACAAATATAAGGAGCCCCTCTGGTATTACCTGCTGCTACGGATAGAGGCAGGCAGACACAACAGGAAAAGGCTGTCAGATACAGTCACACTCACACACGTCGCACACAGCATACAAACAAATGGGTACACTCAAAACACAGCTCAAGACTGCTTCATCATAGCACAGTTGGAAAAAATATTATGTCCGTCTTTAAACTTGTTGTGACAGTTAATAAATCTAAATGAAGCCTTGGTGTCTGATGACAAGGATTTGAAAGAGAATATGACAGAAGCTGTCCAAGACAGCCTTATATTTCCACTGGCTGGATGCATTAAATGATTTTGATCCCAGTGCTTGAATGCATGGCCATGAGCCCGCTCTCTCTGTCTCTGTCATTCACTCGCACTTTTACAGCTCTCTTGTGCTGTCCATCTCTCACTCTCTTCATCTCTGTTTTACCTGCTTCCTTCCTTCTTCATTGGTTTGTGCCACAGTGACACTTTTGCCATACATTGATACATCTCTGTTACTCTGCTGAGTCACTCAACAGACTGGCCACCATTCTGGGGAGACACACAGACAACAATGCAGAGCCATGCGGTTTGCACTGCGTGAACTGGCTGGAGCTAGTGTTTCTTTGCCCCAGGGCTGTATTTGATGTAAACATGTTGGAAGCTTGGCTCTCATTTGTTGTAATCAGGCTTAGCGCACAGCGAGAAAACAGTCACTGAGAGGGGAGAGGGAGAGAGAGAGGAGAGAGAGAGGGGGAGGATAGAATGGGGAATAAGAGGAATTGAGCTTGGACCAGTCTAGCAAGGCCATATACAGCCCTCATGCAGTATACAGTAAACGCTCCTCTGTGTGTGTGTGTCTGTGTGTGAGCGCGCTTGTGCGTGTGCATGTATTGACCTTGTTTAAACAAACAGTCAACCGGCCCCCTGGCTCTCTCTGCCCTCCCTAGTGTGCTAGGCAAACAGCAAGCCTGTGTGAGCTGCACTGTGTGTTTGTGTGCGTGTGTGTCCATAGATCCTAGGTCGTGGTGCCACAGTGTCACAGTAGGGAAACCACTGCCAGATAAAATGGGCCCTCTCGTGACCTTGACCGCCATTGCTCCTGTTTTTACATCTGTTGCACACATATGCTGGCTAGGCTGTCACACACACACATATAGCAAACCTTTCCAAGGACTACAGTTTAGTTGAAGTTAGTGTGCTTAAATCCACACATTTTAACACACACACCCTCACTGACACACGCTTTGGGGCTGTAGTTTACATCAACGTGAGTGTACGTAGCTGCTCGCTCATACACATGCACATGCTCCTGCATACACACAGAGAGTCTCACCATGGCAACAGTGGAGCAACACAGGGAAACAACTTGGCAGAGTCAGGCACTCGCTGTGAGAAAGTGTCGAGTTACGGCAGAGGGCCCGAGCTGAGGTAGGTGAGAGGCGAGGACAGGGACGGAGAGGGAAGAGAGTGACAAAGGGAAAAGAAGAGGAAAGAGATGGAGGAAAGAAGGGACGTCAGGCGAGGAGAGGGTAGAAGAAGGAGTTAAAAGTGAAGACAAGAGGGAAAATAAGAGGCAGGGTGGAGAAGGTGAAATGAGAAAAAGAGACAAACTGAAAATGAATGAATGCTTGCAGGTAGTTGAAGTCAGGTGGTGTTTTTCTGCAGGGAGCAGGTGACATTCTCCATCTTAACTTTGCCAATGCAAATATCCCATTATCAAACCTCTCAGAGCCCTGATCAGCTCTCAGTACTGCTCTTATCTGTGCGTTTTAAACAAAAGTTCAGAAGCCTCTGTGTGCGTGTGTTTGTGTACGCCTGTTTATGTATGTGTGCAGTGATGGGAGATGTTTTTCCCCTCAGCTTGCGAGCCTTATTACTGGATCAGTGGAACAGATGAGGGCCAAAAATAAGTGGGGACTTTATTTAGTGGGAGCTGAGTATGTAACCGTATCCAGCGGTTTTATTTTAGGGGAGAGCGTTCGTCCTAAACTCGATCCACAGCGGCGGCCATGAGTTAGTTACAGGCTTCAACGAACACAGGACCGGACGACATGTGACCGGCTTTAATGTCAGTGTGGTTTAATATAAGAACTGATCTCTATCAGGCCTCAGTTACTTGCTGACTGACCAGCTTGGGCTCGGTGCCCTCTGGGCAGGCAGAAAGGTGAGGAGTTAAAAGTGCAGAGACCACCCTCCTGTGGTATTTCACACTCAAGCATAGATTTGGGGGGGTGGGGTGGCGGAGGGGTGACTCAGGAATGTGAAACAAGTCAAGGGTGAGCGTCGTCATGTGCATTTCACTGTCCAGAAGTCCTCCTCTGCTTGGTATTGTCCATGTGTGCTTGTTTACATGCTGGTTGCAGGTGCTTCTCTATCCATTTTCTGGAGTGGAGTTGCAAATGAGCCCCTGAAGTGTACTCAGATTACTAATTTAGGAGCTCATGTTATCATGGTTGTCAGCATTTGTTGCACAGTTATAAAGCTGTCTTAGGGTTGTAAAACATAGTGTTCAATTTAGAAAATTTGGGATCAATGAAAATCAATTAGTTTTGTACTAAAGTACAGGAATAACTAGCACTAATAAATTCCCACCTGCTCTGATTTGTTTCTTTTCCTGTTCAGCTTCCACCCCTCATGTACCACTACCAAGTACTGAGCCCTTGTTGCTAAAGTAAATGTTATTCTTTGAGCCGGCCCTGTGCATGTGTTCAGTTATTGTTGACTGTATCAGTTTTGTTTCTTTATACGGTTTACATTTGCAAAAAAACAAAATTTATCTAGATTAATCAAACTGAAGTGAATCGAGGAAACACCAAACAGAGTGTAATTGTGTTTAACAGTAACAGTTGTGACTGTGGCAGAGGGACTGAATCAGCCCGGCTGTGCAGTGTGTTTCCGTTTGGCCGCGAGTGTTGATTCACTGGGACTGCTGAAGTGAGCCCTTTCTCTCTGGCCCTCTAATCAGGTTTTCCTGGTTGATTATTTGATTTGGAAAGAACTCCTTGCCTGCTAAGTGTATGTTTGTCAACACTCTGGCTCCACACCAAATCCCTCATGTGCAGAGATGGAGAAAAAGAGAAAAATACAAGGGGACACAGAGAGAGGCAGAGATGAAGAGAGTAAATGGAAGGAAAGGGGAAAAAAAATGAAGGCCTTTTTTGTTTCATGGAGACAGCTGGTAGCGTTGGGTGGAACTGACAAACTGGAAAAAGAAATATCAGGCAACGTCAACTTTATTTAACACGTTAAACATGTTCAAAAACAATATCAGGTGCTGCAATAGAAAACTCAGATATTCAAAAAACCCTACGGCACTCTACTTTGAACTCCTGTGGCTGACCTTTTTTTTTCTTCAAATGTTTACTCCCATTTTTCGGTGCTTTTTGTGGTGTTCTTATTTACATCCGCAAAACGCTTTCTGTTTCTTACGTCTATCCTCTCTCACAGATACATTCCACCAGACACTGTTAACTCATTTTATGCTGTCTGGAACGCACATGGTGCTGCAAATAAACATGCCCTGATTTATGGACACACACACACACACAACGTGAATTGCAGGCGCGCACACATACACACACCCGTGCAAGCGCTGTCTGTCTGCACTCACTTCCACAGTGTGCAGACATGATCATAAAACATGCAACACAAGCCACAAAGACTGTTGATTCCTGTGACTCCATGTTTCTTTGAATTCAGAATAATGGTGTCATTTATAGCCGTGGATCCATTCAGACCGGAGTGCATAATTACCTGTTAGCTTGTTACTAGCAAGATTTATACTTTCATGTGGTTCTTAAGATCTAATGTGGTTTCCAAAGATTAAACCATTACTGGTTATTATAGGAGCCCCATGCTGTTCCTTGGTGCAACTTCCTTCCGAATACATTTCGTGTGCCACATACCGTAGTTTTGAACGTTCAGCGGGCTGATCCCTGTTTGTCACGGGTGATGGCGAGAGAGCAAAGCGAGGAATTATCTTACTGTATGCTGAAGCTCTCAAGTGGTTTAGTGTCATTCTCTCTCCTGCAGCACCCTCTGCACCATAAGACCCAACAGCAAACTCTTAAGTATGTGTAAAGAGACACAGACACACAAGCCCCAAAAGCAGAGTTACTGATCTGTTTAGTCATTCGCTCTGTTCGCTCTACTTCAGACATGCCTCCATCACTGAGCAGTTGAATCACTCGGAGGATGTGGTGGAGGAGTATCAACATACCTTGGGGCAGGGAGTTTTTGCTTCAAACAACAAACAAAGCCTGGGGGTTGGAAATACTATTTTAAAAGCCAAAAAAAAAAACTCAACAGCTGCCAAAGCAATCTATGATTTATTGGCACCGATAAACAAATTTTTCCCTAATTATGTGATTATTCAAAACTATATCCATAACTTGCTAATGAAAATAGAACAGTGCTTTCCACAGATTTTTAGTAAAGTTGAGTTTGAGATATTTTGCAAGTCAGGATATTTAGATCGTAAAGATGACTCAGTTAACAGACAAGACAAGAACTGCAGAGGAATATGTCCTTGTGAGTAGACGATGGATGCTTGTCATTCTCATTCTTCTGTCTACAGAAGTCAGACATATTGAAGGTAACCACTGTGCATCTACTTACTTAGTGGTAAGTTGTAACAAAAGTCTAATTTTGTTGACTCGCCAAAAATAGGTTTTCCTTTGAATTATTTTAAATTCAGCTCTCACTTGAGAGCCAGTAGGTCTTTATTGAGCTCAGCAGCACAAAACTACAGGGTTTTTATTCAGCTAAGAACAGTGAGGCATTATGAAGATTTAAGCTCTGACGCCCTCCACGCCGGGTATCTGCCTCTGGAGGCTTGTCCTCTCGCATAACCCGGCTGTAAACACAACATATTTCAGTTTTTCCACAGCTTGGTTCAGCGCAGGTACCCCTGTACCTTTACTTCTTTAACCACAGGGGACTGTCGGGAACTGAGGGAGAAAGAGAGGGCGGTGCAAAAATGAGCACAAGCTACCAGTGAATCCAGTAACAGCAGATGAAGACTGATTCCACCACTGGTTCCAGTACACCTTTTACTAATGTTAGTGTTTAATAATCCTGCTGTACACCAGCATGGTTTAATAAATGGCCACAGAGAAAGTCAGTATTTTGAAACCAAGCATGCACGTCTTTGGTAGCGCTCACTCTGTTTCCAGGCCCTCATTGTGACCAATTGAAGCCTTTTTATTTTAGCTAGTTTTGGAACAGCACATGACAAATTTCAAGCTACACCCACTTTCTCCCCTTCCACCCACCACACTTTTGTATCAAACATTGACACAGCGGCGCGTGACGCAAACCTGCAGGCAGGAAAGGGTCAGTAGCCAGCTGTGGTGGGGTTGAGGCTTGGCAGTTCCTGGGGTGAAACAGCAATGAATGGCCTTGTTCTTTTCTCTTACCCTCAATGGGCTGCTCTCCATCTGAGATGGAAGGTGTGGACTGTGAGGGCAGTACGGCGGGAGTGTGTTTGTGCATGGGCCGGGAGGTGGGGGTGGGGTTAGGGGGTGCCATCTTGCCGTCACGTAGTCTGCCAAGTACAACATTACAACAGCAGTGGGATTGTGTGGCGTGTGTGTTTGTTCTGTCCCTCTGAGGAGGAAAAGTCCTGCTGTCCTTTCCATCTTCCCCTTGTCTCAACCTGACACGCAACACTTTTCCTTCAGCGGACATCTCACCTATCCGAGGGGTAACGGGGGGGCCAGGACCCTGGGACTAATGTAGAGGGCAGCTGCTAGTCTCAGTGCCCCGTGCCGACCAGGCTGGCACTCATGAGCCACTGGATTTGAAAAGTCTGTTGACATTTTTACTGGCGTTTTTTCCCCTTTTAACCACAGTGTTACCATTCAAAGGCTTTTTATACCCATAGACCTCACAAATTGAGTCAAAGAGCATGTGAATGATGCTTTTGTATCATGTTATGTTCAATTTGAGATCCATTAGTGAGGATAATCTCATTAGATATCAAACTTCCACGGATTCATATCTTCATATCATATCACTCTTATCTTCATATTATATCATGTGTTAGTGCCCCTGTATTGCCATTTTTTAGAACTTTTATAACCTTTAAAATCAGCATCATCATTATTATCATTGTGAAACTAACTTCAGGCATTCATTTATCCATCTTCTTTTAATTGATATACAGATTTATTACATTATTTTGACACTTTCTTTAAGAAATTCAGTGTTGTTGCTTTTTCTTCCACTGTAAAATGGAACATGACTTTTATTTGGTCTTGGAATAATTGACCAGACCAGATTTCAAGGTTCTGGTAAGGCTTTTGGAGGTTACGGTGTCCTGCACAGAATCCTGTTAAGGGGCAGGCATGTAAGGGGAAAAAATTAGACGACTATTAGTCGAAAACATCAGTGTCAAACTGGTTGGAGGCCAACGCGCCAGATGAATCTCCGGTGGCCCTGCCAGAAATATCACAACACCCTCGACCTGACATTTAGTTTCCCTCCAAAAAAGGTGGCCTTCTGAAGGCTGTGGAAATGAAGAGAGTATTCCTTTGTTCACACCTCCATCTGGACCCCAAGAACTCACATCTGTTTTTATTCTGTTTTTCTATCTCTGCCTGTCGTGTCTCAGCTCACTGGCTACAGCGAGAAGCCCGTGAACCTGCAGATGTTCATTGGAACAGCAGACGACCGTTACTTGAGGCCGCACGCCTTCTATCAGGTGCACCGGATCACCGGGAAAACTGTAGCCACAGCCAGCCAAGAAATTTTAGTGTCCAGCACCAAAGTTCTCGAAATTCCTCTCCTGCCTGAAAACAACATGTCAGCCAGGTAGGTGTCAGAAGCACTTCAGGGTTACATTACTCAGTTATGAGCTTACCACCATGAAGGAAGCCCTGTCCAATGAAAAATAAGAATGTTTATGATCATACAGGGTTGTAACATCTTCCAAAGGGGATTTAATAGATTTTCTTAATTTAAATCAACAGGAGAGTTGGGCGCAGAAGGAAAATTTGAGGGTTTCCCATGGAGCAGAGAAACAAACTTTATTTGAATATTTATGATTCTCCATCACCCAAATGATTATATTTATATAAGGTCTGGTTTCATTTACACTGGAATTCATAGGAAGGGATTTGGTGGGGAATTTCTCATTTACAGTTGTAATAAATCATATTCACAGGCATTTTTATTTTGTGATTCAACACTTAATTTGCTTCTCATTGCCAATCCCCTGCTGGGCCTGTGGTTGGTTTTATCACTCCCAGGCCTTCACTACTTAAATATGCCTTAGATGATTGCCCTCCCGGTGGTGCCGTATGGGGCCAACTATTTTCCCTCTACCTTGCAGTATTGACTGTGCTGGCATCCTTAAGCTGCGGAACTCAGACATAGAGCTGCGGAAGGGGGAGACGGATATAGGAAGAAAGAACACGCGCGTCCGCGTCGTGTTCCGAGTGCACATCCCACAACACAACGGGAAGGTGCTGTCGCTGCAGGCAGCCTCGATTCCTGTGGAGTGCTGTGAGTGTCAGCTTCCCACCCTCGCAAAGTCTTGCACACACCAAACATGTTCATTCAGTAAACCATGTACAGGAAAAACACACAGAGACAAGCACACATGCAAACCTTTCCACACACTTTTTTATTAGCAAGCTTGCAGTCTGGCGATTTAGGATGTTGATTTAATCTACTGTTTGCTCTCATTGAAAGTCACTTTAGATAAGAAGGTCTGATAAATGTTAAAAGTGTAAATGTGCTGCGTTTTGTCTGTGCCATTACCATAGCTCTGCAGTAAATGCTACCTTTTTAGTTGAGACTGTTAGAGAGATGTCAATGAATGAATCTGTGATCATTTTTGAGACCATGTCTTCACAGTTTTGTATTAATGAGGTATTATGAGGTGTTCCTGTTAACATGGCTGCTTATGTAGTAGTACAGTGCAGTGTGAATGAACTCAGCTCAGCAAATGATCATCCTCCTTTCTCCTCAACCCTCCTGCTGTGTCTCACCCAGCCCAGCGTTCAGCTCAAGAACTGCCCCAGGTTGAGAAATCCAGCCTGACCAGCTGTCTAGTCAGCGGGGGAGAAGAGATGGTCATCTCCGGCTCTAACTTCTTCCCAGAGTCTAAGGTCATATTCCTTGAGAAAGGCCCTGGTAAGTGTTAATGTCCGCGCAGCAGCTTAGCCTTGAACAACCACTGCAGAAACAGCTTGTACCAATTAAGTATGTAATAAATTGTGTGTCATGGTCGTCTGAGACAGTGTATCAGAGAGGCCACCATCAGTTAATCATCATCATGTGTTATTTATGTGGTCTGTTGGACACAAACAAACTGTGAGTTCTTATGAACTTACGCTTTTTCATATACTTTAACGAGATATGAATTAATAAATGTCAGTTTTACAGTAGATGGTGCTCTGAAATTTGGACTGGTGGTCTGAAACATCTCCGCAGGGAACAGCAGTGCGAATTTAACTTTGGACGCCTGTAGAGAAATATAAAAAGGAAGTTGGAACTTCTATTCTATACCAAGAAGACCAGACCCAGTTCCTTAGCATTTATTATATTGTAGTAACCCTTTTGGTTAGTACTCTATTCATATTTTCTGTTTTTTTTCTGGAATATGAGCAGCATTGTCACAAGAAAACAAGACTCCAGAGAAAATCTATTTTTCTCATAATTTTTTTAAACCTAACCCTGAATTCTGCTAACAAAATTGCTTAATGTGTGTGCATGTGTGTGTGTCTCAGTTCTCAGATCACATCTGTCATTATTTCAGCCTCAACAAGTCTTCTATTCCCTCAGGGCCTTTTTGTCAAATGCAGAACAGATTTATGTCTGCTTGTAATGTCTTCTGTCAAGGAGGCACGAGACAGTACACTCAAATCACGAGGCAAATCGCTGTATATCCTGATACAGACTTTATGCTGCACCATCTGCATCATATTTTAGTGATAATATCAACTATCTTGTACAAAACGCTACAGTAAGCATTTTGATTGATTTATTACATATTATTTATTACATCAAACCACTGCAGTATAAATCTATTACACAAAATAAAAATGTGTTAATGTTTGTGTCATTGTGCTTAGTTTACAATAATAAAACATGTGGATTGCTAAAAGAAAAAGACCAGAGAAGGAGAGTACATGTGCTCCATCTACAGTAGTAGAACAGTAGTTAGCAAGCCAGTGCAGCATGCCTGCCGCTTTGCCGCACTATACCCTCCAACTGGTTGGTTGCACCTGTGTAGAGATGATGGGAACTTGTGGGTCAGGATGAATGTAGAATGAGCCTCTCTTTCCTAGGATTAGTATTTGTGACTTTAAAAGTTGCTTATGTGTTTAACAAATGTCTAAGCTGAAGAGATTACTCGGTTAAACTCGCCACAGTATTCACCCCGTTTCTTTCAAGTCACTCATCATTCTCTGCCTCATCCTCATCCTTTCTTTTGCACACCACTCCGTAATCAAAACACATGTAATAGCTGTTCCCCGGGATGGAAATTTTAAATGGATAACATTCGTTGAGCCAGTCTCTGCCTGCCTGAGGAACCTGTGATGTAGCGCAACAGAATCAAGTTCGCACACGGCGGAAAGTCGAGTGGTAGCGTTTTTGTTAGTGACTTTTAAGATTTTCTAGTGGGGGGGAAATCTAGCACCCCCTAAAGAGGAATGTATTTAGCTCTTTGAGGTGTAGCAGGTGAAGCATGGCGTAGAAAAGCTGCATGGTTGAAACAACTCATTGACGGTCGAGTTCTCACAGAAAGTGGAAACCTTAGAGAGACGTGCATCTTGGGTAAAGGAGGAGAGTTGGGCCCCATGGTGCACAAAAGCAGTGGACTGTGGAAAGAGACAGAAAGAATATGAAGGGGGAGGGGAAGATGATGTTGATTAGGTTTGTGTAAATGATCCCCCTCATCATGACTAATCCGCCTGCTTTAGTGCAGAAAGGCACTGATTGGAGTAAGTGCAGGGATGGAAGAAAAGAAAGAAAGGGAGGCAGTGACAGATATTTTTCCACCATCTCTCATAATTGAAAGACAACAGTAGATTCACGAAGAACTGACCTATTGTTGCTAGTACATAGAGATTATGGGATGGTACTATAAATGACTTTACTATATACAGAAACAGAGGTCCTAGCACATGCTCACGTGCCTATTTTAAAGCAGATAAATGTCAAACTGTAACAAGATCATTTGGGTTTGCTGTCTCTCTGTGTGCATAGCTTTTGTGTGACTTTTCTGTGATTTATTCTACCTTAATGCAACCTTAACATGCATATTTTTATTTTTTTGAGGCAAGTGGATAATGATAGATAAAGCTCACACAATGAAAGGCCTTTACATCAAGCGAGTACTACTGTTTTAAAATATATGATAGAAGTCTGTGTTTCTCACATTATCTTGTTCTTTTCCTGGTTTTTGGAGTGGTCTGATATATATCTTTGAAAAAAATACATTTTTTATATAAAATAAATACAGAATCTATCCTTACCTTTCTTTTTCTTTTTTTTTTAAGTAGTTTGTGGGAATGAGAAAGCATTAAAGGAAGAGGAACACGAAAACAGATGTAAAAAAAAAAGAGATGCCTGAGTCCAAAAATTAATTTTGTTTAAGGAGAGTGTTGGCTTACAGTACTGTATAGACACTGTATGCAGTATATGTATCTATATTCTTTTCTTAAAACAAAGTTTTTCAGGGTTTCTAGTCTTCATCAAACATTAATGTTAAAAATAAGTACCATATTTGGTACCATAATTGGTGTAAGTATTTCAACTTTACAAGCATGAATGTTTATATAAAGGAGTGGACTTTAAAGGCTATAACACTGGCTGCCCTGAATAGTGACTAACACAGCATGTGTAGTGCTGCTGATGTTGTTTCTGCAGTAAAAGTCCAACAACTGTGGGCTTTTTCAAAGATGTTACACAAACAGTAATAACCTTCTTTATTTTTGCTCGATCTTCCGGCTCAACGGGTGCACGTTCTCCACAAGCCCCCCCACCCCCGACTCTCGGGTGTACAGGGTGTCTGGATGATCCGAGTCATTGTCTTAGCGTGGTATGAGGTTCCTGTCAGTGCTTGTTGTCTGACAGAGCATGTGGGGCCCTTGCTCCTGCCTGTTGAATGTCAACAAGCCGTGCTGCAATAATGCGCTGCTGTCAGCTGCAGAGACATTCAAGGTCATTTGCTCACTGGAAAGAAATACTCTCTGTCATCTACAAGTTAAGCTCTTCCTTCACAATAGAGAGACTCTCTGTAGAGCTGTGCCTGGCTAATGTGCCATTGGATTACTACAGCTAAGGCTAATGTTAGGGTGAGATCAGAGTAGACAGATCACCAACTTAAAGCTATGGTACAGTGTGGATTTTTGGTAGAAAGATGAATAGCCTAAATGTTACGAGGCTTACAGTTGAGCGCTCACTTTGTTGGAATCCTCTCTGCAGACATGTTGCAGATGTCAGACAGCGGTATTTGGGGGAATCCTTTGGGTTTTGAGGAAGAGGCCACGCAGGTGCAAGAGCACACTTGCAACAGGCAGGCACTTGAAACAGGCAACTGCACAGTGAATTTGCCCCTGCTGGGGGACTGCACCATCAGTACTTAGTTGTCAGAGTTTTTATTCTTCTCGATGCAGCGATTTCTTCCAACCACACGGCAGGCCTGTCAGTGTTTTCACCCCGACTGCTTCCCTTCAAGCAGCTGCCCCTAAGATGTCTGGCCAAATAATTAGATCCCTCATAGGAAAACTGGAAAGGATGTTTTCTAGCCAGAAACCTGGCAGTGTGTAAAGGCATTTTAAAATAAATGCAATTATTCCACTGCTCCTTCCATAATTTTAACCAGGCAAGACAAACAGCAGGATATTTGGACCTCTGATTACTATTTAATCGCTGCTAAGACTTTCTCCATGGGGCTTCTGGGCCTTTAAAAGTGACATCATTTTGATGTCTCTTAGTGCTCCGGAATAAATTGAAATTGTGTGCTTTTCTGAAGCCACATGTGGGTCTTAAGCCCTGTCTGTTTGAGAAAGAGCTGTGCGCTGACATCATCTTTAGGAAAACAGTGTGTTAGTTATCAGTTCAAATTATTTTCATTCTAATTTTCAGTCCATTTGTTTTTATGCCTATTCTTACTGTGTATCTTCTGTTTCTTCTGTGTGTATTCTTTTCTGACACACTGATCTGTTTAATGTGAGTGTGTTTAATGTGTGTTTAATGTGTGTAAAAATGGATGGTGAATGGAGGATGAATGTTAAAGAAATGTTTTCATTTACATTTTAACTTGTAATATGTTTTGTAATATGTTTTGTTCTATGTATTCTATGTGTGATTGCCAGTTTTTAGCAAAAGGGTTATCAATCAGTCATCTTAACCTTACTTTCTAGATGGACGACCACAGTGGGAGGTTGAGGCGAAAATAATCCGAGAGAAATCTCAAGGAGTAAGTAGTGTCGTGAACTTAAGTCGTCACAGTAGTCACTTATTTACTTGTACAGTTATTCTGCAGCATTTTATGTGTAATATTTGCTATCTAATAAACTTGCTAGTGTTTGCATTTTATTGTATACAAATGGAATTATGTTTTACCAGCAATGATGTGTATGTAAATAACGTGAATTGTTGGTTTTTGTAGTCATGCATCGTGGTGGAGGTCCCTCCCTACCACAGTAAGACTGTGGGTTCAGCTGTGCAGGTGCAGTTTTATGTCTGCAATGGCAAGCGGAAAAGGAGCCAATCACAACGCTTCACGTACCTGTCAGGTGAGATGAAAAGTTGTTGTGACCTTAAGAAGGAAGACATTTTTTTTATTTAAAAAGCTACCAAAAAGATATATCTTGGCGAACATGTTATGCAAGCGAGCACAGTTTAGTTAATCTTATGCTGTTTTCATGTGCTTTAAGTTGTTTTCCCACAACAGAACTTTTACACAAAGCAAGTCTCTCAAGCTTTACTTTGCATTCCTTTGGGGCGTATTGCTTCCTGCAGTAGTTAATCTCCCAAGGTAATGAAGAGAAGTTTGACTGACAGCAGAGACAGTTGTAACATGCTCTTCATAGCGCGCTCCTCCACAGGGGCTTCACTAACCCCGTTTCTCTCGTTGTCTCTCCAAAGAAAGCATTGCTGTGGTTTAGAGGGGGCTCTTCCACCAACAATAACATTAACACCTGCCAACTGTTTATTTTGTAAAGCCTTCTTAAACTCCCAAGCTAACCTTTTTTTCTCACATGTACTGCATTTGCATGGGATTTTATGATGCAAATCTGTTGCTATCCAGGAAACTTTTATTATACATAGATCACAACTTGTGGTTTGATATAATTATTTTAGCATAAAGGGAAACTCATTGTTCTTGATATTTTGATCTGAAAGTTTCCTTGATGTTTTTCATTAAAGTCAAATTCCTGCCTTGCTATTTGATATTGTTTTGTTGTTTTTTGTTTCCTTTTGAAGCCAGTCAAATTGAAAACTCTGTTGGCGGAATATAATAACATGTGAGCATTTTGTGCAACATATCTAAACCACAACAGTGTGTGTGTGTGTGTGTGTGTGTGCGTGTGTGTAAAGGCGTGTAGTGTGTGTGTGTGCGTGTGCACGAGCATGTGCGTGTGTGTGCACAGAAGCAGCCTTGTGCCTCCACCCACCCAGCCTTTCTGTTTGCAAGCACGCCCACTCGGCACAGGCAGTTCCTGTTTTCACCGTTGACAGTTTAGGGCGGCCAATCAGAGCAGTAGAGACTAACCCTGCTCTGTCAGTCAAGCTGCGTCGCTGACACCACCAGTGTCACCACGGACACCGCCTGCTTTATTGTGGCTAGAAAAAAAGCAACAGTTTTCTTATCGTGGGCTGGATTGCAGAGACCTTGGCCCAATAAAAGGATGAGTTCTGAGAAAAGTGGCAGGAGAAAAGTAACGTGATAAAATCAAAAATGTCTTTTGTTCCTGTTTTTATTTTGAAATTGCTGCATTGCAAAGCCTTAGTCCTGTTCAAACAAAGAGAGCTCACTATTTGCTGAACCTCACATACGTATGCTCAATTTTGAGGCTATAAAACCCTGATTTCAGTTATGTTTCATTTTTAAATAAACTGTGCATCACTCTCCCCTTGTCTTTGATATCCCTCTGGCTCGCTTTTTAGTCAGAATAAACCCCATTTGGCCTTTTCGTGCCCCTTGCCTCTCCATCCCAGAGGCACGATGGGGTGAGAAAAGGGCACAATCAGTGAACTTGTTTGTTCTGTTGGTCTGATCTGGGCTGCGGGGCATTCAGCTCCCTCTTCCCACACAACATTTCACATGATGGCACCCGGACTGACAACATATGCTCTCCCTCTGATTCAGAGCTGGATAAAAATAAAACTCACTGTCACAAGGCACCAGATTGGGAAATGGGTTACCGATAGGCATAGCAGTGCTGTGAGCTGTCACAGTAAAAGGGAATGGCCCCATTTACTATCAAAATGTCACTCAGTTTTTTGGTTGGCTTTCGTCATCTGGATAGAGACCCATTTCAGAATCCATACGTTTCAGAGACTGTTGACTGCTTTGAGCTTCTTTTGACCTTGTTGCTTTAAAGCCACAGATTGAGGGAATTAGCGAGTGGGATGAAAATAAAGGAAAACTTGAAACAGCTACTGCCTTTTTCTATCTGGTTGCAGACACTGGACAGCTGTACTTGAAGCAAAAATAGTGATGATTCTGTTGGCGTTGCAATGCAGTGACTTGACAAATGTACAGGTTACGTACGTTTTCCTGCTCTTTTTGCAGTATTTGATTGATGGACATAACTGACAGTGTGGTTTCTCCTCTGTTCTTTCATGCTGTCTTTCTTTCCTCTTGCATCACATCTCTCTTCCTGCCTCTCTCTTTGTGTGCCTCTCTCTCTTTAGTTATGGTGAAACAGGAGCACCGAGATGAGCTGGACCTTCCTGCGGTACCCCCTATGTCCATGCCCCTGGCACATGCTGCCAGTCTGGTGCGCACCCAGCTGCCTTCTCCTGAGCAGGGCCACCCATCGGACAACCTTCTGTCCAGCTCCCCTCACGGCCTGGCTGCGGGCTCCGGACCTGGCCTGCTACCCCTGCAGGCCCCCTGCCCCTCCCTGGGCTCCCCGTCTTTCCAGCACCTGCCTCACCTTCAGGGTCGCAGTTTGCACCACCCCCCTGCAGACTGCCACATGACGTTCCACCCGAGCTCTGCTCCCGCTCCTCTTCCTGCTCCACCCCGGCCCTCCTACCAGCCTATGCAGCATAGCCACAGTCACGGTCATAGCCTGTCCTTCAACGGCCAGTCCAGCCTTCCTCCTCAGGGCTACGAGAGGATGCCCTTTCAGCACAGCCCCAGTGCAGCATCACACCCAATGGCCATGGGAATGGTGTACTCTTCCTCCCCTTGCTCCTCTCCATCAGCTCCCTCCTCTTCAACCACCAACCCCATTGTTGGGTCTCCCCAGAGCCAGCAACCCCTGCTCACCCCCTCATCCCCACACCTTCACTCACTTGGAGGCTATCACTGCTCCCAAAATCCCACCCAGGTGCCCTCTCCCAGTGGCCACCCCCTTGTGGGGCAACACTCTGCTCAGCTGCAGAGGGCCATGGGCTATCACCCGGTAAGTCAAAGATCAGCCTCCTGTCCCACACCGTCCAGCGCCCCTCCTCCACGGATGGTCCCTTCACCACACTCAGGGCCGTCCTCCCCTCAGCTCCACTCGCTGCCCTACCAGTCTCCCACCTCATCCTCCCCCACTTCTGGTGGTAGTCCTCTGGGGCCCCTGCAACAGCAGCATTCTCCCCAGGCTACAAGTCCGGTCATGGCCAGCCTGTCCCCGGCATCAGCGGGGCCCCTGGTTCACCCTGTAAGCCCACAGGGGCCTTTCCCCTCTGACGGAGAGAGGCTGAACATCAAACAGGAGCCAGAGGACAGGGAGCCGACCTTCCGCTCTATTGGCCTGCAGGATATCACGTTGGATGATGGTAAGATATTTATTCATCATATTTATCTCTAACTACAAAATCCTTCAGTCCTGTTCTTCTGAGGGTCTATGTCATGATGTCTTTAACAAGCAGAAAAGCACTGAGAGGATGAGATGAGCACAGAATGTCTATGAAAAGTGATTTTAACTTAAAACTCATGAATGCTATTACACAGAACAGGCAAAGCTCTCAGAAAAACACACATGTTCAGATTTGGTTGCAAACACTCCAAAACGATTAAGAAGAGAAGCTGGCCAACACACAAAGACACGCAGTGGACATGTACCCTCACTCCATCTACTTTGTACTTTGTCTTCTCTGTGTGAGCAACGACATGTCTCTTCTGTTTTTGCTCTGACTCGTTCTCCAGTTTTCTGTCAGTCCAGTCTTTTTGCTCTCATTATCACATTTTCCCTCCTCACCCTGTCCTTTCACACAACATATTTACACAGCACACGCATCTGTGATTCATCTCATTTTCAGTCTAAAACAAGGGGCCTCTGAGGGATTAAATTTACCCTACAATATGTCACGCGCAAGACAAATTCGTATCTGATGATGTAAAACAATACAGAGCACCAGTTGTTGTATTTTCAAGGGGCTGAAGTGCTGATGCCCGATTACGGCGATAGCGTTTCATCTGTCATTGCCGTGCTCGGTTGTGTACACAGGTTCATTACTGAGGGGTCCTGTGACTTAGTATTGGATAACATAGACACAATAGGACTGATAAACTATAGTATCATATTAAAGGGCCTAATTGTAAAGCGCTAAGCTCCTGTATCTCTGGCTGCAGTTCGGAGAGTAATTATACTTTGTATTTTCTGGCTTCTTTGAACTGGGGAGAGGGTTGCGTCATTTTGTGCTACTCGCAAAGAGCTGTAGCTGAAACACAGAGGCTACAGTTGTGCTCTGCCGCCATAATTACATCCTGTCTGTGTTTGTGAGCGTGTGTGTAGGTGCGTTAACAACTCTAATTAGCATGCTCGGGAGAACTTGTTGACTTAACAATCACCCGTGAAGTCAGCCCATGCATTTAGCAGCTTTTTTTTCTCTCATCCATGAACTTCTTTACTGGTGGGTTTGTTAATCCCAGCGCCATATTCAAATGAGGGTCCTAAAGGTTTAGGGTTAATAAATAGCCCTGCGGGGCTGTGTCAGGGAGGTGTGATATTGTGTGCTGGCAAGGGTCAGCCTAATTAACACAGGGCCATTGTCAATAAGTCATGTGTGAAAGACCAACAACCACTGCGGTTCATCAATGCATAATACATATGCGTACACACACACACGAACACATTTAAACCCATGTGAAAAAAAGCCTGACAGAGCTCTCCTGTCTCTCTTCTGTCTTTCCCTCTAACAGACTCACGTGTGCACGCATAAAGTCTGTTTACTCTGAAAACTTTCACATGAGACTGTAACTCAGATTTAGTTGGCCTCTCTCCGTCACATATGCAGAGACAGAGCCGCTCCGAAAGCAGCCGGCTGCACTCGCACTCCAGCAAAAAAAAAGTGTGAGAAAAGTTTGTGAGTGACACGGTTCAGTCGGGAATGTAAGCTCTCCCTTTGAGCCTGTGGCTAAAAATAGCTTTCTGTGCCAGCCCAGCTCTGTAGGCCATGTTGTGAAGTGGCAGGGGGAAGCTTACACCCAGCACTGAGTTTTAGGAGGTCGCAGCACACTCTCTTAAGTAGACCATATTCACCCCACTTTGACAGACAGACAGATAGAATAGGATGGGAACAAAAATATGTAGATATAGAGTAGCTAAAAGGTGCTTAAATTTATTATAAACACATGTATATAAAGACACTTAGACAAGTAAAGGATTGCTGTTTAAAGGTAAATCTGTTTACACACTCACATACAATCCAGAGTATAGTGTAACATTTAAAGGCAGTTTATATGTCCCCATTTTCACCCGTTTAATTGTTATGGTTTTTCTCCACTTTATTTGTCCTGATAAAATACATATTTTATTTAAACATTCCCTGTGTTTTGTAGATTTTTTTTAAAGCAGCTTTATTGCCCATAGAGAGCTATGGCTGAATCATGACTTGGCGTATCATACCATCACTATACACGAGATAAACCACTGCAGTAGTATCACAGACATGAGAGGGAATGTGAGTATGTGTGTGTAGAAAACTGCTCTGGTTAGCAAGCAGATGGCCCTTGTGACGCACACCAGAGCATGCTTGAGATGTGTGTGTGTGTGTGTGTTAAACAAGGTATTGTGTTTGTGTGTATCTGTTTGATGTTGCGGAGGTGCGAGTGTATTGTGTGTGTGTGTGTGTGTGTGTGTGTGTGTGTGTGTGCGTGTGTGTGCAGGAGACACAGGAGGTGAGAAGACAGACTGACAGACAGATGGACAGACAAGGTCAGGATCCAACCCAACTGCAGGGTCAGTCAGCCGAGACATTCAATCGGAAATGTACTTGGCACGTAAGATTAAAGAAAGGTGTACACTGGATAATGTCATGCTTTTGTTTTACAGTATATACAGTATATTTTTACCGACTACATGAAGTAGTGCAGTTACAGTGAAGCTTATAGAAAACAAAAAAAAAAAGAAGATAAGATAAAAAAGACAAAGTTTATATATAATAAGGTTCTTTGAAATTGATACCAGATGGAAAGTAAAGTGTTATTTTAATAGATTTGAATGAAAAAAATGAAAAAAAAGGAAAGGATGTTAACAAAGGCAATGAACTGTCAAAAGCGAAGGAGGAACTTTTCAACAAAGCAGCATGGTACATAAGCTGAATGTGGCTGAGACGTGCAGCTTTGTGTATCTCTACCACTTTTATGTCTGAATCAAGTAGAACAGGGCATGGTTGGGTGCTGCCATCGTGAAATATTACCAAAGACAGGTTTTTCATGGTCACTGTGTGGCACGTTTGACATAGAGACTGCGGATTACAAAACTCCAAATCGCTCTATTCACGTGCAGGGGTTAAGGACAAGCAGGTATAGATGATTAATGGATTTGAAATATTGTTGTTTTTGTATTCATTGATTCATTTCATTGTTCATTCATTGTTTACTTCTATCTCCAGTGCGACTGTCAGGCAGGTTTGCCAAAGCCCTTTAAATGAAACACAGTAGTGGCTAGAAGAATGGGCCCTCCTGTGACGATGATTACAGGCCTCACAGTGACCGAATCTGAAGCCCCTGTGCTGCCGAACCGCACATTTTACTAATTAATCAGCACTGTTTGTCTGTCTGTGTGTATGTGTGTGTGTGTGTGCAGTTACTGGGGGTATGCGAAATGTGCACAGTGTGTGTTCACAACAAAAGCTGTTCTTTTGCTCGGCCCTGTCCTGCCCAAATGCATAGCTGCCTAAAACTACCCGCACGGCTTTGAGGGTTAATAATAGGCCGAGCCCCGTCGCCTGCACTTCTTGAGAGAGACACAGACACAATTATGACACAAATGCACACAGGGAGCGACACACGTTACCCTGCAGATGTAATCAAATATACGAGGCAGTGTCTGTGAGCACATCTTTTAAATATGTGTTTTTTATTGTTCTGTTTTTATCTGTTTACAAGGGCACAGACTGTGCAGAAATAGAGAGAAACTTCAGGAGCTGCTGCTTAAAAAGTTGTGGCTCCACACATTGTGCGGAACAATATTTTTTCACATGTTGTTGACATTTTAATTCCTCAGTCAACTTCTAATTTAGTGGGCCGCATATATAATTGTTATCGGGCACATGCATACACAACATTTTTTTATTAACGCAATAATTTGACATTTTGGAAAATTTGCTTTGTTGCCCAGAGTGACATGAAAAGATCAATATCGCTCTTGTCTGTCTGTATGTATGAACCTGTAGCAAGCAGTTGGTTGCTGAAGTTGAACTTAATTCAGCATAAATACTGGAAACAGTTAGCCTGGCTCTGTGCAATGGTAACAAAATTCATCTACCAGTAACTCTAAAGTTCACCAATTAGCATGGTATGTCCTATTTTTTAATCCAAACAAAAATTCGAGCGTAAAACTTCATGAAATCTCCGCTGGTTGCCTGGCAACTGCTCCCAGCCAAGAAATAGTCTGGCCCGTAACCCCCGTGAAACCACAGCTAGTTTTAGCCAGTTAGCTTAGCCGCAAAGACAGCAAACGAGATATGTAGATATGTTCATCTGTGAAATTTAGTGGAGCTGATTGGCTGGTTTGGATTTTGCTAAGCTAAGCTAACGTTCTACTAGTTGCAGCCGAATATTTAACACAGATATGATTCGTATTGTTCTTCTCGTGTGACTCTTGGCACGTGTTGGAATATTGCTCTAACATCAAAACAAGTCAAGGCTCTTTCTAATGAAAAAAGCTTGTCAGCACTGCCAATCCCACTGAGAATCAACAGCAACATCCCACTCTTCTCTGTTTTAAGTTTTCTCCAACCTAACGGCAGCTGCTCTCTGCCCATAATCTGACTATATACTCCTTGAGTGCTGCAAAATGGCAGGGCTGTAAATGACTAAAACAAGTGAGCAGTGAAGAGCCCAACTTCTAGCAAAGAAGGCCTGGCTCTTTCTTCTCAGGACTTGGCTGGCCAGATGGGAAGAAAATGCCAGTGAATATTGGATTTACCTTTGACAGGTGGTGAGAAATACGACTCTAGTTGTTTCCCAAAATGAAATTAAACATGAAATTAGACTTGGAAATGACCTTTTGGATTTTGGCTACCTTTGTAAGTGATCTTGAGTCACATTTTTTCTTTGGAAAGGCCTGAAAAGTTCATTTGAACTTTGTTGATTTATTCTGTGAAAGCACACCTGCCTCATTTATTTTCATTATACAGCCAACATCACTAAGCTCAGCGGCCATCTTTCAGCAACAGTGCAAAGCAAAGTCATTCACAGCAAAAACATTAAATGGTTGATAACTCTGGCTTAGCAGCCTTTTTATGAAACATCAGAATTAATTACTAGACATATTAGATCAGACAAACTATTTTTTCCATGATTATTACCTTTAGTGTGTGTGTGTGTGTGTGTGTACACAACCAGGAAGAAATGTAAACGTATCTGTAGTTCATTTTACTGTTATTTTTATGAAACAACCAGAAATAAATCATCCATTGTTTTGTTTGTGTGCGTATGCACGTGTGTGTATGGGACCATCTTAGTCAGAGGCTTCATGCTGCCATTAACCAACCATAACAGAGTAATAACACACAACTCTTGATTCGATGGCATGAAAAAACAACAGTGGAAGGAAAATACATTTCCATCAAAAGCTGCTGCTGCTCGTTAAAAACAATGGCAAACATTTGCAGGTCTTTTCCCCTGAAACAAGTGGAAACTGACTTTCTGTGTCATCTTTCCATACAATTAAGGTCTTAGAGAGTGTAATGCAGAGGTCTTGGCAGAGGCTGGAGCCTGGTGTGGAGACGGTGACAGTGCTGCCTTTTTCTTTAGATGGAAAGAGGGGAAGCCTGGAAATCCCTCGGTGGAAATGAGAGCAACAGATGAACCTTTAGCACATGTTGCTGAATATACACTAAATGAGTTAATTGTTATGAAAATGAACAGTGCCATCTTTAAGATTTATTAAGTTTTTATTTGTTGCGCTGTTGGCTGCTCTTGTTGTTGCTCTTCCCGAGTGTCGCGTTGATTTGTTCTCCTCAGCCAAGCATCGGGCACCGGTGTTTCTCATGCTGCACAAGTGAGGACTTGAAAGAGTGTAGTGAGATCCCCCCCCCCCCAACCAGTAAATGTAGAGCTGCTGAAATGTGTGTATGCAAGTGTGTGTAAACAGTAGGTTTTTCTGTGAGTCACCTTAGCGTGTTGCCGTTTAGTTGCCCACATACCTCATCTGACTAAGCTACACCTTTTTGAAAAGCAAAATATTAGTTCAACTGTTTTTCAAACCAAAATACAAAACATACCCTAATTTTAGCTTTTCCAGTATAGGGATTTGCTGCTTTTCTTTATCTTGTGACAGTAATTTTTGGAGAGACAAAACAAGCTACTTAACGACTTTGCCTTGTGCTTTAAGGTCATTTGAACAGACTTTTAATAAAATGAAAAAAATAATTATTATTTTAGTGTTAGCAGCTTCTGACCAGCACCCATGAAATGGCAGGAACAGCTTTAGTGTAATTATGGTTTTGACTGCTGACACACTCTGCAGATGTATCGCACAGTATGAACTATTAACATTATAGTGGGCTTTGCTGATCCCCCCCGGGCGGCCACTTGGGCTCTGGTGGTTTCCTTCCTAAAGCCCGGTCCTGCGATCATGCACAGAGGGGCACGGCTACTCTGCATCCTTGGGTCAGAGGCGGGTGTCTTGTGAATCACTTACCGTCAGATCGAATGGGAATTCCACCGATGATTCACGCGAATTAGTGACTTTGAGAGACTGACTCTTTAACGAGCTTCTCCGGTGTGCTCTGTGCCTTCACCCACTCACTTACTTGCTCCAAAAGTGAAATTCAAGTAAAGCAGAGAAGGATGATAGAGCAGCTGCAGAGTTGAAAAAGTAAAGCAGAGAAAAGTTTTTTCTCTGGCAGATCTGGAAGATTTTAATAATTTCGTCAACTGACCATCTATTTCCAGTGTGTGTGTGTGTGTGTGTGTGTGTGTGTGTGTGTGTGTGTGTGTGTGTGAGATCGCTCAGCAGGTCGTTACTTCACGTTCGATCTCATACCTGAGTCTCTGTGAAGACGTGTGCATGCTATTACAAGGCCCTGCAAGTGGAAACTCTGTGCCTTGATATTCCCTCTTGCAGGCGAACCCAAGCCTTGCCTCTTTCTGTTGCACAAATGTTTTCCATTGTGGCATGTTGTCTTCATTTGGTGGACTCCAGAATCAGTCAGTCTTTGAGTTATTTGCTTAAGCAGCTCTGCCAGAGTAATGTTTTTGAAGCCTGGGTCAGGGAACTTTTTCAATGTGTCATAGAGGGTTATGATAATTGCCCATTTTCCATTTCGACAGTAGATATGTTTATCGTACTCAATGTCCATCTGCCTACTTCACTTCTGTTTTACATTACGGAAATCTTTTCAATATATACCTCCTTCAACATGCAGTTGAAAAATGTCGTGACGTGTGATTACCAAACCTCAGTGGTCTCCTGCGACATGACACTGTCTTTCTGGGAAATTAAAGGATCTCCTGACAACATTTGAGATGCAGATTCATGCAGATTTGACAAGAAATTTGTTTCTAGAGAAACCGTTTTGTGTGACATTGATATGAACCTCCTGGCTCACACCGGATGCTGCCAGTAAACATTGATGCCTAAATCACCAAATGACTGTAACTAGACTACTTCACAGAGATTTTAGTCTGCCCCTTCTTTCCCCTGCAGTTCCTCAGAAACACAAAGAGGCCTGGTCATAAAGATTAGTATGCATTTATATAAAATATCCAAATAAAAACATGAAGCCCAGTACAAGAAGCAGTATTTATCAATGGCTGCAGGGGTGATTGGAAAAAAACTCCCCAACTAACATTTGAAATCATGCTGTGTAGATGATGAACAGGAAAGGACTCTGTCTAATGTAAAGCCTAACCTGAGAGTAGCAGCAGTAGTAATAATAGAAGTCGGCTTACAGCAGATGTATATTTTGAGTAGGGAGCCCCCCTGCCAGTCATCTTAAGAGGATCCCCCTCCGGCTGAGCCATTCAGGGCCTCATTTACTATGACAGGCAACGCTGAATCACCGACTTTCTGTCGCACTGTCATGAGCAATACCGGTAAATCTGAGAAAACACTATCAGCATACGAAACTCACCGACTCAAATCTGTCTTTCACTTCTGTATTGTTGATGTGTGGGGCTTTAAATGAATGATTTTATCTCAAGCATACGTTAGCTCATTGATGTGGGATAATTAGCCCTCTGTTCTATGTGAAATACAAATTACTGAATACTAAATATTAAAATACCAAACAGCGTTTTTAAACGTTTTCCATGCTTTATGTTTTTATTGAAATATTGATTTGTCAGTAGGTCGTTGACGTCCGATCAGAAGGAGAACAACAAAGTATAAAGTCTCCACCTTTGTGTTGTCTGTTTTTCGAATGAGATGGAAATTCACTCCCAAAATAAGTTCAGTGGTTTTTCAAACGGCCCCAAATTAAGTCGTTTAAATTTACATCGAGTGCAGCTGTAATATCGAGAGTGAAGACTAATGAAAATGTTTCTGACTGATTGCGTGGGGAAACCTCTTCCGCCTTTTGCCTTTTTTTTTTTTTTTTTAACGAGAGGAGTTAGTCTCTAAGTTGCACTTTTGCGGAATCGCGGCTTCTCAGATTATTTTGCCCTCTGTGCCTCCTCGGCTACCTATCAGTCTGTAGATTAATGTTTGCCACTGCAACACTTTAATCAGTTCAGCGGAAAGTGATATGTTTTTGCAGACGCCCACTTGATGTCGGTCTGTGACACTTGGTTGCTCATATTCCTGTGGTGTTAGAGCAAATTCATCCCCCATCAATCAACACAGCTGCAGAGTTTACCACATGACATTTCAGCTGTGCAGGAGGCTCTGACAGGCCCGTAAACATCGCCCTGCGATCGACCCTGTAATTATCGAAAAAGTTTGAATTAGGGTTTTATGCAGATCATGATTGGTTTTGAAATGTAACTATAGACTCATTTAAGCTATTTCATTCATTGGTCCAGTATGACACGTTTTAGGAAGAAAATATGCAACATATCTCAGCTGCCAGCTTTTTCATTTCCACGATGCAGCTGCTCTGATGGTCCTTTAACAGCTGTACGATGCTGCTTATTTTGAGCACAGTTGCACTTCTTGTCTTTTGAAAGGTCACAGCCTATAAAGGAGATCTGTAGTACTCCATCACAGCTTTGTTTCACAGAAGGAATTGTGTGACAAAATTACTGAACAATCCTACTTTGTTGTATGTTATACCCCAGCATTATATGTACAAAGGTAAATGTTTGCTTTGGTCGTCACAGCGTCGTCTCGTAAGTGCGTGGTGGTGCTGTGAGTGTGATTGTGTGTGAGCATGGTTGACATGGGAAAGGAAGAGCCTCCCACGCTAACAGGATGATGTGAGTGATGGTGGCCAGACACAAAAGCAAGCAGCAGAAAACACAAATAAAACAACAGAATGTACACCAAATGAAAAGTGTCAGTCCTGTGACAGAAACTGTGAAAGAAACGAGGTGTTTCATGAAAATATGTGCAAGAAAAAGTGAGGCGGGGCGCTCTGTAGTTTGAAGACGAGATGATGAAACCGTGAGACAAATAGAAATGTTAACACCACAAATTTTAAGATTATTATGTTTCACTGAGTTGATGAAAGCTGTGTCGCTGCAGCGTTTCTGCTGCGTTCGTTTCTCTCTGTGTGTCATCAAATTTAAATATGGTTTCTTTTTTCACATGAAACACACTTGGCCGGGTTCATTTGCTCATCATTGATTGAGTCACCCTCTGCTTTTTTGTGTGTTATAAATTCACTTACAGTAATACATGCTTTAATTAAGGGAATTAGAGATTTTACAGTACCCTTGTATAGTTGGACAGGAGAGAGGTGGAGAATAGACGAGCTGTATTTTTACTGTCGTGTACGGACAGGTCTGCTCGTAAAACTCCTGGTGCCAAACTGGGACAGAGGTCTCTGCTGCACCCTCCTAAACCAGTTTGCCCAGCCTGACATCTGTGCCTCGTGTTGCTGACCTGTAAACGTCACTTTTAAAACATGTCGAGAAATCACACAGAAAAGTCACTGGACAAAAATCTGAATCTCCACACAGAGTCTCACACACACACACATTGTTAGAGTGGAGAAAAACATTCACATCACATTTTCCATGAATTCCAAACAAATGAAAGTCTGCCCGTCTGTCCTCATGTCCCTCTCACCAGGTCAAAGTATTTGAAGTTGATGCACTTCACGGCTGCACTTTTTACTGGCTCCCTGCTGTGTCTCTTGTGGTCCCAGTGTGAATACTGAATTGAGGCAGCAGCTGTAAAACAATCACATGTGCCAGCTAAAAAACAGGCAGCAGCGCGCAGAAAGAATTATCTGTTATTTATTTAAAATCAGGCTCTAACTGTGTGGGTGGAGTAATTAACCTCACTGTGCCTGAGAGCCACTCCGTCCTCGACAGCACATTTTTAACAATGGATTGGTTTTACGCTGCCCCTTTGCCATGCTTGCATACCCCATGAACAGGGCCTGAGGAAATGTACCGAATCACCATTAAAGCTCTAATGAAGTAACGGACAGCCCCGCCGGTTGGCCGGCCGTAGAGGATTTAGTTTATACGAGTCGATGTGCTGTGGTAACTGGTAAGAGCTCTTGGACTCAGACTGGCAGGTCAGAACTGGCACATTTAGTGAATGGAATACTTTCTCTCATTTGTTATGTCAAGAGTGATTTTATCTCATGTCAGAGTTGTGACTTTCTGAACTTTGGGTTGGCCAGTAGCTTTTTTTTTTTTTTTAGTTTTTCCACTTTGTGCTCTTGGCTGGTTGAGTTTGGGCTTTCATCGTCGTGAGGAACTTGGTGTGGAACAACACTGCCCTCTGCTGGCCAGAAGTACAAACTTCTACTAATTTAAATTCGAGCAGTCACAGCTGGGTGAAGCCTTGGGAAGATTTGGGGCTTTCCTTTCTGTTTTTAATGACAAAAGGTGTGAAGCTTCAAACTGAAACCACTGAAATCACTGAAATCTGGTGTTTGAGTTCAGCCAAAGCACTTAAACACCCTGTTGATTTCATGGCTTGAACTTTGTGGTGTATCAATGTAGTGATTGGAGAGAGATTTTCATTAGAACATCACTAATTAAGTTACTGCATAGTATCAGGTATAAATGTTACCATTAATTGTGTTTCTAGTGTACATCACTCTATTTCTCAATTATTCTCCTCCTCTGTATTGCCACCAACATGAGTATCACTTGAATATATCATTTATTTAACAATAACACACTTCATAATTTATATATCACTTTCCTTACCAAAGTACTTTATAGACAAAATAGCATATAAAAACAAAACAAATAAAAACAACAGGAGTAAAAAGACAGAGCTGTCCAGCTCAGAGGAAACATGCATGTTGAAAACGACAGCGGGCCAAGAATGGACTCTTGAGAAAGCTGATGCAGAGCAGCTCCAACAACAACACAGTGAAACAGAGGGCTTCACAGGCGTGAAACAAACTTTAGCGCTTCACCCATCACTAATTTCCAGACAAAGGAATATAAGATATGCTGCCACAAAAACAAATGTAACTAAGTTATATAGTGGAGAAAATAGTAAAGAGTGTTTCTCTGTGTGTTTTTCTCTTCACAGTGAATGAAATCATTGGCAGAGATATGTCCCAGTCCCCAAGCACTCGCGGTCCTCCATCAGCGCACAACCAGTCATAGCTCAGCTCGCGCTCAGGCCCCGACGCAGCCATTTGGGTCACGAGCCGTCCCCTCCGGCTCTTAACCCTGCAACCCCACAGTTCCAGCACCGACCGCGGTCCCGCTCCAGGTCCTGTTCCAGCTGCTGGTCCTGTGTACAATTGGACAAGAGGGCAGGAAGAGAATCCGTTTCTGTTGAAGCCTCATGGAGCTGCTAGACCACCAGCCTGACAGGAAAACTCTCGAGTGTCCCCTCTGATTTCACATAAAACTCTTCTACGTCTGTCTGTCAGACAGAAAGGTGAGCGGGTGAATGCAGCCGCGTCGAGTCACGCCGAGGCTGAATAAAGAGGATTGATGAGATGTGGCCCGTCCCTCTTCGTCAGGCGCGTGTCCGACTTTCAAAGCGCCGCCGTCTTCCAGACCAATCAGCTCTCCATGAGTCCGGAGCGCCTCCTTTTCAAATAACCTTCTGCAGCGGAGACAGTAGCCCTCCCCTTCTCACCAGCATTGACCTTCATAAATGATAGGACTGAAAGACTCAGGAGAGACTCAGGAGTGCACGGTGCTCACACAAGAAGCCGGAGTTGGTCCGATGGTTGTCAAAGAGTTTCTCAGGCAGCATGTGGAAATTCCCAGGATGCTACAAAACATTCTGCCTAAGTGAGCATCAGCAAAACTAATCAGACTCAGAAGTTGGAGATTATGGACTATTGTAGATCTTTGAAAAATGAATCAGAATTGGATTTCCAAATTAAAATCAAACCAGCATGAATGATCCAACTTTCAATTATTAGCAAAAACTTTTAGAAAAATTCTGAATATCTGGCTGACTTTCCTGTGCGGTCCCATTATTTAAATCTATTTTTTCGCTCATGGCTCTGTGATGCAGCCGTCCACTCCTTGTTTTTTTCCTCCCTTTTAAATGATAAAACAATTCAGGTCTGGAGTGCAGGGGCCCGGCAGGGAGGACGAGCTCTTCCGGCGCTGGTCTAGGATCTGCACCCCGCAACATTCCACAACTTTTACCAACCCTGCAGCCGTGTAGATATCTGTACATGAACGCCCCCTCACCCCCCAGTCTCTTCTGTTTCGGCCTCCCTCTCCTGTCCTTTCTTCCTTTTCTTCTTCAAGTTGAACAAATGCCTTATTAACACTTTGCAGCTTTGAATGGTAGCGAAAGCTTTTGTTGTTGTTGTTGTTGTTGTTTTGCACAGCTGGCTTTGACTTTGACTGTAACATTTGTTCAGAAACAGATTTCATGACTCCCAGTGAGGGGTGAGTGGGGGGTCAGGGCCAAGTTAGCCCCTCCTGATAATTTTTTATTCAAAGATGCCCATTATTTCTACATTACAGAGAGGTGTTTTTTTTGTTTTGTTTTTCTCCCCCCCAGAGACGGACCTAACACGCAATAACCCAAATCTCCCAGGGGGCCCTTGTGTGCCTTCGAATTCCTGACAGCCTGTACCCGTGATGGTATAATATTGGGAAATAATCTGATAAAAGTTTTGAAAGTATTTTACACATAAAGATGTCTGTATATTGCGTCTATGTTTTGCACCCCTCTAGCAGATCCCTAGAGATAAACACCTGGATGTAACGGGGGCTTCCACATCTCCTGCTTGCAACAATCAATATTTGCTGTCCAAACAATCAAAACTCCTCCTGAATGATCTCCAGAATAGTGTCTTTTCGCCATGATGCATTTTCTAATATTTCCTGCGAGGACAGGCGTGCGGTGCCCGTACAGGTGGCAATAACACAGTCTGGAGGAAAAAGAGTGTTTTCAGGCTGGCGTGGGTGTGATTGCGGTGCGAGTACTCCCCTTGGCTTTCATTGCCTTAAGCTTGACAATGATGCTCCTGCATGCGAGAGCCCGAAGGAGTGTTGCTTATGACGGTTTGAAGTCAGTTTCCAGGTGAAAGTGATTCTGCTATGCATTAAAGTTCTGCCTAATGCCTTTAAAATGAGAAAAAAAAAGACAAAAAAAGACCTTGATGCCTATAGAAGTAGACTGTAGACTTGTAGATGCTTGATCGATTCTGTTAGCATCCTGGAAATCAGCCAGTCATCAGCCAATCTGCCTTGTTGAGGACGCAGCGCAAGAATCTTAATAGGTTCAGTGGTGAGTGTGTGTGTGTGTGTGTATGTATGTGTGTGTGTGTGTGTGCGTGTGTGGATGGACGGTTGGTGTTTGTACCAAATATGCTGTACAGAAGACAGGAATTTTTAAGTCCTATTTTCAACAACAGAAGCACACACATGTATTTAGGCTATGCAAGCTATAACAGAAGCAAATGTGAGACGTTAAATATGAAAAATGAGATTATAAACTATTTGTAATAACGTTGCTTATGAACTTCATGGAGCAGAAAGAAAAAAAACATTCAGATAGTGAGAGTATCATGTCACTATGTAAACTATTAGGATGCCTTAACTCTTGTTTGGAAACCAGTTTGTCAGTGTGTCTGTATGCTGTTCTGGGTTGTTTTTTTTCCATGACTAAGACATAAGTCAGTAACTATTATTATAATTATTTTTTGTTTGTTTTTGGGGGGTACAGGGTGGACATGGAGGGGTTGGGTGGGAGAAAGGAGATGGATTTTTTTTGCATATGAAGCTGGTCCTGCAGCTTGAAAGACTTGAGTCAACTAAAAAAACAAAACAAAACCAGCATTGACAGTAAACTCTGGCTGCCGTCCTCTGTCACAACCAAAGACCGAACAATATGTTCCCATTTTACATTATGGCAAAGCAACAGAGACTGTACAACTCTATTTTTGATACTTTGAAATGGATGTCATTCCTAAAAGGTTGGGGACATGTATGAGTGTTGAAAATATATATATATATATATATATATATATATATATATATATATATATATATATATATGTATGTATGTATATGTATATACACATATACACACACATATACATATATGTTTTGTAAAATAAAAGGGAAATACAGGTTTAGCTGATGTTTACCGAGCCTTGTATTGTCATTTCTTGTATATTTTGTATGTTAAATTTTTTGTAATTTTTAAGACTGCAGTGCTTTTTGAAATTATTCAAAGGGAATACCTTGCATCATACTGTAGGCTATAAAGTAGTGTATATCAATAAAACAGAAAACTCAGCAGTGGCTTTGTGTCTTTTTTTCTCCATGTCTGATCCAAAATCACTTTCATTCATTTTCATTTCATCCCACAATCTCCTGCTCACAACTCAAAGATTAAAGTCCTTGATGAAGATACTGTAAATACTGCTGCACACATTCTGTCACAAAGTCTAGGTGTAAAGTCTAGATGGCACTGGCTCATTTTATAAAATGAAATAAAATGTGGGGTTCTGACTTCAACTTCAGCAAACCTGGCTTCCATTAAGTGATATAAGACAGTCACAGAGTCGTTATGTGTAGGAATGTGGAAATGTTTGATTGGGTGCTCCCTTGTCATATTTATAAACTGTCAAAGATGGCAGCACGTTTTTTTCATGACAAAACTCTTTCCTAGCAACAGTTTATCATGAATGGCTCTATAACTACTAAGGAAAGATCTACCAAACTCCATTTAGATTTTTTATTTGTGTGATTCAGAGAACAGACTTTGTTAGTAACTAAATGAGCCAGCCATGACACCCTTTTAAGGAAAATGGGCCTGGCCTAATTATTAGTTTTACTGGTTCCTTCTGAAGTTCTCTCTCTAAATGAGACCAAAAGAAATTTGAGTCATTGTCAACATTTTTTATTATTTTTTTTATTATTATTATTGTTAACAGTCTTATACACAGATTTAAATTCATACAAGTCTCAAACTTGCAACAAAATAAACTAACATCTCCTCTGCCACCAGAGGCTGCCCTAGCCCTGTTTGGGCCAGTATTGCATTCTGGGTAATGTAGGCATAGTAAAGAGAAGAAAAGAAAAAAACAAAAACAAAAAACAACTTAGACCAGCTGTCAGCAGGCGTGTCACAGAAAAAAATTCATGCAGCTTTCACACAGTACTCCGGTCATAAGAATTAAAGCATGCTACAGACTGCTCATTATGAATAGTCTGAAAACTGAAACAGAAGAGATCTCTTGGCTAAGCTTGATCATTAGAAAAGGCTTCAGGATGCGCCTGTCCTTTCACATCTCATGGAAATGGATTTAATAAAAATAGAGACAATTTGTCATTCTACTCTGTCGCTTGACTATTCGACTAGAGCAAATCAATCTGTAGTGCTTGGAAAAGGTCTAAAGGGGACAGCATACTGCGTGTCACACAAACCCTTTTTACAGATTACAAGTGAGCTGGCATGTCTGTGCTGACACTGTGGTTTTAAGTGATAGTCGCTGCAGCTCAAATGAATCCATGACTGTTGAGTCAAGCAGAGTGTGCTAACATTTCCTCTGTTGTGTCATAGTATTTATGGCTTTTCTTTTCACTCTTTTCAATGGCATCTCTATGCTGCTGGAGGCCATCAAATCATTAAACATTGTGCAAGAACATACACATGTCTGTGTTTGCGGACAGCGAACACAAAGGATCATAAACTCTGAAAATCTACATCTTGTAGTGGTTAATAGTGAAAAATTAGAAATATACAGAAATAGATTGTATGCAGAAGTGGTTTGTACAAACTCAAGCATTTCAGGATGAACGTCTGTGCAGTTTCATAGGAGGGGGGTATAGAGCGTTTAAATATGCATGCATATTTGGCTTTGCAGATCCAATGATGCAGGTCCATCTGAGGCTCCACATCATTGCGTCTCTACAACCAGCTATTAAAGTAGGTACAAATACACAGAAATGCCATGTGTGACATTAGCGAGTCATTGGCTCCACATGAAGCTTTAAATGACTTCAACTGCTTCACCAGTGGATGTCCAAACTCCAGCAGCGGCTTCAGGAGTGTCCCAGCAGAGTCAGATATGTATTAACAGACGGCAGACTGTGGAAAAAAAAAAAAAAAAAAAGGGAGACACGACACTGGGAAGCTGTTGAAGAGGCGAGGGAAGGAGGAGGGGAGAGATGAAGGACTATTGGTCAGTTACAGAAGACCAGGTGGACCTGCTGGCCGTAGAAGGGTTGGTTGGAGAGCTCGGCTACGGCCCGCCTGGCGACCTCCTCACTGGGGAAGGTGATCAGGGCCTCGCCGCTGCACTGGCCACTGAAGTTGTACAAGATGAGAACGGCGTCTGGCTGGAGCTGCAGAAGATGAAGAGAAACAAGACAAACACTCATGAGACGGGGAAACTTTATTTGAATGCAGCTGCACTGTGAAAACACCAGGGGGAGCCCACAAAGCCGAGCACAAACAATGCCCTGGGAAAGATCGTCTCAAACCGGTCCAGGTAGGTAGGGAAGAGAAAAAAAACAAAAACAAAAAAAAACCAGAGGAGATTAATGGGCAGAGCTTAGAGAGCGAAGGCGGCGTACATGCTGTTCCCAGAGGAGGTGAAACCCGCACACATTAATCATCCATTAGTTTGCATGCATTCACGTCTTGCATCAAAATCAAGTTTGATGGAAAAATAATTTGTTTCTTAAAGAAAAGCAGATATGAAACAACTTGATCACATGACAGCAGTAAAGTTCACCAAGTCTGCCTGTTAAAGAGGCAGACGATAATGCACAGAGGACGGCGTTCACTGAAAACGGTTGGGGTAGCGAGGTGGGCTGAGATTCTGAATTTTCATGGAGGGTTTGTTTAGTGAAGGAGTGCTGAATCAAGACAGACTGACCATGCAGTGTTACGTTATCATTGTCTCTAAATCAATACTTAAGAAGTACCTGTTGTTTCTCTGTTCACTTCAGTGAGTGGGGCTTGGCATTTTAACTGAGTGCTTTGGTGAAATATGACATCCCACTGGCTGATAAATGTTGAGAACATTCAAAACAAAAGAGAAAGTGGTAATTTCCCACTTAGTCTGTATTCAGCAGCTCAATGAATGTCTCAGCTGTCGCTGAGGGAGAGAGAACAAACAGTTCTCAGCATCACAGCAGGTTCGCGGTGAGCCAGAAGTCTGCAGGCTCTCAGTCCAACACGTGAAACCTGAGTCATTTCACAGTTTAACACCTCCTCTCAGGTTCAGATTGTTCAGGAGTAAAATCACATGCAGTCATTTAAGGTTTGAATGGTGACCCTGCAGACTGATTTCTGTGGAATGACTTATGTATTAAGTGTTCACCACACACAGAGCGCACACAACATATCAAGGTCATCTTCCGATCTCACCTTACAAATCTTTTACACACTTATTTGATCACAAGATTTTTGTCAATTATCATTTCTTTTATCCATTTAATTATGACTTTCCAAACTTCCTGCATAGAACAGGCGTCGCCTCCTGTATTTCATGCAAATTATCTGCAGGAGGTGGCGCCACAATCCCTAAGTTATAAAAATTTAACCACTAATCCACATTTATGAATAAAACTAGGCACAAGTCAGGCACAGAATCAGCCATACCCTCAGGTACATCTACGCTGATTCATTGTGGTGGAGAAATTTATGACTGCACCTTCTTCAGAGGACTGAACCATTAAGCAAACATCAGTTCAATGTCCTGAATATCTCACATATTCTGTACAATAAGGGCAGCACATTCAGGTGTAATGAAGTGTCTGTCAGGACTCAGCACCCCTAAGAAGCTGACAGGAAGTTTGAGTTAAGAGAGAGATTTGTTTGGGAAGCAGCAGGCCGACATGCCGACTAAGGAGCTCAGAACCGTGATGGCTAGATCGGGCATTCCTCTTTAAACGAGTCCTGTCACATTAACGTTTGGCTGAGAGCACTGTGGGGATTTCCTCTCATGGTAAGAGTGAAATTTCTCCACTGCAGCAGAAATAATGTAATAATTATTCTGCCCACAAATTGTCTCTACTGAGCTCCATATTACGCGATATTGATGCGAGTCTCATGTAGAACTGCAGCAGATTTGTGATTTGCAAAAGAATCAAGTAAACACATAAAAGATTTCTTTGGTAAAACCTTCCAGTAAGCATTGGCTTGGTGATTTGCTGGTTAAAAGACGTTTTATGGAGCCTACAGTGGGTAGGCTTGGTTGTTTGCTGCGAGTCAGTCAGCCTAAAGATACAGTTGTTATTCAAGTGTTAGAAATGCCCTCTCTGTCCACTCTGGCTCTCTGGTCTGGAGGCTCTTCTTACCTTGGGGTGAGACCCTAAAGACAGAGCCATTCTTTGGGCTGAATCAGACTCCTGGCCTGTTCGCTCATCTGAACCATGCCGCTGTACTCGTCAGGGCCGTACTACAGATGGCATAATAATGAACGGACAGTCAGGATGGGAGGCCTCCACATCGTTTCAATCATGACAGTACACACACAAGATTCAGAGGTTTATATACTATCAAAAAATAAAAAAGGTAGGAAGACAAACACAGCAAAAACAGAAAAAACACTCACTCCAAATACTGGCTGAACATGCTCCATTTGAAGCACAGGGTCTGATTAAGCATGAGATTGTTTGGTAAAGGACACCTGTGCTGGTGTGGGAACTGTTTTCTCACCCAGAGCCAGTGAAAGAGACACTACAGCAGCCAGCAAAACACACACTCACTCCATTAAGGATAACATTACAGTAGTTCAGCCAACAGTCAGGAGTAGAGTTGGCTTTTCTTGCTCTCAAACACTCAAACACACACACACAAAGTTCTCCTGTGTGCAAAGCATGAGAAGTTCTTATTTGGTGTGAATTTGATGCTGGCTATCCCCCTACAGTAAGGCCCTCTCTCTTCCACACACACTTCAAGTATAGGGGTTGTATCAGTACTAATTGACACAAGCCATGAAAACCAAAAGCAGACCCAAGCTCTGTGCCATGACAACAGCACAACCCCTCCACCTCAAACCCCACCCCACTCTCCCTCTTCCTTCCCCAACTTGCCAAACCTAGTCTGGGGCCACACCTGTCAGGGTTCATACCTGCTTCAGAGGACTCCACCTAATTTGGACTGGCAGCAAAAAATATGGAAAGCACAGAGAAAGGGTGGGGGGAGCACAAGTGCACACACGTCCCTTTGTTAAATACTACTGTGATGTGATTGAGCAATAAAAAGCTGCAGGCTTGAGAGCACAGTGGTCCCGCAGCTCTACACTTTGTGAGGTTATAAGTTGTTGATGGTCAAAACTTCCTTTTTGTCGTTATCCTGGTCAGCATTTAAATGTACCACCATTATCAAGTGGGGGCATGGGAATGGTTGGCACAACTTGTACTGGGTATTCTGGAAAGAAGGTGCAGCTTTAATCCAAGCATTTCTCAAATGAAGACTAAGAAAAACAAATCAGTCAAACAGCTGAAAAACTATTCTATAAGGAAACAATAAATGGAAATAATAAATAGAACACAATATCTTATTTTCTGAAAAAGCTTTTGCAATATTTGCATGAAAAATATATCCCAACACACTTCTAGCCTTCATTTGAGTTGGGGGTACTGACCTGGTATCCCTGGAAGAAGCTGAGAATGTCCTTGACTCCGGTGTTGTAGGGCAGGCCCTGCATCCTGACCAGGGCACCAGGCTGAGGCATCACAGAAGAGGCGGCTGCTGCAGGGTGGGGTTGGGCTGCGACAGCTGCTGCCACTGCTCCAGGTGGGGCTGCAAAGTAGCTCACTGTGGAGGGGGAGACTGGGGGGCTGGAGAGAGAGAGTCTGTCAGGTGAAGGAGGGCAAAAGTTCACTGACCTTGTATTAGCTGTAGGTGATGATTTACTCACCTGGGGTAATAAGCTGTGTAGTTCATGTTCATATTCATGTAAAGGTGTGGGTGAGGGGGGTAGTAGGCCAGAGTGTGAGCAGGGTTGTGTGCGGTGGTCTGAGGAGGGGGTCTGGGAGCAGCCAGCAGGGGGGGCTGATAGAGGGCAGCCTCAGAGAGAATGGCAGGTGGGGTGGGGAAGGCAGCGTAGGCCGTGGGTGGAGACAGGCCTTCACAAAGAGATGAAAGATAAAATATAGTATTTACAGAGTCTGGTTATTTATACTGTGTTCAGGTGCACTCTCGGCAGTAGTTGAGAAGTATATGAATAGTTACATCAAGCCACAGGGGGATTTCATTGTGCTACAATAAACCCCCAGTGAGTCATTACGAATCTAACCCTTACAAAAGAGCAAGTTCTAGATTGCAATATATAATTCTTCAGTATTTCTTCATACGAATAGTTAAGGCTGCTCATGATTGATGATCAGCATCAGTTAGAGCTGAAACAATTGGTCAAGTTATGTATTGGTTGAACAGCAAATAATAAATTAAACTATTTTGATAATCAATTCATCATTTAATTAGCTTTTTCAACCAAACATTCCCTCCTTGCAGTTTCTCCAATGTATGTATATAAAACAAGAAACCTAAAGATTTCATTGCGGTTTACAGACTAAACAAAATAATCTACGAAATAATTACCTGATTACAAAAATCATCATTAGTAGCTGCCCTAGCATTAATTATTCATTTTCGAAGAACCTTGAGTCTTGACCATCATTCATGGCATGACACTCAGCAGACATGACAGCTTTAAAACATATCCCAAATGTAACCCAAAAACTTTTTTCAAAATAACCACTAATTGAAAACTATTATCCTGTTAAATAAGCTCTGCCAGATCTAATTGGACATGTAAACACTTATCAGTGTAGGTCCGTGACACTCAATTTTACTTTCAAATTGGCTGGTTAAACTGTCGACTTGTTTAAATGTCCTAATGTGTCGCAGACAGGATGCTGGTGAACCTGAAACTATAAAAACAGAGCAGAAGAAGCAAAACTGAAACCCAGGTTAGAAGAAAAGAAAAAAAAAAAAATCCAGATTTGTCCTTTAAAACACCACATCAGACTGGAAAGGCCCCCAAAAACACTTTCTGTATACCAAATATTTTATTTACAAAGCTTACTGTGTCCTTCAGGTTGTCAGACTTACAATGTAAACACACAAATGACGGTATGGATGTATTTACATACAAACAGCCACTATCAGTGCGGGGCTGTGGGCAGCTGTGGTCTCCCTCAGTGCCAACACAGTGACACACAACACCGCTGACCTTAGAGCGTAGAGGCTGAAGTGTCTCCAGGTCAGTCGGTGAAACTAAGTCCAAGAAGAGTTGACCATAACTCCCATCCAACTAAAAATATTAGCTGAAAGAGCAAAACCACCTTCCTCAGGAAACTGATTAATAAATATAAAATAAAAAAGGGTAACATTTAAAAAGGAATCAAACAGAACAGAAAAAGTAAAAAAAATTAAGATAGTAGCTGCCAAATCTCAATCTAATCTCCAGCACCAAAGACAGATACGAGCCACATCAGAGCTAAGAACACTGTTAAGAGTCCGGCCTAAACAGACATCACGGTTTCAGAGAACGCCAAAGACATCGATGCAGAGTATGAATGTTACTAAAGAAATGCTAGCAGACAGTTGCGCACTGAAAATTAAATATCCAACTACTTTAATATTTCAGTTACTAGGACATGAAGTCGGAGAGATAAATTACATTACTCCAGACCAACTGGAGTTTGTGAGCAGATTTCAGACATCAAATGCGATTTTTCAGTATTTCTAAGCTGATCCCTATAAGTCTGAAAAAAGGATTATATAATTCATTCAATCGAAACATTCCTTAATTAAAAATACAGCTATGAACAAAAGGATAGCAGCCTTAAATGGACACTTGATGAACCGTGTGGTGGAGCTGACTTACAGGGAAGCTTGCAGGGTGGAGGGGAGAGGCCGCTGCGGTTCAGGGTTCCTCCCATCAGCACGATGCTCATCTCCTCTGTGGAGCACTGGAACACCTCCACATAACGGTCCTTCATGGTCTTTTTATGGCACTTCTGGGCCACCATAAACGCCTTGTCAGATGACTTCATCTGGATAAAAGCATCACCAGAGGGCCGACCCTGCAGAGAGGACAGAAGACAAAACATAAATCTACCAACAAAGTGCCAAGCAGATGATATTTTTATTTGCAAAAGTTACGAATTTGTTTTAGACTGTTTGGGGGATGGGTTGGGGATGATGTTTAACACGGTTTCAAATCACAGAGCGATACAGTTACATGTGTGCCTGGGTGGGTCGACGAGTCCCCACCAGTCTGACCTGTTGGTTGAGGACCATGTGGACTCCGTGAGGTTTGATGTCAACGGTGTGCTCCCCCATGAACTCCAGGATGTCTTCAATGCCGGCAGTGTAGGGCAGGCCACGGAGGCGGACGCAGTCGCGAGTGCTGCTGGCTGCTGGAAGGAAGGGAGGCGTGGCGAGGACCGGGACAGGCACGATGGGTGAAGGGGGCAGTGTGGAGATCAGAGGCGTGGACATGTAGCGGTTCAGGACCTGGTAAACACAGAATAGGACATTACTGCCATTTACTGCAAGTGCCTGAAAGCTCCTTTGGCGTGCTCTCTCATGAGACAGAGACAACACAATTAATTTCTCCCCACTCGGATAAAAAGACACACAACACCAAATTTTATACAGAAAAATGATAAAAAGGAAGTATGGTCCACTTGTCATCATTTCACAGCCAACAGGGACAAACTGAAGGAAAAAAACTGCAGTTTCTCATGGTGATTAATAAAAACAATTTAAAATATACACTTTGTGGTAACATAACATTTATTTCAGTTCTGCAAACTCCACCATACTGGATGGGCCATGTTTGCATCTCACATTGCCATGACATCAGTTCTTTGGAAACCTTTCCGAGAGGGGAAGCAGCTGCTGTGAACCTCAGCCCACATTGATTGGTATCACACATAGAAAGGGAACTTCTTTTTTTTATTATGATGATTATTATGATTATTGTTATTCACCGATGACAAAAAGGCTTTATCAGTTAACTGGAAGAAAATAAACTGCATGGATTTGTCTAAATATCTATCATGATTAGTTTGCTTTTTTTCCCCCCCAAATAGTACTCCAGTTAATGTCAAAGAAAACATTGGCATGTTTGTTTCTAAAATGGAAAGCCAGAGACAGCCAAAGTTCCTCTCTCCATATGAGTCTTGGTATTATGTTGAAACAGAACTTTCTAAAGTTACACAAAACAAACCACCCACCTACTATATGTTAAGCAAGAATCTTATGTGTGTTTTTACTACATCATGCCAAAGGTTTCTCCACCCCAAACAACTAAAAGGAATTTACCTGTTGCACCTCAGCCGCAGTACTCCTAAACAGCTCGATATAACGCTTCCCCAGGATCTGCTTGTGCTTCTTCAGGGCATTCTGGGCGTACTCTTCACAAGAGAAAAGAACAAAGGCATCGCCAGTGGGCCGTCCGTCAGGGTACTTGACAAAGAGCAGACCCTCAGCACTGTCTGTAACTGGGCTCTCTGGACCAAGGAAGGACAGCACTTCCTGGGGCGTGGCGGTGAATGGCAACCCCCTCATACGAATGATCACCTGGTTCTCTTTGGACAGGAACTGGGCTACTTCGTTAGATGTACCTGTTTGTTTAGAGGATACAAAGTATTAAATAGCTGGCAACAGAAGACTATCCCAGTGACACCCATCTCAAATTTGTTCTCTAGCAAGTGACTGTGGCTAAAACAATAACAGGACAGGGATGTCTTTGTTTTGCTGATCGAGCACATTACTTATCTGACAAATTAAGGTATTTTATCATATTGAGCCAATGATTATAAAAATCATCCAAGGGTATATATGAACCAAATGTGGGCTGTTGGTAGAGGCAAAATGGCTGGTTTGCAACTAAAATAAGTGTCACACTGACTTTGTCCACTGATGTGTGTACAGGCACAGCCAGCAGAACATGCCAAATTTTTCCACACAGCTTTATTCACTGACCACAATTACACAATCAATTGCATTTCCGGTTAATTTCCTTTCCTTTCCAAATCATGTTCCTCTTTATTTTGTTACAGAAGCATCATTTGGGGATGAAAATAGCGAAAAAACAAGAGCATCTGTTAACTTAAATAACCGTGTAAATGAGGGCTATAAAAACAAATCCTCTTGTCTCATCTCACAGGCAAACTTTGAGTTTGCAAGTAACCTCATCTGGTGTCATGCTGTTACACCAACTGACCTCAGGTCATACAAATGTATACATAGAGTACACACAACAAATTAAACTACACCTGTCGACAGAAAGACTATTTTGATGACATATGATATGACCGACATCCAGTAATTGAGGTAATAAACATTGTGAATATAAAAGTTCAGTTTGTATGCTTATTACTGCTCAGGCAAAACATGACTTCATCAACAAGCCACTTGGCCACATTTAATTTTTAGTGCCTGATGCACTAAATGTTTTGGATTACACATTCATTGACAAGTTTATAATCAACTACTTTCGTTTCCATTGATAAATGCAGATGTGTCTTGTCAGCTGGAACTATTTGCTTAAAGTCCAATGTGCTGTCAATCTATACTGATCTTAACTCCTCTGAGTAAAGTCCACAGTCAAACTGACAGCCACTGTAAGTTATCTGCTCCAAGTGTTTCTTTGTTTGCTGTCTCTGTCCTGTGTTGCTGCAGGCTGCTGCTCTATGGTCCAGAGGCCCTGGGCACTGTCTTTGTCTCCTCACACCCCCTTTGTACCAGCACTGAGCCCTTTCACCGGCCGTCAGCCTTCTCTCCCTCAGGGGAGCGGAGCTTGAGGCTGAACTGAACAGGTGAGCTGCTGTTGTCCGAGAGTGAAATTTCTCTCCAACTGGCCTCTGAGGGGTTGGGGCGGGGATGAAGAGGTGAGGAGGATTGGGGATTGGGGGGGTGGGGGGCTCCTCACAAAGCGTCTTTCATTAGTTTAAGATAAGCTGCTGGAGAGTCACTAGGATGAGGCAAAGACAGAGGTAACAGGAGAGACAGCCGGAGCGCGAACGAGATCCCCTCTTTTACGGTCACTAAAGAGCTGCTCTTTTACAGATGTGGTAGGGTCTTGTTTTTCTGCAAAGATGCGGGAAAGCCATGAAACAGAAGTCTGCCTCATGCTAACAGAAAGCCTTTCACCACAAGTCTTCATACAAAACATGGTGAGAAGACGAGAGGAAAAAAAAAAAAAAAAAAAAAAAAAGAAATCTGACCTCCAGCAATCTTGAGGAATTCTTCTCCTGTGGCTTTGTAGACCTGAGAAGATGAGAAGAAAAATGGATTTAGCCATAAAGAACAATATAACTCACACAGGAGAAAGTGACAAGTCACAGATCTTCACTCCACTACACAAAATAAAGATTGTGAAGCAGTTAAAAAAAAACAAGCAATATCAATTTAAGTGATATCGGCCCCATTTATTCATTAAGTGATTTTACAGACTTGCGTTGAGACCCCTGGTCTAGTATTCAGGTAAGCATATTTTTTAAAAACACACAAAACAAAATGATAGTATGGCTGTGATGCTGAATCTAACCTCAATGTAGCGGCTGCCCATGTGATGCTTGTGGCGCTCCAGGGCCAGGTCCCTGTGTTCTGAGTTGATGAAACGAACTAAGGCCTCACCGTTCCTCCGCCCCTGAGCATTAAGGCACAGGGCCACGCCACCCCTGAAACACAGTTAATGACACAGGGCCACAGTCAGGAATAAAGCAGCAACAGGTAATTTATGTATGGTTATGAGAACTGGCTTCAACAGGGATAGATTGTAGTTTGAAATTTTGGGAAACATGTTTATTTACTTCCTTGTGTTAGATTGGAAGATCAAAACCACACTCACACTGTCAAAAGTGAGAGCACTAGGCGTTACAAAAAAGGAAAAAAAAAAAAGGCATAAATCTGCCCCCTGACTAACAGGCTGAAAGCTTAAATAAATATACATATTTACATACATAGAAAATGTTACGATACAGCAGAGGTTTAAACACAGATTGGTGGTTTATTGGGCTGTTGGAAGATGTCCATCATGTCAAACATACTTGGCAATACTGAGGCCTTTAAAGAAGCGAGCAATATCCTGGTCTGAAGACTGCCATGGAAGCCCGCGTGCTCTAATCACTGTCTCACTGTCCACCGGCTCCGTCTTACTGCTAAAAAGAGAGGAAAAAAAATAAAACAAAACATCAATACCATTCTGATCACATTTAGAAATGAAGAATAATTAGAACAGATTATTAAAAGCAATCCTGCAGTGTATTGCTACGGCTTTAAGAAAAAAAAAAAAAAAAAAAAAAAACACAAGACCATTGCTCTTGTTAAATTTGAACAAACTGTCTAAAAGTGTAGACACAGAGGCCACTCACAGTAAGTGCTTAACACCGTAACGCACTCCCATGATTAAATGTCAGGGGGTTGTCAAGGTGACAGGCTTTTGACTGTCTGAGAACAGCAGGATTTCGTGTTCTGCTACTAGATAGCCAGGTAAGCACTTGATGGCAAAGTTGGACAGCTTTAATAACATGCTTGTGGTTTCCTTGTTGCTGTAATCAATGCTGAGGGCCCAAAGTCTGAAGCCTGAATATGTCTGGAGGGGGGGGGGCTGTCAGTCTGGAAACAACACCACTGGCTAACAGATATGAAGAGAAATATGGTCATCTATTCATGAAGTTCATACATACCATGTGCCAGAATCAAATTTGTACTTCACTGTTTCAATGCAGGAGAACTTGTGGTCTAAAAGAAAAGAAAAAACTGTATGATTTTATGTGTTGTTGAATTCTGAAGGTCAAAGACAACATTCTCTCTTTTCTGAAGTGAACAGGTCCACCCTGCCTGTTTTGAGCACTGCATTCCTGTTACTTGTCACACCCAAAGACATGCTTGGCTGTTAGGGGGGGAGTAAAGCCAGAGCCAACTGCCACAGTCAAGATGAAAGATATCAGAACAAATCAAAGTTTGATTTATTTGCACTGTAACATGTCTATAGTCAGCGATGAAAGTGGCAAATAAAGAGGGTTTGCCATTTTTAAGACACATTGTTTGTTTATTGAACAATGTCTTGATTTCTTTTTATTTGTCACTGTGGCCAGATCTTAAAAACAACCACACCTAATCAGAACTGTTCTTTGTGTTAACATCTGGGCTTTGTTCCAGTTACCACCCAATCAAAATACATGCAAGACAGGTTGTGGTACAATGCAAAGCTTTGCGGTCACAGTGCTGATCATATAAAGCCAAAACCATCAGTTGGCAAAAATAGATTAACGCACACTAATAACTGTTTGTGAACAGGGCATGCCACTACACCGACGTTCATGCAGCATGGGTATTTTTCTGCTTTTTTGACACAGGTAGTTCAGAGATTAGGGTCAGCTACTAACAGTGCCCCGGGAGCTGGTGGCCATTTAGTGTCATTGCCTTCTATTGATATGTCAGATTATTTTTGGCACACAGTCTGCTGGTTACTTACTGTAGGGCTCAGTCAGGAAGCGCAGCGTCAGCTGCACCATGCTTCTCACGTCCCTGACCCCCATCGACTGCTCTGACACAGCAGGAAGACCAACATCTGCACACACAGTTAAGGTGACCACACTGACCAGCTTGAGGTGCCTGTTTTTTTGACGTTACATTACTTGTTGATGTGTCATGCAGTTAGGGTTTTTCTGTCAGCTTCCTCTAACACAGGTGAACTTAAAGTTAACTGCCAAGGAAAAGTCTATATCTTCTGTAAACACAGTTCTGCTTGTCAAACAGAGGTACATTAACAATTTCCCTGAAATATACGCCTAAAAAGGACTTTTTATAAACACATTATCAATAGGATGTGACTATAAATAAAATTTGCGCACACACTAGCAAAGGATACATTCCAACATGGAGGCGAGTGTGAGCTTTTGCACGGGGCCGGCATTGGGGCAGCATTTGTGAAACTCCTTCCTCAAGTCCACAAAAGAAAAGAAACATTCAGGAAGGACAAGATTCTGAAAGGAGGAGATGAAAAACAAAGGATTCAGTATGATTGTCTAGAATCGGATAGTGGACACTCCAAGAGGTAGACACAGACATGAAAAACTGAATTTCTATGTTCATGCGGCTATCATCTTGAGTGAGAGTTAAAACCAGGACCATAAAAAGGAGGAAACAATAGTTCAAAGTAATTCATTACTTAACATAATAAATGCCTTCAGGCATGAGGGAGACAAACACACTTGAATCTTCTCACATTTAACCCTTGAACATTTTTAGAAATGAACTTTATATACATTTAAATTTTCCATATGTTTCATCACACACTATCATAAGTGAGCAATGATCATATCTCAAATAACAAAATTTTACTTTATTGGCATTATATGTGTCTGAACTGTGGGACGTATTACCTTTTTGGAAGCTTCGGGGTGGAGGGCCTGGCGGATGATAAGGGGACTGTCGACACAAAGTGTGTAAGAGCTTCTGCCGAGACATTTCAGTTCTGATGACACTAACTGCTGGAACTGTGTGATGAAACAGAGGAGGGATAAAAGAAAATTAAATACAGATTTATTACAAAAATATTTGAGAATTTATACCCATCACAGGAAAACAGAACTGTCAATACAGAAGCTGAGAAAAACACGAAAGTCTAACCTTTTGTTGATTAATTCACCTCTATTCATTTACAAACATTTAGTAAGTAGAAAATTAATTAATATGACTCAAGTATCTATTGTGCAAACACCATTCACTATGTGAAAGTGTGACAGTGAGCATTCAAATCTGAAAGGCAGAGAAGTGAAGGTGGTGTTGTGTTTGACATTTGACTGTGTGTTTGTTTCTCATTAGGAATGAGGCTGGTCTAACAGGTTTTAGTGTTTGCCTTGTGAGGGAGGGAGGGAGGGAGGGAGGAAGCACTCAAAAGGAGAGGAATGATCACACCGCTAATCACCAGGATCACAGTTCTACGTTAACAGGCCAACAGTCACAGCCAGACAACAGGAAAACAACCCGTACGAGTCCAACCTGCCCATCTCCTCTTTAGACTTTAATAGCTACAACAGCCAATCCTAAATGCCAGCAACTCCCACATATGCATGTGTTTATTTATAACTGTCGCATTAAATGAGCCCCATTGCTTGTGTTGTGTCAACCTGTTGTTGGCAGCATATTGCTGTGAATATAGGTCATCACTTCAGTATCAACATACACTGAGGCGAATGACATGAGGTCAGGGAACTGCATTTCTCAGAATGCTTTCCATCATTTCCTAGATTATTCATCTTTAAGGGCAGCCAAGTTTAAATTGTTTTGTGAAAGGTGTGTGACCACTTAGAGTTACAAATACTCCAAAAAAAACAAAAACAAAAACAACAGCCTTTGAAGATTATAGGCTTATAAAATTAAGTGTTTGCAAGAAATGGCAATGTTTAACATCCAGCAGACTCCCAAGTGAGCACCAGGAGCACCCCACTGGTCCTTGCTTGAAATCCCATGCAAGACCAAGACAATCTTTGGTTACTTCAGGGTTGTTGTTTTTTTTCTCTGAAACCTCAAAGTCAACTTGGTAAGTGCAGAATTATGCCATCTGGGCGTGATACCACCTAAAACTCAGGGACTGACGATCTGTCATATATAGCCAGTGGCCAAAAACTAGTCAGACAGCAAGAGAGTAATAGAGGTGCATGTTGAGGCATGCTCTTAACATTCAGAGAGAAATGCAGGGCTATTAGCAACGCCAACCATCTGCTGACAAAGGAAGAAATGCTTTTGGGTTAGATGAAGAAGGTTTAAGGTGGCTGGACAGAAACTGGATAGAGATATTCAAATCTATGAATTGTATAATATAAATTTGTCGCTAGTTCTCTTTGCTGTTGTGCAATAGTGAGTAAGAAAGGAGATGGGCTCTCTTTCACATAAGCCCTTCAGGTCTCTTTCACCTTACCCTGTAAATGTTTCTGCAATTTTCCAGGTCAAGGTCATGTGAAAACAGGAGCTGCACTTTAAATTTATAAAAGACCCTGTACAAGTTCAAGACCCTGTACAATTTCCAAAAATGTTACCAAGGATCAGGAGAGAAGGAAAAGAGCAACAAATTCAGATGAAGAACCACAAAGGTCTAACACACTGTATAATGCTAAATGCTTCATGCGTTAGAGGTGGGAAACTCTAACATGAGGGTTAACTACAGAAGAACATTACATGGATATACCATGTTGTCTGAAAATTTAGTACAACTGTCCTTTGCAGCGGATAAACAACTCCTCCACTAACACACAGTCTAGCGAAAACAAATCAAGACGGTATGGATGGTTTTCAAATTGTCTAAGAGCTTAAGAATACAGAAATGTTGGCATGTTGACCCGGATCTAATACAGTGGTTATTAATTGACAGGGCCGTCATAGATAAACAACAGGATACAAATGTGTCATGGTGGCTGTTACTCTGATCCAAAACCTACACGACAATATGTTACGATAAACTGTATGTGTTAACAGTCAACGAATTTACCTGCCCCGTCATGTTTTGATTCGAGTTTAAGTCAATTAACATATTATACTGCTATTCACTATTAAGGTAAACAAACTGTCCTCACTACAGTATCAACATACCACCTCAAGAGCACACCTTGTATTAAAGCCTTTAAAAACAGTCACACAGTCACTGATAGATTCAATGAAGGAGTCAAGACCTCCTTCATTGAATGTACATGTTATTTTATGTACAGAAAGACATCTGTACAGTCTTTCCTGTGTTTGTTTTTTTCCCTCTCATCTGAAAGCTCAATTAAAAAAAAAAAATCATAATTTATCTTCTTCACTCCAATTTAACACCTGGGGCTTTCATTGTGCTGAAAGCAAACACAAAGATAAAAAAATAAGATACTCGAGTAAATTGTGTAGAGTAATTGTGCAGCACATTTTAAGCACAGCTCATACTGCACAATTTTATGTTTACAGTAGTAACAGGACTAATGTTTGCTCATAGCTGTGCATGCAGCTCCACCTTGGCCAATTACTAAACCGGATTACTGAGAGAAAAGCAAATGTTTTAAAAGACGTAGCGACACACCCTCTCCCTTTCTCCCGTGTCAAAAACCACAGTTTAAATTGAGCAAACAAGCAGTCAGAAGACATATCCTGCTCTGACAACAGATAACTAGAGACAAAAATGGCATTTAGCCAAATTCATGAACACACCACAGAAAAGAAACCTAGTCAAAGTGCTTCCACCTTAAATGAGCTACATCTCATTTTCATCTATAGCAATCAATAAAGTCCTTTACATAAAAGACTGTTAATAGTAAATACATGAAGTACAACACAACCACCCATTATTCAGGTTCTACTTTCTTCTTCAACCAGTGAGATATCTGTCATTATCAAGCCTTACTAGCACACTTGGCTCTGCTTAAAAATTGTCTGCTAATTACCAGCTCGATGTGATAACCCATATCCCATTTTCTGTATGATAATTCAATTTATTACAATTCAGTTCAAAATAAACAAACAAAACATCTGTTGATTCCAGGACTCACAAGCTATAGACACAAATTTCTCTTAAACCAACTTTCTGTCTTGCTCCACCCCCCCGACAGGCATTTCCACAGATGAGGGGGAGGAAGTGGCCTTTGAACATGGTCCTATCAAAGTTGGCTCTCCAGTGTAGCCAGACTGTTTGTATGTGGAGGTGAGGTGAGGTGGTGGTGGCTGAGACAAACTCTGATAAGGGAGTAGGGAGTGTCAGGAGCAGTCCCTGTGGTTTAAGGCACCTAAAGCTACACCCACAGTACATCGCCATGCTGCCTTCTTTGAAACTGATCATTTCTAAAAGGGATAAAAACATGGATATGAATAATTCGTGATGCAGAAAACTTGTCTGCAACAACAAATAGTGTTATGTTAAGCTACGAGATATTTCATTGAATTTACATGAACTATAATCATCATTGTTTGCTTTCTCTAAAAGGAACAAACATCCTCATCACTATGTAAATGAGAAAACCACTTTTATTTCTGGTAATGAAACCTTACTCCCTAGTCACTTTTTACACAGTTTCTGACAAGAATTGTACTTGTGTAAGAAGATGAAAGAAAGGACCATTAATAGCTGTGCATTCCAACAGAAATTTTGAAAACTGAAACCAAAAGTTTCCACCTAACAACAGGTTACAAGCGTGCGGACAACCAAGCACACAGTAAGGAAAACTGTTCACACTGAAGAACTTGTTCGCTCACTAAATCATGTTGTATACTGTGTGTGACAGTACAGCTTGAAGACATTGTTTGACGTTTTCCTACAACACAATAATCTTTAATACACTCATACAGGTGAGTTAGACATGATTGCAAACATGATTTTAAAGTAATCAAGTCAGTGCAGTGCAGTATTTTCTCCAATTTCCTGCCTTAGTCAGAGCTTGCTTCCTTGTGTAAATGTAAACGTAGTCACGGTAGAAACAGGTACAACAGTCAACATCAAAAATCTTCCTTTATAGAGGCACTGACTTCACATTCTGCTCTTAGGAACCTTTAGACACACCCAGCAGAGTGACAGGAGGTTTGGTTTTCACACAAACCAGAGTGATCTTTGTGTCATCTTTATGAAGCCTTTTGCAGTACTGTCAAGATCCAGGTTGTGTGACTCACTCTTAGAAGCAATTCATCATGTTAACCATGTCGCAACACGGCTCTATCTGTAAGCAAGCACCAAATATCAGTAACTTCACTCAGTACCAAAGCTGGTAGTCAGCATATTTGCCTGTGGTCGAAAACGACTGAAAAACAATTGCATAGTGAGTAACAGGATGCAGTGTTTCAGTTTCACAACAACAACAAGGTGTGTGAGGTCTCACATCACTTGCAGCTTCCTACAGGCTGTGACATGCTGTCAGTGTCTCAGATTAAATCCAGGCCCGTACAGTCAGCAACAGCCGGAGCGCAGCTTAACCGTCCGTCAACCTGCTCCCAGGAGCCACGCTGAACTGCAGGTGTGACACACACACTCCATAACGTGATGAAAAAGGGTCACAGCTGTAAGTACCAGCATGTCGTCTGTAGTCATCATCTTACACATCCATCCATTCTGACAGAGCCCTGACACATATTATGAGTATTTAAATCAGGTGTAAACTCATGTGAAAAGGTAGTTTCAGACAGACAAGATACTTCTTCTCCTCTGTCAGAATTATTAACAGCTAAGCTTGCAGATCTGAGTAATAAAACTGACAAGAGCTTGATGATATTTCCAAATGCTCTTCTCTGAACCAAAATGAAAAATTAGAGTTGGTCTTGGATTTGGTTGCCTGCTATATTGTGACTTAAAGCCTGCAGAACTTCAGAAATAAGAGTGAAAATTAAACTTAATTTGATCAACCACAACACTGATAACATTGAAAGTCTTCTGATATCTATCACAGCACAGTATTTAACGTATGATCTTTAAAAAGACAGGTGTGGGACTAAACATTTGCTTGTGTCTATTCTACACCTTCAAAGTGGCTCCTTTATGGCATTTCATAAATATGTAGTGAGTACTTATTGTTAATACTTATTGAGTTTTATTGGGGATTGGTATGTGTTAGGGCAAAGCATTGTAAAAAACAGAAAACAAAAAAAACATGTCGGTCAACTGAGCGGTTCCTTGGACACCAACATGTAATCTCACAAGAGCATTCACAGATCCAAGTGCATCGTGAAATTCAACACTCTACTTTCACATCATTGTGGAGTTTAACTGTCAAACTGTATGAAAGCCAAGTGTTAAACAGCTCTGCTAATCTCTTGAATCTCTCCACGTTAATAAATCTTTCACCACAGAAAACCAGCAGATGTCCTTGGGGACTCTGACCACACAGGTCAATGCAGCAAGCCCACCAGTAAGAGGCAGCTGTTTGTTTCCCCTCTATCAGTAAGCTGGAATGGGCTACCCCATCTAAAAAGAAAAACACACACACCAACTAAACTAAATGCTTCTAAACTTAAGTTTTACACAACACTGGAGAAATATCTATTTCCTTTTCTTACATGTATCAGGGATTAAAAGAATCTGAGAATGGCCAACATTGAGAGAAAGTAGCCAACAAGACAAAGGTATGAAAAGAACAAACTGACTGCTTGGGTTAATATTTGAAGGTTCAGCACACAAACTAACCTACAGAGAAACTGAAGTCTTACCAGGTCTGCATAAGGAACAAAAGATTTCAGCATTTAGACCAAACTATGCTGAAATCTGAACTGTTTTAAGCTGTGTGTCGAGTGTCACAACCCCAGCAGCATCACTGCTATAAAGCCCAAGAAAGAAAAAAACAACTCTATTTCAATCAAATATGCCAACGAACCTTCTGGTGCATGCACAGCAGCACTAATAGACAAAAACACACTGTTGCAGCGCAAGAATAAGAGAGAGGCCTTTACACTATAAAATACTGGAGGAGCAGAGAAGGTGCGTCCAGTGCAAATAAACATTCTTGCGAGGCTGGTGTAAAAACACAAAAGAAACATGCTTGGCAACACAAGCACTTTTGCCAAAACACACCTGCAGACAGGGAGGAACCAGAGAGCTAATTCACACCTCGGCCATAAAGCGGTGTTGAAACCAACTGCTGGGGACGAGGCCCTGAGAGCTGACAGCCTCCCCTCCCCGTCTGTCCTGCGGCCTAAAACAGAGGTGTGGTCCCAGGTAAACATTCCGCCTTCCAGATGTCTGCAGCGGCACATCAGGCTGAGGCAAGACCAGACCTGCGACTCCTCCTTATCTCCAGGCGCCTCGGGCTTTGCCTATCCTCGCCTCCACCCCCCCTTCCAGCTCCTACAAACTGTCAGCAGAGTTTAACCATCAGGGCCAAACCAGCGTACGAATGAGACATCTCAGCCAGGTGGAAGACCCATTTTTCTGAAAAAGGTCAACAGGGAAATTTGACGCTCACATCTCACGTTAACTTATGGCTTAATACCGAGTCAGGCTTGTTGGGTCTCATCTTGCTCTGGGCGAACAACCTGTCAGAGGAGAGCTGTCATGATTTAATTACCTTCTGAATTTCTGACAATGCCTCCAACAGAAGGACGGATTTTAGGAGCTGTTGCTGTGGTTTACACACTGTGCAAGTTAAGTGCACCCGTGGGAGACAAACGAGAACCCTGAAGGCCCATTTCAGATGCTCTAAAGATCTAAATGCCCCTCATGTCGGAGACTCACCTGTTGCAATGCTTCGTCCAGGGGCTCAGCCTTGAGGAGCTCGTCCACAGTCAGCCCAGTCTCCTCTTTGCACTGATCTGTCAGCTCCAAAACATCTGGCTTGACAAGACATCTCTGAAGCTCCCCAACCTGTGAAGGGATTTAGCATTTCATGGCGCAGAAAGAACCAACAAATGTAATGACAATAATAATAATAATAATAATAATAATTCTCTCCCACATTTAGGAAATTATTTCAAAAGTCAAACAAACAATTGCAAATTTTAAATTAAAAAAAAAAAAAAACATTTTATTGTCAATAAAAGAGTTGTTCATGTGGAGAAGCTGACATGCCAAACCAAACCAGGTGTGTTTTCTCCATTAGCTGAAGTTACACTCCGCACGTGCTCGTATAATTTCTTTCCTTTTAGTCTCGCGCACCTGTTCAAGAGAGGTGAGCTAACGAGGCGGCCGGACTGAGAGGAGTGATGTTTAGTTAGCTACAGCTCGGGCCCCACACGGCCTGAGAGAGCACACCGTGTTGGTTTAAAATGTCAAAAAAACAAAACAAAAACACATAACTGCTCCTCTATAAAGGTAAGACACTGTGCCACAAACACTACATACAACGAACGAACAGGGCGGAGAGGTACCGTACCTTTTTCTCACGTAGGTCCACAATTTGCCACACCAAGAGAATTATTTCCCTCTCATCCGAACCCAGTTTACCCCCATTTGCACCAGCTGTTGCCCCAAAGAACACCACCAGAGTATCACTGTGCGAAGCCATCAGGGACCACAAGGGTAAAAAACTACAATTAAAGCAAAGATTAAAATAAAAATAACACGAGGGTTCACCTTTTTTCCAAGTGATAAGAAGAGCGAACAAAAGGGCTGGAAACTCAATTGAGGTAAACGGAGAGAGAGAGAGGGAGAAACAAAAAAAACAGAAGGGGAGATAATTTTCAGAGGAGGCACGGAGGAGTTTGCGGTCAGAGACTCTACCTGTTGAAGTACTTGAGCGTGCTCTATCCAGAGATACTGGTTTAACTGGTAAAGAAGGGTGGAAATCCGTGTTTCTTTCACACGGACTCCATGACAAGCCCCAGAGCTTTTTTTCTCTCTCTCTCTCTCCTCGCCTTTCTATTTTTTTCGGAGTTACCTGTGTGGCTCGGCCTATTGGCTGCTTTGGAAAGGTGAGGGCGGGACGCTGGGGGGAGTACTGTGATCCCATTGGTCGGAGTTGGTGAACCAGGAAGTGGTCTGGCAGCACGGGGGGTTGTTAAAACCTCCGGGAGGCAAGCGGCCTGTTGATGTTTTATATTGAAAGTGGAGAGTACGTGAACAGCTACACCTGCAGACACGGGTCAGCTGTTAAATGTTTGCGTTTTAACAAGTTTATTTCTTATTCTTGTGCTTCTTCAAGTGCTGACGGAATTTGCATCAAAGTACTGTCTCTAAATATGTTACCTAAAGTAAATATTTTTTATAAAAAGGAGTTTAGGCAGTATGAAACTGAGCTGGAGATGTGGCATTTGTGCAGCCTGTTAGTTTGTGTTGTCTCTGCTACAGGCCTGTCTCTTGGCTCTGGGATTATTCAGTGTCACAGTTTGAATAAGTAAAAGAAAAATTTGTGTGCTTAAAATTTTTTAAGTAAAAGCACTAAAGTAAAAGATCAGAGCATATATTGTATACTTTTCTTCCCCATCCTTGCAAGAGGAGTATTTTAGCCCAGAAATTCACTTTCACAATTATTGAATGTTTACTTCCTCACTGTAAGTAAACATTGAACAACTTCTTTGCCTAATTTTGACTAAATTTGAAGGTGAAAAGTTTATTTTCAGAGCTTGTAAACATGGAGAAAACATTTCTTGTGGGATCTATAATGGTAAGGTACAACAGATATATATTAACTAGTACATGATGTGGGTATAGCAGTGTTTTAATTAAATAAAGCTGATTTACATTGAAATAAAATTTTGCAGCACACACATAGATATTAACGCAATCTTGTGCACCTGACAAACTGACACTTTCCTCTGTAGTCTAATGTGCTCTGTGGTAGAAAGGAGTTGGAATTATTTATTATTATTTTTATGTTTACAATGATGTTGCTAATTAGTTTTACACATACAAGGACTCTACCTCTGTGTTTTGGTGCCCAACGGTAAACATAGTAGGAGGATAAACATAGAAAGGAAATAAAAAGCAACAGATGTAAATAAAATTGAAATATAAGACCAATATTGACAAATGTTGAAATGAAATTATATTGATTGGATGATTGCTGTTGTGCCATTACCAGGGAGATTTGCCCTAATTTACATATGTTCTGTAAGGTTTCTACAGGTTGTTTTTAAGTAAGGACATTTTAGGAAAGGACAGAAACAGACACAGAGACAGACATGTGGTTAGAGAGACAGAGAGAACAAATAAAGAACAGTGGAATCAGCCTATAATGGAAAGTAGTAGCATCTAATTTACTGTGTCTCACATGTTTTCAACTTGTGATTCTCAGTGATCCTCTAGATGTCCTGCTTCACACTCACATTGTAATAAGGCTTTTTTTTTTTTTTTGCATGGCTACATTTTCATCTAGGAGCAGCTTTCATATGGAAAGAAAATGTGGCACTTCAAAAGAGCAACAATATATAATGTACAGTTTTTGATAACCTCACAGGTCTTTACTGGCCTGCTGGAGTTTTCATCAGTCTTTGGCCCGGTTCCCAGAAATCCGATGTTTTGTTGCATATAAGATACTCCTGTCTCTGCTCGCCATGGGCCAGCAGGCTTTTTGTCTCCTTTCACTCATTTAAATCCCCCAATCTGAAGAGTGACTCTCAGTGTCTCCTTCCTTATGTGGAATCATTCTTTCCAGCTCAACCAGTCTGATAAGTCGAGGGACGCACTCGGAGACACTTTGGCTGAAACCCTAGACAACATTATGATTTTCAGCCATGACAACGGCAAAGGACATCTATTTTCATGACATCACACAGAGGGCATGGTTACATAAACTGTCCATCTGTGGCACCAAAATGAAGGTGTAACAAGTGAAAAAAAAAGTTGTATAATTGGAAAGGCAAATTGTATGAGCCACCCAGAAAATAACTGCTTCAGTGGTAGTATCAAGTGCTGCGGGGTATTTGCAGGTCTTCTACCAAGCCTGTGGAAAAACAGTGTATTATGCCAACCAACGTTTCTCAGTGAACTTTAGGTATAGCTAAGATTCAAGACTCAGTTATCCCTTTGGCAGGTCCCATCATGTGGTATATTTTTGGCTGCGGGAAGAATGGGAACCTTACATTTACAGAGATTAGAGTAATTTGATCATAAAAGAAAAATATGTGATTTCTCATACAGGATTACTGCCGGGTATGTTTTGATCAGTGTACTGTGTGACCTCAACATGTCACAGTATTTGAAATACCAATGTGTGTCTACATTATTTTTCACCTAGTCACATTGCAGGAATAAGCTCATAATGAAAGGCAGTGTGTACATCAGGCACGCACCGCAGTGATGTCTCAAATACACTTTGCTTCCCCATTCTGTGAGAAAAGGTCTAGCGTGTCTCAGGGTCAGCCTGATTTGTTGTGTGATCTCGTCTGACACGTCTGTATTTTTTTCATCATACCCTTGGCCCTCTGTAATTTTCCACTGTCGCAGTTAAAATAATCCTGACTTACTAATATTCAGAGGTTTCAAAGAGGTGACAAGCACGATCACAGTGGGTTTATTCAATCCTCAGTTTAAATCATTATCACAATGAGCCATTTGAGTATTTAACACAACATAAAAATGACACCTCCTGGGAAAATTATTAGCATTTCACAGTGTTTGGACTTTTTCTCTCTAAACTTGACATTTGAGCTGTAAATCTACCTTGAGCTGCCCAGAAATCTCACAGTTTGTATTAGCCTTAAATAGTCTGGAGTCCTATTAAAGTAAAATTACAAGAATATGACTGAATCGTGCAAAATGAAACTTTTTGCTGATATTTATAATCAACCATTTGGTCAAATGTGTGAAATGTATGTACAGAGACACTACACTAAAAATGTTTCTAAGATGCGTGAAGCAAGAGAAACTCATCATGGCTATTTCCCAGATAGAGAAATGAAAAAAGGACATTTAGTGATTATGACTGCATACTGGAAAGATGTCAAATGTCATTATTAAAAACATAATGCCACTGCCATCTACTGGTTGCGTCAGTTGGTGTCAACATTTTTAAAGTAGTCGTGGTAACAGACACAGCTTAATATGCTGTGATAGGAGTATGTTTTCTTACTGACATATGCATTTGGAAATATCAGTAAATAAGCTGACGCTGAACTCTCACCTAAAAGTGTGGTTTTGAGTTTTATAAGATTGTGACAAAAACAAAGACATGATTCCGCTTTTTGCTGCTCAGCAAACGGAACATTTTTCATTTTGCAATCTGTTCGAGAGGAAGTTGAAAGAATGACTGTTGTCTGTAGTGGAATACTAGGATAGCACATTTGTTACAAGTGAAAAACATTTTTACAATAGTTGTAAAAGTTTTGGATTCTATAAAAGATTCGTAAAAAAACTGAATGGTTGTGCAAAGAGACAGTAGAGAAGTTCCCTTATCACTAAGACAGACGTGAAGTATTTCTGTGTAAATGTATTTAGAAGTGTGAAATATAAAAAGAGGTGACACAACCCCAGGGCTGTATGAAAATCCATTATCATCTGTCTGATTATGTTCCTACACCCACAGGCAATATGAAAAACAGAATCTACATAATTAATGAAATTACATTTGTTGGCAGGAACAAAGTAATAAAATAAAAATGTTTGTATTGTATTTTTATATAAAAGTTACACTGGGACACGTTAATGCATAAAGAATTATTTATTGTACTATTTATGAATACTATATGTCTTAAAAAGTACACAATATATAACACATTTATAAATATCTGTTCACCATTTACAAAAACACATAAAACTAAAACAAAACTGAATAGTTAAACAAGTATGGCACAGACAAACTTGTAATTTACGACACTAACGTTCAAAATGAGCTTCATTTTAGACAAAATCTTCTTTTTCCTTGAAAATATATATAATATGCACAAGAATATCTACACAGAGACACACAGCACAGACACTACTCCATGCATTTTTAATATTAGGATGGATTGTTTTCACACATTTTTACTAATATGTCCATTTGGCCCTTTGACTCAGACACACACTGGGAGCTGTTGGTCTGATTGCTGTGTCTCTTGGACACAAAGGACAACTCTCTATTGCCCTCACCTGGGGAGGTGCTGGAGATGTGTCGGAAGAGCTTCTGGATGCCGGTGTCACGCAGGGAGCTCCTGAAGGAGCGGGCCGCGAACATGTAAAGGATGGGGTTAACAGTGCTGCTGATGAAAACCATGGCTCCAGCAATGAAGGTCATGGTGCTTCTGGCGCTCTCCAGATTAGTCGCTGCGTCCGGGAAGGAGTCTTCCGTTGCAAGGATGATGAGTGAAAGGACATTTCCTATGTGGTGAGGTGTCCAACAAATGGCAAACACAACCACTACACTGGCAATCAGGACTGTGGACTTGCGTTTGGACTTGAAGGTCATCTGCGTAATCCGACTGCACAAGCAGCCATAGCAGACCACGAGGATGGAGAAGGGTAATATGTAGCCCACCAGTGTCTCTAGCAGCACACACACCAGTTCCTGGGCCACAGAAGTGTACAACCGATACAGACAGTGCTCCTCGCCATCCTCTGTCCCTACAACCTGAGTTGGGATCACGGGTATGCTGAACAAGAATGCTACAGTCCATAGAGCCAGCAGAACTTTATTCAAAGCCTTTTTCCTCTTCCAGTCAGCTGAAGCAAAGGGATAGCGCACGGCCACAAAGCGCTCCACACTCATGATGGTGATGAGGAAAACGCTGCTGTACATACAAGCGTTGATCATGAACACCATGGCTTTGCAGGAGGCCTCCCCAAACACCCAGCTGTGGGCCAGGGAGTAGATCCAAACAGGCAGGGTGATGAGGACCAGCAGGTCAGCAACGGCAAGGTGTAGGATGAGCACCACAGTGTGGGAGCGCTGCTTGACGTGCCTCAGGATAGTCCAGATCACCAGCAGGTTTCCCGGGGCTCCCACTAGGAAGGACAGGCCCAGGATCACACAAGCCACCGCTGTCCCTCCTTCAAACTCCTCAGGGGCCATTTCCTTCGGAGGAGACAGCTCAACTGAGTGGTTCATGCTGCGAGTGTGTGTGCTGACAGCTGTGTCAGTGTGAAAAAGCAAAACAAAGTGCTGTACAAGCAAGTCTTCACTTCCCTTTTGAGTATAGACTGCACAGGAAAGGGGTTTCCTCACATGGCTATTTGAGACATAGTGAGGTAATTCATGCATGCGTCATTGGCCAACTTTTTAATGAATCATGAATCAGGGTATAAAAAGCATTGTGCGGACTAAATGATTTAGAAAAGTGCTTCAAATAAGTCAGAGAAACATCTACTGACAGAAATAACCGATAACCGAATTTTCTCATGCTCCTCAAGCAAGTGAAAATGGGTGGGGGCAACTCTCTGGATGCATTAACAGTAACCAAGGCAAATTCATGAGCATCTGCATAAGGAAAATGTTTGTGAAATGTCCACGTTATACAGCAAATAACAACATTTGTGATTCTTTCAGTTCTTTCAGTTGAACAAATCCTTGCTTGTCACACAGTTATATTTTCAAAAAGGGTCTAAAAATTTAGTTAAGTTAATTGCATTTCAAAACGTTAAACCATAAAGCAATAAATCAGAAACAAAACTAAGAAGCACATAAAGATTGCATGTGTTTGCTTGCATTAATATCCAAGGGTAAATGTGAAACAAGGACAGGAGGGAATGGTGTATGTGCTAATGCTATGAGTTACAACACATTGCCCTTGTCAGTGCTATTTCACATGTGAAATGCAGGCTTTCAAAACCTTAGATCACGTACAGGCTTTCTTAAGGAAGTAAATCCCCTTAACCAACCGCACCACACAGAGTTAAATTTTCCCTTCATCACAGTTTCAGGGATTCAATTTTTTTTTTAAATTATTTTTTATGCTACAGAGTCTGACAACAGCTCCACCTGTGTGCTTGCTGCCCTCTGGCCAGTCTCACGTTGTACTACCGGCTCGCTCAGTCTGCTGGTGTGAGTGGCCATTTCCTGGAAGAGCCTAAACAGCCGAGACTCTTGGAGACTCCCTTGTAAGTTCCTGGCAAAGAAGGTGTACAACACAGGGTTCACCGAGCTGCTGATAAAAACAAGGGCTCCGGAGCTATAGATAATACTCTCTGGCACACATTCATTTTCTTTGCCTTTTATCAGGATGCAAACCAAATCAGTGATGTTAATGATATGGTAAGGCAACCAGCACAGCATGAAAGCTATCACCACAGTGTGTACAAGAACCATAGATTTTTGTTTGGAGTTGAAACTCATCTTCCTGAGCTGGGCAGCTACTAGACTGTAACATACAGTAAGAATGATGAATGGCACAACAAATCCCCCCAAGGTCTCCAGACATGACAAGACGATAGTTTGAGTCACAGAGTTGATTTCCCTCATAAAACACTGCTTGTTTTCTTCGCTTTCATCCAAAGACTGGGTCAGTAATGCAGGCACTCCTAGAAGCGAAGCAAGGAGCCACAAAAGTATGACACATGTGTTCATAATGCTCTTGGTCCTCCAGCGCATCATCAAAAATGGGTGACACATGGCTAAAAAGCGCTCCACGCCCATGAGGGTAATGAAGAAGATGCTGCTGAACATGCACACCCTGATAATGTACAACAAGGCTTTGCAGGAGGCCTCTCCAAATACCCAGCTGTGGTCTAGGGAGTAGATCCACAGAGGCAGGGTGATGAGGACCAACAGGTCAGCAACGGCCAGTTGTAGGATGAGCACCACAGTGTGGGAGCGCTGCTTGACGTGCCTCAGGATAGTCCAGATCACCAGCATGTTCCCCGGGGCTCCCACCAGGAAGGACAGGCCCAGGATCACACAAGCCACCGCTGTCCCAGCGTCAAACTCCTCAGAGGCCATTTCCTCTGAAGACAAGTGTTCAGTCGAGTAGTTCATGGTGCGAGTGTGCGTGCTGACAGCAGTGTCAGTGTGAAACAGAAAATCAAAGTGCTGTACAAGCAAGTCTTAACTTCCGTTTATGGCTGTGGTTTACAATTTTATCACTAATACATCACAGAACATGTCTGTAATAATTTAAATATGTATGTATATTTGATTTCAGTGTAATGATTTACTTTCACTGCAAACACAGAAGTCAAAGGTCTTTGATTGTGCCTTTATTGAAATCACCAGTTAAACCTCAACTCTGCTACTCCTAAAATAACCTGCTCTCATTTGTTGTAGTTTTGCAATGGTTTACATCCAACACCATGTGTATTACTACCATCTTCTGCTCCAGAGTGTCAGAAACAACATATTGTTGATAATAGTTCTGTTGTGTTTGTTTCCTGCATTTGCTACCTAAAAAGGTGTATCCAGCTTCTCAGGTTATTGCAGCTTCTGTGCAATTACCAGTTATGCAAAATACATCAAATGACTTTGTTTTCTTTCCTAAAAATACATTATATCTTTCTCCTTTCCCCAGGTTATCACCGTTAGCAGACAATGATCACCTTTTGACCACCTGTGCTACAACAGAATGCAGGAATTATTTTCTCCTTGTCACAAAAATTTATTTTTGTAGTTTTTACATGTTCATGTATTTGCTATATTTCTGAGACGGTAGATGAAAAGCTAAGCTATCCTCCCCCAACAACCTTTGTAATTGCATTTGTAACAACGCTCACACACACCTTAACTTTGGACTCTCTGTGAACTCCATCTGTTGTGTGGAGGGCAACCAAAGAAATAGTTAATTATTACCGTGACTTGCCTTTTCACCGATACAGTTAGAATAATTCCTGAGCCCAGAACACAGTATAAAATATTCTGTCTAATATACAACCCTTGTTCACCACTGTCTTGAACGTTCACAATGGCAGTGTGAGGAATATACAGTATAATATGACTAATTATCTTTTTATAGATTGAAGATAGAGCTATGGTGTCTAATTATGCTTTCACTTTCAATTCTGACCTTCACTGTTCTTCAGGAAAGTGATCAGTGCCCCACCTTAAGGTTCCACTATAACAGCTTATGGTTTAATCGTTACCGTACTTCATCCACCTCTACACTGTTTCACATTAGAGTGTAACCTACTTTTGTAGGTTACAGAGGTTTAAGCCTAATTCATCACATTTTTCATGAATCCCTCCGGCAGCTGATGTCTGGCTTAAAATATGACCATTTCATGATTTACAGACATTGTTTTCTTGTTAATTTTGTGAAGCTAAATCAAAACTGCTGTACTTCACTTAGAGATCTGAAGCTTTCAAGCAGGTTCGGTGATTGGCCACATCCCAGTGTCACAGCAGCTGTGATGGCTGATGAAAAACACCTGCAGTGACACTTTCTTTTTTTACTTGACTATTTTTGACAAATGAGTCCTGTGATTAAAATACACAACATTTATAAAAGGTGCATGAGACGGTGAAAGCCCATCGAAATAACTAACTTATTTTTAAAGTGTTGGAACCACATGCTAAATATGCAGTCACTTACTGTAGTAACCAGCAGTGATATCTATCAAGACAAAAAAAATCTTGCCTGCAAAATTTCAAAGAAAAAAAGTTCAGCACTTATAAATAAAATAATACAAAGGAGTTCAATTGTCTCATATTCTTCACAAATTGTCTCAATGAACTGGGCTATAGAGGAGATGCAGCAGCAAGAGACTTTGCACTATATAAAAATGAATTCTGTCCAGCTGTGATATGGCTTAAAATCCCTGCATTGTTACTCGAAACTCTGGTGGTAGATTTGAAATTACTTCAAGTTATGACAAGACATAAAAGTGCAGATTGAGTGATTGACTTTTATAATTTAAAGGAATGTAAATATACAGACTATATGGAAGTTTTTTTTACAGATGGATCAAAAGATAAATTAACATATAATACAGATTCTGCAGTTCAAAGCCACAGAGTTGACACATCCAAAACAAGTTCACATTTCTAAAGTGTGTTGAGCTGTAATTTATTTTGATGGTTTATCTCCACTACTACTACTACTACTACTAACCCTAGCCCTCCACTACAGAGTTTGTAGTGACCTTTAGCCATACAGCTTTACGTCAGGTGCATCCAGTAATCTCCGAGACCTACTCAATTAACATAGTGACCATATACACAAGAGAAATTAAACAAGGCACTGATGTCACATGAATCTGTTTTCCCTCCAGGTCACTCTGAGTAATGAGAGAGTGGACAACCTGACCAAAATGCTGTTTCAAAAGTAAACACAGACATCTGTATTAAACTTCAAAAAATCAGATAGAAAAGCGCACTGCATGGAAAAAAAAAGAAAAAAACAAGTGGAAATGGCTTTGACATCAAGAGATAGGGGGAAGACATATTCACTTAATTCAAAACAGAAAGATTATTGTGAGAAATATGAGAGGAAATACAAAAAGAAGGAAATGATGATGAGATTAAGAACAAGACACTGTCATCTGAACGGCACACTTCACATTATAGGTACCAGAAACTGCACATTATGCTTATTAGATGCAATAAATGTACATTAAACAGACATGATGGAGGAAATGAGCAGGGATGTGAGGAGCAACTTTCAAAGAAGGAGAAGAGGCAGAGGAAGAGAGAAAACATGGAAATCAGTATCAAGCTGTTAAAATTGGAGGGGAAAATCATAGTGTGGAGGGAAATAATCAAACAGTGGCAACAGGAAATAATCAAACAGTGGCAACAGCATTGGGATAATGAGACGAAATGAAGACATAAAGTACAAAGTGATGTAGAAGGAGCAGGAAACAGAGAGTCCAACACAAAGGAACAATGAACCTGAATAACACTTTTTATCATAGGCAAACTGTAATCAGTGTGGAGAAAAGGAAAAAGGGAGATTGTTCTGCTGCAGAAAGTACTGAGTGGAAAGAAAGGAGGCTGCAGAGAGTAAAAATACCAGAGCACAGGTTTAAATATGTGCTCGAGTGTGTGTGGATATTTTAGTTTCTGGTACCAACCAACACAAGACAACAGTGGTCAAGCAAAACCAGTAGGGGGCAGTAATGCAACTAAAAGGATGCACACTGTAGTTCAAAGGCTTTAAGCGGAAAAAGAAGAAGAAGAGGAGGAGGTGGTAGCAGCTTCCTTTAGCCAGCTGTCTGCTCCGTGAAATTAACATGACGATGTTGTGAACTGCGGCGTTCACGGTGCGACTGCACTGAAAGTACAACACTGAATCCGACCGGGGGACGCTGGATATTGTGTTAAACTACACTTGTGACAAATTGTAAGTGTACGCTTTGATCCGAGCTTGTTGGCTAGCTGCGTGGCTTTAGCTAACAAGTAGCTGTTGGGTAACGTTAGCCAGGTAAATAGTTAATGTGAGGGGCGTGAACTGCTTTTTATTTCTAGTTACTTCTACAAACACCTTAATGTTAACTAGCTTGGCTCACAGTTTTGTCTTTGTTTGGCCCGTTTAACCAGCCACACTTTACTAAGGACACTTATATTTGATAGCAATGTGTAGCTTTTATTGAGCTAACGTCAAGTTAGGTTAGCTAACATCCGGCTAGCTAATGTCAGGTTTTTCGGAAACTTTAAAATCTCTCACTTATATTCCCGCTTTAAAACGATTACTAAAGCATGAAACACCCTGACACAAAACTGGTAATACACAGACTCCTTATTGTAGCCAAGTTTTCCCACAAAGCTGATGTTTACACTCAACATCATTGTAATGAAGTTTGCTCAGAAGCTGGTTATTTAACTCTCGTCTTCCCTCACAGGGGGTTTGAGCTCTTGGATCGGAACAAAAGCACCATTTTATTTATCTACACCTTCAGAGGCTGAAGACTGAGCGCTGCGATGCCTCTGCTGTTTCTGGAGAGGTTTCCTTGGCCCAGCCTGCAGACCTACACAGCGCTGAGTGTGGCTCTGCTGGCCGGCAGCCTCTTCAGCGCCTACACCACGGTGACCGACCCGGGCTTCGGGGCCCTGGAGACGGATGAAGCTCCTGCTCCGTCCGAGGTGGATCTGGAGCAGCTGAACAACGATGTCAGTAACTCTGAGCTGGCCACCACCGTCCTGTGGTATCTGGTCACTGACAGCCTCTTCGTGTGGGTGAGTGTCGACACAGTCACATTTATTGACAAGTAGGCTTTCACAGTTGTGTCGATTAGTTTGTGCAAAAGATATGAACATAGTAAAGTGGAGAAATAAAAGTATTTCAAGGCCGAAGTGTGCATGAAATAGAAAATAGACAAGGTTATAAAGTAGACAGTAGTATCAAAAATTATTAAAGATAAAGACAATATGTGCAATGCGATTGAATTAAAAACATATTGGTCACACATGTGAACATTTACAAGGAATTTGACTTTTGATTTTTTTTTTTTTTTTTTTTACAATGCCTACACTGTATGTACACAGAAATAGAGATACAGCTTTAAAAAAGGACAACAGATTTTAAAAAAGGTAGAAATAAACATTAACATACACTACAGTGTGTGTGTGTGTTTATGTATGTATATAAAACAAAAAAGAAATTATAACACTAGCGGTAACAGTTTGTGGAGGAATGTGCAAAAATGTTTCTAGTTCAGGAGTTTGCTTTGCTTGTTATGATCTTGCAAAAACTCAAACTCACTTTATTCTCTATACTCCTGCATCCAGGTTTTGGTCAACACTTTCTGCTGCTCTTTGATGTTGATCGCTAAAATGATTCAGTATGTGGTGTTCGGCCCTCTTAGAGTCAGCGAGAAGCAGGTGAGTCTATATATCTAACGGTGTTACAGATAAAGCTTCTTTTATGCACCTTCTTTCAGATAATCCATCTTGAATGTAGAGCTATCAGGAAAAAAAAACATGCATCTCATTTTCTCTGTGTTTCTTCCTCAGCACCTGAAAGACAAGTTCTGGAACTTCATCTTCTACAAGTTCATTTTCATCTTTGGCGTGTTGAACGTGCAGACGGTGGAGGAGGTGGTCATGTGGTGTTTATGGTTCTCTGCCCTGGTCTTTCTCCACCTCATGGTGCAGCTCTGTAAAGACCGATTTGAATATGTAAGCATGATAAACTGCATCACCCCTCCCTTCTTTTTTTTTTTTTTTTTACTCTTTCTGGTGCCTTACATAATGGTTTATAACTTCCTTATATTGAATATACTTAATTGCAATTTTCTGGTCCAATTCCACTGAGAATAAGTTCGGAGAATAACTGATGAAGTCATCCCTGATATTCAACCAACGTATCAGCTCACAATACAAAGCAGAAATCTTGAAATTTTCATGGGTCAGATAGATGATTGATTCATAGTAGCATCATTTTATAGAGAGCTTATGGTGTTTTCTTTCTGCCTTTCAAGGAAACACCTCTGAAGTAGGTCACTATTTTTTTGTTTTAGCTATCGAGTCTCCAAGGTCTTAAAGCTATTGCTTGTTATAGCAGGATGCTGATATTTTCCAGAAATGTGACTTAAACAGTGTACCAGTGCTCTCTTAAAATGACTACCACATTACTATACTTATGTAGATTCACAAGGAAAATGTATGGCATTAATTATATAATTATTAGTTATAGGGACCTATAAAGGTAGCACAAATAACTTAGAGCTTATTGAGGAAAGTGTTCATTATTAACATGCTTTGAGATATGAGATAATTTATACTGAAATAGAGATGGGCCTTAATGTGCCTGGGTGAAACCTGTTCCTTTTAACGCCGCACAGTAAACATGACAGGACTAGATTGTCATTCCTTGTGGCTGCAGAGTTACTCATAAAGACTTGAGAGTAAGATAGCCTAAAGCTTAGCATTTGACAACACCTGATTAATGTATTTTCAAACTTTTACAAAGTGCTCTTTTTAAAAGTTGTTGTGAGGCGCCCCAGAAGTCTGACAGTAACTGTACTCTTGTCAGCTCTGGCTCTATTAATAGTGCCTTGTACTGTCTTGCTAGGCTACTGATACTGTTTTCGTCAGTACATTGACATGTCCCCGTATCAGATTGTGCTCTGCATGTTGGGGGAAAACAAGCTATCAGATTTAATCATCTCTTCGCAATAAATGAAATTTAAAACCAACATTAACTTAATGACTGACATAGTGTACTGAAAAGGTGATTTCTACCTGTTGTGCTTTAAAAAATACTTTGGTTTGTGTGTGCGACTGTGTGTTAGTCTTTGTTTAAGATATGCATATATGCACGATCTCTTTAGGTTGAAGTCTGTTAGTTGTTTTAACCCAGCTGTCTTCCTTCCTGTCTCCCTGTTTCCGTTAGTTGTATCTTTGGGGTGAAGATCCCACATGTAGGTTAAACAGCTGAAGGTGATGGATGATAAGATGGTATGCTGTCAGTGTATGAGGAAACTGTGGAATAAAAGTTAAACAGAATTGACCAGTTTTTATTTTTTCAGCTCAGCTGTGCTCATGTTTGTAATGAGGTCCTAAACTGTGTTTTATTCAGTGCAGATGGTGTTAGTTGTCAGTCTGAGGCAGTGTTTTGTCAGTACATGTTTGGGGGTTTTCTGTGTGAAGAAGTAATTGATTGAAATGGGTTGTGTAAAATCTGGATGGGCAAGGTTCAATCCCACTTTCCTCTCAATAACTAGAGTAGAATTTTTAGCTTGGTACTGTGCCTGAACACTAAAACTTTCTTGTTGATCAGTGGCCATTTTTGATTTAGGAAGATTTCACTTTTTAAATGTATTTGTTTTTCTATTTCATTTAACTGTTTGCCACCAACAGGTGCATGTTTCGAGTATGTCAACGTGCAGTGTCTGTATGACTTTATTTGTTTCACACTTTAAATAAATTTCAGCAAGAAACCAAAATAACATGACAGCAAAAAGAAATGGTGAAATGACACCATGTGATTGTAAAATACTTGATCAAAATCCTTTACCCATTGAATCTACTTATAATCCAAATTTTCTTGCTTGCAGCTCTCTTTCTCGCCCTCCACTCCCATGAACAGCCATGTGCGAGTGCTTTGCCTGCTGGTCTCCCTGCTGCTGGACTGCTGTGGCCTGGCTGTGGTCTGTGGTCTGCTGGGAGCTTCCCATGGCATGCACACTCTCTCCTTTATGGCAGCAGAGGTGAGAACCGTATTTCTTCAAATTTATTGTTTATTTTGGTTTAGCATGCTTATGTCTTTAAATAAGACAGTATAGTATTTAATAATCTAGTAATATGTTTCAGATTCTTCTTATTGAATTTGCTTTTATATTGAGATCAAGATTCTTGTCATATTATTTCAGCAAGAAACCAAAATTAACATGACAGCAAAAAGAAATACATTTATTTTCAGCTGGTGAAATGGTGAAATGACACCATCATAGACACTGTTTTCTTATACCATGAGACGGGAAGTGTCTCCTCATGATAGAGGAACTTGTGCTTTTGCATGAAATTTCACACTGCAGACCTCATTATATGGTAGACACATAGATATTATGTCAGAAAAAGCCCTGTTGTGATAAATAACACTAATAATAGTTTCATTGAGATGTGGCCCTCAGTGTTGGTCATTCTGTAGTGAAAGTAGTAGACAAGAATTACATCATGTTCAACTGTTAACTTTTGTCTGCAGTGTCTGCTGGTGACTGTACGCACTGGGCATGTCATCATGCGGTAAGTCCCTTTAAAGCCTCCTCACACGGGCATGCACATGCTGCAGCAGAATGGATAATGTAGCCTGTGCGGTTTTAGACTTGGGGGCTAATGTTAGCAGCACCATTTGTTTTTTTTCTGGTTTTATTGCACAAGTGTGAAAGGCGTCATTGTCCCAGAGAGGGTGGTTAGGATTATACAAGCACCAGCAACCACTCTAATCCACCGAGGCGCTCATAGATACAGTATCTTTAGTTTGATATTAAAACTTGTAAACTGTTACCAGGAATAGTGCTGTACCCTGGTGCTTGCAAAATATTTTTGGTGACTTACTGTCCCATAATTTATAATAAATGTATGATGTTTTTGTTGTTATCTTGGTTTGTGTAACTTGTGTAACAACACATGGTAGATTTGGAGTTCAGCGCTGTTGGACTATTTCTACTCCATTTTCTTAACTAGGCATATTGGCTTAAAGCCATGTGTGGACAATGGGTAGTGTAAAATTTGGATAGGGATTGTGAACTTTGACTCCTTCTCATTGCACATTTTTTCTGTCAGTCAGTGTGTTGCTGTTCCATCTAATGAGAATGCTACCTGCTGTTCTACCTTGCATATTATATACTTTAATACTATCTTTGCTTCATGCATTCATGTAGTCTAAGTTGCCAGTCCCATCTAAGATAAAGGCTACATCATCCTCCGTACCTGAAGTTCACCATTGTTTCGTGGTCTCTGCATGTCCCATCAGATACTCCATTCATCTGTGGGATCTGAACCATCCAGGAACCTGGGAGAGCAAGGGGACATACATCTACTACACAGACTTCATTATGGAGCTGGCCATGCTCTTTCTGGACCTTGTGCATCATATCCATATGCTGGTAAGACACGGAGTGGAGCAGGTGTTGGCAGTGTGATGTTATGAAAATGCTGTTGTCTCCTTTTCTTCCCCCCTAATCGTGAAACTGCCCTGTCCATATGTCTCTCATTAGCTTTTTGGTAACATCTGGCTGTCCATGGCAAGCTTGGTTATCTTCATGCAGCTGCGCTATCTCTTCCACGAGGTCCAGCGCAGAGTGCGGCGACACAAGAATTACCTTCGTGTCATCAACAACATGGAGGCCAGGTGATAATGTATTCTAATTGTATTTCCCCTTTTTACCTTGTTTTGGTGGTTGTCTTGTGTTATGGTGGTTCTTTGTGTAATGGGATTATTTCCAATGAGACCTTTGTATTTTCCACGAAACATTACTTGTTTCATCACTATTTGTGTATACTGTGAACTCTGTACAGATTTGCTGTTGCTACTGCGGAGGAGCTGGCAGCTAATGATGATGATTGTGCCATCTGCTGGGATGCCATGTTGACGGCACGCAAACTGCCCTGCGGCCATCTCTTCCACAAGTAAAGTATTTTTTTACCAAATAGCAGTCCCTACATGAACTCAGTTATTACTGCAGTTTGTTGTACTAGCACTGCTGACCTGTGGCTCCATAGCCCAGAAATAGTTCATAGCAGTTCTTACCTTCTGTAATTTGATTTTCTTTGCTGTGATATATATCTCTTACCCTCTGTCCGCTTTAGTGAAATGGTCCTGATGTTTAACTTGTTCTGAGCCCTGAAACCCTTTTTTTGAAGGAAATACCATAATAACATTTCTGAGTTGTGTGTGTTTCCAGCTCTTGTTTGCGCTCATGGCTTGAACAGGACACCTCGTGTCCAACATGTCGGACATCCCTGAACATTAGTGGGGACGGGAGCCAGGCGAGAAGCCAGCAACAGGGTGGAGGTTTGGAAGACAACATTGGCCCAGTTGGAGCTGCTGCAGATGCCAGGCCGCATATCAACCAACACAATCACTTCTTCCACTTTGATGGTGAGTCTGCCAGACACAAATCCCAGGATGAGTCTGATTGAGGAGACGTCAGTGGGCTGTGCGTGATAATGAATTATAAAATCCATACATACATTCTCTTACAGGATCTCGCATTGCCAGCTGGCTGCCCAGTTTCTCAGTGGAAGTAATGCACACCACCAATATCCTGGGCATCGCTCAGGCCAACAACTCCCAGCTCATGGCCATGGTGAGTCCATGTTTACAGTGTGATGAAAGTCTTGGTTGGTTTTATCGGCGATAATACACCGATAGCAATGACAGGCCAGGTATTCAGTATTCTTTTTTTTTTTTTTTTTTTTTGGATAATTGCTGACAGTTTTTTTTTTTTTTTTTTAATACTACATTTGCGTGAAGCCAATCCTGCCATAATTTTGTCCCACTCTTCACTCCCTGTTATATTGCATTGCATTGCATATTGCATATTGCCTCAAACTGTAGCCTGGGTTGTGTAACGTTACTTTGTTCATGTGCTATTTGGCTTCCTGATAAATGCTTGTTGACACAGTGATATCCTTTCATTTAAACCAAAGATTTAGCAGAAACTGTTACCTACAAAAAATACCAGATATACTTTTTAAAAAAGAGTTCTAGTATTCATAATATTCCTCTGCTTGGAAATCACTAATACTGTATATTTAAGATCAACCTTTAAAAGTATTATCTTGTTATATTTTGCTCTTCCATCTCCAATGATCCTCCTCTAAATAATTTCTCTGTTGTCTTTGTTTCTGATGTGCCCTCTGGTCATCAGGCCCATCAGATCCAGGAGATGTTCCCTCAGGTGCCCTCCTATCTGGTGATGCAGGACCTACAGTTGACTCGCTCAGTGGAAGTTACCACTGACAACATCTTGGAGGGGCGCATCCAGGTGCCTTTCCAAACACAGGTCAGTGTTAAATATTAATATCAGTTTTATTTTTCAGAATTTTATCGATGCCTGAGGCTATTGTTTTGATAAGACAATGCTCCACAGATTTCTCCCGTAATTCTTCTCTATAAGGGGCAGAATGCAACAATCTGTCACATATTTTGTCTGTGTTGCCTTATCAGGCCATAGAGCGCGAACCTGCACAGGCGAGCGCTGCTCCAGACGAGCAGGAGGGGCCTAGTGGAGCAGCTGAGCAGGGCCTCAGTGAGTCAGACAACATGGAGTTTAGAGGAGGTCGCTTCTCTAAGTCAGCTGAGGAGAGGCAGAAGATGTTAAAGCAGAGGAAAGAAGAGATGCTTCAGCAAGCACGCAGGTTTGTACGCTGCTCATAGGAAGCATTACTACAGTATGTATTATATTGAAAAGAGGTTTAATTTTGAATAAAAATGTTTTTTTTTTAGCTGTACAAATGTTTTTTTTTTTTTTTTTTTTTTTTTTTTTTTTTGAGAATAGGACTTTCCTTATGAGAAGTTTGTCTCGGTTTGTGACTCAAGGCTGGACAAATAAAACGTGTAGGGGTTTACTTGGCTACAAGTACAGCTGAAAGCCCCAGCTATACAGACCATACAGAAGTAGCAATACTTTTGTTCACTAGTGGTAGGCAGTCCTAGCTGCCTTTATTTCCACTATAATCTTGCATTTTCTGTTCCCATCATCATGTGTTGTTCATCACTTCCCTGTAGGAGATATCTGAACAATAGTCCAGAGGACCAGGATGAGGATTTGCCTGGACTGGAGGAAGACACTGCTCCAGAGCTGAACTTGACTGCGCTGAGACGTAGAACCATGGCGGCAGCTGCAGAGAGACGCATGCAAAACCAACAAGACCCTGCACCCTGATACACAGATTTGCTTCAGCAGAAGAGTCTACCATGTCATCATCCCCAGAGGCACACCCCCCCTTCCTCCATTTGGTGTATAGTGGTCATCTCCTATTTAAAACAGTAATTGTTAAGCATTGCAAACATGACCTTTGGACTGTTTTGGGCTGCCTAAACAAGGTGGGACTATTGTGTGCAGCCCCTGCCTCACTGATTTCAAAGTATTTGAAGCTTTATATAAATTCATGGGTGCAAGTAAAAAAAATTGCAAGGTTACATCGCCCTTTTTATTCACGTGCCACACAGCAACCACCAGCTTTAGTGGGGGGGTCAGTTTCTGCCATGATTGGGACTGGCTGTGAAAAATGAGCATGCTTTGCATTCAGAAAAGTCTTTATGAGAGGGATTTGAAGGTGTCATTACTGGATAAAGCTGTTTGGGTCTTTCTTTCCTTTTATCAGTTTTTTTTTTTTTTTATTATTCATCTTGGTCCTGGCAGAAAGCTACTTATTCTGGATGAAGATACTCATCCGATGTATTTGTGTGTTATTATTTTATCAGTTTCAACTGTGAAGTAAGTGTAGGCAAGATAACAACATGTTTTTATTTCTTACTGTGGAGTAAGAGAATGTCACTTTAGTATTGTTCAGCCTTCCTGTTAAATATGAATGTTTCTATCAAAAGTAATGCTGCAAACAAAGTGTTTCTGACCCGCATGGGTTCTGTATTTAGTGTGTAATATCACCCATTGCAAACAGTTTGCATTTTGTTATTTAACAACGGGGGGTGGGCATGTAAATCTTTGTTTTCTAATACTGTTCCCTCGAGGCAGCATAAGGGATGCATTACAAGCATTTTGTACAAGGACAATGAGTGTCATCCTCTCAGTCTGTCTTAAATTATCTTCTAATAATGAGGAGTTCTCTCTGCATATGAAAATCTTACTTTCTGCTGAGTATAGTAAGCGGCTCCTTGGTTGTCTGTGTCCGTCATTTTTTTTTTATTTATTTTTTTTTTTTTTTAAAAGAGTATTTAGAAAATATTGGGTCTGTGACAGCTGGACTTTAAGTGTTAACAATAAATCCAGTCGCTGTTTAGTTGCTCAGACTTAATACTTCTAGATATTCAGTGATCTGAATCTTCATGAAGACAGTTTTTATTTTAGCAGCATGTGTCTGCTCACATTGAGGGGTAGTAATTCAAAAAAAGCGAGGAACATCATAACAGTCTTCTCAATTTGTCCGCGATCTCATTTCAGTAATGGACAGTAATACACAACATGAGCTGGGTCCTTTTAAACATGTTTTGTATTGTCAAATTTGATTAAATCTGTAGCTGGTTGAGACATATCGACGGACACAAAGATGAAGGCTGCCTGTGTTATAAGTGTTTTGAGTTCTTTTGGTTACAGTGCGAGGGCAGTGTCAAGTGAGATACGCATGAATCTAGACAAGTGCTTTTGTTTCCTTCCACTTTATCCCAAAGAGCAGCCCACAAACTCACTAAAAGCTGAATTGTTGTGATCTTTATTGTGTGTTTATTTTATTATTGCTCAAACTCCGTTTGTGGGGTGTTGTAAGAAGATACAAGATAGGGTTTAGATTTCACATCTTGATTAGCAAAATGTAAAAAAAAAAAAAGACTTTTAATTTTGGATTGTTCCATTCAGTTATTTAACAGCTATAACACCCATGATATATTTTCCCATTCATGGGTTGTCTTTCATAACCATTACTTATTTAATCAAAGCTGAAATACTTTTTTGAACTGACCTTTCCTGTATTTTTGTGCCTAAATCAAGAATGGTTCAGTTATGGATAATTTCTGTAAATCTAGTTTTTGTAAAATATGTTAATACAAAAGACTGAATAAACAGAGCTTCTACAGCTTTTTAACAAAACATAGTAATTCAATCTGTCTTCCTGAGATGAACCCACTATTGTCTCTGTTGATGTCTCTGCTTTCCACACACACATACTATAATATCCAAAACACTGGACCTTTGAGTTTATTAGTTCCATAAAAGTGTGTGTTAGTGTTGGATCGAGCCAGAAGGAAATAACTGTATTCAGCTGCTGACATGTTAAAAACCACAATTCACTGATGGACGACTGTCGGAACTCCTCCATCACTCTCATCACTGATACTTATTTCTGTGTGAATCAGACATAAAAATGTGTTTTCATTTTCTTTCTGGTGGATTTACGTCACTAGGCTGCGTCCCTCCTTTTGAGCCACGTCATCCAGACAGGCGGAAGCAGCCGCAGAAAACACCCACGCTGCTCATGTTTTATGATGTAGCCTCATCTCTCTCTCTCTCACACACACGTCTAGGAGAAGTGTCCGGTCGTCACTGTGTGTTACCTCAGCTTAGGGGCTCAACTGGACCGGTCTCTTCTCCCTCTGTGTCTTCTTTTATTGTTAACCGGTAAGTAGTTGAGCTAACTAACTAGCTAGCTGCTTAGCGCGGCGGACGAGCCCTGAAGAGGAAACGCTGATGTTTAAAAGTTACATACAGGGGTGGTTTGAGTGAAGGTGGCCTCAGGTAGCTATTTGACAGGACATACAAGAAAAGTACGACGCTTAATATTTGATGTTACAGGTTACAGTAGCTCTTTAGATGTAACTAACTATACAAATGTCTGTTTAGCTAGCCTTAAATCCGTGTAACATTCATTCTCAAAGTTGGTCAACATTATCAGTTAGGTGTAGTAGCACCAGATGCAAAGATATATTTTATTATATTATGTTATATATTATTTTCCTGGCTTGGTGATGACATCAGTGGAGTGTCATAATTTGTGTTTTGCAGCCATGGAAACCAAATGAATTCATGTCTAGCTCTAGGGTGGTATATTTGGTTAAAGACAGCACTATTGTTGTTACCTGATGGCCTCACTGTGTGAATGGGCCCTTCTCATATTACACGTCCTGGACCACATCCTGGAAAAGGATCAGCTCAAGGTGTATGAGTGAAAGAGGGTGTGAATTATAATTATATTGCTTATTTATGTGTCTTTAAAGTAAATGATAGCTTTATACCACACCATATTTGCCCGGTCAAAGTCTGTGTGCCTGTAACAAACTCACTGTGCTGATGCAGTGTCTTACATGGATTAGGAGAGTGTATCATAATGGGTGTGAACATGACCGTGGATTTACCTGTTTGTGTGTGTGTGTGTGTGTGTTTCCTGAGAAGAGATTGTGGAATGTTGCTGGACGAGACGCCGCTTTTTGAACCCTCCCTGCTTCAGGAGCTGGACTGGAGCAGCAACACTGTCTCCTTCTCTCCCTCCATCTCCCCGACCAGCCCGGGGGAGGGCCTGGTCCTCCGGCCGCTCCACATGGCAGACTTCAACAGGGGTGAGTCACAGACGGGATGTCATGTTTCAGACCAGGCTCGGTATTCCCCAGAGAGTATGAATCTGGCAATCGCCTTGTGATAGATAATGTTCAAAACATGTTAGGAAAGGTCTCTGTGATTTAATAAAAATGTAGAACTCACAACCGATGGAGTGATGTGTTGTTTCTTTTCCAGGATTCTTCAAGGTTTTATCTCAACTCACTCAGACAGGCGATGTCACACCAGAGCAGTTCACGAGTAAGTCATGCTTAGCTTAATGATGCTTTTCTGTAAGACATAAGTGAGTTTCTGATTAATTTACCATAATCACAGTTTTATTTTAAATCAGATCATGCATTTGTGAGGAGAGAGAACCTTTCAAACCAGTGCCATAAATGATCACTTAAGATTAACAAAACACTTCTGTTGTCTGTTATTTACCAGAAAAGTTTGAACATATGAAGAAGACAGGAGACTACTACGTCGTCGTGGTGGAGGACACAAATCTGGGACAGATTGTTGCAACAGCCACATTGATCACAGAACATAAATTCATTCACTCCTGTGCGAAGGTAAGTTACATCCCAGCAAGCAATTTGTACATATTTATCACTGGATACAGCTGTAAGACCAATCCCGTACAGAGGTTACTTATTAATGGTGTGGTAATTATTAACATAGTTCCACCACCATAAAAAAGGTACATTTACATTTTTATTTACCTTTTAAAAACTATGGAAATTGAATTAGCATAGTACACATGAATTCTAATTAACCTTAAAATGAAGACCCTCTCTATTCTGCTTTGTTTGTAGAGAGGCCGGGTGGAGGAGGTGGTAGTCAGTGATGTGTGCAGAGGCAAACAGCTGGGCAAACTGTGAGTAGACCTGCGTAAGCCTGACACAAAGACATTTAGATTAGGCCTGTTTTTAAGTCCCTGTATTAATACCAACCGACATTAAAAATTGTTCATAGAAGAGACTTAGGATTTAGGAATTATCTTGTCACTTGTGCTGATTTTTTTTTTATTAATTAATTTATTATTTTTTTTACTTTTCACATCTCTCTTTCTCTCTATCTCTCTCTCTTTAGGTTAGTTTCAACGCTTACTCTTCTCAGCAAAAAACTGAATTGCTATAAAATCACACTGGAATGTGCACCCAAAAACGTGGCTTTCTACCAAAAGTTTAGCTACTCTCCCTCAGACGAGACTTACATGCAGTGTCGATTCTTCGACTGAGGACAGCAGCTGCTTTAACCCTCCGTTTTGGGGGCATGGACCACACCTTTATACACCCGCCAACATCTGAACTTACATTGACAAAGTGTCTTAATATGAACCGGGAGAGCTGCCCGGGGAGGAGTTCACGGTTGAGACACAGTTGTCGTTTCCTGAGCACTCATCACACTTTCAGCACACTCGAGTAAACAAATATATGTTGAATCCCTCCGCCCCTTTGGTAACCGTGGCTACCTCACCTGGGTGGAGCCCTGTCATCATCCCTCCCACCGCCCCGTCTGAAGAAAGGAATGTCTATTACTGTAAATGTAATGTCTTAATGTGTTACATTGTTAATGAGTAACTTGCTGTACACAAACAGAGAAAACACTAATAATATCTGCAGCTATCTGTAAGTAAATGCAAATGCTTGGAAAATCAAGATGGTACCAAATGAAGTTATACATCGGAAGCGATTAAATAATGATTAAGTTATTTGCTACAGGTCCCAGCTTCTCAAGTTGACTACAAAAACCATGCTTGGAGGAACTACTTTACATCTTCTCACAGTCTCACTGCATTGATCATCACGGGCGAGTCACCAAAGAAAATCTGTTTAGTTTCTTTAAATGTGATCAAAAACTTACTTTGGGTTTTACTTTGGGTTTCATTTTTCTGATTTCTCCTTTTTTGATCAGTGTTCTACAGGCTGTTTTTTTTTTTTTTTTTTTTTTTTTCTTTCAAAATTGGTGTTTATGGATATTTCTAATGAAGGTTCTAATATGGCAAAACATGAAGCATCACTCTCTAGTCAAGACTGTTATAATGTATATTTCTAGTGAACAGAAAGGTTTATATTTTAGGAGGTATTGGTGAGGAATTTATGAATGTTCCCTAAAAGTTTTGTATTTGGTCGGTATTTAAAATTGAATCACATGATGAGGACTAAAACATTTTGTGATTGTCATTTTTAAATGAAGTCTTATTTAAGTTTTGTAATTATGCTGTTATTTGGGTGAGCAGGGAAACATATTTAATGTAATTTATTTCCAAACATATAATAGTCACATAAAATATTCTATGACCTACTGTGTTTCTTCTGTTCGTGTTTCTACTTCAATCAGCTTTGTTTGGCAAAATATTGTCTATGCACAGTTCAGATGCATCACAAATATTTAAAATCCTTCATGAGCAGTGATGAAGAATCTCGTGGGGCCTTCCAGCTTTGCAGGAGAGATTTAAAAATGTGAGTAGGCCTTTGACATGCAAAGGATTTTGGAAGAATCAGCTAAATCAACCATTCTTGCATCCATTCTAGTGCAACTTAATTTCCATCGCTGTATCGTCAGTGTTTACATGTTAAAATCAATTCTTCAGCCTTCTGACTACACAGTCTCCCCAAAGCTTATCATACAATATATTAAAACTGAACTAATTTTCATTGTTTTGTTACTGACATACACAGCAAGTATAAGAGAATTTAGCACAACTACATTTTATTTTTTTTACATGTGTGATGGTAAAATCTGTCTTTAAATATATAAAAAAAAAACGTGGGAAGAAAAATGTAAAGTTGCCAAGCACAGTGTTACATTATGATATAAAACCACAGCTCAACAGGAGTGAGTCAGACTTGTTTTTATTAAGCAGTGAGTTATTTTCCATTCCTTACTATCCCACATTAAGCCTGATATTAGTCCATAATCCTATTACTCCCAAAATAAAGGCATTAGCTATTCCTCCTCGTGTCCTCCACTGGGCGACGTCCCGGCTACTTTCCCTTTTGCCGACTGCCCCATTCTGGTCGTCTACACAAATTCAAGTATCGAAAGTGCATTATTGCAATACTGTCCCGCTGCAAATGCAAAATGCTTTAAATACTACAAAACTGCAAAAAATCTCCTGTCAGTGCATACAGCTCAAGGAAAAAAAAAAAAAAAACTTATCAAATTTGCCCAATCCCCCAGTCAGTACTCCATGTCTCAGACACGAATGACCCCGCTCCCACCCAAGTCCCTTCCCCTTAGAAAAAGTTCAAATATTTACATTTTTAATCCCATTAAAAATGTAAAAAAAAAAATTGAGTGCACTGCGCCACACGGCTAAATATCTGCAAAGCTCATCCATTCTGGGCTGCTGTGACCTGCATTGCTCCAAAGTCCTCGTCCTCCTCCAGGCTGCGTTTACGGCTTCCTGTTAAAGAAATGTGGAAACAAACAAACAAAAAAAGAGGAATCACTGAACTTACTGTATACGTCAACAAAATGACCATGTAGATGACTTGGCTGTTTAATAAATATGAACCCAAGTGGCTTAAAGTTCTTCTCGAAGCCTGAACACTTCATGGTCTGTGCTGGGTGAAGTCACTGGCATTCAGGGAGGGAACAAAACCAGCTTTGAGGGAAGTCAGGAGCCTCCAGGTTCCCAAGGTCTCCGAGTGTATGAATGTCTGTTTGTGTCTTTTAAATAGAAACATTCATGACATTGAGAAACGATGGAACAAAAAGTTATGAAATGGAGTTGGCTCTTAATCGCTGGGAAATGAAAAAAAAGGGAAATCGAGAGTGTGACTCAAAGAAAAACTGCCAGCATTAAGAGTTGCTTTCTACAGATGTGTAACCAACCTCTAGAACATTATCACTGGTGATGAATGTTGTCCTGTGAGTCAAACTCAACAAGATGCCAAACAAACAACTAGCTCTACTCCATGTTCGAGCAACATAATTTGCTGTTTCAGATGCTTTTCTGGAGCATGCCTGGCTGAGAAACATGTATTTTATACTTTTATCCTCTCTCAGCCACGGCCTCAGTCTTCACTCTCAACTCATACTTGTGCAGGGACAAACAAAGTGAGGAGACAGTCTGTACAAACCTGGCATCCCAGCTTGTAAGGAGAAGGACCTGCCCAACTGCATCGGTGACATCATTTTAATGGTCAATTTGGCTAGGTAGATCGCTTCATATTCCTAAGAGACAGACACTCATTATTACAGCATCATGTTGTCTTTACTGCTTTACTAAAGACTAAAGAACAGTGGTCATATGGTGCCACTACAGACGAAATTAACCTGGAAAAAAAACAGGACACTGTGATGGCTGAAAGCACAGCATTTCAATTTCAATTAGGATATGAGTTCGGCGCTCATATTGTGATGCATCATTTACGTCCAGCATTCACCACGCCTGTCAAGATGCACGCTGCTCTAAAAGGGTCTACTCATCCCAGTGTCACTAGTCGGACGTCAGACTAAGGAGTGGCTGGCTAAATGTGGTCGATGCTGGCTAAGAAGACTGCAAAGATGGCATGCTTATACTTCAGATAGGAAAATAATTTCTGCAGAGTCACACTGCTCAGAATGAGAAAACACACACACACACAGTGACATAACGGGTCATATGAATGTGCCTGTTTGAGGACAGACATGGGTATGGTCTGCTGCAACATGGTCCGTCTCCTGTATTTTCACAGTGCTTTGCTTGCAAAAGGTAGCAAAAGGTTTTTGGAGCACTAGATGCTGAATCATTTTGTGAGAATCATCAGTAACACAGACACTTAGGTGGAGGATATTGGTCATTGATGAAGTGGAACTTGAAGCCCCCTGTCTCAAAGTCACGTCTTACCTGCAGCTGATGCACAAAGCCCACATTGGGGTTGATGCAGAACCTCCTCTCCTGGACGTGGCTGAATGCATCCCTACAGCAAGAACACACAAAGTTACCAGTTTAGCTGTCAGAAATAAATGTGCTTCCATTTGTTACTGCATTTGTTGTTCTAACAATGAGTCTGCAGCACTCTCCCTTATTTTAGCTTCATCCTACTGTACAGTTCATATTATGTAGTTTTCTCTATTTGTACTTTATGTAGACAACGCACACATGAGGCCACAGCTTACATTGTTTGAAACGAAAAGGGAATGTTTTTCTAAATCTGTGAAAAAACACATTTATTTTAAAAAGCTGGGAATGTATTTTACTGGGGTTAAGCAGAAATAAAATAAAGAGAGAAACTCACCTGTATTTCATCCCAAATGTTTCCATAAGGTATGCAATCACTAAGGCAGCACTGCAAGTAAAATAAATCAAGAAGATGCAGTTTTATATTCACAGCTGTAGTTTGGACTCTGCTGCTCCAGTCTCAGGATTTAATCAAGGAAATTCTTAATACAATATGCAAGGATATTTAGGAAAGTTTAGCAGATGTGTCATTGAAATTCAGTGCATAATGAAGTCAAACACATGAAGTAAAATCATCACAAAAACCAACCTCACCTTCTTGATATCCCTGCGTTACCATGAACCAGTACCTTTCCTAAAAGACAAGACTGTTTGTTAAAGACTTTCTTCTTCTTGACATTGTGAGGACAGACAATAGAAAGCACATGCATCCTTACCTCCTGTTGCTAAGCAGCTATCAATAAATTCTTTAGTCTGTGGGGAGGAAAATGACATACAGCGCATCAGGCATTATGCAGACGCCACAGCAGTCAGTCAATGAAAAACTTGCCAAGAGGGAAGTAAAAAGCCAATTTTATGACTCACTGTAGGGAAAAATCGTATTATATTTTCCACTGGATTGTCAGCAATATCTAACACAAGGTATCTGCAAAGACAAAACAACATTCAGCTTGTGGGTTACCAAGGAAGGAGGGATTTTGTTTTTCCAACATCTGTGTCGAAACAGGGTGCACAAACCACGATAGTTCCTTCTTACCGAAACGTATGAGGGAAATTAGGTTTGATAAAATTGGCTTCAATGTCTTGGCGGACGCACACGACATGCGTTACACCCTGTCTCTCAAGGATTGGCAGCTGGACGAGGAGAAAGAAGAGAAACAATGTGAGCTTTGAAACATCTGAGCAAACAATCTATTGGCTCCTCTGTGTCACTGTCTCCAAGAGCCAAATTCTGTAAGAAAATGAAAAAATTACCTTGCTTTTCATTGCAGCAGAGTAGGGACCTAAAAACAGTCCCGGTAATATCTCCTAAAAAAAAAAAAAAAAAAAAAAATCGAGACAGAGCAGGACTCGCGACACAGGCGGTCACACAGATGCATCTTCATACCAGACCATTACCCAGACCTGCAGCTTCATAATGTGGCTGCCAACAACACAACGCTCACGATGTGGAGCGTCTGAACGTCGGGCCTGCTAACCTGTGACTGATCTCAGAATCAGAGCTCGGGGCGACGTGTCTGACGTCAACCAGAACTTGATATGTTGGCAGGAATATTTTCAGGATAAGGACACAACTCACACGCTGGCGTTTATCACAATGGACTGTTTACATCAAACCAAACAAACAACACATTCTGGTCATCTTTATTTCGGACGGCAGGACTTTGTAAAAACTAAGGTTGCCACTAGAAGTTGATAATAATGATGTTAATATCTACTTGGCAATAAACCCCACCCTGATGACAGCACTGAAATATGATCTAACCCTCTTCTGTATGATATTTTAACTAATTTTCTTAAATATTTTCCTTTTATTCAGTCACATATTTGGTGCTATAGGCTGTGACACCCGAGATGCTCTGACCAGCAGCGCCCATCCAGAGGAGGAAGCTCTGAAATGTGTTGGAAACAAACCCCAGGAGAGGAGGAGAGAGAGGAGCAGTCTGCTGTCATACCATCAGCCCCGCTACATGTAAACGTACCTGCATCTCTCGTCTCATCGGATAAGCCCAGTCCTGCAGGAGGAGGATGTAAAAAAGCGAGGTTAGAGGCTGTTTCTGTCGACGGGACAAATCTGCGGACCGGGAGAGGAAGCTTCACACTTCAGGGCACATACGTGGCTAAATGTTTGGAGACTCGGCTGCTCCGTGAACAGTGACACACCGACACACACTTTGTTAAAAAATAAAGAGACTATTCCACATGAACACCCCCTACAAAATAACATAAACACAAATACAAACCCCACACACACCGCCCCCCTCCCGGCAGACAATAAAGGCTGCAGCGGGGTTAGCTCGGGTTAGCCGGGCGGACTCGGCGCAGACATGTCGGCGCTGTGGACTCACCAGCAGCTCCTCCTTGGTGGCGGGCAGAGACGGGAACTGGAGCTTGTTGTCCGCGTCCATCCTGCTCTCTGCGCGGGCGCCGCCGGCCCGGCTGTCGGCGCGGTGTCGGTGTTTTTCTGTCGCGGCGGGGTTAGCTGGACGACAGGCGCGGTTTGTTTTGAGGCTCCACATGCATGTCCGCCATGCTGTCCCCCCTGACAGATGTGTCACGTGACCGCGCGGCGGCACGCAGGCTCGCGGAGCGGAGCGCGAGGGCGACGTCTCGCGGTGGAGTCGCGCAGCACCCAGCGCAGGATGTCGGCGGGGTATGGAGGGTGTTTCATGCCCTGTTAAAAAGAAATATGGAGCTCATTTAAATATGTCAGTTCATCTAATTTATTTAAAGATTATGTTTGACCATCAGTCATCGACTCCACAGAATCCATTTACAGTCCCATTCTTGATTTGGTCCATTTTCTTACGATGCTCCTCAGCTTCTGTAACAGAGGTGACTCGTTCAGTGACTCTGGTAAAATAGTTGCAGAGGTTTAGAAACACAGTGGAGCATCAGTCCTGCTTTGATGGGAACTTTCGCTTTATTGACGCAAGCTGCTGATAAATACACGCATGTCACCTATCAGTCTCAACGCATCTCATTGGCTGTTTGCCTTTCAAGAATCAAAACAATAAAAAATAAAGGATTTATTTCCACAATTGAGAGGACATTTTCGTATATGTCAACTGTCAATCATTGCGGTTCACCTTGTTTTTATAGCATCAAATAACTCATTTGAACCACAATTGAACAACATTGGCGTGAAAAGAACTACTAAAATGACAGAAACCATTTTGGGGAAAATGTATTTGTAATGTATATGTGTGCTTTATTTGATGTGTGTATGTAATAACAGGAGGAGGAGTGGGTTTATGACCTTTACTGCAGCCAGCCACCAGGGGGCGATTGAGATGCTTTGGCTTAACTTTTGGGTAGCTGCTATCTGTTCATATTTATATAGAGTCTGATTCGGTTGGATTTTTTTTCATTTCTTTTTATAGGATAGATTCACCTTACATCTTCACTTTTGGTGGCCTGTCCCCAGTCAAGACTGTCTCTGAAAATGTCCCATTTTTAACTGTGTCAAAAACAAGATTTAAGACCTGTTTGACAACATAGGCTGGAGAGAAGCCCATTTGACAAATGACATGTTTAAACTTTATGTCATGGTTTTTCCACATCATTTGGAACATCCTGTTAGCTGCCTGAAATATTGATTTCACTTTAGTCCAGCTGTTGATCAATTTGTAATATATATTTGTATACCAATAGTTAATTTCTTTTAATCAGAATCAGCTTTGTTTGCTTTCTGTGACTGTTCTGCCATCCACACCACAAACATCATCGTGAAGTTTGCAGACGACACCACCGTAGTGGGCCTCATATCGGACAATGATGAGACCCACTACAGAGAGGAGATCCAGCACCTTACTCAGTGGTGCTCGAACAACAACCTTGTTCTGAACACCAGCAAGACCAAGGAGGTCATAGTGGACTACAGGAGGTCCAGGAGGACAGAGCACGCTCCTCTCCTCATCCACGGGGAAGCAGTTGAGCGTGTCAACAATATCAAGTTCCTGGGCATCCACATCACATCTGACCTGACCTGGTCCATGAACACAGCTCACCTGGTAAAGAAGGCTCAACAAAGACTCTTCTTCCTCAGGAAGCTGAAACGTGCTGGACTCTCCCCTCAGCTCCTGACAAACTTCTACAGGGCCACAACAGAGAGCATCCTCTGCCTCAGTGCAGCAGTGTGGTATGGCAGCTGCACTGCACAAGACCAAAAAGGACTTAGCCCGGGTGGTGAAAACAGCACAGGGGATTGTGGGAAGTCCTCTTCCAGACCTGGACTCAATATACGATCCAGAAGAAGGCCCGACATATTGCCGCCGACCCTACCCACCCGGGAAATGGACTGTTTGTACCGCTTCCCTCTGGAAACAGAAACATAAAGACCAAAACTACCAGATTGAAAAACAGCTTTTTCCCCAGAGCTGTCCAATCCATTTCCCCCTATTGAGAACTTGAACCAACTTGACTTAAACAACCTGACCCACCCCTCTACTGTACATTGCTGCTACAACTTTAAATCTCTAGATATTTATGTACATATTACATATTTTTACATATATTTATGTTTAAAGCTGGAAGTCACCAATCTTAATTTTGTTATGTGAAAACATGATGACAATAAAGATTCTTGATTCTTTTTGCTCTCAGTGTACTGTACTTACACAGAAGCAGACATAACCACAAAGAGCAAGGACATCAAAGCAGAACAAATAAAATAAAAAAAAACTAAGTAAAGTAAATATTATTGTAAGTTGTAAACAATACAAATAGTGTGAAGAAATAAATAGAGAATGGATATACATGAGCTGGATGTTTATGTACAGTATGTGCATGTATATATAACTATATACTGTGTGTGCAGTCTGGCTGTGCAGGTATGTTTGTCTCAGTGCTCAGCTGTGCTCAAAGAACTGTTGTGAAGCATCTCTCCAAGCAACATTATTGCACGTCATGAGAGCTACTAAATTCACAGCATAGATACCACATAGCCTGATATCATCTAAATGCAGATTACATTCATTATCAACCCACACACTTCCACTGAACTCTGTCATGTCTCCTCTTTTTCTTTCTCTCTCTCGTCATCATCATCTCTCTCCTTCCTCAAATCTCCGTCCAGCCTTTCAATCTTTTATTTTTTTCTGCCCTTGTCGCTCTCTACCATCCATCCCTGCTTTATAATCATTTCAACAGTGACTGATAATAAGAGAAGAAAATCACTGATCTAAAACAGAGCATGAATAATTTGTAGATTCTTGTTTGGTCTCTCAGATGTGTCATCTGTTTGTTGTTGTGTGACAGTGTAGCATTTGTGATTTTTGTTTACTCTCTGGCCCGTGGGAGGGGACAGCACTTTTTTTTCCCAGATCAGAGGGAGATATAATCTCACAGCAGAGCTGCTCCAGTCGGAAAAGGCTTGTGTGTGTGCATGTATGTGTATGCTTTTTTGTACGTGCATATGTTTGTGTGTCTGAGTAACATCTCATAGTTTTGCAGCACTACTGGCCAGCATGCAAGATGTCACTAAAAGTAATTTCTTATCAGCCTCAGATACATCCCCTACTGCTGCTCTCCATCACACACGCACACACACACACACACCATGAAACAGAAACTTTAAAGAACGTCAATTACATTAACTCTGATTTGAAACACTTTTGCAAGCACGTCTGTTCCCTCTCAACTTTATTTCCTTTTCAGGAATCTTTGTCAGTCTCTTAAAAATCATAGCATTGGTGTCTCCCTGTGACATGGTTTCCCTGGAGTGCAGACATCCTGGTGACAACGGCTCTTTGATATTCTGTTGTTCCGGGCCGAATCACAAATTAGCAGCCATGCCAGATTCCTTTGGCAGAAATGTTGTGGTGAGAGAGGAGAGGGAAAACAGAGAGGGGATGAGAGAGGAAACACAAATGTTGGAGGAAAAGGACAGGCAAGTAAATGCACAACAGCAGGAAGGGTTAGATACAGCTTTAACTGTCCGTTCAGACAAAGGAGAGACAAGAGGAGAAGGGAATAATCAAAGACTTTGTATGCATTTATACTGTAGCCACGACTCTGTGTGGTTGTGTGTGTCTGCTGTATTAAATTTATACTATTAGATTATTATTACAGCAGTGAGTGTCTCATTATTTTCTGTAGTCACACAGCACACTTATCTAGGATTCATAACATCATTTTTTTGCTGTAATCCTTTTAGTTTTTCTCATTTTACGTTAAATACATCACTGCGGGAAGGCAAGAAACAGAGGGGAACAGGAAGGTAACTGTATTTCATAACAATGGCTGTAATCTTAGTTTAAGGGGTGAGTTAATCACTGAAAAGCCGCCGTTTGAATCGTTAGGAGGGGCAGTGAGCAAGAACACGATTTCCTTTAATGTGTCACCTGAAATGGAGAAGGCTGGTGTTATTCTATACTTTTTTGTTTTTACTACCAACAAATAAGGAAAGTCTGTCAGTTTGTCTGCAGCTTGCAATAAAAGCACCCTGTTTTGTAGCATAAAGGGACTACACTGTGAATACTTTGCTTTAATACCTTGTGTTATAAAAAGATAAATAAATGAATCCTTGAACTCTAATATACAGTTTAATTTTAAAAAAGTATTACATTTTTTAATATATATTTGGCTATGTTCTGCCTTCATTATCCAGAGTGCAGCTGAGAGGAAATGAAGAAAGACATGCAACAAAGATTTTTGCAATTACACTACCAGTCAAAAGTTTGGACACACCTTCTCATTTAATAGTTTTTCTTTATTTTCAAGACTATTTACATTGCAGATTCTCACTGAAAGCATCAAAACTATGAATGAACACATATGGAATTATGTAGTAAACAAAAAAGTGTGAAATGTTTTATATTTTAGATTCCTCAAAATAGCCACCCTTTGCTTTGATGACAGCTGTGCAAACCCTTGGCCTTCTCTCGATGAGCTTCATGAGGTGGTCACCTGAAATGGGTTCCACTTCACAGGTGTGCCTTGTTAAGGTTAATTTCTGGAATTTCTTGGGGTTGGGACCATCAGTTGTGTTGTGCAGAAGTCAGGTTGGATACACAGTTGACAGCCCTATTTGACAACTGTTAGAATCCATATTATGGCAAGAACCACTCAGCTAAGTAAAGAGAAACGACAGTCCATTCATTACTTTAAGAAATGAAGGTCAGTCACTCTGGATAATTGCAAAAACTTCGAATGTATCCCCAAGTGAAGTCGCAAAAACCATCAAGTGCTATGACGAAACTGGCTCACATGAGGACCGCCCCAGGAAAGGAAGACCAAGAGTCACCTCTGCTGCTGAGGATAAGTTCATCCGTGTCACCAGCAAGTTAACAGCACCTCAGATTAGAGGCCAGATAAATGCCACACAGAGTTCTAGTAGCAGACACATCTCTACATCAACTGTTCAGAGGAGACTGCGTGAATCAGGCCTTTGTGGTCAAATAGCTGCTAAGAAACCACTATTAAGGAAAAGCAACAAGCAGAAGAGATTTGTTTGGGCCAAGAAATACAAGGAATGGACATTAGACCAGTGGAAATCTGTGCTTTGGTCTGATGAGTCCAAATTTGAGATCTTTGGTTCCAACCTGCCATGTCTTTGTGCGACGCAGAAAAAGTGAATGGATGGTCTCTGAATGGTTCCCACCATGAAGCATGGAGGAGGAGGTGTAATGGTGTGGGGTGCTTTACTAGTGACACTGTTGGGGATTTATTCAAAATTGAAGGCACACTGAGCCAGCATGACTACCACAGCATCCTGACATGCCATCCCATCTGATTTGCGTTTAGTTGGACCAACAGGACAATGACCCCACACACCTCCAGGCTGTATAAGGGCTATTTGACCAAGAAGGAGAGTGATGGAGTGCTGCGTCAATTGAGCCTGGCCTCCACGGTCACCTGACCTAAACCCAATCGAGATGGTTTGGGATGAGATGGACCGCAGAGTCAAGGCAAAAGGGCCAACAAGTGCTCAGCATCTCTGGGAACTCCTTCAAGACTGTCGGAAAACCATTTCAGGTGACCACCTCATGAAGCTCATCGAGATAGGGCCAAGGGTTTGCACAGCTGTCATCAAAGCAAAGGGTGGCTATTTTGAGGAATCTAAAATATATTAAACATAATTAGAGTTATTTCACACTTTTTTGTTTACTACTACATAATTCCATATGTGTTCATTCATAGTTTTGATGCCTTCAGTCACTTTTGACTGGTAGTGTATGTGGTCAGTATCTAAAGTCTGCAGTATTTTTTGTAAAACAGCCCAGCACTGTATTTTCAGAACACTGAGCGGTATTTTAGGGTACTGAGCAGTGCATGTGAAATTGATTCAGTATGAACTACAGTGCAAATGCTCATTGTAATGAAGAAACACATTTAAGTGCTGCAGTGAAGCTTAATGATGTCTTTTTGATGGTGTTTGGACAAAAGTGACACAGCAAAAGAAGCAACGTCAGGTTTCCATTACACAGAACTAGTTAGTTGAACAAGTAATTGCACAGTTTAGTGTCGGATTTGATCTTTTCATGGAAACTGTTGAGAACAGGAAAAATATAGGAAAATGTCAATCTTATCCTTTCATACCTTATGGTGTATGTTATTTAAGACCACAAAACTGACCAGCTTTGATTAAATTAATTTTATTTTAATTTTTGAAAAGAAAGGGTGCCTTTCAATTTTAAAGTAATTAGAGTAATTAGAGTTTAGAGTAATTTAAGATAATCAGTCAAGGTCATGTAATGGACTTTGGATACATTTAATGGGTCTTTTCACATTAATAATCCATTAGTAACACTGCATAAAAGGCATTAAAAACCCCTCAGTGTCACAATAAATCAACCCACGAATAGAAACTTAAAAACCCATGATACTGACCCATAGCCCTTTATGGTAAATAGATAGGTTTACATAACGGTTTGGGCTGTCTGTATCACAGATAAGTCAAGCTAAAACCCTTAAATGATGGAGACTGCTCCGCTACTCCCACTCACACTGTTAAAAAGGGAGCGAGCCAGCATACACGAAAGTAGCCTACACACAAAAATCAAGTCCTGACACTCTCCTAGAATTACTTATATTATACTATCTTTACAGTATGTCAGTTTTGATATTGTGCTTTCAAAACTACTGATTCAATCTTAGCACCGGGTTTGGCTCTAAACTAAATCTGATGATGGTGACTGTGTTGAAATAATGAACATCACTATACAAAATTAAAAGAGGCAAACAGTTTCAGAGACAATTCAGAACAATAAACAACAAGCAAAATACAATTCACAAATTCACAAAATTGTGAATAAACATTTAAAGGTGCACTTATTAAGAAATGTATTGTGCCATAGCATAGAATGACAATGATATATCTGTACTGAGTTTGATGGGATTGGTCACTTGCTGAGTAGCACAGACTGCAGGTTAATCATCAGAAAGTTTTACGGGATTTTTATTTGTTTTATTCGGAGGATCAGCTGACATTAGACAGTATATGTGATGGCGAGTCATATGTTTCTATGTTTCTATACACAGAAACTGAGACTCTTGTCAGACTTCTTCCTAATCAGGTCAAACTCTATGCGATAAACATTACACAGACATTGTAGCTTTTGACTGCAGTCATATACAAAGACGTGCCATCTTCATCATCATCTGAAATCTGTGGAGGGGTAGAAACTGGGATGGAGTTACAGAGAACAAGTTAATTCAAAGGGACCTTTAGAGGATCACTTTAACTGTCTTTAAGATTATAGTATAAATTATTGATAACATTAAATGCAGTATCGATGCAGCTTTTTTGTTATATTCCAAACAACCCGGGAATTAAAATGCTTAGGAGGGCATCAGATGAATTTGTCTAAGGGTTAAAAATGTATCTATCTTTAGTTGAAGGGCACGAGAGATGCAAACAGGCAGAGAAAGCCCACAGGGGTTAGAAGGGCATCTTACATACATATAATGTTGTTTTCTCAGTACATTAGCACAGTAACATTAGTCATGGTTGAGCATCTACCCTCTACACTGTCTGCCACTTGATTTTAGACGCTTGGATCTTTTTACTGGTCCTGGGCTGCACAACACAGCATATGTATACACACAATATATATATACTTTATGAAGAAATTTTACAAAACTGAATCATTTATTTCGGGTTTACCTTTTTTCCCAACGTGTTTCCTGTACTTAAAAATAAAGTTGACTCTTCATCACCAATAATATATTTTCTTCAGTACTCTGGAATCTGTGGTTTAAATGATGAAGGCTGCTATGTATTTCTTGTAGCTTGCTGGCCTGCTGGCTAGTTGTGCTACTTCTATATGGTTTATGTGTGTTTTAACAGTTTCGTAAAAAAAACAATAAATTCTGATGATCATTATTTACTAGTATATTAGATGATGAGTCTTGGCTCCCTGATGTAACTCCAAACTAACTATTGTTTTATACTGACACCAAAACAGAAAATCTGATGCCTCTGGTACAGATTATGCTTTACCTCTGACAGATTGGTATTCATGACAACATCTCACTTTGATGAACTCTTCTCACTTCAAAGACATAAATCATGCATCATTTTCTTTAAACTTACCTGAATGACAGCTGTAGAATGAGCGACCAGATGAGAATAACAATGACTCACAACTCACAGTACTCCAAAGCCCTCTCTTACCTTGTCTTATCATGTATGCCAGCATGCTGTGTGTTGCCTGAAAGGCTGCATCTGTGTCAAGCAGCACCTGAAGGGTCACTTCCATCCCCTCCAGGCCCCCCCACAATGCTGCCCTGCGGGGTGCAACCACTCTGACCTGCTCCTCCACCCCTCATGAGGGACCAGACTTAGTGAAGTGACATAGAGCCATCAGACAGAAAAGTGTTTTATTTTGCAGGGACAAGTCTGGTTAAATGTCATAAAATAAATGATGAAATTTGGATGGTATATCCCAGATAGAATATATTTACATTCATTTTTACATAGCTTTACCATTTATAAAATATTGGTCATATAAGTATACCCCCAGTCAGGCTAATTGCCTCTGACACACTCACCAAAGCAAAATACCCACATCATTTTATTGTATCACAGTGTACAGGATGCAGTATCATAGCTTTAGACTTCTAATTAGCAAGATTCAAGAAACGTTATTTGACAGGGACAGCCCTGATGTATTATTCATAAACTCACATACTTCTGAGTAGTTTTCATCAACTTAGTTAATTGTTAGGGGGCTTTCATTCTGACACTTTGCTGATGCACATGCTTTTTCATTCTTGTCAGATTATTCATCTGTGTACCTGATGACAGTCAGTCACTATGTTTGCTTGTATCCCCCTGAGTCCTGTAGATGGATGATAACAAGATTAGCCAATTAAATTATGTTTTATTGTGGTAAAAGGCTTGTATAATGCCTTGTATTGAACATCCACATGCTGCCCCTGGGGTCCTCCTCAAAATGACATCTGAAGTCAGATACTACAACTAAGAGAAATAGATTGCCACTAAAGTACATCTCACAGAAAATATATAGTAATATAGGTCTAATTTTGTGCAATCAGGGCTTCTGCATTTTCTCAGTGTTTAAGAGGTGAAAAATGAAAGCATTTTAGTGACCAATAATGACAGCAGATGTTACTATTGTTTATATGAAAGTGGGTGGGAAATCAGAGTGAAACAGTATTTATTATTTAAAAGAGAAACATGGGCAAGAATCAAGTATGGGCAAGTATATTTAGCTAATTGGATTTGAAATGTTTTCAATAACATTTTATGCTTGATCTTCCAGGAACTTCAAGCAAGTATAGTGGAAAAAACCAAAGAACCAGGTCGTGTGTTCCTGGTAACTTCCAGCTTCTAAGAGACCAAAGATGATCAAGAATATACAGCTTTTACTTGAAGAATCATAAAGAATAATCACTGATGAGCAAAACTTAAACAGAACCATGACAACATTATAAAGAAGCCAATCAAAACTCGATTATTCGAGTAGCTTTCTAATTAAAAATGGATTAAAATGTTATCTTTAATACAAACAGGAAAACAACAGCACCTTCCTTATCTGCTCAGATCTATAAAGGTACATCTACTGAATCATGCTTTTACCATCTATAAAACTGTGACAGTGATACAGCAGCTAGTGTACATGATGAACAGAGCAAACAGAGGCAGAGCAGACATTACAGACATTTGGTGAGAATAAGGTACAGGACAATGTCTGTCTCCATCTTAGCACACTGTGCCCAAAGGGACCTGTACAAGGTGGCATTATTTTTTACAAGTCATATTCATGGCCCATGATATCACTCCGGGAGAAAAATCCATCCAAATCTCTGGAGAGTAATAAAAGCCTCCTGCCTCCTCACAGAAAACTTCTACATCGTCAGCTATCAAATGCCATCAGCGTTGGTGAAAAGAAACTTTACTTACTTGGGAAATTGTGGCATAAAGATGATTATGCATTAATCAATGCAACTGCTTGAGGTATGTATGGGTGTTCCTCTGGATGCTGCAGTGGAGTTAATCCCAAAGGTACCAAACAGGATTGAGATCAAGAGATTGCTGAGGCCAGATCATTTATGTAATTTTAGCTGAACATTTTGTAAGATGGTTGCAGCACTATGAGTGGGTGCATTAGCATTAAGAATCATACCCTTGGGAATATGTGACAGCCACAATGGAACAAGACACTAAAGATATACATCACTTTACCAGACCCAGCAGCTGCAGTAACTTCTTTGAGGAAGAGCTTATGCCACACTTGATGTAAAAGCAAGTAAGTCACTTGTCCCTTTGTGTCTGCAGAGTAAAATGAGGCTGTTGTAAAAACGCAAACAGAAGGAATCATTCTGAAGGAATCACTGTGACAAATGTGCTTGTAGAACCTATTTTATGGCACAAAAAACACGCCTCCAAAGTCACTGTGCTATTCTAAAAATGTTGTGCGTTTCCTCACAAGTCTTAGCCTCATCCATCCACTTGCAAATCTCTCACACTAGATGGCAGTCAAACATAAACATCCAGGAGCCACATGGAGCACTGACAGCAGCGGGCGCTGGGCACATCGCCCACATCCCTGGATGGAAGCTTCAGGTGGCGGTGGTAGCGGTGGAAGCTAGTTTTTTTTACTGAATATTCACATCCCTTTGTTCGACACACAGTGGTAAAAACAGATCAGGAATGCATGCTCACTTGCTCCAGCGCACCTTTCACTTTGACACTGCCTTCAGCCCAAGGGCTCTTGACTTTGGCTTGATGAAAAAAAATGCCTGGAGCTTGAAACATTATCAATATTGAAGTGAGTGTCAGAGCGGATGAGCACGCCGGCTCTGTTTGCTTTTGCTGGCCTATATAGCACAAGCTAAGTGCACTGTTAGCTCATGGCTGTTTTGAATTAATAGAGAGGTTTTATATAATAAGAACAAAAACACGTGGACATCTTATGCATTTTTTTCAATAAAGAAACCTTCAATTTCATCCGGTGACCTTTGAAAAGGCTGACTCAACAACGGCCTAAACTCTTCACCTCACAATTTCACTGCACATGAAGTAGATAGACGCTCCACCGCCACCCACTTTCGCCCTCTCACTGGTTATGGAGTCTGTGGCTGAGCCTCAGCACATCATTACGAAATTACTGATTGCAGGCGTAAAGCGATACAAATGACGAGGCTGCCCCTGATGCTTAATTGGTAGGATGTAATAACAGAGCGGTGATATGTGGGCCCTTAATTGTGTGTTTACTGCACTATTTATTGGAGAGCGTCCCTCCCCTGGCTGGTCGCTGATGAGGTGAGATGTGTTTCCGCTGGCGTGCTATCAATCGTGCTTCATTAACGACACACGGGATAGGAAGTGAGAAGAACACAGAGTTTGCCTTCCAGCTCGACGTGGGCAGAGGAGTCAGCCCTGTTAATGAATTTCAAATTCCCACTGACAGTGGATGCATTTAGGGAAGCAATCCTGAGAAAAAAGACATCAGGATTTATTGGCTGATTCTTCTAAGAGATGACTGGCATTGTATATATTCTGATTGGACTTTTTGTTTTCTTTTCCTAATAATTTAAATCCCAACACAATCTGTCACATCAGTAATGTTTGTTTGACAGAAGAAATTCTGGTCTAAATATCTAAAAAAAAAAAAATCTAAATGATCTTTTATCTGCAGAGGGCTATCCTCTATTTACTACTCTGCTAATATGGAGTCTGAAGCAGAGACTCTGTTTGACTCTCCCAGTATGAACACAAGCATGGTCAACTTTAGCAAAATAAGGACAAGATCATTTAGGAAGAGCGCTTGTCTCATCTCAATGTTTCAATTTACAGGACATTCTCAGGTAAATGTGTGTTTATGTAGTACAGGTTGTTGAAAAAACACTGTTTGGAGACATTTAGAAATGCAGGATTGTTTTTTATGCTAAAATGCTGTACATTTTTATGTTTCATGGATGGACGCTTGCTTCATTCCAGTCTGTTTATTTTAAGAAGTATGTATCCAGCCCACTGAGGTCCATTTCAATGAAAGGGTCAAACCATTAGTAATGATGGTCTCATATCATTTTCTGGTCGCCGGGTTTTTTCTTTAATCATATGGAAACTGTGGACCTTCATGATAAGTTTCCTCCTAAAAGATTTTTTTTTTTAGTCTGCAAGCTCGCCTTTTAGGGAGGGAACTCTTTATATCTGACAGTGTCCGCATATCTAATGTCTACAGTTTGGTGTTTGATCAGAGACACTGGTTAGAGATCATAAAACATGGAAAATGTATTCAATGTAAAGGTGATTTGGGTTGTCAGGGGAAACCACAGTTTTTACTGTCAATTAATTATATATTTACATCCATGCACATTTCATACTGATCAGACGGTTTGTGCTTTTTTATGTGGATGCCATCCAAGACCAGCTGTGATGCCTGACAGAGACAGTAGGGTGGCAGTGAGGCTGCAGATGAGGATCACACTGAGGTTCACACCTCTTCACAGAGTATACCGTTCGGGTATAAGTCAATTATAAATCCAGTCTGATTCATTACCCCGTGTTACCATCTGAATTAGCTTCTGCCTGAAGAATTTTGTAAGATCTTCAATTAAGTTCTCACCAGGCTAATTGCCCTCCATTTTAAAACAAGCACTAAAAATCAATCAGTTGTTGAGAAAACCATTAATTGACACTCTAGCGTCATTTATCTGGTTTCCATGGAGAGTCCTTCATGACAGTATGTACAGTTTATGTTTACAGCATGTATTCATGCAGTAAAGATTAATTACACATATTACAAGTGTTTATGTGGCCTCTCGTCATATAAGAGAAAACTGAATTTCATGCCTTTTTGTTGTCAAAATGTAAAGATGATTAAAATTTTTGACACGTTGATAAAAAAGATATCAATGTGGCTGACGCCTAACAGACCGCTCTGATGATACCTTTGCTTTCATTCCTGGTTTCTTCAAGTGGACATCACACAGTTTGAATTTCCCAGTCTTAGCGAGAATGCATAGTTGCCCATGGGAAATCTACCCGAAGCTTGCATAAAGCAAGGCCAATCAAAATAAATTGGGAGGGCTCCTGTCACATCAAGTGCAGCTGCTCCACCGTCATGTTTTCTTTTCTGACCTCCCCGTAGAGGGATGAAAAAGGACTTTATGCAGGGCTTCCATATACTAAAGTTGCACTACATCATTTCCTGTGACTTGTATATATCACATGTGTAATATTTAATTTGAAGAGAATATAGCCACATATGTTTGAAATGAGAGCTGGTCAGTTTAACTTGTGTATAGACTTCTCCTGACCCTTCAGTTCACCCTTCAAATCAGTTAAAAAAAAATCTTTTTGATAGTAACTCAGTACATTTACTCAACTACTCCACAGTTTTGACACTACTTTATACGCAAACAATATATATAAAACCGGTGATGAGAATATAAAATACAATGTATTATGTATGTTAATCTAATCTGATGGTTAATCTCCCCAACAGTACATGAAACAAATTAAACTCTCTCTAAAGCAGCTGCAACATAAAATGCTGCTTACATGAATGAGATGAGTATTTTTACTTGTGATACTTTAAATACATTTTACTGTAGTTTGAATGCATGACTTTAACTCACACTGTAGTAGTTTTACCCAGTTGTGAAATTGTTGCTCTTACTTAAGTAAATAGTATGTCAGATGTCATAAACGTAAAAATATCAGTGCACCTGTGTAATCTAATAGAGTCCAACAAATCAATGTGGTGTAATCTTTATATTTGTGGTTGCAGTGTTGCTGTACCACACTGCATCATATTTAAGAGTTTAATGTCTTATAATGTACACTCTATTTTATTTGTAACATACAGTATACTAAATAAATGTAGATTTTATATAAAATATAGTAAAAAATGAGAGTTTATGGTTGAAAGATGTAATATGGAATTTTTCTTTCTGACACTGTTTTAATGTCAGATATGAATGTACTCCAATTTGCCATATTTCTACTTCATAATAGACTGTATATATTTCTGTAATATAAGAGCAGCCTTAACCCGGTATAAAAAAATTACACATTTAAATAATCTTAATTGCAGCTGAGGTCAAAGTCTTAGTGTCTTAAATATGAGCAAGACACATCAGTGTCCCTTGTAGGAATAACAAAGACTATAATGGAAATGGAGGCGGCACATATATTAAACTGAACAAAGACTACTATGTTGCTATAACGGAAAAGAGATGCTGAAAGAAAGAATAAAACACATTAAAAAAGGAACAAGTGGAAAAAAGGCCATTCTTTTTCACAATCTACCATTTTCTGTGAGATTTCTCTCTTGTGATTTTCTCTTTGTATCCAGCTTTAATTCATTCTTCTGCCTTTTGTCCACTCTTTCTGTCATTCGTCGCCATTCCTCTCCTCTCTTCTCCTCTCGTCTCCTCTCCTCTCCAGGCAGACATTTCTTTGATCCAAGGATCCCACGCCTTTCACCCCCCCCTCCAATCCTCTCGGGGTCTTATTAACAGACACGCAGTTCTCATGTTTTATTGCCTATGATAAAACCTTGCCTCTGATCTCTCATTACAGGCCGGCTCTTTGGAAATGGGCCCTGCACCCTTTGGCTTAATATTGCCTGTAATGGGGCAAAAAGCTAAATGCACAATCTGAATGTGTCGGGTACATACCAGGTCCCTGTGCATTAATAAGCCATCAGCTCATCCTGGGTTTGGCCTAATTCTGATCTCTCTGCAGATTTAACATGAGAATATAGTGGTTTCTGCTTGTGAAGTCCACTGTGGTTTCCAATACTTCACACATGTAACTGGTGTATACATACATATGGAACATACGCTGGAACATGTGTACAAGCACGCACTTACATGTGTTTGCTTAAAGATATGCAAATGCACAAAAATATGCACCGGATGTGTGCACATACACAGAAAGAAATACACCAGCTGCATTTTTTAGGTTGGTGCGTCCTACGTGTTTGCACAAACGTCTCACATGATGTATTTCATGCTGAGTTTGTCTTTCACCTCTCTAGGGGAAACAGCTATACCCTTTCAGTCTCTGTCACACATCCTCTCGTTCCCTTTGGGCGACATAATGACAAGAGACCGCTGGTTTAAGAAACCACGGTTGGCTGTCTCCCTCCCCTTCCTCCTCTTTCCTTCGTCCCTGCAGGTTTTGATTTTACACATTTGTAGGTCATATTTGCATGAAACATGAAGTACAATTATTGTTCACTTTAAAGGAGGATCCATCAGGTGGTCAGACCCCATTATTTTTCCTTTAATGCAGAACAGTGACCTTGTATTAGAACATTTTCTGTTCACTAGTACAGACACCACACAGTCTACCGATGTCGTGGTGGTGTGTGCCTCTTTTTGGGCACAAAGCATGGTTACTTTTGCAAACACCATAACTGAAGCATTAGCCATCAAAATCATCCATGTGAAAAAAAAAACAAACAAAAAAAAACCTACAAAAAACTAAAATGTGCCGCTCTGGTGCAGCTGGTATCAGTAAGATGATAGCTACCATTGAGCAGTTATCCAGCTGGTTCAACATGCTTTCAGGCAGGTGAGAGTTCAGGTGGATAGCTCAAACAAAAAAAAAAACAAAAAAAAACAAAAGACAGAATATTGAGATAGAGAGATATTTTACAGTAAATGCTTCCACATCCCAAGCCTAATAAGACTTGGAGGAAACGTAGTATATGGCTGGACCGTGTATGGTCAATGTGCTGTTTTGTGGCCAGATTGTTACAGGTATAGTTAGTGGTTGTGTCTATAATGTGAATTCCTGCATATTAAATAATGTTCAGCTGCAGTTTTCTGGAGTGGTCCCAGTTATATTCACTCTTAAAGAGTACTAAGTACAAATCACATGACATGGTTTAGCTACGTTAGGGCGAAAATAATGATGTAAATGTAGCTGCAAGAACAAAACTTTCCACTCATATCTTATAATGTTTGATTTGAAAGGGAACTTCTGCAATGACATCTGCGGGATGTCTCGTTTTTCTGACTCACTGTGTGTTTAGTGTTTTGTCAGAGTTGTTGTTATTTGGGTTGTCAAACTTTGTGCTGTCCCTTACTCTCTGCACATAGAGAGCTGTTTCCTGTCGTCCTCTGCTCCATGCTGGACCGTTACTGTGCATTCCTCCATCTGCTACAAATTCTACATTTAAGAAGATTACAATACTTAGTTTTTTGTTGATGCAGTCATGGAGATGTTAATTTAACTACAGATTTGAGGGGCTGGCCCTCTGCATAGTACTGTGAGCACAACCCAACTTATGACTCTTCATTGAAAGATGAAAGCTAACAATCCCACACAGAACGCAGGGGAATGTCCCGCACTGAATTTGACTGTAAACCTATCAAATGGTCTGTACTGAGACCAGGACACATTTGGATCGTGTGTGTGGCTGTTTGTGCACTTGATGTTCTCAGTCCCATCACCCTTGGTGATCCTCTGTTGATGCCCTTGTTGTCAGCCACTTGCCTGAACAGCTGCCCCTCATTTACTAATTAGTTTGAAATTAGTTTTTACACATGCCTTTTCCAGATTGTTCATGTTGCTTGGTTGTAGCACTTTTTTTTATTAGCAAATGCTAATAGCTAATTAATAGTTAATTAATATTTACTGCTCATTAGCCTGTAGGATTTCTTCATGGCAAATATTTAGCAGAAAATAGTAGGAAAATTATATAGCTAATGATGGATCTGTTCCATTTAAGTGGACTGGTTAGCCACAAACAATCATCAAAAGTCCTGTCTGAATAGAAGACAGTATGTTATTGCAGTTATACCAGTCTTAGTGTACAAATGCAAGACAGACCCAAATCCCAAATTACTTAACAAACACTATCCAGGACAACTACAGCTTCAGAATCAGATATCAGTGGGGATATTTAAAGAACACCCCCCAAAAGTGAAATTGTCACTGTCTAAAATCAGTAGGCTACTATCAGTATTACTCATCTGACCTGTAGGTCTCTTGAGAACAGTAACTATTTAGCAAGAATGAATTACTAATAGCTTTTGTTCAGATTATCCAAGTGAGATCACATGGTAAGAAAAGAAAAGAAACAAACATATAATAGCCGACAGACTAAATGCATGCAAGTTGCGCCAGTTGTACAAGTCTAATACTATTGTTTGATGTTACATGTTTATTTCACTTTCATCTTATTTATCTTTGCTCTTTTCTTTCATTTGTTTTATTGTAAAGCATGTTGAATTGTCTCTGTGAAATGTGCTGCATAATTAAACTGGCCTTGCTTTGTAAATGTATTAATAAACGAGCGTTCAAATCACCATACAGTGTGACTATATTATCAGTTGTATTAGGCTAGCATTGTTAGATTTATATTTAAAACAATGGTATAGAACAACTTAGGAAAATCGACATAACCCCAATGTGTTTAAGCATTAATTAGCCCAACTGGGTGAGCTGTGTGAACTCCACAGACCTGCTAACTCACAACAAATGTTCATTCTTCACTGTTACATCTCAACAGGAGAAGTCTTAACAGACAGGACAAACCTGGCAGCAGCTTAAAATTAAATACAAGAACATCTGTCAGAGTGGTCAGTAGCCTGTAAAGAAATATAAAATGTGTTTGTCCAAAAAGATGTTGAGCTGTAAATATGTTGCACTGAAGCCACCAAAAAACAGACAGAGGCCTCTGACACTGGTGGGGAACCTGCACCTGAAAATCTCCACACAGCAGAGGAGCTCTGAGCAGCAGGCAGGGACGGACAAAGGTGGAGGGAACGGGGGGGTCAGTATGTAGGAGGCTTTGTCCTCTACTCCTCAACTGAGTGTCAGTCTCTCAGCTGTAATAACTAATGATCAGCCTGTATCTGTCAGTGATGGGAGACACCAGATACTGAGGACATGCCTAACACATGTGTGAGTAGTTATTTATTTATTTATTTATTTTTTTAAATAAAATATTGTGCATTTCGTGGTTTTTTGTGTGTTCTCCTACTTCAGCAACTGCAGTGTTCCTCTGTTTGCAGTTGGATGGCCCAGACATTTAGAGCCTACGTCTACATCTGCATACACAGAAATATCAGAGGTAAGGTAAAGGTAAAGAGGTAAGCTCACAAATGTGAAATGGTTTGGATGTGTCTGCTGTCTACCTATTCTACACTAATAGGCCTAATTATCACCCAAACACCCTACTGCATATTACACTGCACAGTATTCATATTACTGTCACCACCTATATATTCAGTTACTCACTGAAAGATTTCCTCTGTCACAGGGCATCCTGTGCTGTACACTGGCAAACGTAAACTTCATCTACTGGAGAGGAGTGTCAGAGGGTGGAAATGAAATACAAGAGGCTGCAATTAAAAAAGGTGAAGCTGGAGATAATGAAACTGGAGAAGGATGTAAGCAGAAGGTCATGAAGTGTATTTAATGTTCTTTGTTTTCTATCCACAGCTGGAACTACATGAGTGAATTAATTAATTCAACACAACTTTGTCATACACGTGTTCATTAAAATTGCACAATACATGCAAAGTTGTTGTTTTATGAGCACATTTTTATTAGTTTTCCTTTTTACTTTCATTATGGAGGAGACATTACATTACAAAAATAGGGCACTAAAATGTGTTGAAATTTCATAACACACCTACCTCTGTACATTGAGGTAAGCATATGTTAGGCACACATTTATATTCACATAGTGGGTGGGATGCTCTGCCCTAGGAAATGTTTTCAATTCATTATTTATTATGAATTATATATTTTTTTCTCAGATATCTCTCCGATTATTTTTTTAAATCAACCATGTTCTTTTTTTAATTTAATTCAGTTTTTAGTACGTAGTTGCAGTTGTTGATTGAAGTGTGAATTGTGCCATATAACTGAGGTTTCATTGTTACCATGGTTACTCAGCGGGCATTCAAATAAGCCACGATGATGGAAGCGGGACTCTCTCTTAAATGAGCCAGACTTATCGAAATAAGCCAGGCTTTCCCTTAATCCAGCTTCGTGGAACACCCCTCTGGCAGCACGAAAATATTCCATCCTTTCTGTCTGTTTGCTTTTGTTTTTGTATGCTCCTCTCTTTCTGCAACTTTTTTCCCCCAAAAGTTTACATCTCTTTCTTAATCACTTTATTGATTGCTCGACCTCCTGAGCTCTCACGGATTTGGGAGGAAGTATACAATCACGGTTCAAGGTTTTACATTTCAAGTTCGGTGACCATGCAGAGCACTGAACCAAAATAATGAAATGGTCACTCAGTTCAGTGTAAAATAAAAATATAGCTTAATGGAGCTTGTCATATATTATGTGTTTATGGTAGTGTGGAAAATTGGCTAACAGGCTGGCATTTTCCATTTTTTGTGTGACTGTGAAAAAAACAATAGACCCCAAGCTCCTCTATTGTATTTTAGTACATGTTGTTTTCTCCTGGCCAGGCCTACTGTCAGCCTGCCAGAGGGAAAGGAGAAGTGGAGATGTTGGGGATAATTAACAGGACTTGACAGGCTGCTTCCTCCAAGCGTTTGCTCCCAATGTTTGACTGACAAGAGGACCGCGAGGGTCACACTCTGTCTTTTCTCTCCTCCTCGTCTCTCCTGCCAGGAGTTAAGGCGGCATAGAAAAGACGACCCACAAAGGTCTACACCCTGAAAGAGTCTGATACGTGTCTGGATGTGAGCTCTGCGGTCCTGTTTGTTTCACGAGGAGAGAGGCGATGAACAAATTCAAAGTCGTGAGTCTCCCTTCAAATACAAACCCCCCCCTGCACTCCCTGAGTCCCAGCAAGCCTCCTTTTATGCACCCGGTTCAAACATAGTCCACTGTTATGGCTTATCTCTTCTTTTGCAGGTATTGTTGACTTGTTTGTTGTCATTGTAGTGCCTCTTTCTCAAAGAGGATAAAAGTAATTGATGGTGAAAAGCCACTGGGAAGTCCCACACCAACAACACCAGCGCCACCTTCCCGACACTGGCTCTCGTTGTAATGCATAAGGTCGATGCATTTTATCTTTTGGAAATATCTCATAATTCATCATTATCGCATCCACTCATATGCTACCAAAAGCACAGTGCAATATCAGAGGAGCTGGGAGCTAAAAACAAATAAGTAAGCTGCACTGCAGATCTACTCTCCTTAAGATTTTTTCTGCATCTTTTCTCTGATTAATAAAGGTAATTAAATCTGGGAATAAAACACATCCATAGAAGAGGGCTTGGCTTTAATTATTACTGCTGGCACTGCACAGTCAAGCAGCACAATAAAGTCGGGGAACCTGAAGACTTAATTAGAAGGGGTGCCATATTTACAGGCGCCCACCCGTCCACTGCCGCCTGAGATTTGCTTGATTGCAGTTGGATTGGAGAAGAAAATGAGAAATGGAGGGGGGCCTTTAGTCCTGCAATTACTTCCTGGCTTTCATTAGGCCAGTGTTGTGATATGAGGGCATATCTTAGTGGCATACGCGTCACCCATGGGTCCATGAAATTTATAGTCACACACGACACTGAAGGAGTACAGTAATTCCCAACCAGCTACACACAGACATGTACACAGTAAAAGGGAGTACACAGGCATTTGATGCACCTCGAGGAGATGTAATTCTGAGTTACTATAGTGATGAGGGGTCTTAAATAAAATGAGGGGTCTCTGGAAACACACACAGGCATAGTCATGGGCACTTACGCGGAAGAAATACATTTACATGGACACACAAGCGCACTCTCCTCTTTGTCTCAAGTTATTATGCGTGTGTGTCCAGCATATAACTGCTAATTACTGGAACCTCAGCCACTGGCCACCTCGAGCTGTAGATAATTTCACCCTCCCTTCCAAGTCAGTGATCTCTGTGGTGTTATGAATGCACTCACTGGTGCACAGTGTGTCCCTGTGTTTTGCCTGCCTGTCTGTCTGTTGCACATGTGTGCGTGGTGTTTGTGCCTCAGAGATTACAGAGATGGTTGTTCTGCAGTTCCCCTCATCAGCATGACCTTGCTGGTTGTAATCAGAGGTATAATTGCACTACAGGACTCTTGTCTAACGCGGGGCTTGGAGACTTGTCGCCGAGTTTCTCTTCATTTTGATCCTGTGGGGGAAAACATGCCGACTGCCCACTCACGTGTTAATCATACTTTAAAATGTGGCCATACAGCAACACACACATGCACTTCTCTCTGCACTGTAGCACCTGCCCACATTCCTATGCATTTCTAACACTGAGTCATACTAACTTCTCTCCCCTACTGTTAACATCTGAACCCTCACTGTGAAGTTGTTCAGTAATAGAATCAAATGAGTTCATGGTACACGGTAACAGCCAATGCCGTTTTTTTCTGTGAAAAGAAATTGTGTCTTTATGGTGTAAAAAGGCTGCTAGACAAAAGAACAAGAAGCCTCCACATTTCAGGTCAAAGAGTCAAGATTCTAAAGACTGCAGACATCTCAGTTCAGTTTATATGTTCTTCTCTCTGCTTGAAACTTGCAGTAAATCAACTGGTGTGGTGTCTGTGACATGACTCATTATCTACATATACGATGATGTGTCCTTTCACCATTACATGCTTTGCTCTTATACCTCTGACATAGGGTTAGGATCTGAGAAAAACAACAACAACAACAACAACAAACCACCTACTTACCTTGACCAGTAGGGCATACAGCACATTATCATGAAGAAGAGCAACATCTGTTTTACTTCTTATGTGGTCTTAATTAACTTTTTAATCACTGATAAATCTTTCAAGAGTTCAATAATTTATTGTCATTACACAACAATTTACATCAGCAATCACTGGTAATGAAGATTCTTAAATCCCAGGCTCCCCAAACAATGTTAAAAACATATTAATAGAATAGAGACACTCAACAAGAAAAAAATAGATTAGAAATATAAAAATATAAAATAAAATTTAAGATAAATAATAAACTAGAGTAATAAAATAAATAAAGACCTTAAAATATGTTATACAAATAAAATATTATTATTCATAAAATATTATATAAACTAAGTATTATACAACTAACAGATATATACAATAAAATATATACAATAGAAAAATATATACAATGGAAGAGAAGGTGTTGTTAAAAAGTGATGGTGCTGTGGACAGAGTTTAAAAGTCTTATGGTCTGGTCATTCAGGCTCAAATGCTGCAGAACAGTCTGTGTCTGGGGTGACTGGGGTCCTTAATGATTTTGGTGGCCTTCTTCCTACACCGCTGGGTGTAGAGGATCCTCCATGGATGGCAGCTCTGTCCTGGTGATGTGCTGAGCAGCTTTCACCACCCTCATGGTTGAGGGTGGTGCAGCTGCTGTACCAGGCGGTGATGCAGTCAGTCAGGATCCTCTCTGGGTCACCTGTAGAAGCTGCAGAGTATCCTTGAGTCCATGTTGAGCCTCCGCAGCCTGCGGAGGAAGAAGAGCCGCTGTCTGACTGACTTCGTGATAAAGTCAGTGTGTATGTAATCTGTATGTATATGAGTTGTTTCTTGGTTTGGTAAAAGTTTCCATAGATAAGGAGGACATATTTATTTTTCAGCATAAGCACACATGTTAGCTAGTTGTACTGACATTATGTTACGGTAATGCATATACCAGCTGTCGTTATTCCCAAAACATTTTAATATTGCAATTAATCTCTCTTGGTATGTATGTTACATCATTTTTCACTCTCTTTCAAGTTTGTGCGACACATAAAAACTCTTTGTAAATCTGATGGGACAACAAGAGGGATGTCAGTTATGTTTACCACGGCATACAATGCAGATCTCAAAATAGCACAGTTGCAAATTTCCGTGGAAATTTCAGTGTGAGTCTCAACTCTTCCTGACTGGTTTTGGGACTCTGACATCCCTTCTTGAACTACAATTCAAGGCGTCGTTAGCTTGATTGATGACTCGCTACAGACAGGCTGTTTCGGAGTCAAAACTTTAGGCAGAGAAGATTGATAGGCCTGGTGAGGGAGGAGAAAAATTGCTGCTGAGGCAAAGGGGCTCTGCAGCTCTGTTGCTGTCCCCCATACTGACACTCTTGTCACTCGATGAAGCGCTTTCCACAATGCTCAAGCAGTCATTTCTTGAACTCTGGGGCCATTTCAGTCTGAGGTTTAAAAGAAGTCTTGCTGCACTGAAAATGTTCAGCTGTGAAAGCCAAGTTGTTGATCTATTCCAAGCTCCCATTCTCACTGTGAATATATTAACAATTTCAAGTGTTTTCTTCTTAAAGCTTATTCATCTGAATGTTTGATAAAATCCTGGCAAGCATTAATTTGCACACCACACTTTTACATCAGAATATATGATTAGGATCAAGAGTAAATAGAGACGTCGAGGGCTTGAATTGCGTCACTCTGCTTCCATCAGCTGAGACAGGACACAGGATGGTAACCATAATTTCAAATGTGTTAGAAATGATGGAAATAGAAAGAAGTCACCAAATCAGACTTGAGAATTACAACACTGGAATAATTGAAAAAGGTTCAACATTTGTCCTTTTGCCGAAAGTCAACAGTGTGTATCAGATGTTTCCTTTAAACACAATGAAGCCATGAAGCCTGGTCAGGTAAAAAGACATACTAAAATGACATATTAGAGGTCTGTGTGACTTGAATGAGCCTCTCACAGTATCAGGTAGTCTGGTCAGAGGAGCTGTGCACTTCCTGCATTTTGCACTCTTGCTGTTTGGGCAAAGAGTAAAAAGTACATTATTAAAATTCTACTACTAAGCTGCAGTAATTGAAGTTCAATACCATCACATTTTAAAAAAATTGCATGTTATTCCTTTGGTCTACATTTGTCCAATTAATATTAATGAACATGAACCACTTTCAGCCAAACCTAGAGGCTAAGGAGCCGAGACTCGCCAAGATGTAAAACGTAGAGCTCCCTTGGCGGAGTTTCTTCGGCATTCACTGCATCTTCTACTGGAAAATTCAACATTTGAGGTACGCTCTGTTACTCCCTTGGGGAGATTGCACTGGGCAAATTACTTACTGAACTTTCGGGCCTTAAACGAGAATGCTGGAATTAGCAAGTTTCCAAACAACTTTTACATATTGCCTTAGAGGACAGCGAGTTAATCCCGCTGCCCGCAAATGTGGATTTGTGTGCGATATGTCAGCTTTAGGCCAGGTACTTTCCTCTCACTGACCTCTCACCCTGCTGCCTTTGACCGTTTTCAAGTGTCCGTAGAAGTAAATGAATGAGATGCAGTCAAAAGATTTTTTAAAAAACACCATGCATTAAAAAAGTTTTCAAATTTGTACTTCTGGGGTCAAGAGTGTAAATCTATAATTCCTTTAAAATATAGTAAAATAAACTGTATACCTTTCCATTTGCAGACATTCGGCCCTTGTTTTTTTAGCCTTCGGTGCAGTTGCAGGAGTCAATATTATACAGTCAAATCACTTACCAGAGCTGGTCTAACAAAGATAGGGAATGGATGTGTGGATTTAATAAGTTTGCTTTAAAAAAAAAAAAAAGAAAAAAAGATGTGTTAAGCTGGCTCAACACAGGCAGCTGACTGATAAGGGAGGATGAATCTGGAAAATCTACACTCCTGACACCATAAGTAAACAAAAGTGATTTAACATTTTGTCAGCAGGCTACAATTTGTAACCACAAAGCTATACAGTATCATTACCCCTGTATGCCACCATAAAAGAAAAAACAAGCAAGAGTAAACTTCCCTTAACGTCCTGCAAGGGCCATGAAAGGATTCACACGAGTTCTTTACAACTGCGACCATCAAACAAGCAAACAAAAAGTCTCACTATACATCATCAGTTTGGATCGATCTAAACAAAGTGGCATCAACATATGTTCAAAGAGCTGCTTCCTCCACCTCAGCAACATGTAATTGCCATTTAGTGGTACGTGAAGCACATGCCAATCCATGCAGCTCTAGTTACTGATACATTTCAGCCTGGACCAAAGTCACGGGCCGACAAACCAAACCAAACCAGCGTGCTTTGAAATGATGTTGCATGATATTTCTTGCCCTTCAGGAGCTGTGCCATGCTTTTGCGGTGGTGTGAAAAACCACAGAGATGCAACCAAACCGACAAGCAGAGTACGTGATTTGCAACTGCGAGCGCGGAGAGTGTGTTACCTGCTCGGATCTGCCAGCCATTTAGTCGAACTCACCATGAGTGCTCTCATCGTGAACCCTCCCCCTCGTAATAGAGAGCCCCCTGCATGCTAAAACACGGCATCCTCCACAATTAGCATGATGATAGGATCCACCATAATGAGGCGACTTATTGCCAACAACACATGCTAATGATAATTGTAATAGCAGCAATCATTTCCGTGATCCTCTCCCCTCTCATTTGCATTCTCTGCTTGCCTCTTCCCTTCTTCGCTGTCTGTCTCTCTGCTCTTTCACTTTTTCTTCACTATTTTGTCTTTGTGCTCCACTGTACTTTTAAAAAAAAAACTTTATTCATTCCCCATCTCTCCCTCTGTTTCTCTCCCTATCTTCCTCCCTAACCGTCTCATTCCTATTGTTTTCATTCATTATTACCTCCCTTGACACAAACTGCCAGCTAGGCAACAAATCAACATCTCTTTAACTTTAGCACCACTTAACTCGCATTGTGCTTATTCTGCAGCTTGTTTTGTTGTGGGAGATGGATACCGGGTGTGATAAAGTGATACCGCGCTGCAGTGTGTGCGTTGGCTGGCTCAGACAGGGACTTAAATCAGTGTTATTGTGCTTTGCGCGGCCGGGTCGTTATGAAATACAGCTGTCAAGTTGCTGTAACTCAGCTGAATTTCCACCGAGGCCCGATATTACACTCAGTCATGGAGGAAATCATGATTTGTTAACTGCTCGTTAGTCATAAATAAAACTCTAACACATGTAATGCATTGTTAATTGCTCAACTTATGAGAGACTGAAGCAAGACGAGGGATGCTGGGTGTTCATCATTCTGTATTACAGTGATGTTTCAAGGGAGGGGAGACTTTTGTGCTCATAACAAAAAGCTTAAGTGGTCTGTGTCAGAGCTGGGAATTGGTTCTGTAATACAATGTATACTGAGTTACCAGTTTATTTGGTACACACGCTCGGCCTATTGTATTCCAATAACACATGCAGTATTACGCTCTGTTTGTTTACATGTCAGTTTTTGTTGATGCCATGTCAGAGAAGTGTTTATATCATACTTCAGGGCACAGCTGATGATGTTGTGCTGTCATTGTGAAATCTCAAAGGTGTGCTCTTGGCTGCAATGAGGTCTTATAAGATCTAACAATCCGGCAGCCCTTCCAGGCACCTCTAGACTTGCCTCCTGGTTCGGTGTCTCTGGTTTTCTCTGGGACACACTATAGAGAGAAAAAAAAGGATGCACTCAGCTCTGGATGGGAACCAAAGGACAAAAGCAACATAAAGGTCTCATTTATGCCGGGCTCTTGATAATGTAACCCTGCTGCTGGGCGAACTGAAAATAATTAAGCTGTCCTTGGCTCCATTTTCACCCCACTATTTATTGTAGTATTGTGTAGGAAAATAATAAGACAGACAGAGTTTACGTTAAAGTGTCATGGGGTCAGTCATTTATGTTTAGAACTGGCGCATATCAAGTGAAACTGCAGTAACAACACCGTCTCTACTCAGGCCACTGAAACACACTGTGGTCAAAATCATGCATTAGAGACTAGAGTGAGAAAAGAAATTGGAAACTGATGCCCTTTTCACGGATTTCCCTCTCGCACTCTGAGATAATGACGTAGAAGTAGAATTATTAATCAAGTTTTTTGTTTACAGGGAATCTCAAATCCTCATGTAACTCCCAAGAGTGGTAAACACCTGGAAATAACAACTGGTTGGAGACACAGGGGCTTCAATCAGAGCTGCTTTAACTGGCTATTTATTAAAATCATATACTGAGATGCTAAAAGAAAGGAGGAGAGGACAGATGGTTGTACCACAGCTGGGAAGCACACTGCGCCACTGTCAGAGCACTGAAGCACCCTTTGTACTACCACCTTATTCCTCCTCCAGTCACAGCAGCAAACACTCTCAGTAATCGTCGATAGGGTGAAAAACCCGGCCCAGTATTGGAGGAATTCATAATAATAAAAAGGTTTCACACTAAAAGTTCAAAACAAAGAAACTAGGCTTTACCAAAGTTCCCCTTATCAGTGTTTGATCTGGAAATAGAAAATCTATGCTAACAATATGACAAGATTCTGTGTAACCATTCGTAAATGGCTATTGTTATGTCCTGTCTCCTCTTCTCATTAACTGCATTAAAAAATCCTCCTTATTGCATCTTATTTTATCATCTCCCTTGCTTCTCTGTTACACAATTATTACACATGATTATTCAATGATTACATGCTCACTGAACGTCATGATGAGTTGCATTTTGGCACAGTAAAGGTACAAAGTATGAATCTAAAGTTTGATTTCAAAGATGGGCCTGCTGGACATGATGAATAAAGTGACATTTGTTGATCAAAATAGCCTTTCTGCTCCGTCTCCACATGTTGTCCATGTCTGTTGACACACCGGATCGCACTCTCTTTTTGAAATCTAATTTATTTCTAGCGGGACTCAAATTTTCCAGGCTGTGAGCCTGTGACTCCACTTCTGCTCTGAAGCGTTCCTCCTTCAGACTCCTTCTCTCTTGTAATGGAATCTTTCTCCCTCTCTCGCCAGTCACGACCCCTCTCTCGCTCCCTCTCTCCCCCCGTTGTCTGATGATGTCTCTCTCGTCTCCCCGTTTTCCTCAAGTCATCAGCCACCGACTGCACTAAGTTGTCCTCCTCGCCGCTCTTCTCTCCCCACTCATCTCCATCTCCCCTCCTTCCTTGAACCTCTCCATCAATGTCACCATCCGCTCTACTTCGCTGGACAACAGCCATCAGCTCACACACACACACACACACACACATGCAGGCACATGCAGGCACATGCATGAGCACGCACTTTTCTTTCTCTTATTCGCACGCACGCCCAAAAATCATTCTTTTCTTTCTCCTGCAGTCACTCTCCCTCTCTCTCACACACAAACTGCCCGTCTCTGTCTCTCTCTGTCAATGTTGTGGAACGCCTCGACTCGCTTTGGGATGCCTGGACTCATCCATCACCGTGGAGCGAGACGTGGATGTTATGTCACCTCCTCTCTAGCATATTGCTGCATTTGTGTATTTGTACAAGTGTGTGTGTGTATTTTACAATTTGTTGGCATTCCCGGTGTGTTCATGCACATCGGTATGTGTATATGCACATGTGAAAGTGTGTAGTCTATATCTATCTATATCTATCTGTCTTTGTGCATGTCCCATCCTGAGACATGGAAATAATTGCAGTGGTGAGTTGATGAATGGAGGGGGGGGATGGGGTAAGGTCTCATTGATTGAGGGCGAAAGGTCAGAAGTTTTTTGGCCACTTGGGAGCACCAGAAGAAGCTTTAAACACAACACCGACATATAATAATGTGATAAAAATGTTACAGTTACCTATTTACACAAGCAGCAGACAAAGAACAACATTAGCATTAACTACTGATTCAACTCTTTATCTGGTCTCCTGAGGTAACGAGCTTTATTTTAAGTTGTGAAATGCTTTCAGTTCAAATAAATCTTTGACCATGATAAGCACAATACTTACTATATAACAAAACGCAGGACAGCAAAGATAAGTATTGTAGGTAATGTGCATGCCTAAGTGCACAATCACTCCAAAGTGCACTATTAACACCACTAAATCAATAATCCAATACTTAAAATGATTCTTTAATTCCTTCCTTGTCTGTTTAAGAAATCTGGAGTTTCTATGGCGGAGCGGCTACTTTTTGCTCATTTATCTTCTGCCCCTCTCAGGGTTGAGAGATGCACCGTCTATTACCTGAGACCTCTGCAGAACAGATACGTGCTATTATTACTGTACAGTGCTTCAAAATACGACGTGTTTTCCATCTGCCTCAGTTACCATCATAATGATCATCGCTGTTTTGTCCAGATATGTTGTGCTGTTATTGGGTATCATAAATCGGTTTCTACTTCCCACTGTGTTGGTAAAGAACTCAATCAGTGCTATTATCTGTACTGTCTGGGACTGTGACTCTCACCTTGATAACCTATAAAGAAATACTGCAAATAAGCAATAGAAGAGAGCAATAAAATCTAACACAAAAATGCCTCTCGAATAGCGTCTAAAATATAAGCACAAACACAGCATTTTTACCAGAAAATTGTGATATAATGTGCATTAAGCACTTATCATTCATAATAAAATTGTTACAATTTTTTATCCTTCAACTTCCTTGTTCAAATGGTGAGATTATTATAAATTACAATAAATACAAACTTTTCTTTAAAAATGTTTATAGATACATGAAGTAATTTTTCAACAGGCGTACCCATCTTTACTGCAATAAAACGTTGCTCATCCACTTTATACTTCAGACTCCAACACCTCACCATCTGTGATTTCCTATACCACTTTTCCTGCAACACCTTACCTTGCCTTCAAAATAATGGATAATGCGATAAGGTGTCAGGCAGAGCAGCACAGAGACCTGCTCTTCACTGTGCGCCACCGGGGTCGCGTACAGCTCTAAATATATACGATAAGTCCTTCTTCAGTTACTCAGTGCTGTGTTCTTTTTAAAACTGTAAAAACAGTGTGGCTCAGTAACATGAAAAATAGGCAGCCACATGGGGAGAATATTAATTAATCAGAGAAAAAGGGTACAAAGAGTGAGACACCAAAAAAAAAGATGGTAAGGGAAAAAAATATATCAAAAGACAAAGAGAAGGAGACAGAGAAAGCATTCGTTTTCATGCACCGCGGTCCCGGTGACTATGAGTGGCCTTACAGTAAGTGATCCAGACAGCAAGTCGTTTAAAAAGCTATTAGAAATGTTTCAAATATCCTTGGAGAAAATGCAATAGAAAAGGGAAAATGCATAATGGAACAAGATGTATCTAATCACGCCAACAGTCAAGCAGGAGCACCTAGATTGCTTCTCCTGTAGGGAGCATGGCTGCCTACTGCCCTACCCCACTCATCCTTTCCATTCCCTGCCTTTTTAATCTCGCTGAGTGATTTTGAAATGCTGATTTGGATGTCAGGCAGCAGCTTGAGGTGAGGCCTTCTCTTTTCCCTGACCTCGCCATCCCTCTGTAGGTCTCTGGTGGGCGTAATACATCTTAATAGATCAGCTTGGCTGGTACTAAATTATATCCAAATACTGCCTGCCTGGATGTTTTTAAATAGGTGCGGAAGCCTAATGGACTAACTGAGTCTCCACAAGAAGTTATTAGTCTGTTGAACCACCGACAGCTCTGCAAGAAGGTTCCTACCATAAATAAACAATATCGTCTCTTTTTCGGCCCTGTTGTCCTTATTTAAAAGCCTTCAGTTTGATATAGTGTAAATGTTTCTTTGATGTCAAAACAGTATTTCTCAAAGATCATATCAAAAGAAAGGGTGGGCAGTAGGAAGGTTATCTAGTGTAAATGGCCTTTGTCTGTGCCCTGTTATCCTCCAACAGAGCTCCGTGGTGCTGACAGTGGTGGTTACTGAGAGATTTGTGAGGCAAGCCTCTCGCAGAGAAAGCTGAATAAATTACTTTGAGTCTAAGAAGTCTTTGAATATAAACAGGGAAACACTGTTTCCCTCAAAATACGGATATTGTTAAATTGACCAGTTGAAGGTCAATTTAACAATGACTATTACTAACAGTGCTAACAGTAACAATTGTTCGATGGGACCCAAGTGCAGACAGAGCAACTGGTTTTACATTAAATAACAAACTAACTGCTCAGCTCACTACCTGGCTGATAAAGGAAATGCCTACTTGCAAAAGTTGCATCTCCTGTGAATATTCCAGCCAGGTGTTATACTAATACCAGCTCCTGGTTCCTTTGGACTTGCCTGCTTGACTTGGCATCCCTGAGTGAGGATGCTGTGGCCATACTAGCTATTTCACCTCAATAATCATAACAGCATGGAAGGAAGCGGAGGCCAAATAAATGAAGCATAGAAGAGCACTGAAGCCCCACTTGTGCAGACTGATCGGCATCATCTAACAACAGTCATGGCCTCCAGGTGTGTGCAGGTAATGATGTGCTGCTTTCGTATTACTCATAGCCAGACAACACATGCACATGTGCAAATCTGACAAAGTAATAATTTGATACTTCTTTATGGGCTGAATTGGGCACATATTTCCTCTGCAGTGAAAACATCTACTGTTCATAGTTTCATTTATTTGAATACTTCCCTTCAATCAGGATGGCGTCGGTATCCTGCCTCATGTTTAGCTGAGGTTAGCAAAGAATTTGTCTGAAACTCATCCTGAAGGAGACAGGATTTGTTAGCATTAAGAAGAAATTGCAGGATACTTGTTGCATTGAGTCAGGAAAGTGGATTGCAGTGGCTCGGTTGTTTTGGGGGTCTAATCTCCTCCCTGCTAATGCTTATTAAGCAGGGAATAATAATTTTGTTTTTGGGGATTAGCTCTCTCAGCTGAATGCCAGTTGCTTCTTGGATTCTCTGAGACCTCCCTCAAACAGCAAAGCTTTTTATTCTGTATCTAACTGTTTATCCATTTGCTATAAATGATGTGTGTCTCTGTCTCTGTCTCTGTTTAACGCCTAGTATTTTCCAAGGTATTGCTATTATACCGCATCTGACTTCACACTAGCACCACTAATGGTTCAATGATTTGGTGACGTTTTCTTCGGGGCAATGTTAAGTTCTCATGGAAGTCAGAGGGATGGGTGTTTGGGTATACAAAGCAGCTTTACACCGGAGACTCAGGTTCAAGTCCTGTGTCTCACTGTGCCTGACACTACTTTGTCGAGATCAGGGCAGGATCATAGTTTTGATGAAATATTGAAAAAGCCAAAGCTATCTGTCAAGTCACCATTAATTTTTCAGTCTTAGTACTGAGCCCAAACCACGGTCATTACAGAACCTTAACCAGTGTCTTTGAGGTGTCTAAACACAACCATAAAAACTTTATTTTTAGTTGTCAGGAGTGTCCTTATTATGATACCTTTAAAAAAGGTAATCCGCATGATTTATTTATGTCATTTTTAAAAGACAGGTTGACAGTGGTTGACAGAGGACTGTGGCATTGAGAAGGAAGGTATTTTCCCTGTTTACTAGAATAAACAGACTTGAAGGCATGACGTTGTGATAATATTCAGAGTAGTACATTTTAACCTTCATCGATAGCATATCATGGACAATGAGGGGCCAGAGAGTTGGGAAACTACACGCTACATAGTGCCAGAGCCTAACATGAACCATGGAAGGTTCCATTCACAGGTGAGAAATTAAAAACACTGGCGCTGAAAAAAACTTTGTAATTAAATGTAATCTGTGTTTTTTTCCAGAATCATTCAAGATGTATGTTCTTGCCCTGTCGTAGGGTTGCTTAATCAAGATAAAAAATGATGTTTTGGCTTTATGGTGTTGAATGTTATATTAAAGCTTCTTGAAAAGGTATGTGTTGATGCTCATCTCCTGACCACATGGTTACTGCTCACACACACTGTACGACACTGGCCTGCGGCTGTGAAACCTCACCGATAACACTAGTTGTGTTAACAGTAACAGTTGTAACAGTATGTAACAGACAGTATGTAACACACAAAGGAAGCCTCAGACGCATTGTTTAGGCTGGGAGGATACACATCCATGCTCAGAATCCTATTATTTGCTCCGGGATGCAGAACCGCCCAGCGGGCTTTACTCTCTTTATTGTCGACCACAGTGTGGATGCAGCTGTTTAAAATCTGTGGCAATAACAGTAATCTGGGTGGCTCCGGCTGCTAGTCAAGTGTGAGCCACGATAACGTCTCTCTCCTTCCCTCTCGCTGCTCTTTTCTCTCCTAATCTCCTCCTTGCTGACTGGCTGGCGGTTAAGTGGCGGTTTCTCTTTTCGTCTTGAGGTCCCTACAGGGCCTGGCAACAGTGGCGACGGACCCCACTAAGAAATGGTGTGGAAATTGCTTTCTGCTTTTCTCCAGCCATTGCAAGCTGAGCAATTTACACCCGGGTGTCCCCTACCTTCCACTTGACACAGGGTGAGAATACTGAATTTACAAAAAGAGGGGTGAGAGAGACATGGAGAAAAAGTGAGAGGAAGGCAGGAAAAAAGAAAGATCATATCTGTGAAAGAGGAAGAGATAGGGGGCTGAGACTGCGTCTGACTGGAACAGAAAGAAAGGGGAAGGCCAGATCTTTTGGTTAAGCTCTTAAACTCTCTTGTTTCCTATGTGAAACAGTCTCTCCATCATCTGTGCATCCATATACGCAGCTATTTCCTCATTTACAAGATTTCCTCCATTCCGACTCATTTCCCCAGACGCACGCCTGGTGTTTTTCCTTGAGTGTGAAACGACCTCAATAATGTTGCCCAAACAGTCTGTCGGCAGCAGCGAATCCCTGGACAGCGAGCGAAAACACCTGTCACTAATCATAAGTCATTTGTTTTGTGGGTTGTCTTATTCTGTGGTGTGAATTCATGGGTACATTATCGCCGCCAAGGGACCTACAAAATCAGCCTCCCATTAACTGTCCGTGGAACAGATCCAGGATTTGCTTCTTGAGGACGCTGCGTCACCTTACACCTGCAGCAGCTGTGACAGTTTCCTGCAGTTTTACTTTTATTTGTCAAGCCATTCATTTTAATTAGCGTTTTAATTAGTGTGATGAGCTTATGGCGGATCAGTCCAGCTCTATCGCGTACAATACACCACTTCTTTGGACAGCTTTAACCATATTCTCTGCGGTGCAAAAATAAATAAATCAAGTCACACACACACCATTAGTTGGTGGGTTGGTTGTTACTCTTCCCCGTGACACCGCTGGCTTTAAAGGTCAGAGCTGTTTCCCTGATGTGCTTCAGGTGCTGTGTCTGAGGGTTGTCACTGGCTGGCAAAGCTGCAGTCACACTATTCTTCTTTTGTTTTGTACCAAAGCACTCTACTCATCTGTATTTTAAGCGATTACTTTGAAAAAGTGGGTACAGCGCGTGCAACGAAACTGCACCTCTTGATCCTCATCATCGGTCGATTCATTGTTGACCTTAAAGGGACTGGCAGCTCACAAAACGGTATGACAACGAGTGAGAGGGAAGAGACGTGTTGAGAGTGCGATCACTAAAGCTGACCTGAAGATTAACCCTAACACCCTAATATAATGCACTTTTACCAACATTAAAAGTACACACTAAAACATAGTATTTAGTAGTTTCTATCAGTAGATATTAAACCCAGACAATTGGGAAAATACAACAGGTAGACTACATTTAGAGTTGTGCTGCGTGCTAAAGCTCCCAAATCCCTGTGAGAATCTGAATTTGCATGTGTAACTGTGCCAAATCAGAAATAGACATCCATCTGTTAAGTTTGACAACACATTAATACTGGAGTTGGGGAACTCGTGGGAGGAGAGAACAACAGCAACTTTTGTTGCCTCTGTAGAGGTGAGCGACCTTTAGAAGGGCGAGCTGAACTTCAGCTGAGTCGCGGCTCTGCACTTACACACCCGGATGAACTGGATTATGAAATTGTGCTCTTGTGGCACCCCAGACAGTTCCTCCTTTCGCTTGGCATCCTGAGAAAGTTTGTCATGTCATTCTTCCTTGCAGAGACGTGATGTCAGCGCTTTCTATTCCAGCTGTAAATATTCAAACATGTCTGACATATGATTTGATTCTTTAATATTGCTGCTGATTTTATCTCTGGACTGGCAAGAGTTACTCACCCGGACCATAGAGAAAAAGGTGCTGATTTGGATTGTTTTGTTAAGCTCAGATCAAAGATTCATTAACTGTGTAGCTTGTTCATAATTTTTATGCTAACAATGCTTTCAGAGAGTGAAACAGTGATGTTCTGTAGGAATGGATGGGCGGCAGAGGGCACATGTATCATACAATACAGGCTGCAGCTATCCACTCCACTTACACAGCCACATAAAATAAATGGTATCCAATATAGCAATTTGTGCTAAGTAATATCAGAAACATTGCGTACTGGCCCAGGCCGGCATAATCGCACTTTAAAACTGATGATGTTGCTTTAAGACTGTTTCCTTTCATTGATCTATTTGTTCACTGCTGGCAAAGAGGTGTATAATTTAGGGGACTCAGATACCACTATAATCTACTCAGACACTGACACTGATGATTCAGTACATTCGAGGACTGCATGCTAAATGCACGTCTATGAACTGAACAACTCTAGCAGACTGTAACGGACTCGGTCCAATCAGTCCCGACACTCAAATCATAATCAGTCTGACAACAGTAATGCGTGTTTGTCCTTTACATAAACATGTCTGTATTCATGTGTGGGCTTAACGTGATGCACGGGAGGGATGGGGCTGGCTTTGTTTGTGCGTGTGGCATCTGATGTAAATGGATGTGTCGTGATTGGCCGCGTTGTTTATTCATAATCAAAATGATCTGAGCCAAATGTAAAACGCAGCAGGCCATCAGTTGGAGAATCTGAGCAGAATAGTAATGACCAGGGCAAATCAGGGAGAGAATAAAAATGCTAAACTCTGAAGGTGTGTGTGTGTGTGTGTGTGTGAGAGAGACAGAGAGAGAGAGAGAGAGAGAGAGAGAGAGAGAGGGCTAAATGTAAACTTGACTGATGAGCCAGGGTGAGCAGGAAGGAGCAGGAGAGAGATCAACACATGCATATTCTATGCTGCTACCCAGGTGTACACACACGCTCTCTCTCAATTGAATTAATACATATGATTGCACAAACATATGCATGTGCGATGGAAAAACGTTCGCTAAATTATGCAGAGACAGCATCATGCGCGGATGCGATTGGCTGCACACGCGAGACAACACTGTACGCCAGAAGACAGGGATGAAACAAAACTGCTGATTCCAGAAAACTGACACAGCCTGTTTCACTTTTGCTGTACATCAATCCCTCCACCCAGTTAGACAAACAGCGAGATATCCTCTTTGCGGGCACGTTGGGGATTCCTGCAGCAAGCGGTTCTGAAGGCCCCTTAAAGCCCTGCCTCAATCTCCAGCTGCCTTCAGAGTCCAAGAAATGAGATGAAGCAGCCTCGCGCACAGAATCTGAGAAACAAATTTGAACGTTTTTTCAGTTGGCTCAAAAGAAAATTTTAAAAAAGGGAGACGAGGCGCGAAAGACAAAGGGAAAACAGAGACAGAGAGTCTCTTTACTGAGAGGCAAAGCGAGGCAGAGTCAACATCATCAGTTGACAGAGAGAGAGAGGAAGTGGGAGAGAGAAATAGAGCGACAGCACATGGATAAATAAAATCTCAGAAAGGCAGAAAGGGAAAAGCCTCACAGCAAAGACCTCCTGGAAGAAAAGCAAGACAGGGAGGAGCAGAACATCTTTGTGAGGATAAAAGAAGAAGTGTAATCGCCCAGTTGTTTCTTTTTCTCCCAGAGGCCCCTTAGAAAACAACTGGCGCTTTAAGCTTGGACAGATAGCAGACAGAGGGATGACGGTTGGAGAGGAGGAGAATACCGCAGAGGGTTGGGAGGCTCGCACACAAACTCACACACACACACACACATTCCTCTACATGCAAAAGATGCACAAGCAGGCAGACACACACATATAGAGAGACAAACATACATTCTCACACACATGCATGCACACACAAACAACGTGCACGCAGGAACATTTTCGTTTAAGCTTTTTTTTGGTACAAAGGCAACAACGTTCATACAAACACGCACACACTTTTTGACACACTTGTAGACACAAACAGCGTATCTCCTCTCTCTCTCTCTCTCTCTCTCTCCTTCCCTTCGAGTCCCTGTGGAGCTGTGATGATGGAGATGGAGAGCAGTGTGTATTGACTGTGACTGTGACACAAAGCTGCATCCAGCACAGGAACCTCAGAGGGAAAAGGCTCTGCTTCAAAAACACAACCAGTCTCCAGTCTGCTGCTCCTGCACATGAAATTTTGTGAAGTGAGCACAAACTCTGAGGTGCAGCTTTCATGCTGTGGACAGAAATGAGACGAAGATTAAATCCGTCAATCAGACTGTACAAGTGACCAACAACAAAAAAAATATTGGACATCGCTGCTTTTGGGATTTATCGTGAAATGTTTGCCATGCAGATTAAATGTTAAGGTAGGGATGTTGTGCTGCACTATTTCAGTGCAAAAATAGTGTAATCTCCTTAAGAGACATTAAAAAGGTCTGACACTAAAGTAGTGCCGCGAACAGTTTTACATGCTGTTATGAAGACAGTTACATAATTACATGGTGTTCAGATGTATCCAGCCTACATTTCTTTGCAGACACCACATATTTGCATTTAAGGACATGATGCTCATTTCACAGCCAGGCTCACTTCAGCTTGTCTTTCTGCCCGTACTGTCTGTCTGTCATTGTGTTGGTCTACTGAGGCTCTGACAAGCAGACATGCGAGAATCTATCTAGTCTTTAATATGATTGAGTTGCTGTTCACACATGCTGAAGAAGAGTGAAGACAGGCAAAGGTAGAGCTGTACACAGCTGCCCTTTTGTGTCGGTGAAGTTGCTGTTTCAGATCAAATCCTCAGATGCTGTTGGGACGAGTTAGTGACTCTACATGACCCCCCATATGTACTGTATGACTAAGGTCCTTTCGACTTTGCTAACAAATCCCACTTTTAATTAACATCGCGCCTTGAACTTTCAGACTTTGTTTAAAACACTTTCCCAATGTCAAAATGAGCTACGAAACTCAATTTCCAGCCACATTTCACATGTCCACGGGCCATTTTTCCAGTATGTTGTACACATAGTCACAAGTTCTTACAGAGATGGCCTTTTGCAGCACCAGAAGCTCCTACTACTTGGTCTGGATGTTTACACAGTGGGTGGTTGAACTGTGGGAAGAGTGTGAACCCTCCACAACCTCCTGTTCAAGGTTTTCACAGGAGTGTAAAAAACATGGCTGGTGTCATTGTGTCACAGATGTAGTGCGTGCCTGTCTTCTCTCTCCCCTCCTGAGGCCAACAGGAGCGCTGGACATCATAGCAGTCGAATGAAAATTGATATAAAAAGGATTTACTGCGACTTTAGTCCAAGGCTTGTTTTTTTTGCAGCTATTATCTGAAATGAGAACTTTCATCATCTGTAGTCAACAACTTTTTCAGCCACAGTAACTGTTTACCCCAAACTCTAGCAGAGCCAATAAAAGACAACATGCTGCTAAACACACAGGTGAGATGAGGAGCGAGTGTGTGTGAATGTGTTTTTGGAATGTCACTGCAGGACTGTCATCATTGGGCAATATCATTACATGAAAATCCTGACAATTATATCTTTTATCATGAGGACTAGTCAATATCTTTGACAAACGTAACACTTGGATGATGAGTGTGACCTTCTTTGCCGAAGTGTAAACCTCCCCAAATCTAGTAAAGAGCAAGAGCCCCTCTTATCACCTACACTCTGACATAGCATCCAGGGCCGGCTGTTACACCGTAGGCGAGTATCATACATATACATAACATGTAACCCCACAAAATGCAGTCAACTTATGTGATCTGTGACACTGATTGAGGTAGATAGGCTAATTATCTGGGCATATGAACATTTGCAGCTTATGCTAGAGCTGGTAAACATGCTGTTAAATCCATTGTTTTGCTATTTTGCTTTGCATTTGGGAAAGGCACCTTTAAAAGACACACTTCAGACCACCTTGGCATGCAGAGAAATTCAAAGTTTGACAGGCCTGTGACTCAGTATGGTTGCTATTGGAAAACTGTTTTTCAAGTGACTAACAAAGGCACACACAGTGATTGCTCATATGTGGCATGTCCTGTAGACTCATATGCCAAGAAACGATATCAGCAGCGAAGGAAAACACCGCACATTACATAAACATATATTTCAGCAGGTGTTTGACAACATTTTTATAGTTCTGGCAGCATCTCAAACCTCTATTATTGCACCACAAATGGTTTAGCCAACAGATGTTCCCCATAATTGCAGCATTTAGTGCTCCTGTTTTGAGATGCCGCATTGGTACTTATGATACAGTTGCTGACAGAAGAAAACCTCGCATCTCAGCGGTGCATGTGGTTTTAACATTTTGTTGATGGTTTGGTTACAGTCCTCGGCCCCGCTGTGAAACATTTCCTTCTCTGCATCTGGTGGTTTCTGTCATCTGACAGTTACCATAAACAGCAAAGCAGAAATAGGAACACAAACAGTGCTGATTTCTGATCTGGAGTGTCTGTTTCAGAGAAAAAAAATATGTGTGTCAACCTGTTCAAGCTTGTGTTTTATTTCCTTGTGTGTGACAGTCACCCACGTTGCTTTTATTTGAGAAATTGACAAAACTCAGATGAGTGTAACAAGTACTTAAGAATAGTGGAAGATGAATAATTCCGGATTTAATCAATGCGTACTGGCCTGAAATATAATTAGTGTATTTAGAAAAATAGACACAAACCCCCTTAAAGCTGCACGGCTCTGCCCACCAAGCAAAGATGCTGTAATTTACACATGCTGTTTAGTGGACTCAAAGTGCCTGTTGCGTAACAGAAGACCTTACATTTTTAGTATGGTTAGCCCCAGTGGGAATCAGGCCCCCTAACCTGGCAATATTTATGCCACATTCTTCCCTCTAAGCTATGGAGAACCGCAGGACCAAATTTAAAGCAACAACAAAAAATGAAGCTGCCTTAAGGTGCAGTGGGAGGCACGTTGGGGGAATTAAGCAAATGTGAAAGATATTCCTTTGATTCCCCAGGGGGACAGATGAGCGATGAGTGTTGGGATAACAAGGGATCAGAGGCGAGAGGAGGAATAATGAGGATCTGCCCTGACTATCCACCTCACCCCTCCACCCATCTACACAGCCAATAGGACTACTAATGTTGCTGCGACTTCTTTTACTACAACTGTGAGTAAAAAATGTCTCACTTTTTCAATGATCCCCTTAGGGAACTTCTTGTTTTTCTCTTGACCCATGCCAGGAGGCCACAATGTAATCAGCAACAGAACAGCACCCCGCTGCTTAAAGGGAATCAGTGTCTTGTTGTTGAACACCTCAGCAATGCGAATGCAAGCTACCACTGGCTCTTCTGCTCAAGCTGAAAGGCAGCCTCACTATGAACCATTATTTCATGAGCAAAGGAAGGCAGGTTTTTACTATTTAAAACATCCTAAATGAACTGAATAGAAAATGAATGAGACTAATTTCTGACCTTCACCTTCTCATCCACCAGTTTATTCACACCACAAGGTCATTCTTCCCTTTGTTCCTTCTCTCTGCATTTGAATTATCTCATAATTCTGGCCAAGTCTTCCTCACCTACTCATTTATTTCTGTTTCTGCCTCCATTTGTACCTCCCACTCAGTGAACATAGATAGCTAATAGGAGAGCTTGCTCTCTGGGTGAAAGGTTGGGAAAGTCACGGAATCAAAATAAAACCGCAAGAAACTTTAAATCACAGTGAAATTATGTGGCTCATGTTTCACAGTTTTCACTTATTTGCATACAGACTAGTCCATCCACCATTCCCTCCGTCCATTAGCTGCACTCGCTTATCCATTGGAGGGCTGCTGGTGAGCACATCCCAGCTGACACTGGACTAATGGTACACCATGGATGGGTCCCTAGTCAATCACAGGGCTGACACATAGAGACAGACACCCATTCACACTTCTTTAGTGTGCTTACTAGCAATTTAGAGTCGCTAATTAATCAAACCTGCATGTCTTTGCACTGTGAAAAGAAAGCTGGAGCCCTCACTCAAATAACCTGTGAGTGAGTAATCAGTAAGGAAAGATATCAATGCACACTAGGACCACACATTTCCTACCAGTGATTGCACCCACACGTTAGTCAACAAAGTCAATTGCATTTCACATTTATCAGTCACTGTGGTGAATCTCTCAGGCTCAAATCCTCTTCAAATTGTCCAGAGCAATAAAGCAGCTTAGTGTTTTACTCTGCACAACACTGGCGGACCTCGTCATTAAAGATTGTACGTACAGAGAGTTGTTGAAAAATGCTGAACATTAAGTTTGTTTGACTTCATGGAAATCTTTATAATAATTTACAACTCATAACCTTAAGCTAAATCAGTTAATCAGGGATGTGTTTGCTCGAGTGTCTCTTTGAGGCCACGTGTGTCAGAGTGGGATTGTTGCCTGAGGACTGTAAAGCAGAAAAGTTCATCATATCACAAAGATTCTCCTCTCTTCTCCTTTCTTCTTCTTCTGCTTCTGCTCATCATCTCATCTCATATATGACTGCTTCCTGACTCTCACATGTCTTTGAAGGTAGAAAACAACTCAGTCGGGTGATGTGGTTTTTCCAGCAACTCAGTTCACGTTACGTCTTGCCTTGTTTCACTTTTACTCCTTTGATGTTTGTGTAACAGTAACCGCAATTGTTGAAAGGTGGATAATTGAAGAAAAAAAAAGTTTGCTGAAGTTTGTTGCTTTGTTTGTGTGTGTGTTTTTTTTGCCTGTTTCTGATATTCAATATATAGATATTTTAGTCCTTAACTGGACTTAAGGTGTTGATTTTCATGCCTCTTTCTCAATGTCCAACTTTAGTTTTTTTTTTTTATATATCAGTACAAATCTCATACTACAGATATCACAGCTCTCTCTCCACTGTGTCATTCAAAATCGACCAAAATAATGCCTCGACTCTCAGCTGTGAGCCAGTGGCACAACCTCTCGCAGACAAGATGTATTCCTCACCTCTCAATGATCACTGTTTTCACATTCAGCACGTCAAGATGTCTTTCTCTCCTTCACTTTTACAAATCTCAAACAGAATTATTCAGTCATTGCCTGTGGCTATGAAGACAAAGCAAGAGGCAGAAGGAGAGAGAGAGGGAGAGCGCAAAAGAGAGAAGGTAGCAGAGACACATGGAAAGCACGAGAGAGAGAGAGGCTGTTTATATTCTTTATCTAATTCATTCTTTTAATCAAGAGAACTGCTTTGTGGGGAGCGCTGTTGGACTCTGAGAAAACATTTTAGACAGATCAAATAACTCTTTCTCTCTCTCTTTTTCTTTACCTCTTTTTCTGGGCATCCGCTCTCTCTGATACTGTCACTCTCACTGCATCATCTCTCTCCTCTCTATAGCTTCGTCTCAGCCATCTTTCCTAAAAAGAAGGGATTGTGAAAGTACATCTACAGGGAAAGCCTTTTTTCCTAGTATTAGATAAATTTAAACGCTGAAATCTCACGCAGTGTTTCAAATTGTTTGTCTGGTCTGGGTGCTCTCAACCCCAGGGTGCCCACAAAATTAAAGTCAAAAGTGGCTTTTACCCAGCAGGGGGCAGGAGAGACCCTCAACAGATAACTAGCAGCACCCATCCCTCTGGTTCAGAGGAGTTTGGGAATTTAAAAAACTCCACACCTCTTGATTTCTTTCTTTTTTTTCTTGTTACAATCAAACTTGGGGCTCCGTAAATTGACAGATCCAGATTAAAAGATGGCCATCTTGATGTGCCTTCCCTCAGTATTAAACACTGTACGCCTGAAGAAATTCTTGTCATAAAATACAGCATAATGCTTTTAGAAATGCTTTTTTTTTTTCTCTGGTAGATTGCCTTTGCCTATTAGTGTAGAGCCAAAGCAAGTCCATATTTGTGTTTTGACTTCCTCCCCAAACCCTCCCCTTCTACGTCTAATACTTTGATCACACTCCCTCTTCTCGTTACAACAACAGGCTCTCATTTCTTAAACTCCAAAGGAAGCAGATTTAAAAATCTGTTAAAACTCTGTTGCTCCATTAGATCATTACACACAGTTGATAATAAGTCTCTAACTACAATCACATCAGCGCAGAGCAAAGCGTGAGCCACGCTGCTCTCAGTGTGTGCAAGCAAGTAGGTATTCTCCATCATGTCCATGATCCCTTTTGCTCTCTAACCTTTTTTTCTCTGTTCCCGGATTAACTGGCTGGAGATGAGGTGAAGAGATTAAGAGATTAGATTGTTTGCTGAAGAGACGGTCACAATTTCAAAATGGGTTTGAGAGAGATGGGGGTGACGGCCAGCATGCACACTCGCACACCTCCCCACCTGTAAGCTTTGGCTGGCTCATTAGAGTCACTGCGACACACGACCGAATGTAGACGCAACAGGGCACTTTAACCCCTTTCACAACACAACACTGCTCTTAATGCAACCACCAAGAGGCTCTGGACTGTAAATATTTACAGGCTGAGATGGCTGTCTAATGACGGATACCACTGTCTTGGATCGGGTGTTTCGTTCCCCTTGAGTGTGCTTCAAGGAGCTCCTGCCTTTCTCTCTGTGTCTCTCTCTCTGTCTTATTATCCATCCTCCTCTGTCTTTGCCTTCGCACCGCCTTGTCAGTGCACACAGAGTTTGTGTCTGCCGGGTCAACAGGCAGGACAGGAGATGTAATGCTGGCTTATGTTGCGCAACTTCTCACAGATTCATCGAGTTTGACAGCTCTGAATTTATTTGGTTTGTTTGCCCTTTTGTGCTATCGTTAAGAGTCGGGGTTATTCAGTTTTTCAGCTTTGGCAAAAGCAAGTTCAAGTTCATAAATTAGGCAACACTGTTTGCGATCAAAAGAACACGCTGTCAGGCTATTAGTCATTTTTAAAAAAATACTTTTCATTAATTGGACAGCCCACAGCGGCTGGTGTGAGTGATGGGGACGATGGTAGTTAGACAGAAGGGCAGATGACATCCCACGATGACCGTCAGTCGAGTTCAAAGACACTGCAAGTACACATCAAGTGTTGCAGCCCACTGAGCCATCAACTCCTCTAAACGACTGCCAGTCGGGGGCGGACAAGACACTGTGCCGTCCTGTGGTCGCTCCTCCAAACCTCTGATCATGTCCACTCTGATGTTTAGTGGCTTCAAATGCAGCTTACCGCAGCCACACAAATTCCTTACTGTTATAATAGTCACCAGTGGGATTGGTGTTAAGATGTGGATCCATATTGGACTTACACACTGTCGAGATTCATGGAGAATTTTTTTTAGACGAGTTATAAAATTTACACCAGTAGATACTTTGAGCTGTAACCCATCACATTCCAACAGTTGACATTAGCCTTTAAAATGGCAGGTTAATGAGAAGTAGTGGATGATTGTTCATGCACAGGTTGGAGCTGTGGATTACGTAACAAGGTCAGCACAGCTGGGTGGTGAGACCATGAGGGAGCAAACCAAAGGTCGGTGGACTTTAGCCTTTCTGTACTTCAATGATGCAATGGAGTAGCAGCCAAACACGAGAGCAGGTACTTGATTTAATTACGTGCCACACTTTGATTTCATTTGCATGCTTTCAGCAAGGGAATGAAAAACATTTGTATTTATCAGGGAAAATATGTTAAAAAAGGTAGAATATTTAATTACAACACTTTCCTGCTATAACATAGTTGCGACTCCACCATTGTCTAGTTTCCATTGCTGCTCACAACGGTCAGGGAGAAACTCCCTCAAATGATCGTTTGTGTGATATCTTGGAAAAAAGCTCAACATTTCACTTGCTATCAAAAGTGTTCTACAACTTGATGAGGAAACTGCATATTTACAAAATAACTATTGATTTAGGTCAGTTTTTATGTCTTTATGTTTGCATGTACAAACAAGTGCAACACGATGAATGCCTTCCAGGAGCGCCTGCCTAAAAGTGTGTGTTTTTCCTGCCATTTGAACGCTGTCTTTTCATCTACCTTGCACCCTTTTCAGAAAAGCAAACAGTTTGGGCTTCAGATGTGTTTTGGTGACATGTGGGACGACTCTTTTCCAGTAAACCTGACCCTAAGCTTTTGTTTACTGTTACTGTTTCCTGTCAAATCGCTGCCTGCTGTGTCCACAAGATCAACATTTCATTTTCACATACGACATGACATTTGTATCTGCTATGATCTCAAACTCCATGAAGTGACAGGCACGGCAAAGACACAACACACATTGCTTAAGGGACCTGACACATTCGCATGCAGTCATCTCACACACTTCTGCCATGCTTGTCTGTCCCTGGCTGCCGGCTGTCCTCAGGTATGGGTGGTATTTGTAAAGAGCCTAATTGCCCACGAGTCTCAAAAGTGGCCGTTGAGACTGTGGTTGGCTAATGAGCTCCCTGGGAGAGGGTCAGTAGTTAGCCGAAGCAACACCGGGCTCTGCTTCCTGATAAAGGTCACAAACCTCCAGGGAGAAATGACGACTGTGGAGCCAGCATTTCACTTGTCATTAAACAAAATGAGGGACTGAAATTCTTTTGGATGAGGTGGCGGGTCTTCTAGGTATGGCAGGCCACTACAAACACTGACCACATAGAGCAGACAAGCTGCTGTGTAGTACAGAGGGCCTGAGAGAGGAAAGGCAGGACATGAGATAATAAGGATCTGAAAGAAACACCGTGGATTTGAAAGAGGAAGAGAAATGGGAACACATAACCCTCAAGTACTGGAGTCTGATCTGTCTAAGTGAAGATTTTTTGACACTTTATATCTCCATTGCAGCCTTCAACAGTAAGCTGCCAGTAAATCATTTGACAGGTGGGATATATTTCAACATTTGTTTGTCTTTTCTTGGAAATCACCTCTGTGCAACTACAAAGCAATACCCTTTAGGTTCTAATGGAATTATTTTGTGATTGTTGCATCAGAAAAAAAGAATCATTTGCAGCCGCTTCTTGTGAAAATTTTGATAAAAGTTTGTGCCATGTGATTGTTGAAAGATCTCACTGAATAAAACAGTCTAATTTTGGCATGTGAAATGCATTAAATACCCTGGAACTGGAACTAAGAAATATTGATAACACCACTCAAGGGAACACTTTAAGAAACACTTCCCATACTTCAGGAACATCCATCTGAAACCAACCCTCCAGTTTAAGACTAATTCATGACTTCCAAAGGAAAACCATAAAAGCCCCTTGCTTCATCCTTTACATGTGTGTTTCAGTGCAGCAGCCCAACTGAAGAGTGAGCCAGGTGAAGAAGAGACATTATCAGTCACAGTCAATAAACCCATTAAGGCCATTAGCATAGAACATTGGTATTGCCTTGCTTGCTCGTACTTTCTTTTGTGTCCTTTTGTTATTCTGATACCTTGCTCACCTTTTCTCCTCATTAGGCTCTCACCCGTGTTTGGCGAGAGAGAGAAAAACAGTCCTGGAGCTTTGGTGTGAGCGAGCCGACAACAAAAATGGGAAGAGTAAAAGCATCAGCGGCCTGATACTAATGGAACGAGTGGAGAACACTAATGAATCTCTAACCTCCTCGTCTCCTCTCCTCACCCTGCCATATTTTGTCTTGCAAACTCACTTTTTGTCTCCGTCTCTACCACTTTGTAATTTGCTCACCCATGTACTCAGTCACAGGTTTTATTCCTCAGATGCAGAAACTCCATTAACGGCTGTAACCAGAGCACTACTGCCACTGCACTAAATAAACCAACATCAACAACAAGGAGTTAGTACTGTTATCTGCACACATGTATGAGGGATGAGAACATTTCTTCTTTCCAAATAATTTTGGTATGACTTATATCAAGGCATTAAAACACATATCTATGTTATTCATGTTGTTTAGCGCCATAATTTACACTCTTGCCAGATACATTTCAAGTTTAGTGGTAGTTTTTATCTTCCAAGCATCCATTGACGTCCATTCATTTTTTGCACACACTTGAATCTTATGACTGATCTTTTTTTTCAATAGCAACACTTTCTATTTGTTTTTATTTGTTGGAAACAGACGTTCTTTCATCAACCCAAGAATAATTTTATCACTTTTACTGTAACAGTTGTCACTGCACACTGACATCATACCAGAGAGCCACAGCCACAGAGGGTTGGTATCCTCAAAATTAAATGACAAAATATGTTGTTTCTCCTGCCCGGTGTTTTCTGATCTTATGATCAAGGTTTAGTTTAGGGAATGGTTTGGGTTAAAACTGGTTTTATCATCTTGTTTAAAATAACAATGTGGTTAAGGGTATGGGATGATTGTGGGTGGAAAAAACAACATCATTGCTGCTGCTGTTTCCAAACTCGCGGTTTGGAAACAGCAGATCCCTCATGTTAAAGTTTAATGTTTTGTTGACCCATTCAAACACCACAGCCTCCTCCCTAAACGGTCTTTGTCACTCTCTAACAATCTCAACTTTCGTCCTCTGCTGGTAAAACGTTTTGCCACTTCAGTCTAAACACTTGTAGTTGTGGGGCACAAGATGGAATGACTGATGCTGGGAGGACACTCTCAGATTCACAGACATCTCCTGGTGCCTCTTTCTTAAAAAAAAAATAAAGTCACTAAAGGGCTCTTAAAATATCCAGTAACATGTTGCTGAATTGGCAACACTGCCTCAAGCTTTGTCTGGACAAAACTCACCAGGACCTCATGTTCTCATGCACAAATTCTAGTCACATAAACAGGTTTGCATTACTGATCACATTTTAAGTGAGCACAGTGCTGGCCAACATGAGTGCCAAAGTAGTTGTGTGCTGCAATGAAAGATCAGGGTAGATTTTGGACATATGTTTTTGCTTCAGTGTGGTTAATTCATCTAATTGCTGAGTTTAGATTACATGATTTAAGCTCAGATTTGCTGTCAGTTTTTAGAGATTGATAAAAGCAAAAGTTGCATCCTGAGATATGTGTTTATGTACTGCAGATGCCAGAGAGACATAGAATATTTTGCAGGTTAAAAATGTGGACCTGTGAGACCAAATCCTGAGTATGAAATTTGTTTTTGACTGGCAATGACAGCTGTCTTTTCCTGTATTTTCATATATTATATATATTATATATATTTCCTATATTTCACCTGGTAAAGAAGGCTCAACAAAGACTCTTCTTCCTCAGGAAGCTGAAACGTGCTGGACTCTCCCCTCAGCTCCTGACAAACTTCTACAGGGCCACATGATACAATAGAGCATCCTCTGCCTCAGTGCAGCAGTGTGGTATGGCAGCTGCACTGCACAAGACCGGCATCAAAAAGACTTAGTCCGGGTGGTGAAAACGGCACAGGGGATTGTGGGAAGTCCTCTTCCAGACCTGGACTCAATATACGATCCAGAAGAAGGCCCGACATATTTCGCCGACCCTACCCACCCTGGGAAATGGACTGTTTGTACCGCTTCCCTCTGGAAACAGAAACATAACGACCAAAACTACCAGACTGAAAAACAGCTTTTTCCCCAGAGCTGTCCAATCCATTTCCCCCTATTGAGAACTTGAGCCAACTTGACTTAAACACCTGACCCACCCCTCTACTGTACACTGTTGCTACAACTTTAAATCTCTAGATATTTATGTAGATATTACATATTTTTACATATATTTATGTTTAAAGCTGGAAGTCACCAATCTTAATTTCGTTATGTGAAAACATGATGACAATAAAGATTCTTGATTCTTGATTCTGTATCACCTCTTGCTTTCAAATTCATACAGTGTGTAGGTGCCATTAGCAAACACGCACACACACCCTAACCTAACTCTAACCTGAGATTTAAATCCAATTCTGAAACTCAAACAGCCATTTGAAGGTGCGTCCTAAATTGAGAACTAACTAAAATGTTGCTTTCCAAAAATGTCTTCATTCCGAAAGTAAAACTTAAACTGGCCTTCACAAAGACTGATATAGATTTTCATGCTTTTACACATGCACGCACTTTTACACACACACACACACACACCTGCACATACATGACAGAGGCACCTTTTTATTGTTGTTCCTGCGTTTCATTGCATGTTTTTACTTTTAAATGGCATATTTTGGAGACAAAAATATATTTGCACATGAGATTTTGACCTCTTGTAAAACAGAAACCCTCAAGATTGACAGAGACACGAGCGAGAGAAGGAAAGTGATAGAGACAAGGAGAAAGGGAGCAAGATATTGGGACAATAAGAGTCAGTAGTGAAAGGGAGGAAAAGAGAGAGGAGATGCTGCAGAGGGCTGGTTGATACAGATTGTGAAATTGATGTATGACAGAACAGATTGGTGTTGCCTCTCAGATACATCTGAATTGAATGTTGTCAGGAGGAGGTAGATTACAGCAGAGACTGTGCCGCATCCAGCCTCATGCACTAAATGAAGACGTGTTTACTTTCAGATGAGAGGATGAGAGACAGAATGTGTGTGTGTGTATATGTGTGTGTGTGTGCCTATGCCTGTGTTTGTGCTAACGACCCTGCATGCCGAAGGTCTGAGGATACAAAGGGCACTGTATTTCAGTATGTCCAACATTATACTGTAAGCAGCCCGACAGGACTGTATTCTGTATCTTCCTGAAGGCAAAACCATACAGATGTCAAAGTCGAGCTTGTGGTCTTTGGCAGCAACTTTATTAAAACAAACTCTATAAAATGTCCCAAGGGGAATTAGCTAAACTGTGCAAACAAACAGACAAGACAAAGACAAAAGTATTATGAATGATATGAAAAAAAAATACTGTGAATAAGGGATTGGTGCATATATGGCCACACTTGATCAAAGATGCATGGATCGCAGTGGAGGCCAGTCTATAATTACCTACCAGTCTATAAATGGATCTCTCAGTGACTTCCCGTTAGCTGTTTCATTGTTTTTATCAGGGGGGTGTTTGATTTCTCCACAAACTATAACAAAAAAACACTTTAAGTTGACATCTAGTGATATATTTTACATGTTTTTATATCTTTTATGTTTAGCACGTTATGAACACATGAAATCTTGTTTATGCAAAGGCGATTTGGTCTTAGTAAGTAAGGAAGTGTCCCGATACAGGAAAAAAAGAAGGTGAGGATTCCCATGATACAGAACATTTCCATCTGCAAGTCTAATATGTTTTGGTGTCGAGGCCTGTCAGTTGGCCACATATGCTTTGGCCCTGCAGTTTTATGTGCACTGGGCACTGATCCATGAAAAGTAGAGGCCTTTGTTCATTACCACGTGTCAGCTTCATTTGAATCTTTTCATTTATTTACAGTACGAAATGACATGAAACAGGATGAGACATGTAGAGATCAAACAATTCTCTCCTTTTTCTGAGTAAAAAAAATAATTACCACAATAATGCAAAAGCAAACTTTGAGAGAATCTGTCCCTTGAACACGTTTTCACTTCGTCTGTCCCTCCTTGGTTCTCTTTGGCTTAGTTTTCCTCTCCACCACTGAGATGCTTCAGCCACCCTTGGTGATGTAGGTGTCTGTCTGTGAGTGAGCAAGAAGGATGGATATGAAGAGATAAGGCACAAGCTCCTGTGCTGAAAGGAGTGTGCATGTGGGGAGTTTGTGGTGTGGGTGGTCTTAGTGGATGCCAAACAATAAAGAAACCTTGGGCTGAGAGGCTGATAATACAGCAACACTTCAAACAAGCTGAAGATGGCATAAACTCTATGAAGAGCTGACTGTTGGATTAATGGAAAAAAAAATACTGTAACTGTGACTTATTCAGTGACCTACCACCAAGAAGTTGTTCAGAAGTGGATTTAGGTGCTTGACCTGTTGCACTACTGTTAATAAGAATAATTTTACATTCATAAGAGTCTGTCACTGTCAGTAATATTTGTTTATTAATATTCTAATATTCCAGAAACTCTAGAAAGAAATAGATTAATAGACTAAATATATATACAATCAATTAAGAGTTAAACAAAATGCTAAAATGTAAGGCTGGAATGTCTGACAAAGCTTAACAAAAATTGACTGACCTAATGACTAAAATTTGACGATGTATATTTTTGTTAGAAGTCCAAATCTAAATCAGAATCAGGAGCTAAAATGAAAACAGGCTGAAGAGAATGGAGTAGTCACAGGAGCTGCCCGAGGTGCTGACCGGGGTTTGTGCTCAGGAACTGTCCCCGGCACCAAGGAGCCGACTGGGCTTCTCTTTGGGGTTTCTACTGATCACTACAACGGGCACCTCAGCTATTAGTATTATCCAGTGTAACTGTGTGCTACCCTATATAACCTCTGTGCTGTTTCCTCCAAGTGCTTTTCCTGGGACCTAAAAGACAAACAAGTCAGCACTTTGTAGGTCCCAACCGGCTTGACACAGCAGCACTGCTCGGGGTGTAAGTGGTGAAGCTACCTTCTCAAGTTAAGGGGTAGTTCATCTCACTTTTACTTTAACTTATTTTTAAATGCTGCTTCCACATTAGTACACATTTTGCTTATAATTCTTTGCTTATGAGTCAATAAAGGACTTATACTTGTAATGGAGTATTTATATATTAAGATGTTGGTACTTTTACATAAATAAATGATCTAACTCTTCCATTGCTACAGCAAATCATTATAGTAGGTTTTCTTCCCAAGCAAATCAGCTGTCTGTCAAGACAAAAGAAAATGTATAGGCCAAGTTCTCAGCCAGTTCTGCATGCAATAATTGTTTGTATGCATCTTCTGTCTATTGCTGCCTGTCTGGTTGAACACAAAAGCTCCAAGATCCTCTTTAATCAATGTATGTCTGTGCATGTGACCTGCTCTCACAACTGGTTACAGCACACAGCCAAATCTATCATTATATACAGTAAGACCAAACACCAACATGCAGACAAACAAAAACCCCAAATCTACCACCTCAGTTTGGCTGAATGTTTATTTTGCCCATCCTCTTGTCTTTTTCCTCTTATAATTGTCCAACCTTTATGCTGTTGTGCTTGCCTTGGACTATGTTACACACAGCAGTAGGTCATTTAATGTCTACAGTCTCAGTAAGCTGCCTGCATCAGTTGATGATACCTCCCTGCAAGAACTTCTAGTTTCCTCACAGGCTAAAATCTTACATGTACATGCATGAAAAGAGCCAGACTCACAAGCACATGAGCACATGAATGCTCCCCCATACATGATTGCTCACTTGCATGCATTCACACACAGTATCATCAATCGACAGAGCTTTTAATCCTAAAACTTAACTGAGCCCAGGACTACTATATTTAGCTTTAGGACCTTAGTATATCAGCAGAATGATAAATCTGTCAAACCCGTGTGTGTGAAAGCTAAGTCTTTGTTCTACAGTATGATAAGCTGATGCGTGGAACTGTGATGTGCAGTAAGTTACAGCTTTAGTTGCCAGAGGCACTCAAAGAACAAGCACTAACAGCATCTCTACCTCACATTGCTCTGCTGCAAAGAGTTTGTATCTTTAGAGCAACAAAAACATGTGCCCTAAGTGACAAAATCTTAAAAAATTAATCTCTTTCAAACCATATAAAACAGTTGTTTGTTGTAGGGATTTGGGCAATAGCAGCGGCGTGTGACGATTGGATCCAACAGGACTCTCTCAGAGCAACTGAGAACAGTCTTTAAGCAACAACACAAGGCTGCATTTTTAAACATGGATAAGTTTTTTTTTTTCTACCTGTGGTCTCATCAACCACAGCTCATCTGGTCCACATTTTTCAGCTTCTTCACTTCCTTTAACCTGAACTATTTTGGGTTTGTTTGGTGTCCATTCATACTTAATATTTGGATTCCTGGCAACATTTCTGACTCATGAAGACCTTTGTTTAGTTACTGAAAATGAAATTGCTTTTAATTCAAATATATATTTATCATCTAGTGCACACCAAATGACTGATTCAGGTCCCAAAGTGTTGTCTCTAGACTCTTCTTCCTTGCTTTTGCTCTTTCACACCATTTTCAATGTCATCTGATGGCGCTGATGCAGTGCACTGACAAAATGGTGACATTTAAAACTTAAATGTACCTTTCTTTTTCAGTCTTCAGCCTGCACTCTTCTTTCTGATACACACACTCAGAAATTCACCACATGACCAGAAACTGTTTGCTTCATGTTTGAGATGTGGTGCCGATTTATAGGGCACTGAGCTGGCATGGTATATGAAGAGGGAGAGAGAGAGAGAGAGAGAAAGAGAGGATGTTAGGATGGAAGATGGAGACAAAACACAGTGTCGGAGACACAGAGTCAGTGGAAATCCTCACAGTGACAGAGTGATTCACATACAACCGCAGTATCTTAAGTATAAACTGGGTTAATTTATTACCATCTAACACAACGTTTAGATCATTCATTTGTTCCAATTTTACAGAGCATCGACCGTAAGCATAGCATGATTTAATCCAGCCTGTGTTCAGCACGCCCTAATGCACTCACAACTTGCATTTAATCAATGTAGAATTGAGGAGTTGATTTCTCCTGATTAGTCTTTTTCTCCATTGCCTACATCTGCAGATGAATATTTCTCTGTCTGAGAGGGCTTGCTCGTGAAATTAAAAGATTTAAGATTCAAGATTTTTATTGTCATTTGCACAGATAAAAACAGGTTTCACTGTACAATGAAATTCTTGCTTTGCTCTTCCGTCTTCAATGCCAGGATAAATAGGAAAATATAAACACAAAAGTACAAGTAATAATATACACTAATATATACAGATTTACATTCAAATATTATTGCATGTCTGTGGTAAAGTGATGTGTGTGAAAGGTGCTTCTGTGTGGTGGGGATGGGTTATGGGGGGGGTGCAGGGGTAGTGGACTGCATCTGTTGATGAGTCTTATGGCTTGTGGATAAAAACTGTCCAGTCTCATATCAAAATGTGAAATAGCTACGTTTGTCCACAGTACAAAACGTATCAGTCTCACAATTAGGGCCTGAAAATTGTAAAATGTTCACATTTTTTTTTATCCTATTCTTTTCTATTGGCCTGCCGACAGTCACCTGACTGGTTGCAGCGGACTTCTCAAAATAAAAACATTGCGGCCATTCCTTTCATTCTCTGTGGAAAATGCAGCATAACAACGGCAGAAAACGCAATACTGTCACAATTTTATGCCGAAATATTCATCGTAATAACAAACAAACCAAAGATCATTTACAAGAACTGAACGAATATTGTGAAACTTCAATGTATATTTCTCACTAGAAATATCATCAAAATGCTTTTTTATGTCCAAACTATCTTGAAATAATACATTTTCCACTGAGAATGAAAGGAATGGCCTGCCATGTTTTTATTTTGAGAAGTCCGCTGCAAGCAGTCACGTGACCTTTCAGCAGGCCAATAGAAAAGAATAGGATAAAAAAATGTGAACATTTTACAATTTCCAGGCTCTAATTGTGAGACTGATTTGTACTAGAAACCTAGCTATTTCACATTTTGATATGAGACTGGGTTGCCTTCAGCCTGGAGGTCCTGCTCCTCACACTCCTGTACCTCCTGCCAAAGGGCAGAAGATTGAAGACTGTGTGCTGGGGGTGGGAGGGGTCTCTGATGATGCTGCAAGGCTCTCCTGTGGACTCTGCGGTGGTAGATGTCCTGCAGAGAGGGCAGTGGCGCCTGGAACGATCCTCTCTGCCTGTTCTCACCAGTCTCTGTAGGCGTTTGCAGGTCCTGCAGCAGTGCTGTTCCCGTACCACACTGTGATGCAGCTGGTCAGGATGCTCTCGGTGATGGTGGTGTAGAATGTCCTCTGAGTCCTCTGAGACATCCCAAACTTCCTCAGTCTCCTCAGGAAGTACAGCCGCTGATGAGCCTTCTTGATCAGCCAGGTGATGTTGAGTGTCCAGATGAGGTCATCACCGATGTGGACGCCCAGGAGCTTGAAGCTGCTGACACTCAGAGTCCCTGAGTGCCGTCTTACAGTAAATCACCAGGGAGACACGAGCAAGAAACCATTATACATCTGCAGTCCAGATAGAGAGACGTTTCCGAGTGAACCATGCAATATTCAACAACTTCTGATTGACTCTTTCAGCACTGTCCGTCCAAACATCCATACTTTTTTATACTTGTGTACCATGATCAGGCTTGCCAATTACACTGAGGGCAAAAATACAACACCTTCACTTGCACTGGAAATCAAATCTGTAAGTTGATACTAGAGTTGAAAGTTTGATTGATTGTAATCCATTCTTACCGGGCACATTTGTTCTGTCCACTACACAATAAAATGATCAAGCGCACTCACTATACTGTAATTGCCCTATTCTTCAGATGTGTATGTCCATTAAAGATAAGATAAACACCTAAAACATTAAAAAATAACATGGTCATCTAACAAGAGCGAGGCTAAAACAATTCCACACGTTTAGACCACGATGGACACCCAGGCCTCACTCCCAAATCATTCAGCTGCTTCCCTAAACGCAGTCCCACATCATTAGGCAAGACAGAAAAAGGCACTTTACCAAAAGCACAGGACCCTGATTTTACAGCACAGTCCCACACACAAATTAGAAGCAAAGAAAATTGCACTCCACAGAATTTGCCCAAATCATAACAGACTCCAGCAGATATAAACCAACACCAATCACATCCCACACCCCTTCAAACTTCTCACTTGGTGCTCACAGTCCTGACTACCAACATCATCTCTGTAGTCGCTCGACAAATGGTAAGAGGTGTTTACATTTCCTGAAAGAGAACATCATTTAGAGTGTTTTTCTTTTTTTACAGCGTGATGATATCGTTAAATTATCCAAAGTAACAGCCTCATGTTTTTAAAGATAGGCATTTTCATGTCATTTGTTTTACTTTTAGTTTGTCAGTCTCTGCCATAATAACCATGGTGTATGATTACAAGGTATTAGAAATAAGCCGGTCTTTATGATTCTAGCATTTTACAAAAATGTCCTCATGATTTTGACACAGCTGAGCTGCCGTAATTTGAAGAAAACCCTGTCGATAAAGCTCAAAATGAAAACATGCAGAGAATCTATTCATTGCTCACGAATGCTTCATCCAATTACCACGCAGCAAAGACTGTCACCGAGTTGATATAATGTGTAATCTAATCAATTTACTGACATGGGGAAAATGTCTGAAAATGTCTGTAATATTACAAGATACTGAATAACACACCATTTTTTTCCTATTGCGTAATTGTGAGTTGCATATCAGCATAACGAACCTGTGATAGCAGGTCGCCGCTTAATCACTCACAGCTAAGCTTTCTTGCAGAGTGTGCCTTTTATTATCCTTGTTCACTTCCCTTTATAGCTCTTTTACCACTCAACAGCCACATCTCTCTCTCTATCAAATGCACACACTCGCGCAGAGACACTCACGCACACACACAGTTGTGTTGGCTGCTGTACCTACTTGTTTCCCAGGAGTGTGTACGACGGTCAGGGAAGTGGTCCTAGACTCCCAGCTCCAATTAAGCGAGCAGACAGTCGGTGAGAGGGAGAGAGCAAGAATGGCCTCCTTGCAGACGCAGAAACACTCCAGCAGAATATTAATAACAGCTAGCATTTTGGCCATATCCTGCTATCTCCATTTCTCAGCTTTGTTTATGGTAATTCACTGCTGGCTTTGTCTTATAGATGTTAACAAAGAAAAAAATGAAAAAGTCATGACCCGGTGCCCAGGCAACATAATTTGAAAATACATTCTGAAATGTCAAAAGATAGAAAAGAGTCAAAAGAGAAGAACAGAAATGTTAGAAATGTTGTCATGTGGAGCACAGGCTGTCGCTGAGTGCACACAGAGTGATTTATACTGAATACTCTGAATAATGGTGATTTTGCTTTATGTTTTAAGCTCAGAGATACTTTGCAGTGTTATGATTCACAAATAGGCATAGCTAGGGACTTTAATTCATCTCTGTATTCATATAAAAAAATCTTCTTGGTAACTGTTACTATAAGAGTGATGCTATAAAAAGAAATAATATCTGCTTTGGATTTAATAGACGTCTGGAGATTTGGGAAACACGAACAAATTAGATGTACTTTGGTTATTTGCAGGAACCATTTAATAGCCATTTCTGACTATCGGCTGATTGTTGAAAAAAAAAAAAAACTACTTTGGAAACTGCAAACAGTTGTACATTTAATCGGTCATTAATGGAAGGTGAAAACACTCACTTTAAAATTTATTGCAGATTACTTTGGCTTTAAATGCACTCAACCAGCCAGCATGTAGCCGGGTATAGATTTAAATGTGCTTTTGGAGGCCGTGCCATTAAATACGCATCCTTCCGGCATAAACAAAGGATCGCCAGGGAGAAGATGCCTTTGGAAAAAACAGAAAACATGCAGAGTCATTTAGATAATTCAGATAACTCCTCGGATCTTGGAGATTTGGTTTAGTTGGATTTGGAACACAATATAAGAGAAGGTTTGTCAGTATGAGGTCAGTGGTATTATTATAAGTCTGTATGAATCAGAGCTGTCCTTTTTAATACTTTTGAATCAAGTCCAAGCCAAGTCTAAAGTCTTCAGAGGGCAAGTCTAAGACAAGTCTCAAATCTTTGAGACGTGACTTTCAACTCCAAAAGCTTTTCTGCTCTAACAATGAAAATAACACTATGGCCCAAATCACACCAAATACTTTTTTTAAGGGAAATGGAGGATTCAAGTCAAATGGAACAAGGATTCAGTTGCAAGAAATGAATCAAAGGAACTGGTTGTGTCAGTTGAATAAGACAAATTAAAACAAAGTCCTTGTGTGAAAAAAAAGCCCCAAGATGAGTTTCCTTCAGTTTGGGACATTGTAGTGTTTGATCTGAACATATCTCTGGTCGGTAACATTGGCTTATCCTCTGAAGTAAGTATTAGCTAAACAACCCATGTAAGCACGATGTCTATGCTTTGCAATATGAACATACTGCAGTTATAGGCTCAACAATTCAGGTAATGTCAGATCATGTTACTTACTGTTAGTTTGGTGCAGTATTCATTTTGCCATCCTGATTACAACAAGATAACGTGTACGTTAATTAGGTACCACAAACAGTCGGTTCCCAGTCACTTTATCAAATGTTAGTCACCGATAGACTGTCTGAGACTAGCTGACGTTAGCTGGTCCTGAACTGAATTTATAACCAAGGTGACAGTTATCTGGCATCAGTCAACATCAGGTTAGCTTAAGTTTGTAGATGTCAATTAGCTCCTAGTGTTAAAAAACTGTCAGTGATGTATCAAACACTAGCAGGCTATCTATTGGATGTGGTTTTAATGTGATGTTTGGTATGAAGTTATTTTTTCTGTCCTTTTTAGTCAATACTGTCATGGTTGTCTCCTGATTTTTTCTGCTCACTCTTTCTGTCTCAGTCTTTTTCAAAGGCAATTTACCAGTATCTTTAATAGGCCAGAGGTCAAAAGGGGCAAATGGAGGATCAACAATCCCAGCCACTTGGTTTAATACACATACATACCATATTCTGTAAATGCTAGGCCCACCAACATAACCCCAAGAGCTACAGAGGAGCATGTCTTTGCCCATAAGGAATAAGAGTGGTGGTTGTGTCAGGAGAAAGCAAGCACGAATGAGGTGACCAATTATGATGATGATGCTTTGGTTTCAGTGGTGGATTTAGCCAGTTTGGGATGGCAAAAGGATGACATGAGGATCCGAGACTTCATTTCCTTCATTCTGATGATTTTTACGCATTTGAATGACATTATGAGACAGCCTAAATTCAAGTTTGTGTTGAACACTTAACTTAGTCCAGTTTATAAAGGAACTATCAGGGATAAGATTTATATATTTTTCACACATGCAATAAAGCTTAAGAATATAGTTTACTTTTTCCAAAACATTTTTATTGAGTCTCTTTATGGATAGATAGCTTTTTATTGTCCCCTCGGGGAAACTGCAATCTGCAGCAGCATCTCAGGAATATACAAAATACAAATAAAAACCAAAAAAAAAAACAAAAAACACAGATATACCATTAAATATACAGTCTGATATACACACACACAAAAAAGAAACTGTATACCACAGTAGTACAGAATTAATATATACATGTTCATATGAGGTCATTTAATAGTACACTGTACACCACAAGTATAACATTAATTCTAGTTGGACAATACAGCAGTTTAAGAAATACATAACCAATATTTATCGTTTTTGTAGCTATTGTTTCTTCATTTAAATCCAAATGGGACCATAATAATTATAAACTCATTTAGAAATGATTTATTGGGGTAATGAGTAAAGTGAGAAGTAGGATAATTTTCTCATGGATTTTTTGGATTAATTGGAATTGACTTCCAATAAATTTCAAACCGAATAAAATATTATGAAATTGAATTCAGAATTCAATTGCGATTTACATATGCTTACAAAAGAAATTGAATACCATTGTTTCTACCATTGTCTTTAATTTATAAGAAATTTCACCCAATTTACATGCTTAACAAATTACAAATAAATACAAAAAAATCTGAAATACAATATAAATACCCTTATCACAAAGATAAAAATCCTGTAAATAAGTGAATAAATAATAAGAAGCAAGTTATCAACTTCACAGTACACTGTGAGATAACTGATGCTTCATTTCATTACTGTATCTTTACTTTACCTCTTTCTTTCTCCCGTTTTTTCTCTTCTTTTCTTTTCTTTTTTTTCTTCCCTGTGTGTGTTTACAAACTTCTCTGGGTCACATCAATAAATCTGCCCCTCCCCCTCCCCCCACAGAGAGCGAGCAGGTACCATCAGCCGGAGGAGGGGGGGGGGGGTATTTGGTATTATCATTTGTAGAAATATTAATTGGGCATTGCTTTACATTTGAATCTATGTGAGCTTTTCCATTTTAAGAGTTAATAGTAATAACTAGTTTTAATATAATTATATTGAAGGTGAAATGTTTTCCCGATAATGTGGCGCCCCCTGGAGGCTACGGCGCCCTTAACATTTGCCTTTATTGCCTAATGGGCGAAAGCTTTAGCTGCTCTGGGTATTGCCAACATTTGAGGACATCCGGGGCTTAGCCCAAACAATTCAATATTCAATAATCAATATTGAGTTGCTTCTTTTCAGCAACTTTACAGTCCATTTTTCATTCTCTACTCTCTTGCTGTTACCTATCCTCACAGATCCAGCAATGCTGAGTTAACATCACACTGCACTGATTAGACCTCCCACTCAATACAGACAGCGATACAGCCTCTTTGGAGAGAGAGAGCTTGAGACCTATGTTTATTTGACAGACTGCATGCGTTACGAAGGGCAAGGATAAATAGCTTATATGCAACTTATGATTCCAATTTCATGATTTTGAGATTTCACTTTGTCATGCAACAAAATTACATTTGGAATCAGGGTTATGCTCAAAACATTCTGGGCTGAAACCCTGGCAAAATCACCTGGCTGATCACCATGATAACATTTTGGCCTGAGCAGGTTTCTTTTATTATATATTATTATAGTCTATCGCTAGCTTATGTCATCTAATAAAGATAAAAACTCAGCAAAAATTTCTATCATTTTCTGGAAGAACAAGAAAGGTGAACTTTTAAGATGATATAGTTATAGTAATGTATGTAAACTTGCCACTGTAGGAACAGTGACTACATCACAATCAAACAAAATTAACCATGGGCTGAGTTCAGTGTTGAAATTTCATGAAAATTCCAGTCAAAGCATGGCCTTATCACGAAGAGAAAATTACGTTACACTATGTGAAAAGAAGCCCTGTGAATTTGTACTTAATTGCTCTTCCTCAGTAACTTTAAGTGCATCTTAGTAAACAGAAATTTAAGAACTGAATTTGAAATATGAGAAGTGAATGTGGAAGTACATAGAGAGTTGAATTTTCATGGAGGGCGGACTGAGGAAGTGTCAGAGCAACTAGATTAAATTTCATATTATTACATTTAGTCTCAAGTTTATTGGAATGTTGTTTCAAACTAATAAATTCAATTTCAAATTATACTGTTCAGATTCATTTTTTTCAATGCAATTATTCATCTTAAAAAATAGTAACTAAAATGTCGTGATTCAAATTCAGTTTTTTAATCCAATTATTCAAGTTGTTGTAGTACACATATTTCTGCTCAGCCATGAAACGGCTCCACAAGTGAAAAAAGTAAACATTTGATGTTCACTCTAAAGTTATAATTAATGAACACATTGACATTGTATTCGGTACAAATTAACTTCATTGTCTTATAATTAATAAAACTGACAAATTCAAACACATTCATCTTGAATATTTGACAACAACAAAAAGGAGATATGTTAATACTTCCAAGCACAAAGAAACACATAAATGAATTATTTCATTCGAATGGCTGAGCTACTTGTGTATAGAGTAAATATCTTTATAATGAAAAGTTAATTTCTCTATCTGAAGTTCATTCCATGTTATTCTGGTGCAAGCGGCTGCAAATTAAAGTGTTGCTATGTGTATCGTGGTTATGCTATTAATTATTCATGACAGTGTTTATGGCATGTCAAGTAAACTAGATAAAAAGAGAACCAATATTAAAGGTTTAGATATAAGCAAGAGAATCAAATATTTAGCTTTATGTGGATGATGCTGTATCCATTTTTTCTTTCAATTTTGTATTATCCTTAACTTAATTTTCCTGTATTTATAAAGGCTAACCTTGTATGAACATTGGATTTTTGAAACAAGAATTCTCTCTTTTACCATCCTCTTTATTTTGAAAATTAAATAGACTCTAGGTTGCTTAGACTTAATGGGTTTTGGCTAGATCTCTGGATTAAAATATCCCAAATAGAGTCACTCTTTTAATAAAACCTTGCTGTGAAAAAATATGTATTTTTTATGTCACAATATGGTAGTATTAATAATGGGAGATATTTTTGCTATATATACAGTTTGCTGTGAAACCACCTGGAAGAATGATGGTAACCATAAAGTTAAATAAACACATTTGCATTGGAAATAAACAGTTCATAAAATATCAGAGGGTGTACTAGTTTCCTAAACACACAAGGACATAGCTTTTTCTTGTTTTTTTTTTTTAAAAGAGATAATAATGATAAAAAAAAACTAGAATAATTGTACTAGAAAATTGTCAGTCTAAGTAGCCACTCACTGGTGTTATATTGATGTTATATTGATGTTATGTTGTTTAGACATTTAAACATATAATACTGAGTTTATATGGGGCCAATCCATATTAACCTACATTGATTGAGTGCAATCAAATAGCGTCTCTCCAAACTACTTGCTTTTACAGAGAAGCTAGTTTGCAACTGTGTTAAGTCTATATTTCTGGAGTGAATCAGATCCCCCCCCCCCCCAATTTTCATACAGATGCATCCTTTATTGCTGAAGAATTTATGACAAGTCTTCTCAGACTTCTCAGACTGTGTCGTGTGTCTCCCTCCAGGTGTTGCCCATCAGTAGGTAATTCCCAGACAGATAGATCCTCCTCCTGTTGTGAAGCAGATGGCTCTAACCAGCACATACTGTCGCTGTCTCCCTCTTCTTGTCAGCTCGCTAATCATATATTTATGAACAATAATAAACCTCACCATTCATATATCAAAATTACTGGATTAAAAGAACATGTTCTGTTATCTGGACATTCTTCTGGTGCACAAAATAACCTGTTGTTACCTAGTCAGCAGCCTTTGAACATAAAATTACCCTTTTAATTCAAGAACGAAAGCTTGGATTTTTTTTATGGGACGGCATCATAATATTGTCTCCATCTACTATTCCCCAGCCTCCTAATCATCCTGAAGCATGTATACTGGAAATCATCATGATTCAATTTCTAGGTCGCCTCCACCTTTGTCTGTTATCCCCCCAAACCCTGCCCTCGCGTCACAGGGCTCTCAAATGGATCTTTTTCCCTCCAGGCTCTGCCAACCTGTGGCCAGGCAACAGAGGAGCCATTTATCTCCTCTGCAGCATGCTGAGAATAATCTGGGATGTGCGTGTGCGTGCGAATTGGTGTGTGTCTGCGTGTGTGTGCGCGGTGGCGGGAGGACAGTCGTAAACACAACCATGCAGAACCCAGACGCCAGTGGGCCAAAGTTAGCAATAACAGAGCTAGGGAAGCTAATGCTCTGTGCGAGGAGGAATCCAACGTGATTTAGTGGAACCGTCAATGAGCTGGGCAAGGACAATGGTTCACTAGAACTCGGTAGAGAAATGAGGGCAGGGCTGGGGAAATGGGCAGAAGCTATGAGGAGTATCAGCATTGGGGGTGAGGTAAAAGAAGGGGACAGAGATTATTCTAGGTGTAGGCCCCTGAGGATATGGATTGGGATGCGGTCGGCCAAGGCATTCTGAGATATGGAAGATGGAGGGAGATTTTTCTCAGGATAGGGATGGGTGTTGGCAGGTTGCTGTTTATGACTATATGCTGTGAATAAAAGGCCCATTTAAAGATAGTAATGTTGATAATCTTTAATAATCTCGTGTTGTTGGTTGAGCAAATGAAAATCTCAGTATGGTTATATAGCAGGCCATAAGCATTTAAGTACCTTAATCTGCAGGCTCTGGGTTTTATGTTCTTGATACAGAGGCGCACACATTTGACTCAGCTTAGGTTAATATTTACACTGCCCTACATAGCCATTAAATAGGGACACAGAAAAGTTGAGAAAAGGACATACAATTGTCAGGCTGTCCAGCAGTTTGCTTAACAAATAGAAGGGTTGCAATGTTTTCATTTTTTGTCTTGTATGATTGTTTAACCCATCCAAAAAACAATGATGTAGACCAATTGTAGCACAAAAAAACATACAGATACCACACTCTTCCTTTGTGTGATATTCAGGGAATGTGAATTCAAACAGGAAAATTATTATTATTAGTGGTGTTAAAGTATGCTTCACAGGGATTTAGTCTGTTTTGGAGTGTCTTACTTACCATGTACTGTTCATATTTATCCTGAAATTGATATAATAAATTATTCTAAATTTATATAAATTTAATATAATTTAATACATTTTGTTTTAACATGTAATCAAATGAAGAGTTCCACCATAGCCAAAAGCTGAAGTACCAGGTAAGCTAGGCTAGCTACCTTTTTAACAGGACTTGGCTATTGTAAGAAAGTTCCACTGGTTGGGAAAATTTGCCAACAATATGGGGTGTCTTGTCAGGATCTGGGAGGCAAGAATATTCTTTAAATGGTTTATTTCTGAGGCAGGCACTTTAAGGACAGATGCACAGGCATTTAACAGAAATTGTAATGGTAGGTGTGGTTCTAAATAAAGGAGAAATAAAAAGGGCATCAACTTCAGATTACAGTGTCTACTGGACAACTAAAAGAATCAAGAATCATTCATTGTCATCATGTTTTCACATGACGAAATTAATATTGGTGACTTCCAGCTTTAAACGTAAATATAGTAAAAATAGTAATAGTAAGTAATAGTAAAAATATGTAACATGTACACAAATATCCAAAGTCCAAAGTTGCAGCTGCAATGCACTGTAGGGGGGTGGGTTTAAGTGCAGTCAAGTGCATGTCTCAAGTTCTCAACAGGGGGAAATGCATTGTACAGCTCTGGGGAAAAAGCTGTTTTTCAGTCTGGTAGTCGTTGTCTTTATGTTTCTGTACCGCTTTCCAGATGGAAGCGGTACGAACAGTCCATTGCACAGATGTGTGTTGGGTCGGCGGCAATATGTTGGGCCTTCTTCTGGATCTGGCCAGTGTTTATTGAGTCCAGGTCTGGAAGAGGACTTCCCACAATCCCCTGTGCTGTTTTCACCACCCGGGCTAAGTCTTTTTGGTCTTGTGCAGTGCAGTGCAGCTGCCATACCACACTGCTGCACTGAGGCAGAGGATGCTCTCTATTGTGGCCCTGTAGAAGTTTGTCAGGAGTTGAGGGGAGAGTCCAGCAGTCCTGTAATGCTGAAGACACCTCCTCAGTCCAAACCTGTACAGTTCAGGTGGTTGGTCTTGTCCTGCAGATCAGAGGTTTGTAGGCAGGGATCAGATTCACAGAGATGTGGTCCGACATGCCCAGGTGTGGAGCTGCAACAGCCTTGTATGCTCCAGGGATGTTACAGTAAACTTTCGTTAGAAAGTTTATGGAACGATGGAATTTGGGGAAAACTGCCTTTAACTCGACGTGGTTAAAGTCTCCGGCCACGATCACAGCCGCCTCTGGATTGTTGTTCATCTGCAGACTGATCATGCAGTAGGGGAGAGTGGGGTGATTTGTGCCGCGGGAAAGTTGTGCCACCCCCTGTTTCTAGGGAACCATAGAAAAAATTGGTCATGTGACCACAGATTTTTGAGGAGTCAGCCATTTTACTCATCCTGTAAAGAAGAGAGCATCATTGCATGAGAGGTAAGCAAGCAAGTTCAAAAAACATTTTTTTACCCTTCAAAGTAAAATTTCTATGATCGAGGTTTTTTTATTGTTGTATGTGAACTGTAATAGACAAGTTTGAAAACATTTCACACATGTTGTAGTGCTTTGGTAAGCTACACTATAAGTCTATACAGCTAGCATGATGTTAGCTTAAAACTGCTGGATGATGCATTTTTTCCAAAATGGTGGGGTTGGGGTGATTTGTGCCAAAAGGCCTGGGTTAAGTTGTGCCAGTGGCACAACTCACCCCCACTTATGAATATTTTAAACATATAATTTTATTGTATTTGTACATTGTATTCTTACATTTCATCCATTAAACTATGTGACATTCTTAATTTTAGGCCAAAAAGACAATTAGACCATCATGCCACGAAGTTATAAGAGGAAGACAGACAGGGCTTCCACCCCTCTAGAGGACATGGACAGAGCAGTGAAAGAGGTGCTGACATCAGTGCAAAGTTTCTAAGAAGAAGTAAGAGGTTTCTGGATGGAAAGCCCATCTTCTCTTTCAAAGAAAATGATGAAGGAGTCATCTCTAGAGAAGATGTGCATAAGAAACTACCCACACCACAAAAACTTGGTGGTACAGCCAGAAGGGAGCAGAAATTTATATTCCCCTGTAGCATAGACAAGTGGGATGTTGTGTACTAGGCCAGATCTGTGAAGAGAATTGCGGTCAATTTGGTCTTCATGTGAATTTAACTTTGTTCTGATGTGTTGATGAAGCGCTAGGCCTTGTTTAAGAAAATTGGCCACTAATGTTGTAAAATAACTTTAAATAAACCTTAAATGAGTAATTTTGTGTTGAATGTGTCTAGCTTTTATATAGCATTACGGTTTCTGAGATTAAAATATACAGTTTTACTTCAATAATTAATGGCACAATTTACCCCAATGTATGCTCTCCAAAGGCACAACTTACCCTTGCACTGGGGGCAAGTTGTGCCACGAGACCACTTTTTTTCAGAAAGCTATATTTCTTAAATACTATATTTCAGTTCCAAAGTCATTGTTCCCATAGATGCACCACATCCTGAAATATATGTACATATTTAAATTGGAGGCAAAGCGTTACTGTTATGGCCTAGCTTTAAAGTCACTTTAAGTAAAAACCGGCACAAATCACCCCACTCTCCCTCTACAGCTCCTCCAGTGCTAATTTAGCATTAGCTCATGGTGGTATGTAGATGGCTACAATCAGGATAGAACAGAGCTCTCTAGCCGTCTTGAATGGTCTGCATTGTTGTTTACGACACCTCCTCCGTCTCTCCTTGGCAACGGAGGGATTGTGAAAGCCTCTGCATGGTCCTCTGAATCTCTGGTGGTATAAAATCCAGCCTTGGAAACGCCCGCAGTAGTGTGCTGCGCACTCTCCCCAATCTCCAACAACTTGGCCCTACTGTACTCAGCTGCTGCTGCTGCAGGAGACTGTAAAATAACTAAAAAGATGACTAAAAACATAAATAAAAAGAAAGAAACCTGGTAGCACCAAACCCTACCTTTCTTTTCTATCAAATCAAACCAAAAATCAAATCAAATTTATGTATTTAAAGCCCAAAATCACAAACATTGTTTGCCTCAGAGGGACTTTACAAGTCTGTACAGTTGTGAACAGCCTCTGTCCTTGGACCCTCGATCCGGGTCAGGAAAAACCCTTCTCTATATATTATTGCAAAATAAAGCTTGTCAAGTCTTATTTCTTCTTTTTTTTAATAAACTTCTCAGACGTTACCTTTGAGAGATTTCATGTCTAGTGTTGATTCTGTGATTTGAATTGTTCAAAATGAAGGTTATCGTGTTTAAAATTGATTCAAAGTTATTTCAGTAATACAGTATTATAGCAAAGTGGTGTATTTGTTTTTACATAATGTATTTAGAAACAAATCCCTGTAGAAAACACCATTTGAATAATAATTACATTACATGAACATATTTAAATACACATTTTTGAAGCTAAATAAAAAGCCTATGTACAGTGCTGCACAGCACTCAGATTATTTACAGATGTCCTCAGCGCCGAGGTCCTCTGGTGTTTGGCCCAGCGGACCCACCTGTCTGACGTCCTACACTCCTCTCCCCTCTGCACGACTCCATCGTCGGTCTCGAAACTCTGACCACAACAACATATATGGACAGAAGTGTCACATGTTGTGCAAAGACACAAACGTAAATAAGCTGTTAATTTACTGGCTCTCTATCTAGGTTCCTGAAATAACAAGCTAACAAGCTAACAGTGCTAATGAACGTTAGCGATGTAAACAAGCTAACAGCAGAAACACATCACGTTATCACAAGGTTCAGTGATTATCACCACCTGTTTCCTGTCTTTTCGCTAAGCTAACCAGCATCTGGATGTAGCTTTGCATTTATTTTTCAGTCTTGTTCAGTCACAGTCAGTTTTCGAATCTAACTCTTGGCAAGACTTGAAGTCAAACCTCTCCCTTTAATATCTGACAACAGACTTTCAATTTAAAAACTAGTGCCAATGTGTGTATTTACTGGTGATTGTAATGGGGTTCATGCACCTTTGTATGAAAATCTGCTTGTGTGATTACAGATGCTGTGAGAAGGAGTCGTGTCTCCCATGCAGTCACTGTTGATGACATCCTGAAGCGTGCAATATGGTGGTTCGGCCTGGCAGCAGACGGGGAGGCTCAAGGATGCGTGCCAGTGTCAGCATCGCTAACGCGAGAACATATGCCTACTGTTACTTCGTATTAAGAAAACGTTATTGTCTTATTAAAGGTATCTGCATGTTTATGGTCGCATTTCATTTTTCCCATGAGAGTAAGTTATGGTAAGTAAGGTTTTTATTGAGGATTTCATTGCTTCTGTCAAGAATCCACCTCGGGATAAAAATTGCACGAGAGATTTACACGACTGTGATTTTATCTGACGGGAGCCTCACTGACTGTTGATAGCTCTGTAGATAGTTGGTTGTGGTGGTCAGGTGATAATATGTAATTGCTTTAATGCTACTGGATAGAAGAAGAACGTATAAGAAGAATTGTAGTGTGTTTTTTAGTGTGTCTTGCTTTCAGGACTTGTGGGGCTGAATTTTCTTCTCGGGCTCCCGGACTTTTGTTTTTTGTGCTTCCTGGTTTTGTTGTTTTGGTTGCACACCCTTACCTTGGACCACAGATACGACACTTTTACCTGTCTTGGGTTGAATAGGTGGAAGAACAAGGCTTTGGGTCGTGCAGAGATGCTGGGACGTTTGGGGGATTTATGGGCTTCACTAGACTGAACTTTTGTGGCTGTTGAAGGTCGTCTAACTGACGTCAGGCTTCTTTTCCCCTTTGATAACAAGGAAAAGGAGTGGTATGTAGAGGCCAATATTTAAAAAACTTGGGTGTCTGTTCATAAAAAATACATTGATTGTTGTGCTCCAAGGAAATAAAAAATATAAAGATTTTTTTTTGTTAAAGGGATAACCAGCAGTGTTTCGTACTGAACATAATAAAAACCGCCAATTTATTTTGTCGATATAGGATGCATCTACGTACCATTTTCGTTTAATAATTTTTAAGAATATCTTAAGTTAGCACTTAGGTTATGGGAAGGAATATGGTCCTGATTAAATAATATGTACTAAATTTAAGCTCCTTTTCACCAGCAGTAATAAACATAATACAATGTATATATTTATATATAATATAAATTAATTAGTTTATACTTTGATAGACAGAATTTCATCTTTGATTTCCCTAATGGTAATACTGTGTCATTAAATGCAGGCAGAGAAATTATAGAGATACAATTTTTCATTCATACTAACTAGAACAAGATTTTGAACAGCCAGTGCTTAAAATTATACTCATAAGCAAGTTTGGGATATTTTGGTCCAGTCATACATACTTGGACCATATGCTTTGAAAGTAGGTAAAGCTATTACAGAGGATGTATCAGGTCAAGTTAAAACTTCAAGAATTGTGCATAAGTCTATTGCTGTCAGACATCAGACAAAGTCACAGCATTTTTTTCAGCCTCAAGGCTCAGACTTTGGACATACCTCATGTAACAAAGTCTAAGTTAGAGGCACTGTGTATGTAAATGGTTTGCTTGTCTCACTGAGATATATGAAGCGACAACTAATTAGGGCAAATAGTGAGCATTGTTATCAAATGTGAAACAACCGTCATATTTTTGCTGAAGGGAAAACAAGCCAGCTGGGTGTCTGAGCATGAAGTTTATGAAATCTGTAAAAATAGATCTGATTAACTAATTTGCAAAACCCATGACTAGCTTAATGATTATGCTCCACTGTCTTTTTACCATATAGGTCAGACCTGCAAATGCTATAGTAGTGAAAAAGGTGACAAGATACAAAACAAAGATCAGGTAGGCGGGTCAGAGGGCATTCTCACCTTCTCAGAATGTTAGTGATCAGTATAATTGAATTTTTTAGAGCATTTTGATAGTAGAATACAACAAGAAAATGAAAAAATCAGATGAAAAATAAGCTGGCACACTGGAGGACAAACACACATGGAGGAAGTAGAGGCAGAAGCGGATGAGATGGAGCATGGGTGAGAGGAATAGGAAGTGTGTGAGAGAGAGAGAGAGAGAGAGAGATAGGCACAGAGGGGTGAGAGAAAACATCATGCTTTCTGTCAAGTCTCATGTGTTTTCTTAAGTTCCTGAGCATTGAGCTTTCAGGACTATCGCACATTTGACTGTTAACATTGAATAAATTCAGCCATAACTTCCCAATATCCACAATAAGGCCATCATATCTGCTTTTCAGACATTTTCACTATATACTGCCCCAGTTCAGGTGAACAGCTTTGAGTTCAAATTAAAGTCTTATCTCTCATTTAAAGTGCCAATAATTCACATACCAATTTCTAATGTTTATATTCTTAAATTTGTCTAAATATGTCAAAAGTCTGGCATGGTTGTTCCAAAAAAGCCAACCTTATGATTTGTTGTTAAATATATTTTTAAAAATCTTACAAACAATACAAACCTGTTCTGTTTAATTCTGTCATGTCTTAGCTCTCGACAGCTAACAGCTAATACCTTTTTCATTTAGTCTCCACACCGTCTGTAAATGGCATTTGAAATAAGCGTGACCGGCCTTTTGCGGTCTTGTCAATGCAGGTTAAGATAAACTTCCATGACTTATTTGGAGTGTAGCCGGTGAAATATTCATAAACAAAATCAAAACTATAGGGACAATTAGAATTATTATTCAATTATGGATCATCATTTTATCTCCATCTCTATCCTATCTAGTGTTTTCTTTTAAAATTGGCTACAAATGAGACAGCTGATTTAAAATGCAATCATAATTTCAAATCACATTTGGACAAGAAGTTTGAAAAACTTTATATGGTTCAAGGACTAAGCTACTCCATAACGTTTTGCCAGAAATGAGAGATTTTGCTTTTTTTCTTTCCCTGTACAAATCACATGCTTCTATCATGGGTGGGTGTGAACTGTAGTTCTTTTGCATTTTAGTCCTCTCATACCATAACTTATCTGAAAAGAAAAGACTAAAACATTATCACTAATCTTAGGATAAAGGTCTATCCAGAATGAACTGACCTATGTAGTATATCACTGATATTCAAATTTGGGTAGAAAAAGGTAAGTGGGCTTTAGTGGGAGAAGGTGGACTTCAGCAGGATACACTTATATACACTTTACAACAATTTAAATTGATGAGAGTAAAATAACAAGTTAATAATAAGTTATATCCACCTCAAACTGTAACATTTTGCTAGTGTCACCTTTAAGCCCAACAGGTAAAATTATTAATAATAAAAGAAAAAGATAAACACAAACATTTGTCTTTTTATAAGTATGACATAAACTGCATGCAAAAATGTAAACTTTCCATACTTAACACGCTGTACATCATTGCAGTGAACCATACAATGCAGCAACTGTACTGATGCAGTATGTGATCTGTTTGCCACCAACTAACATGATAAAACTCATATTTTTAAGTTCAAGTAGTATTCTAACATATGTTTTATCCAACACAATATCTTACATTTTAATAATAAATGAGTATTCACCATAAACGTGAGAACATGAGTAAAATATACGAGAAAACAATAGGATACCAAGTCACATATGTACTTTGAAAACTCAACACCAACAAATCTGACTCACTTTCCATAAGAATTCATGTAATAAGCTGCTTTAGTGGAAGAAAAATCACACAGCAAAAAATTATCCATTGTTTGATTTATTATTATTATTTGACTTAGAAGTTGCAAGTGGGCCTAAATGGTACGAGAGCAAGACAGGGACATTTACTTTTTAGCTTAAATGTTAGAGCCTTTCTGATATATTTTTTTTCTTTAGTACGTATTAAATATCACAAAACGTATTTTTCTTCTCTTAATTGTATCAGATTGTATGCAGCCAGGAGTTATTTTAATTATTTGATTGTAATTTTAATAATTCATTTATTGTAATTTATTTATTCACACAAACCCACATATTTAGGCCCCCCACCCCTCAAGCGGGCAAGGAAAAACTCCCCTCTAAAACCCTTTAACGGGTGATGAATGAAGAAACCTTGTGAAGGATCACACAAGAGGGGACCCCCTTCAAAGGCTGATGGGTACCTAGTGGGCAGCGTAACAAACATTAAATTAGGGCCGAATTTTTCAAAAATCTAAAAATCGTATGAGGTCACTGGCTGTTGTTACTGGGAGTCCAAATTATCCATCCATCGTTTTTCTATCCTGGTTACCCCTGGTCTATCCTGCTGGAGCCTATCCCAAGCTGTTATTGGGCGAGAGGGGCAATTTAGAGTGGCCAATTAACTTAACTTGCATGTATTTATATTTGTGAGGGGAAGCCGGAGTACCTGGAGAGAACCCATGCAGGCATAGGGAGAACATGCAAACTCCACACAGCCCTCTTGCTGTGAGGTGACAGTGCTAGCCACTGCACCACCGTGCTGCCCAGTCCAAATTATTCTAAATATAAATTATTTTAAATTATTATGATTATTAATTAGCTAACTGAAGGACCACTGTGGCTTACAGTTGAGGATCTTACCTGTGCACGCTTGTATCTAATGATATGGACAGCGTGTGCTACATGAGGACCGTTGCAGGATGGGGAGCTAACGGGGGCCTGATTCAAAAACGTGCCTCCTGCTACAGAGGCTGGTTTACCGAAGGCTTTACCCTGAATGCCTACAATTGTCCTGTCAAGTATAGGCTTGACCCTTTCCCTCTCAATCCACAGGACCCTCTTTCCTCTGTCTCGCTCTGGTGACTCGTGGGGCTGAATTTTCTTCTCAGGCTCTTGGACTGTTGGTTTTTTGGGTTCTTTTTGCACCACCTTCCTGCTCAGTGGGGACTTTTTCCTGGGTTTGACAGGGCACTGGGTTTGGGGGGCAACACACACTGGGTTTGGGCACACTGGGTTTGTCACACAGGGGGGCACTGGGTTTAGGAACACTGGGTTTGGGGGGCACCTGGGTTTGGGCGGTACACTGGGTTTGGGGGGCACACTGGGTTTGGGCTTGGGGCACATGCCTTTACACTGGGTTTGGGCGGTACACTGGGTTTGGGGGGCACACTGGGTTCGGGCGGCACACTGGGTTTGGGCGGTACACTGGGCTTGGGGGGCACACTGGGTTTGGGTACACGGCACACTGGGTTTGGGCGGCACACTGGGTTTGGGGGGGGCTGGGTTTGGGGGCACACTGGGTTTGGGGGGCACACTGGGCGTTTGGGCACTGGGTTTGGGGTTACACTGGTTTGGGGGGTACACTGGGTTACACTGGGGGGTACACTGGGTTTGGGGGTACACTGGGTTTGGGGGCACAATTGGGTTTGGGGGGCACACTGGGTTTGGGGGTACATTGGGTTTAACACGTTTGGGGGACACACTGGGTTTGGGCACACTGGGGTTTACACTGGGTTTATTGGGGCTGGGGGTACACTGGGTTTGGGGGGCCTACACACACTGGGTTACACTGGGTTTGGGTTTGGGCTGGGTTTGGGTGGCACACTGGGTTTGGGGGGTACACACTGGGTTTGGGGGGCACACTGTCTGGGGCACACTGTTTGGGGGGTACGCTGGGCTTGCAACTGGTTTGGCACACATTTGGGCGGTACACTGGGTTTTACTGGGTTTGGGGAGCACACTGGGCACTGGGTTTGGGGAGCACACTGGGTTTTGGGGGCACACTGGATTTGGGCAAGTTGGGGGGTACACTGGGTTTGGGGGTACACTGGGTTTGGGGGGCACACTGGGTTTGGGGGGCTGGCTTGCAGGTTTGCACAGGTTTGGGTACACTGGGTTTACACTGGGTTTGGGGGGGGCACTGGTTTGGTACGCTGGGTTTGGGGGGCTGTCTAACTGATGTCGGTGTGGGCGGTCGTTGTTCTGGTGTCTTTTTGTCCTCAGCGGTTCCTTTACTCTGCTGTTGAGCAGGGAACCTCACTGAGGACACTCTACTGGTCTTCATGGGAACATCGGCAGGAGGTGGTGCAGGTTTCTTTTCCCCTTTGACAACAAGGGAAGGGGGTGGTACGTTCTTCCCAGGTTGTCTTCCAATACGGGGAGGGGGTGTTGGTTTCATGTGAGTAGCAGAGGTCTTCTTGTCTTTTTCTTCTTGGGTTGGTCTCATCTTCTTGTCTGCTGCTTTCGTTGTTCCCAATCTCTTACTCTGAAGTCGTGTCGAAGTTGTGTCTTCAGTAGAAGATGCCAAATCCGTATACAGAGACTTCAGAGCTCCCTTAATCTCCTCCTGAGATGGGACTTTAGCTGCAGACGTCTCCGGGGTGGCAATTGGGCTCTTGGTTCGTCGTGATGTTTTTGAGGAAAATGTTTCTCTGGAAAAGTTCATTTACAAAGACATAAACGAGTCATAAAATTCATGGGTCTTTTATTATTATAGATTATGTTTTGCCCTTCAGTCCAGATTCAAGTGCTTTTGTATCAGTGCTAAGACTAAACTAGCCCTGGACAATGATGAAAAATTAAAAAATGTTTGACAGCTGGATGGAGCTGACTTTACAAACTTTAATTTGTAATACTGTGCGTTGTTTTTTTATGTCCTGTCCTGTCATTTTATGTAATTTGTAAAAATCTTCTAATATATACGAGATTCTAAACTGACTCACACATCAGTAAAACACAATTGTTCAAACAACTGATTGCTTGTCTGTAACAATGTGAGAAAAACTTGAAACAAACATTACTTGACTGATATGTTACAAAGGATTTAACAGATTAGCTCAAGACATCACAGATACTTACTTTAAAAGAGCATATTTGACATATATGAACAATCACTTACCCCAATGCTCGTGATAGTGGAAAGAAACAAGCTTGGGATCATCTTCAGGATGAGAATTTTTGAAGTTGATCATCTCTGACAAATACTCAAATATAAATACTGGGATGTCGGTAGGTTGTGAGAGGAGTGTAGCTCTGGAAATACACTCCATCAGGCTCTTCAGTCCATAAGGACACAAACTCTGGGATTCCATCTTCACGCGTGTTTGAAATGACTCTTACAAGCTGTAAAGCTAGACTGTGGTCTGAACTGACTGAGCTCCTGTTAGTGACCTACCTCCTGTAGAATGTCTTTATGATGTCATAAAGGGTTCTCAAACTGCCTGATCTGAATTCTATTCTGTATTTTTTGTATGATTATTATTTTTTTCTATCTCAAACTGTTCAATATTTTGACTGTCCCAGGTCATAAACATTATTTCACACACTTTATTTATCATTCAGAATCACTAATTTGTTTACTTTACAGCCACACTTAATTGTGATTTTTTTTCCTTTTTAGCCTTTCCCAAAAATGAAAGGTCATTTTGCTGCCTTGTCTTTACATCAGCTAGCTGTAAACTCCCACTGTACAAAAGTGAAGCCATGGGCATCGCCATCTTGCGCTAATGACATAATTTGGAGCCAGCCATAATTTGGTCCCACCCACACATGGCCTGATTCGATTGGTTATCGAGAATTAGTCACTGTTCACTAATGATCACCTGATAAAGTGCTGTCTCCTCTTTATGTTTCTACTCTACATTCACTTCGTAAAACAATATCTGCAGGTGCTGTGACTATTTTGCTATTATTGACAGCTAACCCCTCTAACAACAAAAATTAATATTTGGTCAAAGATCGGTGTAATAAGACTGCTGCGGCCTGTCAACCGAATGTCAACCAAGAGTGACATGAATTCCAATACGGGTCACATTGCTGTTCAGACTGAGGTTGCATTTAAAAAAATCAGATCAGTATCTGATTCCGAACCACATATGAAAGTGGCCCAAATCTGATTCTAAAAGATTAGGTTTTATGTGTTTTCTGCTGTTCACATTGTCTGGAAAAATCAGATCTGGGTCACATAAGGGGGAAAAAAGATTCAGATTCAGGCAACTTGGGCTTGCAGTGTGAACATCGTCTTGGACTACTGACACTTAGTGTCAGTTTTAACAAATATGAAAAAAAAGTAATTTTATTTTATTTTACTAAGTTACCTACTTCTGCTTTAATCAGTGGTGTTTCATACTTAATTTAGTAAATTCACAAGGTTCCCAATCTTTTTCAGAGATTTAAATGATCAATGGATATTGCCAGCTAGAAAAAATAATTACGTGGACCAGATACCAATCAATGTAAAGCTGTGGCATTTATAATATTTAATGAGTTATGTATTATGTGAGGCTGTTTGTGTTAGTAAAAAGTGGGCTACTGCTACAAAAATAAAACATTTCATCTCACGGTATGGTCCATTTTAACTTAACAACAAAGCATTGTCTTTGAAGAGAAAGCGCAAACAAAGAAAAAGGACCACTAGCCAGCGTTCGACTCACATACAGTTGGACTCCCATTCATTGTTTTCATCTCGGCTTCCCATTTACCATTATCCAACTCACTGACCAATGCCCAACACACATTTGACACCATCCTAGCCAGAGTTAAATGACAATCTTTGAACCTTTGAAGGCAAAACAAGCTTTAACTTTAGCAACTAAAACAAACATGCTAACAAATTTAACATTATTAAACTGTTTAAAATAAGTTGGGAAGAAAGCAACAGTAATCTATTAATATAATAAAAAAAACACCACAGTTACCAGCCAGCACTGACTGTTTGGCCATGAAGTTGGAATAAAATAATTTTTTACCTCTTCTCATGAAATGATTGTGATGATTTTTGATAGATAAAGTGTCACGGTGAAATGTTTGGAAGAGAATGATAAATAAAGTTTTGAGAAGATATACACTTTATCTATCAAGAATTAATCTCATTGTCACAATAATTTCATGAGAAGAGGTAAAGAAGTCTGACTACTGACTACTGACTATTACTGACTGACTATTACTAACCCTAATCCTTTATTACTATTATATTCAGAGATTAAAAATAACATGTCATCATTCATAAATGAAACTGATCACACATCCAATTCTTTCTGCTCTCTCCTGCAGGTCTGACACAGAAGCTTGTTACTGCACTTTGAAGAATCAAGCCTAACCCTAACCCAAAGTTTACCTTGACCATAACTGTGCATTTTTGATCTGCAGAAACCTGCCTTTCTTTCCTATCAAATCAAATCAAAAATCAAATAAAAAATCAAATCAAAAATCAAATGTATTTATTTAAAGCTCAAAATCACAAACATCGTTTGCCTCGGAGGGCTTTACAATCTGTACCAGTTGTGACACCCTCTGTCCTTAGACCCTTGAACCGGGTCAGGAAAAACTAAAAAAAAAACCTTTCTATATATTATTGCAAAATAAAGCTTCTTTTTTTAAATAAACTTCTCAGACGTTACCTTTGAGAGATTTCATGTTAAGTGATGATTCTGTGATTTGAATTGTTCAAAATGAAGGTTATCGTGTTTAAAATTGATTCAAAGTTATTTCAGTAATACAGTATTAAAAATACAGCACCCATCATTCCTTTTATAGTTACTTTTTTTAAACAAAACACACAAATCAATACGACAATAAAGACACATTTCCAGGAGACCCAGTCCAAGGTGCAGGAACTCCAAAACTTCAAAATAATCACGGCTTACAGGATGAACAAGAATTTAAAAGACATTCTGGTTCGCGCAGCTCTGAAAACAGAAAAAAACCCACCAAAAAATCAAACTTTACTAACACCAAATATTTGGACAGTAAATATTCAGGACAGGGCTGCCCCATCTGGCAGCACCTCACAGAGGTATCCAGTAACCTAATTTACGCCATCCAGTGCTCCAACTGCAAAACAATATATATAGGAGAGACAGGCAACACATTAAGAGTAAGAATGTACCAACATATTTACCATCTGCGCAAAGCTAACAAGTCGACGATTTTATATGAGTATTTTAAAGTCCATGGTTCAAACAATTATGTTTTTATGGGCCTTGAAAGCAATGTGAAGGACAGAAAAAGGAGTGACAGTGGATCAACATGTTAAAAACAATGGATCCATCTGGTCTGAATGAGAAGCATTTTTAAAATTGTCCTATTAAAATAACTACTTTTAATTTCTCTGAGATTTACCAAGGCAACTGTGTGTGTTTATCTAATTCTATGCATGTATTTAACTTATTATATTTTGTATAATTTTTATTATTTATTCACTTGAGTGATTTTCTGTGTTTGCATGTTTTTAAAATTGTTTGAATATTTATTATTTATTCTCTTTTAAATTATTTAAATTTTTTATTCTTATGTTTTAAAGTTGGCACTTGAATGTTTTGCACTTAATTTATGCACTTACCTTTTTATTAACTTATACCATTGATTAACTTATCAGACTATCACATACACAGGTATGAATCTCAGCTAAATGTACACATATATTTTATGGACTTTTTTACATTTAAGGATAAAGAAAGATATCCTCAAGACTACTCATCTCACAAGTATCCGATGGACATCTCCTCTCCTCTGGTACGTGGCCTAGGACCTGTAAAAATAAGAGGAAAAACAATACACATATCAATCAATACAAACACAGTAATGGTTATACTTACATGTCTACTCCACTACTCTACTACCCCCCCCCCCCCCCCCCCCTCTTTTTCATATAAAAGATACTCACCTTGCAAGTATTGGGCCTGTCCTTCCTCCTCCTCTCTCAAATGAAGAAGATCAAGATCAAGAATCATTTATTGTCATCATGTTTTCACATTGACAAAATTGGTATTGGTGACTTCCAGCTTTAAATGTAAATATAGTAAAAAGAATAATAATAGTAAGTAATAATAGTAATAATAATAATAATATGTACACACTAACTAAAGTCCAAAGTTGCAGCTGCAATGCACTGTAGGGGGGTTGGTCAGTTCAAGTGCAGTCAATAGGGGGAAATACATTGTACAGCTCTGGGGAAAAAGCTGTTCAGTCTGCTGGTTGTTGTTCACATGTTTCTGGCCCTACTGTACTGTACTGTACTAGCTGCTGCTGCTGCAGGAGACTATAAAATAACTAAAAAGATAACTAAAAACATAAATAAAAAGAAACAAAGCCGGTGAGCACCAAGCTGCTGCGTGTTTACGTGCCACCGTGGCAAAAATACCCTATATTGTGTATAAACATGGAAAATAAACTTCAACAACTGAATAAATACAGGAATAAATTGCTACAGAGATACTTGAAGCTAACAGGTCACTAACAAAATGCTAATAAATAATTGCACACAGGTGGTGGACAGATGGCTACGCATTGCACACTTGCAGGTACACTGTGAGTCATCATCATCATCATATCACATCATCATATCAATAACAAATAACAGCAATCAAACATTTAAACGTAACTATGAGCACTCACTTGCTGTCATTGACGCACACAAACTGTATATGAGCTCAATCAGCTGTTGGCGTCTCTGTGGATCGCAGGTGAGAAGTGACACACTTAACTTGAGCCGTGTGCAGAGGGCGTTGCCTAGCAACAAGGTCAGCATCATTGTCCGTTTAGTTTTTATTTCTTGAAATAAACACGTTTCGCATAGCTGTTTTTTGTGTTTTTTCCTTCACAGTGACTCATTTTGGCTGCTATCTCATTTACTTGCGTTGGATAACAAACTCAGTTATCGAGAAGCTGGTTCATCAGAAATTAATTTGGTTTTCAAGGAGACTATACTGCGATGCTGTAGAAATGGTGAGGGATACTGCCAGCTTTAACTTGACAGAGGCTAACTCTTGTGTTAGTTGTCCAGTGCATTGATTCAGTTTAGCTCGGGTTTTCAGCTAATTTAACACTATTTCTGCTAATTGTGAACACAGTTAATGAGGCAACATGCATTCCTGTAGCATAATTTTTTTTAAGACACCAGAAAATCTGTTCCTGTTCTTAACTTATTATTTTTTTTAACCAAATATCTAGTGACTGTATTTTGGCTTTGTTGTGGAGAGTACTTAGACCAACTGAAAGGCTCCACAAGAGGACATTTTGTGGAACGTGTGCCTGTCTGGTGCTTTAAAAACTCTGCTGTTGCTTTAATGCTGACATGCGACCTTTCTCTGATGAGTCTACATACAGAGAGGACACGTGGTACCCACATAGAAACCCGCTCTCTCTCTTATGTTTGTTTTCTCTCTTCTGTCTTTAATTCTGATGTGCATGCTTCTCTCACACCCACACACACATACTCACACACACAGTGTAATCACAACAAATCAGAGGTTCAGTGTGTGTAAATGTCAGGTCATTAGTGTGCTCCAGTCTCTTCCTGTCTAATTGGACCATGGTAAATATAGCCGCTCAACATCGATCCCAGCACGTCCTGCTCTCTCACATCCTCTCTTGCTTATTCTCTGTTTTGTTTCTCACATTTTTTTCCCACTTCTGAACTTCTAACTCTAACTTGGGGAACAAAGTCATGTCTCCAGTTGCAGGATACAGATAAAATTCATGTGTTTGTACCTGTCCTATGTATGTAATAATGAATCACATCTCAATCATATCTCTTAACATAATGCTGATTTACAGTACATCATGTCACATATAATACTATAGTGTGTTTGAATAGAGATTAGCAAAATAATAGGCACAATGCTGTGCACAAGGCAGATTATGAAGAGCAGATTACAAGACGTTTTTGTGGTGTCTTATGGCAGCTTTAGGCAGTAAACAGCAGTAGTATTAAACATTATCTTTAGTTGCTACAATTTAAAACTTGCGTGATAAACCTATCGTAGATTTTGTCTAGTCAGTTATTTCATTATAGTCATTCATTTTTTTAAACTACAGTTTACACAAATCTGTCCGCAACTATGTTACTGTAAATTGGCATGTCACAGGAAGATCAAGTGAAGTGATTTTATTAAGATGTATTTCTGGTATTAGAGCAAAAAGACAGAGCGAAAAGACCGTGTTGAGCTACTAATGCCGTCAATATGTAACTGTACATTAACGTTTCCTGTGGCAAAGGCAGAAATAGCTGTTGATGTCACGCAATGTGCATTAAACTCTCAGCTCCAATAAAGACAGCTACCAAGAGGGGGCAGAATTGTAAAGGACTAACAAAGACACACATCAGTACACAGTTACAGTGTGTTGTGGCTGCATGTGTGTGTGTTGGTGTGTGAATGAGAGTGAAAGTGTGTGTGTGTGTGTGTGTGCATGTCATGCTGACATGGGTAGCAACTTTTGTTACTCAGTGACTAAGATATTGACCATGACAGGAGGTTCTTACATGCTACTGTAAGGAACAGATTGTATCTGTTAACGCCTGCCAGTGTCCCCGCCATTATTACACCTGAGCAGGCATGACTAATTAATGAATTGAGTGGGCTGTTTGATACAGTGTCAAAGGATACACCCTGGACAAGTGGAAAGGAGGAGAGGCACATAAAAAGATACAGGCATCGCTTTACATTACATTATGTATAATCGTCGTCAGACAGACAAATAGAGATGTGTCATAGGATATTAAAGGGTGACACTGCTTCCTGTGACACAGATTGTGATGTCTCTGAGACTGACAACCACTGCCACTGCTTCTTTACTCACTTACCAATCTACTTGTTACTCCATATAAGTCCATATTATATTAGACTTGCTACTTTTATTTTTGAAGCAGTGTTAATGATAGAGGCTTCTGTTGCTGCCCTTTTAGCTTAGTCTAGCCTAGTCTAGTTTACAAGTTTAGCTCTCTACAGCCACTATTTGTGGCTGGCGATGCTAATTTCTGCTTAACTTTGGCTAACTAATCTGAAAGACCACAATGTTTCTTATTGAAATACTACACACATTTTTTAGATGTAAAAATGGCGTACCTCAGGGCTCTATTCTTGGCCCTCAGCTCTTCTGTCTTTATATTTCACCTCCTTCTTACGTCATGTGTGTCTATGTGATCAGCACATTAAATAAATCACGAAGGCTGCTTTTTTCCCATCATCATAGCAACAGAGCTAATATTCTGTGTTTTCTGTCCATGACTGAAACAGATATCAGCCTAATACTTTTAGTTCATTTTTATCTAATGATGAGAATACAGTAAACTTTATGTACCTATATACATATAAAATAATTGCTGTGAAAGGTAAACACATAATAGTTACAGTTAGTATAATTGAGCTGACTTGTAAGAGAAGGAGGTCGCACTCTCCTCTGCTGATGCAGTCAGTATCAGTACCATACAGAAAAAGGCATAGCCCAACAAAATATGGCACATTAAAGTGTGTTAATGGAGTCCCGACTTACACACTCACATGCCACTTCTACAAGCAACCTTTTTCCCAAGACATGTCAGACATGTTCACAAATTTTGAGTGGCATGGAAATATATTTAGGTAAGGCACAAAACGCTGGCAGCATCTTTCTAATGTTGAACATGTTGCATTTTTCGCTGTTTTTCTCCGAATCCCTAAAACCTTCATTTCCCCTTCACCTACTTCTACATCCTCCCTAGTGAATGAAGCGTTGTTGGAAATCAATAAGGGTTGCATGGACTTCACATGAAGTCACCTGGCAACCCGTCAAGTCCTCAGCTGGTTCACTGGAAAACCTCTCAAAGTTACCTTTTTAAAGAGGTGACGTGAGGAATAGTAGGCTTTGAGTGCTGCAACAATAACACAGCAAGTGAGTGGGCTGAAACACGCACATCAGCACCAACAAGAGTGCGTGTGTGTGTTTTTGGATATGTGGGCAGGAACAAGGTAGCGGTTACTCATGTCTCGATAAGGTGACTAAAATGTGTATCTGTGTGTATCTGTATTTCAGATCAGTGTTTGTTGTACTGACTGTACCAGCTGAAAAAAGACTATTAACATAGAAACAGACTTTCCGTTTGCAACAGTGAGAGAACAGATGAAGTTGCGTATCTGTGCTCATTCACATGTAGTTGACACTGTATAATATGTGTGTGTGTCTATCTGGGTGTCTGTTTCAATTATTTCCCCACCGTCCTCGCTGGCTTCTATTCCGTTGCATTGTATGCACAACCAGCCCACATCAAAGTGAACCGTGCCCGCGAGGACATATTTAAAAATGCAGTCTTGGATGTAGCTTAAAAATTTATATTCTTCACTGGTGTCTCACTCTCTTGAGCGCACACACCTAAGCACACACAAGCATTCACAGATTCAATATCAGTTACAACTCACAGACAAAAAGCCGATCTCTGTGTGAGGTGCTCAATAGCTCTGCTGCTGGAGGATCAAACTAACACATGTTTCATCATTTTCCACAGGTCATCATCTGCGATTTCTCTCACCATCGCATGTTTGAATTATGTCTCTGCAAAGCAGGATCTTCAAAAAGAGGGGAAATAAATACACACACACTTAGAGTCTGCGCTCCTGAATCATGACTGTTTGAAGCTAGGATTTACCTTATTTGATTTGTAATTAATTACAACTGAGTTTAGAATATTGGTCTTTGGCTTCTTGTCTCCTGATTGTATTGATGTGACTATAATTCAAATCAACACATTTACAGAATGCACTGATTTTGCCAAATACGTTTGGGAGGAGACACAAAGTGCAGGATTTTGACACCAGGATCGTCTTACTGGCTATGAAAATGGAAAAAATGGTTATGATTTTTTCATAAGCTTGAACAGATTATTTTGGACAGAAAGAAGCTGTCATCACAACACTGCCACTTTAACATCTAGAAAAGTTAATAAGGTTATTAAAATTATTTGCTTATTTACTTAAGTTTCTGGCCACCTGATGAATGGTCCAGTATTTATTCTTCTTTTAGCTGAGTTTTGTTCTCCACCAGCTTGGGAAAAATGTGGCCCTTTGATTGCTAAATATGCCACTATATTCACTAGACAGTCACTATGTTTGGCTGTCTGCTGGTCAGGTAGATATAGTGAGTGTGAGTGTTTTGAGCTTTTTAGGATAAAACAGCTGGCTACTGTGGCTGGAACAGGTGCGATGCACGTGCAGGTGTTACGTGTGTTGCGCCACCTGCACGTTCACAAACATATAATTTTTCATCACGGCTTAAAAAGAGATAGTTAAAGTCTTAGACTTTATCTTTTTCAATTCAGTTCTTTTTAACAACAAACAGTCTAAAGTCATCACTTAATAATATGGGATGTTAAATGCACAATGAATGTAGTATCAATATATATGGCTTGGTAATGTTACAATGCCATATTTTGAACTCAATATTTTTATAATGGTGGATGGAGAAAATAGTATGGCATATACTGGCGAGACTGTCATAATCACTGGAACTGGGGGCAATGACGGGGGGCCTATATTTTGAACTGCACAATATTTTTATAATGGTGGATGGAGAAAATAGTATGGCATTGGACTGGCGAGACTGTCATCACTGGAACTGGGGGCTGACGGGGGGCCTCCAGCACTGGACTGGCAACGTATTGATGAGAACGGTGAGACTGAACCAAAACAGCTAAACTGTGGGCTGTAAATGGGTTTGTAAATGAGCAGGATATAACTTGATTTTTTTCAAATATCGTTTATATTTTTAGATTATAAAAATATATATAAAAATATATAAAAATATATAAATATAAAATATATTTATATATTTATATTATACTATATTCTATTACATTATATTTCATATTATATTATATTATATTATTATATTATATTATATTATATTATATTATATTATATTATATTATATTATATTATATTATATTATATTATATTATATTACATACTACATGTATATCAGCACCTCCTGTCTGTGTGTCATACAGAGAAAACCAAGGTTATTTTAGTTTTATGTCATTTTTAGAGTCCTACTCATAATGTCTTTGGGTTTTGCTTGTTGCAAAGTAGAAGAACACAGTGTCACATTGTTCTTATAAACCTAATCAATTTGCCTGATAACAGAGCCACTTTACGAACACTTATTTAGACCTGTATTGAACCAGAATGGGGCTCAGCCTTCCCTATTTATCTGCAAGCACACATTTTACCATTGATTTAAGTGTCACAAATTTTACATATTAGCACTTAGTTTTCCTCATATTGCTTTTGTGATTGTTAAGGGCCTTTGGTTAGGAGCTAAAAAGAAGGATAGAAAATAGAAGACAAGCAAAGGGAGGTGTCAGAGGAGTGCTGCATCTTCACCCTCTGGCTCGCTGATAACAAAATCTGTGAAGGCAAATCTTGAAAACAAAGTGTCAGTATTAGACATTTCTTAGCCTTTTAAATTGTTATTATTATCTAATTGTCCCTTAAGATTGTTTGATAAGCACATACACTTTCTTTTTCACCAGTGCTATTTTTCATGCACATAGTTACTCACACACACCTTGTACAAAGACAGGCTGTGTTCAGACTGCAAAGGTAGCCTAAATCTTTTTTTTTTTTTTTTGACCCATATCTGTGTGTATCCAATCAAAACCCATGTCAGTGCAAATCACGTGGCATCTGATCTTTTCAGTTTAGATTTAGGCCTCTTTTACATGTGTTCCTAAATTATACACAGGTCTGATTTTTTGCAGTACTGAATATATCAGAATTCATGCAACGTTTTCTTCACTCTTGATCAGTCCTCTGCTTTCTCAAAGAGATGGGTTGCCTGAACTGAGTGTGTTGCAGTGAGTGTCTCGTGGAAAGGCACACAGATGTAGTTGTAAGTAACCCTTGCCATCCTGAAATTGTGGATAAAATCTCTTTCTGTAAAGGGTATTCATGTCATGATCCCACCACTCATGGCTTCGACTCTGCATCCACATACACACCTCCGTACAGAAGTAACACTGGAATCTGGTTATGGCCAAATACCATAATAAAAAAAAAATTGAACAGCCAAACAAAAAATAAATCAGATCTGAGCAATAAATCTGAATTGAGCACTAAGGCTTGCAGTGGGAACGTAGCCAAAATCTTCAGTAAGCACTGGAGTTGTTGTGAAGTTGCCAGACTCAGAATGATCTAGATAATACCTGTTTGTTAGGTTTTCCTCCCTGAATTATCTCAGATGGTTTAGACTTTGCACTAGAATCCTTCCATTTCATTAGCTTGTCTGGCCTTTAGCCCACCCAACCTTTATGCCATGATCCCAGAGCATCCTTAAAATGCCATGGAGACTATCGGCGCACGTGGCATATTGTACTGCAGCATTTCCATCAGACCACCCTGGCCTCCGGAAACATCAATTCCACTCATGTATAGTATACCCATGAGGGGTGTTATACTGCTCCCTGCTTGTTTATTTATGTAAACCTATTATACTTATCATCCACAGCAGTGTGATGCCTATAAGAGTGCAGCCATTAGTCTAACCGCATTACCATTTGACTGCAGGAAGTTAGACATATTACATGAATGATTCCCAGCCTGGCAAAACACATTATAGTTACTATAAAACAGGGCTTTGTTATCACTACACAGTCTAATTGTTTGCACCAACGGGACTATTGTTTTGACACCGATAGAGCTCTAACTCTATTATCGGATGTGTTGCTATCCCATATCATATCAATGCTGTATATTATACAACAAATTGTGTAAGATAAAGATTGCACTCAAAGCACTACTGGATGCCCTTGAATGTTCAGATTCATTTCTTACAGCCTGTCACACAGAGGCTGCAGAGCTTCATATGCTACAAATTAGCTTCCTATTTACACATCCCCTTACAAAATGAAAATACTTGGACGATGTGAGTCATGGTTCAGAATAGGAAATAAGATATGTCATCTGATCTGTCATATTGTGTAAATGAAAACATGATGGCTAAATGAAAGTGCTAAGAGGCATGATTGAAGTATGAATTAGTTAATGAATATGAATGAAAAATGACAGTATTTCAGATGATATTTTGGATGAGATGGGACTGGCTATTGTATTACTATAATACTCAGTGTTCACTATTAATACAATGTTCACTGTTACCTGCAGTGGGATATTTCACATTTCAAAACATAGGAAAATACAGAAATCTACATACAGATACACAGATAGGCAACTATAATAAACAGGGAGGGAAATGGTAAGATGAGGGACCGAAAGAGAGAAAAACAGAGCGGAGAGACAAATGAGTTGAATGACAAATAAACAAACAACAAAAAAATTACACTTACAAAAATTACAGCCAAGTAGTCATGTAGCAGGACAAACAGGATATAACACATCATTCATACTGAGACAATGTTATTACCCAAGCCTTGGAAAACACCAGAGAGGAGAGAATAATGCCGAATGCAAATTCCATCACTGGAATATTACCGTCCTGTGTAAATTAAATATATATTTGAGACTCCGTAAATGACACTGAAACTCATTAGTCTCAAAATGCCACACTGTATGAGACCTGAGAGCCAAATCTTTTTTACTGTCACTGTTGTCTGAATTTTGCTACTGCGCGGAGGAATTCCTTATATTGGTTTGCCTGAAAGGACACGAGTGGGAGAACAATAAGCAGTCCTCAAGTTGCAACCCACATGTATGTATGCTGAAGTTTAAAGATGAATGGCTGAATATATGTTTCTTGTTCACTGGCACCAAAAACCTTTGGCTACTTGATCAAAGGGAAACCTTTCTGCCTCTTCGTCCTTTAAAGTAGCGTGCTAACTGTACATGACCTAACTGAACTTTTTCTAATGCGGCTTTGTTATTAATTCTTTGAAACATTTTTTTCCATAACTCTCAGTATACATGTTTTTTTTCAGAACATCTATAGTATTCAATGATCACTTTGTGTTGTTACATAATTGGGAACTGTAATTCTGCTGTGGTTTAGAGAGGATGTCACTTTCTTTGGTGTTTATACCTCAAGGAGAAGGGAGCATTTATATTAAAAACTCAGAGATACTCGCTCTACAACACTGTTAGAGCCACAGGTGGGCATTCATACAGACACAAAAGCAAGCAACTAAAATAAACAGGGAGAGAAGTGATGAGCCTGTCAAATTACTGTGAATGACAAACAAACAGTAGCCAAGTAGTCATCTAGCAGGGCAAACAGGATATAACACGTCATTCACATTGAAACAATGTTATTAGCCAAACTGAGGAAAACACTAGAGAGGAAAGAATTATGCCAAATGCAAATGCCATCATTATCCTGTGTAAATTCAATATATATTGGAGACTCTGTAAATGACACTGAAACTCATTAGTCTCAAAATGTCACACTGCATGAGACCTGAGAGCCAAATCTTTTTTACTGTCACTGTTGTCTTTGAATCTTGCGCTTGAACCCAAAGTAGAAAGCCAAAGCCAATGTCTTATTGGATTTTTCATTTCAAGTCATTGTTTCAACTTGAAGTTATTAAACAATAAAAAAAGAATGAGATTAGATACACCGCCCGGATTGACGTTACCAGGGCCCCACCCTGGAGCCAAGGCCTGGGGTTGGGGCTCACAGGCGAGCGCCTGGTGGCCAGGCGTCTTTGCCCACAGGACCCGGCCGGGCTCAGCCCGAAATGGCGACGTGGGCCCGCCTTCCAGTAGGCTCACCACCCGCAGGAAGGTCCATGAGGGGGGCCGGTGCAATGTGGTTTGGGTAGCAGTCTTGTCGTGGCAGGGGCCTCGACAACCCAATCCCTGGACCAAAACAACTCTGGCTGGCAATAGGGACATGGAATGTCACCTCTTGCTGGGGGGAAGGAGCCTGAGCTTGTGCAGTGGGAGATTGAGAGGTACCGGCTAGAGATAGTCGGGCTTGCCTCCACGCATAGCTTGGGCTCTGGAACCCAGCTCCTTGAGAGGGGCTGGACCCTCCACTACTCTGGAGTTGCCCAGGGTGAGCAAGCGGCAGGCTGGTGTGGGCTTGCTTATAGCCTGTTTGTGCCTTACGCACGGGCCGAACAGCAACAGTGCAGTACGGAGTACCCGGCCTTCTTGGAGTCCCCTGAGTAGGGGTACTTGATAGTGCTCTCTAACTGGGACTCTAACTGGGGACTCCATTGTTCTACTGGGGGACTTCATCGCTCACGTAGGGCAACAACAGTGATACCTAGAGGGGCGTGATTAGGAGGAATGGCCTCCTCCTAACCCGAATCTGAACCCGAAGCGGTGTTCTGTTCTGACTTCTGTGCTAGTCACACAGTTTGTCCATAACGAACACCATGTTTGAGCATAAGGGTGTCCATCAGTGCACGTGGCACCAGGACACCCTAGGCCGGAGGTCAGTGATTGACTTTGTTGTTGTTTCATCTAATCTTTGGCCATAGCATATGTCATATGTCTTGGACACTCGGGTAAAGAGAGGACGGCTGAGCTGTCAACTGATCACCACCTGGTGGTGAGAGTTGGATCCGCTGGCAGAGAGGAGGAAGTTGGACACAGACCTGGCAGACCCAAACGTGACATTGTGAGGGTCTGTTGGGAGCGTCTGGCTGGCGAGCCCTCTGTCAGGGAAGTCTTCACTCACTCCCACCTCCGGGAGAACTCTCTCCCAGATTCCGAGGGAGGCTGGAGACATTGAATCAGAGTGGACCATGTTCTCTGCCTCCATTGTCGACATACACGGCAGCTCAAAAGTGTGTGGACGCAAGGTCTCTGGTGCCTGTTGTGGCGGCAACCCCGAACCCGGTGGTGGACACTGGAAGTAAGGGATGCCAGTCAGGCTAGGCTAAAGAAGGAGTCCTATCAGGCCATGTTGCCTGCCTGTGGGACTCCTGACGCAGTTGACTGGTACTGGCAGGCCAAGCAAGCCGCGCAGCCTGGGCGGTCCTGGACGCAAAAACTCTGGTCTGGGAGGAATTCGGTGAGGCCATGAAAGAGGACTATCGGTCATCCTCGAAGAAGTTCTGGCAAACCATCTCTTGCAGCGCCTCAGAAGGGGGAAGCAGCACTCTGTCAACACCGCCTAGTACAGCTTACAGTGCGTGGTGGGGAGCTGTTGACCTCTCAAGTGGGGACATTGATTGTTGGACACGGTGGAAGGAATACTTCAAGGATCTCCTCAATCCCACCGACTACATGCCTTCCACTGAGGAAGCGGAGGCTGGGGACTCTGAGGTGGACTCGTCCATCACCCAAGCTGAAGTCACTGAGGTAGTTAGCAAGCTCCTCGGTGGCAAGGCACCGGAGGTGGATGAGATCCGCCCTGAGTACCTCAAGTCTCTGGATGTTGTGGGGCTGTCTTGGCTGACATGCCTCTGCAGCATTGCATGGAGGTCGGGGGACAGTGCCTCTGGAGTGGCAAACCGGGGTGGTGGTCCCTCTTTTTAAAAAGGGGGACCGGAGAGTGTGTTCCAACTACAGGGGGATCACACTTCTCAGCCTCCCCGGGAAAGTCTATCTGTTCGGATGCCCCCTGGATGCATGTTCCAGGCATGTCCCACCGGGAGGAGGCCTCCGGGGAAGACCCAGGACACGCTGGATGTCTCTCAGCTGGCCTGGGAACACCTCAGAATCTCTGAGCTGGAGGAAGTGTCTGGGGTGAGGGAAGTCTGGGCATCTCTGCTAACACTGCTGCCTCCGCGACCCGTGACCCGGATCAAGCGGATGAAGATGGATGGATGGATGCGATTAGATATTTTTTGCTTGATTGACAGATGTCAACTACTAAAACTGTGTCATTCAAGTCCTTTCAGAACTTACATGTTATCATTATCATAATCTGCTATCATTTTTCTTTCTTCACAATCACTGCCAGTCTTGCAGACCTATTCAAGCTAACTTGGGGAAAACACCAAGGAAGTATTACAGAGGGACTGAAAAATGTATTCTAGTTGCGTTCTTTGCATTTTACAAACGTTCACAGTAAGAGAATGAGCATGAGTCTTTCCTCACCATGAAAGTAAGGGAGCACAGGGATCAGAGACTTTCTTACTGCATGTCAGACACAGAAGATAAATATAAACACTAATAAGTCCATCTGAAAACCAACATTTTCTCACTTTTTGTGTAAGGCAATATAATCTAAAATGACCCCTCAGCTACTGGGCATATCTCTCATTCTTTCAGAAGAGGATAAAACCATAAATCCTCCTTGTTTATGTTATTTCCAGACCTGTGGGGGTCTATGTTTGGTACACATTATTTAGAGGGGCAGGCCTAAGGCATTCTCTGTCAGAACTCATGGCGACAAGCAGTCCTATAACCTCAGTACTCCACATGGTTTGAATCACACTTTAGTGAGAGGTGATACTAAGTAATGGCTAACCATTTAAGCCCCCCAGCCGGTTAAGCCTCTGTGACTGAACTATTTTAAAACTGACAATGTGTCATGCGTACAGACATCATCAGTTGGAATGAAATTGTGTGAGTCTATGTTTTCTGTTTTTGGTTCAACAGGGGCCAAAGTGAGAGCTTCTCCCACTGGTTTCCTGGATCTTACACTCTCTATGTCTCATTCCCTCTTTGTTGTTGATCGGTATTGACCAAAGGTTAGACTCTCCATGGATTAACATGCCCATACACACTCACACACACAAAAGCCCACTTGAGCTGACAAGTCAATCAATGGCCAGCCATAGGCATGGGCTGACAGCTGCCTCGTTACGTATGCAGGAGATCTCCTTCAAAATTACAGGTTTCACATCTCACAACTGTTTTAAGCATGTGTGTCTGTGTGTATGCATGCCCGCGTGTGTGTGTGTGTATATGTGTGTGTGTAAGAGAAACAGGGTAGGAGACAAAGAGTAAAAACTATTTAGGAAGACAAGGCGCAGAAAGGAAAAACAGAAAATGCACTTGTGTCTGTGCATTAAGACATTAAGGAACAAAGCTATTGGCCTGTAATTGCTTATGCTGGATTGCTGTGATCCTTTCAACTCGGCAGTTTAGTGGAGTTAAATGGCCTTTTGATGATCAGCGTAAGTCTCAGTGGCTCTGTAAAAGCAGCTAATGAGAGGATGTCTGAGACAGTTTATCCTTACTCTGTACAAGCAGTTACCTGGTGTTCGAATCAGCGCATGTTGCTATATGTCTGAATATGTTTTTATTTGTTTAAGAGCAAGGGAAATCATTATATTGGCTCAGCAGCTGCTATGAGTGGGTTATCTGGCATGTGCAATTGGCGGTGAGTGTGTGCAGAACAGACAGAACAAGTGGATGCATGTTTGAGACAGAGTGAGAGAGTACAATCATTCCATTTGCACAATAATGAAGTGGGGTCAGAAGCCATCGGCAGTGTTTGCCTCCCACCTAATTGTGCCCATGTTTTAATGGACTCTGTGCTCCATTATTCTGCTGACCCTGGCTTATCACAGAGGCCTCAATTACAAAGAAAAACAGAGCCATGAGGAGCATGAGAGCACGTGTGTGTGTGTATGTGTGTGTGTGTGTGTGTGTGTATCTGTCTGCATTTGTCAGACTATGGTAAAATTGTACTGTCAGACAGTAATAGCATTTATTTGAATTCATCTGGATTATCAGTTAAAAGAGGTTTACTAATTCAGCTAACTAACTCATTTTAACCACCTTGTCAAGGTGATGAAAAGTACACAAAATGAATTTATAGTGAATTTATAGTTAGTTAGTTTAGCCATAGTTTGCACTTCTAGACAATACCTGATTTATATAATTTTTTGCTGCTTCCAGCCAGCTGTGGCACTAAAGAAACAGTATTGTCACTCTGGAGTGAAGTTTTGTACAGAAATTTTTGGTGATCCTCTGACAGTAGGTCAAAAATTAATTCATCCAATACTTTAGTTTATTTGTTACAGTTTGTTTTTTTGTTTAATGAATTGCAGCCTCGCAGAGAGACACTTGAGACACTCTGAACTCTCTTTGTACTTGTATTCAGAGTCAGTCTGTTTTTGTGCCATCTTCTTTTCCTACATCAACAGCTGTACGCACAGTATGCCAAACTCTGCCCATCTACTATACAAAGTGAAGCTTAAATAAATTAAAAGGAGAGAGACTGACTCACTCTGGAGACATATTGAAGTGTCATTGACTCCCATTTGAAATAAAGAAAACATGCTTAGAGTGCAGGCTCTGCCTTGTGAAGGTCAACCGCTTTGAATTGTGATGCTATTCTCCACAAGAAAATCACACCGATATCAGGCCCCCGATGAAACAAAACATGGAGGGGGTTTAAAAATTCAGTGAAATTCAGCACTGTTTGAATTCTTTATTAGCGGTTTGTGCGAGCTCAGATCTTTGTAGCACAAGAAAAATCATTTTTGCAGCAATAGACACTATAAACCCAAGGAAGGCAACTGAAGACAATAAAAATGTTGGTACAATACAAGCAATACACGATACACTAAAAGGTTAACGTGGTAAAGCAAAAAATAACTGCAATAATAAGAGCAGAAAAAAGATGACGTGTTAATCTGTACAGGGAATCAAGAGGCATTTTATGGGAAAAATAAGAGAAACAAAAACTTGAATCTGTTTAACCTAATTTTAGGAAAACCATATTTTCAACCATGTGGAAGATGTCAAATTCCTTAAAAGAGGAGGGTCCATTTTTGAATATGCTTGTTTGTTTCTGTGTCATTTGCTGGCTACAGGAAGAAGGCTGAAGCTTAACAATAATTTCACTTACCACCTCAATACCTCCACCCCCTTGGGGCACAGGGTAAAAGGGACTGAGGCACAGAAAAACGCTCTCACAGAAGTCTACATTGTTAACAGAATACATACACACTCCCATCATGTGTCACGTGGCTGATAACATATTGATTACTTTAAGCATCTTCATAGTGCTTCCAGTATAGGCAATGCACAGTTTTCATATTCAGCAGAAATATAGGTTGCTCTATTGCACCACCATGCAGGATCAATCAGTCCTAAGAAAGCTGTAGAATCAATTTCAAATAATATTTCGGACACAGGTTTGCTCTGGGCAGCCTGGCTTTAGCAGCTGAAGGAAGCTAACTCTTTCTTCGTGCTTATTGCTATTCATGCTTTCTGCTGCCGACTGGCCCTTAATTATTCAGCTGAATAAATTACCTATAAAGCAGAGAGTGGAGTCATGGCGTGCCAGGAGGGAGCCGGCCTGTCAGCTTCAAAGGGCCAAAACCTGCCTAGATCCTGTGGGCTTCACTCCACTTAACACCAGTCACTAGGTATATATGTCTAGGCTTTCATAAGCCCAGCTTAAATGTCAGGGGGTAGGCAGCTCCCAAGTGTAGGGCTCAATATTGAATAGAACTCATATTTAAATCAGCCTGCGTGGCTTTAGTGACCTTCATTGGAATTAAGTGAATAGAGGTTGAGGCAGAGGTCAACATCACGGCTGCCTAAGATGATTCTAATTTCTCTCATTTAAATGTTGTGGCAATGAGCAATATCCTTGAATTATCATTTTTCCATACTTGATATGAGTTTATATGTTACATATTAAAAAGGTGGTAAAGTTCATGAGATATTTCTAGTATGTTAAAGTTTTGGTTAGTTTGTTCATTATCCCGTTGTTATGTATTATATAAACACTAAAAACACAAAGCTACACTTTTTTTGCAAGAGTTCTTAATACCTGTAATACATTACACACTGCAGTGCTTTACTTTAATAGACATGACCAGAAGCTCTGCAGCGGCTCAGGGAGTGTGGATTGGTAAACTAAATGACCCCAGATCCACCCGTAGTGATTCCTGTCAAGGTGCTGTTGAGCAATGTGCTTAACCCCCAGCTGCTCCAGTGGAGCTGTCAAGTGTAAGAGAAACAGCAAGATATTATGTGCTTGCAGTGGTTATCTCCCAGGTGTGAATGTGTGTAACTGATTCAATGAATGTGAAGCAGGTGGTTGAAAAAAAAAGGCGAGTGTGGTCAGCAAACCCTCCCTGGATACATAAACTTAACCACATGAATGATATGATATAACTATGCCGCGGATGGCAGCCTCTGTACTGCACTTTCTCGTACCTTTTGTGTTTTTGCTTCATTTTCTGCTCCCCCTCACTGGTCACATTTACCAGGGAGAAACTCTTAAATATTGGCTCATCAGCCTGTAAAACGTTTTTACCAGTTTTTTACCAGAAAGTTTTACGGAGATTTTGGTTGGAGGAGCAGCAGCTCTCTATGGGATTAGCCGGAGACGACGCCGGGAAATGGAAATGGAGCGCTCGTCAGACTGAGACAGCGGGGACTGCGGACTGCGCTCCCGTCGATTCACCTGGCGAATGTTCACTCTCTGGCCAACAAGATGGATGAACTGCTGCTCCTCAACAGGAAAAAACATGGACTTTTGCAGATCTGCCGCTCTGTGCTTCACGAAGACCTGGCTTGGTGAGTGCATGATGAGGGGCGGTGGAATCTGCTTTTACATAAACGAAGGTTGGTGTACAGATGTCACAGTGCTGAAGAAGTTGTGCAGCCCACATTTAGAAACTCTTTTTATAAACTGCAAACCTTTTTATTCGCTGCGGGAGTTCTCCTCGTTCATTCTGGTGGGAGTCTACATTCATCCACAGGCCTGTGTTACTGAGGCCTTACAACAGCTGGCTGACCAGATAAGGAACATGGAGCAACAACATCCAGACTCGCCTGCACCGATTGTGTTTTTGATGCTGCAACCACTGACCTGCATGAACTGACCGACACTGTGACATCCTACATCAGTTTCTGTGAGGAGATGTGTGTGCCAACAAAAACCTTCCTCACCTACACAAACAACAAACCCTGGTTTACACCAAAGCTCAGACAGCTTCATCAGGCCAAGGAGGAGGCCTACAGAAGTGGGTACAACATCCTGTACAACCAGGCCAGGAACACACTGACTAAGGAGATCAGAGTAGCTAAGAAGAGCTACACTGAAAAGCTGAATAACAACTTTTCAGCAAGCGAGGAGGATGTGTGTTGGCTCTTTCAGAGACAGAAGATCAGGAAGGCACCAGGAACTGACGGTGTGTCTCCCTCCTGCCTGAAAGTCTGCACTGACCAGCTGACACCCATCTTCACTCAGATCTTCAACAGATCTCTGGAGCTGTGTGAAGTTCCCTCCTGCTTCAAACACTCCACCATCATCCCAATCCCCAAGAAACCCTCCATCACAGGATTAAATGACTACAGGCCCGTCGCCCTGACGTCTGTGGTCCACCTGAAGATGGCCCACCTGAAGGACATCACAGGCCCCCTGCTGGACCCCCTGCAGTTTGCCTACCGGGCAAACAGGTCAGTGGATGATGAAGTCAACATGGGACTGCAGGGACTTATGCAAGGATCCTGTTTGTGGACTTCAGTTTGGCATGTTCAATACCATCATTCCCAGACATCCCCCACTCCAAACTCTCCCGGCTCACTGTGCCAGCCCCCACCTGTCAGTGGATCTCAAACTTCCTGACCGACAGGAGGCAGCAGGTGAGGTTGGGGAGCATCACATCCAGCACCCGGACAATCAGCACTGGAGCCACCCAGGGGTGTGTGCTCTCCCCTCCCCACTGCTCTTCTCCCTCTACACCAATGACTGCACCTCAGGAGACCCAAATGTTAAACTCTTAAAGTTTGCAGACAACACAACTGTCATCGGCCTCACCCGGAGATGGTGATGAGTCTGCGTGTACAGACGGGAAGTTGAACAGCTGGCCCTATGGGTCAGAACAAGCTGGAGCTGAACACGCTCAAAACTGTGGAGATGACAGTGGACTCCTCAGAAGGAAGCCCCCCAACACTGCCCCCCCTTTCCATCTTCAACAACACGGTGTCTGCTGTGGCAAACTTTCAGGTTCCTGGGTTCCACAATCTTCCAGGACCTGAAGTGGGAATCAAACATCAACGCCATCAGGAAGGAGGCCCAGCAGAGGATGTACTTCCCTGCGCCAACTCAAGAAGTTCAACCTGCCTCAGGAGCTGCTGATCCAGTTCTACACCGCCATCATTCAGTCTGTCCTCTGCACATCCATCACTATGTGGTGTGTGGTTTGGATCAGCCACCAAACAGGACAGGAACAGACTACAACGGACAGTCATGACTGCAGAAAAAATCATTGGTGCCAGCCTGCCCTCCATTCAGGACTTGTACGTGTCCAGAGTCAGGAAACGGGCAGGTAACATCACTGCAGATCCATCACAACCCTGGACATAACCTGTTTCACCTCCTCCCCTCCGGCAGGCACCATAGAGCTCTGTACGGCAAAACATCCAGACACAAGAACAGTTTCTTTCCTCACGCTGTCACTCTGATCATTTGACACCAGATACAGAGTGTCAGGAACAATCCCTGAATCATAAACATCCATTGACCTCACCAATATAACATTTCTACAAACAATAAATATATATTTAAATACATAATGTATATACTGTATACAAGCTGTATATGCTGTATATAACAAACTGTACATAAAATATTCTGTATATTCTGTACATAAGCTATACAAATGCATCATTGCACTCACTGTATTGCACTCCATTGATCACACTTTAAGTTATATGTATGTTACGTAATGTTACGTTTATGTTATGTTATGTTGGGTTTATGTTATGTAAGTTATGTTTATTTATCTCTTTCTATTTGCTTGACCTTTTAAGTACGGCCCATTGATGAAAGCCTGCAGCATTTGCAGTATGACAACCTGGGTGTTGGTGGCGACTTTCCTGGAAAAATCACAAGGGGTTCATAGTTAGACTTTTAAAAAAACTTTTAACTCAACAGACTCACACTTCAACTCACCCATTTGTGAAGCAGTGTACTGCGTTTTCCAATCTCTCTGCTAGCATTATGTTACGTTACTACAGTTACTATGGCTGAACAAACAAAGAAAAGGTCAGTGACTATAGATGGTGAAACTTCAAATTGAAATGGAAATGAGATCCAAAAACACATCACAATTATTGATTATCAGCATATTTTCTACAAATGGAAAAAAAATAAACATCACAGATACATGACGTTGGTATCAGTCTTCTCATTTAACAGTCTGCAACAAAGCAAATACATATATTTTACAAAATGCAAACCATCCCCTTAACCAGGGGCTTAAGCTCTACATTAAAAAGTGAAGTTTTGTTAAGCTAGCCCTGGCCTTTCTTTAGCCTTTTCAGAGGTCCAGAACTAAGAAATACCAGTGGGAAAAACCTAGTATGGTTTCCAACAGCTTGGACTGTGGGAGCAAAGCTTTGCACCCATATAGAAAAGACCAGAACCAACATTCAGACCTGGGACCCTCTTGCTGTAAGGCTACCTGCTTGGAAATAATTCAAAGTGATTCTGTTTTTTTCATGTTCATTCTTTCAATCAATCCAATCAAGGTGTTTTGGCATTCCACACCCTCCTTTGAATATACAGGTCTTCTTTTGAATAATGACTTGTTAGCCTCAGGGGAAGAGAGTGTCTCTCTGGCCTGAGTGTCTTCAGTTTGACAATTATAGCTAAATGTGCCTCACTAATGTCATATAAATGCCACTCTGGTCTCCCTCTAGTGCTGTAATTGCCACTCTGACTCAGTGCGCACCATGTCAGACGCCACTGACGAGTAAATTAAACAATAATATCACACTAAACTGAAGCTCATAGATATTTGCCTTGGGTGCTCGAACAGTGGTTACAATCATTTTAGAGGTTTGTGATAAAGAGGCAGTGGTGTAGACAAGGATGTGATGGTAATTGACTAAGCTGCTTGGTTATTAAGATTAAGATAAGTGTTTTTACTTAACAAACCAAAGAAAAAAAAAGGAAACCAGCCAAAGCTCTGTAAGATGCCCAGTGAGCTGAGCATGTTGGCATGATGTGGCTGAATATGACAAAACTAAGCTTTTTTTAAAATATGCTGTCAATACATCATCAATCATGCATCTGTGGTGCAGAGACATTTTCTCCTGCTGTGAAAATTTTAAACGTCTGCAACAAGACACAGCATGCTGGCACTGTGCTGCAGAATACAGATTGTGATCAACCATACATTATTTTTGTATGGTAAAGTTTACTTGCAATTTTAGTCACTTTTGGTTCTCACCAATATTATAAAAAGTATAGGTTTATAGATGTATTTTAATGGAGCTGATTGATTGAAATGTATATTCACCTTTATTTTGCACGTGTCTTTCCACATACTGCAGTAAATGAGTTGTGATGGCGATGTTGCCCAGATGGAAATAATTCTGTAAATTTACCACAAGAGCCAATATAGTACAGGGTTTTTTTCCCCTTGCAGTGCGTGGGTGGCCAAGGCACAACATGAAATAGACCCATCTCCCCCAAGTCCCACGCAGCCCATAAGATAGAATGCTTAAGTGTAGCGGCTGATGTATTAATTTACAAGGTAGTAAAAATGATGGAGTTGGAAAGAACTTCAGTGTTGGCGTTCTCAACATAACATACAAGACAAATCCAACATTACAACATAGCCTTCCTGAATTAAATAAACAAGAGAAAACAAGATTAACAAAACTGGCAGTCCACCACTAGTACATCTTACAAGTCACAGATGAGATAAGAACAAGTGTGGGTGGGTGGAAGAAGAGGGAGGTGAGCCCGGCCCCGTGCATTTATACAGCATCATCTCAACAGAGTATAATGCAATCCATCAGATTTCCCCACAAACCTATATGGTTTTCCAGCTGTTGTATTCATTCATGCCGATCCTTCTCCCTTTGGTGTCATGTTCCTAGTTAAGCCATTCACCATATTGAGCCTGATTACAATGTTTATTACCCGTCAGCTGACACAAAGCGGAGAATTCAGAGAAAGAAGCAGCAGCAACAGCGACAGCCCATGCAGGGTAATCTGCCAGCCATGCGAGCCTTCAGGGCAGGGTTTGGTAATGTGATTTAGATGAGTTTCCCACGCTGGTGTGTCACTGCCGTCTCCCCTCAGTGCTCCAGCGACAGTCCCTCATTACACACCGTGCCACCGTCAGCTGTATCGCCAACGAGCGTGACAGTTTTTGACACTGGGACACCCATTTTTTTTTTCTTTGTTTTTTTCTTGTGCGAAGTGATGGAAAGGAACGAGGGGGAAAGAGAAGAGTTTACAGAATTTCCTGTTCACACTTTAATCTACGTTTTAATCTAGTATAGATGTTTCAATGTATAATGACTCTCATAAACATATTCAGCACTGAGCTGCAACCCTTAAAATGACTTATTCAGAAAATGTGATAAGATGGTTGTAGAATTACAGCATTTGTTTGGTGCACTGAAGATGACTTCTGTCCTGATGTCATCGAAATGTGCTCTGATTATGGATGATGACTGATTTTTTAAGTTCAGTTGTTTCAAGTGGCGAAATTTTAATGTCAGACTAGCCTGTGTGTGTGCATATGTGAATACGAAGAAAAAGAAGCAGAGTAATCGAGACCATTTGAGTGAGTCTATTTAGGAAAGTATGTGTGCACTCTGTATGGATGAAGTCTGTGGTTATACATACTGTGTGTATGCACAGTATGCTTAGGCGTGTGTGTATTTGTGTACAATGTCAATGAATAAGTGGCTGTTTAAAACTCTCTTGCCTCAGGGGTGGGCACTGAGGCTTTGGCTGTTTGCCGACTGCAAATAAAGGAAAGTGTCCTCCTCTGCCTCCTTCCCCCTATCCCTGTCCCTGTAGTGAGGTTGACCGAACAATGCCACGCTCGTCTCCAACGGAAGATGATGTTGCTTAGGCATGAATGACAGGCAGCCCCACCTGTTGTGTGTGCATTTGAGTATTTGTGTGTGAGTGTTTGAGTGAGCTCCCTGTAGATGTCATAGAACAAAGCAGCAAGTGACTTTCAGTCAGTCATCATTAACCCCACGGCTAGATTGTCAAAACACCTGGGTATCCCTTTGAACTGAACCAAACAAAACCAAACAGCCAGGAATATTAGCAACTGCAGTCTTTCCTTTGAGCTCCAGACCAGACATCATCAGGAAAAACATTTGTAACAAAGAGGACTTTGAGAAGTAAGGACAAGGGCAAATTCCTTCATTCCTCGCCCCTCTGGTGTTCTCCTACTCTAGTCCTAATCAGAGAGCCTGGTTATCTCCACCAACCAATTATTTGATTAGAGGGAGGAAGGGTTTAAATCATTTAGGCCACTTCATAATAAGGAGGGGACACTATATGATCCCAGAGATCTAGCAAATACCACAGGGCTAAGCCTCAGTATGGAAGGATATGATCTAAAGAGCTTTCAAATTATTTTAACCTCACAGGCATACAACAAAATGCACACGCACACACACGCATATAATGTACATCACACACTTGACATCAAACCTAGGGTCTAATACATCCAACAAAGAACTGTAGGACACTCAAATTATTGGCTTATAAATCAAAGTGAAGTCTGAGTTGAAAGAGCATATTTCCCTTTAAACTGTTAGTTTAAGTAAAAAAAAAAAAAAAAAGGTTTCTAAGAGCTCCTGAAATATTGCAGTGCTTGAGAAATTCAAGGCTATAACATTAACAAAAAATAATGGCTGAAATAGCCTTCTTGTTCTAAAGTATGCCACTCAAACCAGTTTTAATTTGGAGGCACTGGCCACTCAAAATCTTGCAACATGCTCCAAGGTCTGTTGATTTCTGAGTGTACGCACAGGCAGAATGGTGGCTTTGAGATCAAAGTGACACACTGCATTTGGCCTCAGTCGCCACAGAGTTTGTATGCTGGTAACCACTGCTTTAAACTGTGGATGATGCATCAGCCTTGAATGTTGACTGCATCTTAAGAATCCCAAAAGGTTGGTGTAGAAAAGGTACAGCAGGGCCGCCTCTAAATCATCTTACTCTGGTATTATTTCCTGTAACTTCATCACTTTTATAGCTGGTGTTGTGCTTTTGTTTTGGATTGTAATGTTGGTATTCAGTTACGTTCCTGGACCACTTGTCCCACTGCAGCATGCAAACTCCACCATCTGGCAATGATGTTCACGCATCATCAAAATGGTCAGACTTCAGTGAATATATGCTCACACCCCTGTATTTCACACCAAATTCAGTTTAATGTGGAGTATCCTATAGCCTTAAGATGACTCATTCGCTCTCACCTTTGGTTTGGTTCAGCACGTTTTGGAACAAAATTGTAAACTGTTCCAGTGCTGTTGCTCAGAACTTTTCCTATTCCACTCATGTGTCTTTTTACATGCAGAGCAGAATGAGCATGACATAGAAACCTCAGACAAATCTCAGGCTCATAACTTGTTTTCATAGCACAGGATGTGATGCAAGAGGAAAGCAATGGATTCACACAGGATATTGATTTCCAACATAAACGGGTTAGGTCTCACAGCTGTATGTAGGCATTAATATTGAGAGGAGACTGGGAGCACTGATGTTCAAAGAAATCAGCGAAAGGCAGACCATATAGTATGTTTACCGTGTTATCCTTCAGCCACATGAATACTGGTTATACCTGTGCAGATATCACATACATGTCACGTGTTTTTGTGGATACCCTCGATGCTCCTTCATGAAAACTGGCTTTATTTCAGTAGCTGTTCTAGGCACAACCAGATGATGAGAACATCAGGGACCCCTGCATTACATTTATCCATGCCCCTGGCAACCAGGTGTTCCTATTCAAGGTGTTTTTTCATAACAAGAACAAGATACACACACACACACACACACACACACACACACATAAAGAATATTCTAGACTATATTTGACAAACTTAAAATGACTCATTTACATTAATCTTTTAGTCTGTGGTTATATTATGCTATGATGTACTGATAGTCTGTTGCTACTGTGCACAGAAGATGACATTGTTACATGAATTCCATCCATCCATCCATTTTCTATTCCTGCTTTATCCTGACACACAGGAGTCGCAGGGGGTGCTGGAGCCTATCTCAGCTATCTTGGGCAAGAGGCAGGGATATACCCTGGACTGGACGCCAGTCAGTCACAGGGCTGACATAGATAGACAGACAACCACTCTCACACTCACATTCATACCTAGGGGCAATTTGGAGTTCCCAATTAACCATTACATGAATTCATTAGAAATAATTTTGTGTTTAACCTTGTAGCGGCCCCATGCAAAAGGCTCTTTCAGTGAGTATTCTACAACCTTCAACTACTGATGAATAAAAAACATCAATAGTAATGGAACAAATACAGATTAGTGAGCACTTTTCACACACACACACACACACACACACACACACACACACACAGATTCTCCTATATCAGGCTGCAAATGTGATTTTGTCTTTTAAAAAATTTTCTTTTGATAACATACAAAATGTCTTGCAGACAATGAATTTACATGATGAGCTTGTTAATTTCCTTTTTTTTTTGGGGGGGGGGGGGTGATATAGTCCTTCAAATGCACAAATTAACAAGTGAGTTATCACCTAGGTTGTGGCTTGTTTATGTCTTTGTACCCAGATTAGTCTGCACCTTAATTCCCAATCAAATTCCGAGGCCTCTTTCCCTACCTGTACTATGGGCTTGTAGTTCTCTTGGGGAAGAGAAAAGAGGTCTGTCAACCCTGCTGCTGTCACCCTCCTTAATTCTTTGCAAGCTACTTATGTCAGTATCCTTCAGTGAGACTCATTGTACCCTTATTGTTTTTTTTTGTCTGAAAGTCCCACCAGTTTAAGACTCCACAGTCCCTCTTGGCAGTTTGTTTAAAGTGACAATCCAGCATGACTCAGCCAACTAACTTTCATTTCTTCTGTAGAGTTTCTTGGAACATGCACCCTTTGTTGAGACTTTTATTTTGTCCACACCACTCCATAGCCCCCTGTTATGCCACTTTTGCCATTTGGGTGTTTCATTTTGATGTACGTTCAAATCCCCAGAAAACTTCTGTTACCTGGCTTGGGCATCCTGTGATCTGTAAGTTATGCTACTATGAGCGGGAACCCTCAGGCTGGAGAGGCCGCAATCTACGGGAGCCCTCAAGTGGCTACCCATGATTGCCAACTTATCAATCAGCTAGGTGTGTCATGTCTACAGTGATAAGGCCGGTAGTCTTTTTGGTGGTTTATGTGTGAACAGCTCTTTTCCAAGGTATGGGTTTAGGTTTAAGTGAGGATCAGCGAGTGTGAGTGACTTTAGTGAGTGTCCTAGATTTTTTCATGCAAGCATGTGAGGTTTAGTGGCTACTGTGGGACTACTGGATAACACCCCCCGGTCTGTGTTCATGTGTGTTCTTCGTAGGAAGGACACACCTGTGGATGTGTGTGGCTGATCAATGTGTTTCACAGCTCTACACACTGAGATCAGCCCAGGTGAGCAGTTATTCTGGCTGACTGACTGTACAGAGACAGTCAATGAGGCTTGTGACTTAGAGCATTGTACTGATTGCTCTTTCGCACGTCTGCTCAGTCGAGTGCACTTCACCCTGTAACGCCTACATATGTGGTCCCATAATAGGGTGAAGCCTGGGTGAAATAACTTTTAATTGGCAAATTGGCCCAGTTACAGGGTCCCACTGTGCTCACAGAGCTGCGGCTTCAACTGAAAGGGATGAAATTCAAGAGAGGCCCCGGCAGAACTATGAACAAGTGACAGAAAACAAATCCAGTGAATATTAAACTTAAATAAACAGTTTGTAGACAGTAAGCAAAACAAGCTAAAATGAGTGATATAACACATTACAACACACTTTGTGATTCAGTGGTTATGGTATTTGTTGAGTAGCAGAAGCATCAGACAAACCTTGTAAAGGACTTTACTATTAATGCTTACTGACAACACTGACACCAAGGGAGGCTGAAAATGCTCTTTCTGATGCAGGCAAATATTGTGTCAGAGTCACTGTCAGAGTATAATGAAATGGGTATTTATGCAACCATGCACACAGTTCAAACTGATGCTAAGCTTGTCGACAGACAGAATCTGTAATCAGTCAACAACTAAGGGCTCTAGGGGACAAGCTGTTCTAATGAAATCAGAGGAAGAACAGAAAGCCTCAAAGAATAGAACCCACCAGACTGCACACATTTTACTATAAGTTTTCAACCTTTTTTTTTAAAACAATGCTTGATGAATTCTGACAAGAGTCACAAGAAGCAGCGTTCATACAGTAAGTCCTTTGAGAGCAAAACGGAAGAAAGCTATTTTCAGACAGGAGTTTTTGTGGGGTTTTAGCATTCATGCCAGACAAAAAAGGAAATGAACAAAATGCCAACAGCTGAATGCGGAAATGCACGGACAAGGAAGTCTCTTCAACAAACTCTGGCATCACACTCCCATCAACATTACCTGGGGGAGAACTATGAGCTAATTAATCATCCACTATAACAATACGCACCACAGCACACACCAACACCCTGTAGATAATTAAAGGTAAAATAGATAACTGCATTATATGCCACATGAAAGCTGCGGTTATGCAGTAAACTGTGGGGTCAAAGAAGGATTTGGACCTGAACCCTCGCACACACTGGCTAAAATCTAAAAAAACTAACACTTAGTCCTGTGGCTAAACATTAAAGTATTATCAAATTATGAACATATATTCAGTATGAACAGCACTTACTGGCTGGTAAAAGTGAGACCTCAGTTAGGTAGCAACCCATAAATGTGTAATTATGACTTAAAGGGTCAGCCAAAAGCGTCATAACAATTAGACTGCTTCATGGAGAAGTAAAATACTTGAAGTACCCAAATCTTGAGTAATGTGGTGTAATAACTTGTGAAATGATGGTAGGATAACACTTCAGTTATGCTCTTGTCCTCCCAGATAGAGATGGCATTCACTCAGGTGAATGAAATGTTCAGTTTTGATTTTAAATAATTTGGTACTCTCTATTCGCAGTGATCCCAACATTATAAGGTTGAATATCTCCCTTCTCCAGTGCCTCTCACTGCTCCTTATCATTTATATTTCATACTGTTGTAATGAAAATGAGTTTTTCTTTGGGAAATTGTCCCACCACGCCATGTGTGATATGAAAGGACAGTTTTGTGGTACCATCACATGGGCAACCACAAGAATAGTAATGGCTTTGATTCATGTCTAGGTCTCTTAACAGGAACTGAGACCAAAATAAAAAAGTCTCATCAATTGTTGCTGTATACACTCAGTGGCAGACAACAAATGAATGTGAAAGATCGCAGTTTAGCTGAGTACCACAAGTATCCCGGGAATTAGGTTTGTGCAACAAATAAAATGTTCCAATTTACCAACAGCGATAGCGACATTTAATTATCCCATGTCAAAAATGTGAAGCATGCATGGATGTTGCTGGTTTATACTAATTGTACACAGGAAAATGATGTTTTAAAGTCAGTGATGAACAAGTTTTGCTCCGTATCTGTCCTCACATAATGGAAACCCCACTGACTAGAAATTGTTTGCCTCAAGGCAGTATTATATGTAGTTAGTTATATAAAGACCAGGGCATGAAACTTTTTTCTGTCACAGTGGCTGATGGACACCAAATTTCCCTGGTCAATTTAAAATTTTAGCAGCTCAGGCAGTTCTCGAATGGGAAAAACTACAGTTTGAAAACAATCTTGCCACCTGCCAGGGTAAAAGTGAGACAGCCTGAGTCACCCACCACAGCCAAAATTATACGGCATTTGGCTGGTGAATGGGGTAATTTCATGCGCTGATAGTGAGCAAGAGCTAATATAAATGCATGTTATATCACACTTCAATGTCATTTTTGGAGTTTGTTCATAATGTGTCGCTGCTTTGTGTGGTGAAACTGGTTTATTAGGTTCCAAGCCAGAAAGTTCAGAAACTGTGAAAGACTGTAACCAGAGAGCATCGGATCAACATCTACTTAGCGCATTTCCACAGATAGCAAGACACTTCAAGCACTCTGACAGGGCTGACATGGGTCTTCTTGATAATAAGGATGGGGGCATATACTGTCGACAGGGTGTTCCATGGTTGGAAAGTTTATTACTTTTCCACTCTGCTGTCAGGAACAGCCATCTATATTTAATATTTCCGTTTCCCTTCAGCCTGCCCTGTTGGCCTGGTCTGGTAACGTTGCAAAATGTACACAAATTTGTCAGAGTACTGAAATGTCTGAATGACCAAACTGTATTGAAGTGACTCAGCTAAAAGTAGACGTAGATATAAAATAAGATATGCATTATACAGTACAAAAGGTCTGTTCTTTTTCAAGTCTAAAGGTATGGTTAGACAGAAGGTGAGACAAATTTTAGACGTTACACGATTGTATTCACAGCTTATGGAAAGATACGTGTGAATAGATACAAACACTAAAAATATTTTAACCAGCAAAATATGTGTGTATAAATCTGGGGCATTTACAACACTAGTGTTTCTTCATAAACATACGGAGAGGAAAGGGAATAAAGGAGAGAGACTGGAGCAAAATAATTGTGGTGGGTTAATTCAGAGACTGATACACACACAGGCAGAATCCAGAGTGTGTGAACATTGTTAACTAGTGTACAACTAATGTTGGTAATAAATGCCATAAATAAATGCAGACTCACACCAGTCCAGAGGTTAAACATATATATTTAGGTGAAATTAGCTCATAAAAATGGGCCGAAGATCTCACAAACACTGATTTCTTTTTCAAAATGTTTTACATTTATTGTGAAATAGTTCATTTTTGGCCTTGATTTTCTTTGTCTTGATTTAGATGTGCCTAATCTTAAAATAATCGCTGGTGGCTTATACATGGAGTTGTAGTTGTAGTTATTTTTGCAGATATCAGGGCTTTTTTCTTCCTTATACAGTATAGACATTTCCACATACTCAAAAAAGGCCTCAGCTCCTGTAGATATTTCATGAAGAAATTTTGGGGTTTTGTCAAAAATTCTGTCTTGTGGTGTTTCACTGAGCTGAGTGTTTCGTATCAGTGCATGCATTATGTCAGGCTCTGCTCACTGACAATTTTCAGACTCCCAAAGGAAAAAGGAGAAGCCTCTGTAAAAAAATAATCCCCTTAAAATCATGCCACTTTACAGTCTTTCTATTTCAATTAAGGTTGTGTTTACCAGCAGAGATATCGTCTCATTTCAACAGAAGTCGGAAAATACAACCATGTCTTTGCTGTATTCTCAGGACAGAAAAAGGTTAAAGGACGGAAAATGTAAACTGCATTCCATTCCTTAGAAAATGGAGAAAATTAAAATTGATCCGACACAAATAATAATAAATTGGCTTTAACACAGCAACAGCCAAGACCCTAAAAAGCAGAATCTCATTTAATGCGCCCCTGTGAGTGGAAGCTTGATTCCAACACACAATGTGCAGGGCTTTAGATGTGAGTACAGATGGCAGACTTAATAGAGTACACACCTGAGAAAAGCCTATTAATGATACAGTGTGGTGATTGGGTTTTGTTTTAAGAGCCTTTTTCTGGTTTGTCCCCAGGGTGTGCTGCCATGCTGTGTTGGTATCTAGGTTCAGAGAGAACAGGAAACAGGAACAGCTGTTGCCGCTGCTCTCCTCTTGGTCCGCACCAAGCTGTCCTCATTCTATCTATCTGTCTTTATGTGACTTTGTTTCTGTCTGCTGGATGTCTTCAGTGCCTCCTCACATCTCTACTAATGCACGCGAGCATCCACAGGAGCGGTCTTAACAGAGGCACTTCTTTGTTAGCACATGACAGCACTGTGTCTTGCTCTTGCAGGTGATGCAACATAATTTGTGGTGCTCAAGAAATATAATTTATGACCATGTTCTCCCAGTGTACACACACAGATGGGCGTGGGTAACCGTGTTTGTTTCCTTTAGTTAAAAGCCGACACTCATTTTGTTCAGGCTGCAGGAACAATGGGGACAGGATGTACAGGCGGCTTTTGTGTAAACTTTGACAACTTTTTCTTCACATGAAAGAATTTTGTTTTGTCAAAAAACATGCATACAAGTAAAACTCCATACTAAGTTTGAGAAGTTTTCCCTCCCTCTCCCAATTCTATCCTGGTCTATCTATGTCGCTCCGTTGGACATGTGAATTGGCCCCAGTTGTCTGACTGATGTGTTATTCTGGACAGGGAGCTCTGCCGTGCCCTGTATTCTGTCTTCAGACACAGTGGGGGCTTCTCAGTTAGTTGCCAGTATTCGGGCCTCTGGGACAGTATTGTCCAGATGCTTCTCTCCCCAAACCAGGAGGTTTCCCTGCCAGAGGGAGCTCACTGCTCTAATTTTATGTCTCTATATGTGCCACTATGCATGTGTGTGAGCGCTTTCTAAACTGGTTAGCAGCACTGTAGCGCAAATTATGATGTATATTGAAAGGATATGTCTTGTCTTGTCATGTTTATGTTAAAGCATTTCATCCTGAAATATTTAATACATTAGCCTGCAGTATAGCTAATCTAATTACTAGTGCTGGGTATTCTTTCAGATTCTTTGATAATAGTGGTGATAAGACACCTTATTAGTTTTAGTTATAGCACCAAGACTGTACTCATTGTGATACCTTATATACATATGATTTTTCTTTAAAATCATTTTCTCTCAACACAAGAAGTCAATGTTCTATGATATGTAAACATAAATGCGAAAATATCTAAACCCAAGCAATACAAAATGTCTGCCTGATAAAACAGCTTAAAACTTAAAAGAAATTATTGGATCAAAGTAAACAACACTACAAATCTCACCAGTAGGTGAAGATAACCAGCCCAACAATACAGATTACATAAATGTTGATAACAGCCATTCTGATCAGATTTGATTTAAACCTGCATAATGTGGAAGAAGACGCTTATTCGCCAGACTGCAGTCCCCCAAAGCTCTGCTGAGCACTTAAGCATCTTTCAGCTCTTTGTTTAGATTTGAAGACCCACAATTTGAATCTTTGGCCCTCATTAACCCTGTATCCTGTATCCTGTAGCAAAAAAGCAGCCTTTCTCTGCTAAGATCTCTTCAGGTTCTACACAGGTTATACACTTCCATTATATATATTATATATTATATATATATATGTTTCAATAAAACTATTTTATGTAAGTGGGAAGGTAACTTCAGTTACTTCACCACATAGCAGCGTAGCATTCTCTATTTAATCTCTGTCTTTTTCCGTCTGCTTCTTCCCATTATTCTTTCTGTTGCTTTCATTGACAAAAGCCCCATGGTGGTTTTAACATTATTGAAGCAGTTGTCCAGGCTTTACTCTGCGACTTGGGGCTGTCATTATCCATCAGAGAAGACACTTTGTCCCTTCCAATTTCCTCACTTTGTCCATCTCTCCCTTTCACACCTAGACTTTGAATTCTCCCTCTGCCTCCGTCTGCTTCATAAATATTCAGCATGCCCACACACACACACACACACACACACACAATCTGCCACTCCCCATCATTTCCACACCTGGACACATGGACGTTGACATTCCTCTCTGTCCTAATCTGTTTTAATGTTCTTTATTTCTCTCCTCTTCCGCTCCCTCTCTACTCTTATCTTCTTTCTACCTCTTGAATCTCCTGTCACCTCTCCTCTTCTCACAGACTGCGGATCACATCTAACTTTGCCCCTAAAACAAATCCTAGTTGTCTTTGCTGAAGGGTAATGTGTCAGGAAGTAAAACAAGCAAAATGTTGAGCTTGAAGTTTGTGTTTCAAGGTTTTTCACCTCGGGAAAAAGCAGTTTGCCAAAATAATATCAACACATGGTCCAGCTTCCTTGTTGTATCTGAAACTTTGAGTTGCTCAGTTGTCATAGTTTATTTGTTACAATGTTGATTTCTCATTTCTATGTGTGAAAAAGAATCTATCTTTACTGTAGAGCTAGATTGGTGGCTCAGCTTGTACAACTGAGTTTCAGCTAGAGTGTCCTTAAACAAGATATCGACCCCCAATAGCTGCTTATCGGTTAAGCCAATGCCTTGCTTGGCAGCTTGCTTGTGTGAGCAAATGGATGAATATTGTATAGTCATAGTGCTTTAAATAAAAGAGCTGCAGTCCATTCACTATGGCAGTGACAATAAACAGCACAGTAGAAATGGCGTCCAAATTGGACAATTTTGCACCTCAAGATTTAAATTCACATTGTGGTGCTCCCATAATGTGGCCTGGTGGAAACGCTGGGAGGTTGGAGTTGTGGATGGATGTGTATTACATCTGACTGTCATACAGAAGATTGGAGTTTCATCCTAGAACATACATGCTATTGCTGTTTGCCTCTTAATTAAAGGTTCCCTGTGGAGTTTTTGAGCTCTAGTAGGTCAATAGAGCTGTTTTTCTATAAGTGGGTCATTGATTTGTTTAACTTGAAAGCACACATGCATGCACACAGGTGACTCGACACACTGTTCTACCAGTGGTAGAACAGATCTACATGTCAACAGATGAAGGAAGTGAACATGTATGCAAACAATGCTGGATTTGAAATACTTTAAAAATGGCATTGCAAATGTATTTTGCAGATGGAAATGCATTTGACACATTTGTTGGAGCTAAAGGACACACAATGCGTGTAGCGAACAAGACTGAACACCAACATAACTTTTGTTTGTTTATTAGAAAACTCCACAGCGTACCTTTGACTGTAACATTAACCAAGTGTTTTAGCTGCATAAACTTTACCATACTTTAACTGTGTTTTATAAAGACAATATTTTTCTTTTCCATACCATACCATAGGCTGTTGCCATGTGAAGATATCGTCGTCAACAATGGCATTTTTGTCTGCTGGTTGAAATAAAAAGTATACTAGTCTGTATTATAGTGATTGAAGGAGGACACCATATTCTTTTTCAAGGCTCAAGAGCTGAACTGAATGCTCAAGTGAATGCTTGTATCCTCGGCAACATCCTCGCAAGTGTGAAGTCAATCAGATGAGCAATTGTGGAGATAATTGAAGGACAGACAGACAGAGACTCCTTCCATTTACAGTTAGATGCCATTAAAGTTACTTTCATTCCAAGCCTGTTTGGTCCAAGTCATCTAAACACTGCTGCCTTCCACACCAACCCGCATACACACCCCCTTTGTCTTAAAACATGAGTGTTTGTGTGTGGCAAATGGACAATGGATTCTTCACCATCAAAATCTAATTAAGACAACTTTACTTAATTACATATTCAGTTATGTAATGAAGTAAATATCAGCAGATAAGCAAAGAAAAGCCTAAAAACAATGTTGCATGTTTTGGTTACATTGCAAAAACAAGACATACTATATTGTGCACATTTGTACAATCTGAATGATGATAGCATGCAATCTGTATGATGAAGTGTTACACCTACTTGTCACTATTCATACAATTTCTTTTGCAATTTCTTCTTTGATTGCCTTCCCCACCAAATCAATATTCTGCAACCATTCACATGGATGAGACAGAAACAAAACAGAAGAGAAGCAGAGCACATAAATGCATTGAAATCTTTGCACACTACAGGGTATGTTTAGCGCTCTTAAAAAATGATCTGTGAATTGTCATTACATATTCCTCCCTTCACTTTTCAGTTCTGCAAATTAACAACTCTACACTGTACATTCTGCTGTTAACACATCTTTAACACATCTTAAGAGGCAATGCAAAACTGCACATGTGGAAGTCCTAAAAATTGTACGGTGGAAGGCTGTAGGCTCAGCATGGCTGGGGGCTGGGTGCCAAAGTTTCCTGGCGTACTGTAGGGATGCACAAAATCAGGGCATGGACAGAAAGAAGGAAAACTGAGTAAAAGAAGGAGAGAGGAGATAAAACAGAAAGAGATAAATAGAGCAGGGAGCAGAGAGAAAGGATGGAGGAAACTACGGGAGAGTGCAGCATGGTTGGAAAACACTGTATAATCAGTTTTGTTGGTCTTCAGGTTTGGTCTGTTGTTTGGTCTGCTGGTCACAGGCAGGACATTTACACTCTGCGTCTCCCACATAAATCATGTCACATGGCTGAATGAACAGACACTGCCAGCATTTTAGCTCCAGCAAAGCCCCGATCCGTGCAGCCCGCCCTGCTTTCACACTCACAGAGTATACACAGAGTATAGAATTCAGTATCTGCAGACACATTTTGTGCACCTTCGTGCAGACATACCGTTTGTGTGCATGGATATGGTAACACATGAATGCACACAGGGACACACGCGCACGCACACACACTCCATCTGTCCCATGTCTCGGTGTGGAGGTGATCTCTCTGATGTGCTCTGCGGCTGTCTGGCCGACCACAAAGTCTGGTAGAAAGCCTCCATCCCTCTCTCTCCTCTCTTTCTCTGTCTACCTCTCTCTCCATGTGTTTTCCTTATTCTACCCTCATTCCACATAACTTCAATCTTGCTCTCTATCTTTTTTATTTATTTCATTATTGGGAGAGAGAAGAGTGACTTTAAATTTGTAAATTTCCTGTCAGGTTGTGTTTGTTACACTGGGGGAGACAAACAAATGCCACCGTCACACTCGCCTGGGTTCTGCATTCTTGCGTCCCTCCATGCTGGATAGATGATATCTGGCACAGGTTCCACGTGCCAGAGCTCTCTCCTTTTGATGCTTGTACAAACACGGGGGCTGAGACAACAGTCTCCAAATGCTTTGATGCAATTAGCCAACAGAGTGTGAAGCAGAAAACCTTTGTAGCTTTTTACACAGCACGCAAAAAACAGTGTCAACACAAAAGGACGCGGAGATCAGTCAACAGGAGCCGGGTCTCTTTGTTGATGCCACTCCATCCCCTGTGTGTCTGTCGAAGGGTGAGAGTGAATCTAACACTCATATAAAGACGAGGGGGCAGTGAGGGAGGCTCCGAGGGGAGCTGTGGTGCCCTGTGGGCAGTGAAGGCCATGATCATACAAAGAGAGTGCATGTATTTTGGTAGAAACCTTTAAAAATGTTACGTTGAATACATGAGAAAGGTCAGCCAGTGACAGACAGATTGATAAAGATAAAGCATCAAGGGAGCAGCCACAAGAGTACTGCCATTTAAATTTCATTTTGTGAAAATGCAGGAGCATGCGGTTTGACGGAGGTCGGTGTGTGAGAGGGAGAGAGTATGAAATTATCGTTAAAATTTGAAATGAGATCTCTAAATGTGGTAACTACAATGCTCCTATAATTGTGTGATAAAGATGAAATGGTGTTTATATCAGTGAAAGTAGACAGATGGTTCTCCTCTCTGAGCTGTATATTCACAGCAGCAGCGGCAGTCTGTCTTAAGAAATAATGAACTTTTATTGTAAGTGTTGACAGCTTTTGATAGAATAAGATTTAGAGAATGCAGGTAATTATTCCATCTAAGGTGTTAGGTGAAAGATAGGCTGAGGACTCTGCGATGCTGTACTAGAAAATACTGATGGCGAAATAATGAAATTATAGTTCTGCAAAGTATGTATATGTCTCTAAGTTTCTGTAATAATTATAAAGACAACTGATGAACACTGGCTGTACCAGCTACTAACAGGCCTTTACATAAACTGAATGTCAGCCTTACCTAGACCTCAGTGGCTCAATGGCCCTCTGACATGCTCATATTAGGTCAGATCTCTAATTGGAACTAAAGAGCCTTTGGCCCCCCAGTGTATATAATGTATTTTGCATTCAGTTGGATTAGGTTTTGGCTGCATGTGGCACAGCCCTTCTTTCAAAGTTTCTCATCGGCTGCTGCTGCTAGAATCCCTGTCAACTAACCACTGCCACCCCAGTTGACCAAGCCCAAGAGAAACTAGATAACTTCAATATAAAACATACAAAAACGTATGATATTGTAGCTGTATAGCTGACTGTTATATAAGTTGAGCTCAGCCGCGCAGCGCTGGGACTTCCTTCTCTTGGTTAATTTGCGAGCAAAATGCAGACCAACGCCAGTGGCAACACTGAAGAAAAGGAGGAAGAAGAGAAATAAGGAGGAGAAGAGGAAGAGAAGGAGAGAAGGAGGAAGGAAAAGAAAGAAGGGTGAGAGGAAGGGGAAGTTACAGAGGGCGAATGAAATGAGGAGTAAGTCAGGCAGAAGGACAGTGAAAGAAGTGGAGGAAGAAAATGAAGGAGAAGAAGGGAGGCGGTGAGAAAAAGAAAGAGCGAGTGTGAAAAACAGCAGGGCTAGAGTGTTTGGCAAGCTAATTCCCAGATATCGACACTGCTTTGATTAGTAACTGGAGGGAACCTTTTAATGAGAGGCATTCTTTAATCAAACCCCAAAATAACACAAGCCACCAAGCTATCTCTTATAGGGGAGGGCGGCAGGATTTTTCTCCCCCTGTGCCAGCCAGCAGATGATGATCCTGCCCCTCTCCTTCAAACTGAGAAGGTAATCGCCTGCACAAGTACATTCACACATTCAAGTAATTTGTGGTCTTACTGCTGCAGATTAAAACCTCCTCTGTAGGAGCTTAAGGAGCCGTGTGTTGATGTTTTGCTTGGCACATTGGATTGGAGCGATAATGGGGCATTGTATAGTGGGACTGTCTCCAACACCTGGGCAGTGCTTATGTGTGTGTGTGTGTGTGTGTGTGTGTGTGTGTGTGTGCGTGCATGGTGTTAAAGTCTCCGGGGAAAGAGCACTCCAACTCTCGAAGAGTGGCTTGTTGTTGTTGGAGAGGCTGCCAGAGTGAGGGAATACAATACCTGAAGGGAAAGAGAGAAGGGGAGAGAATGACACAGGTGGACAGGGAAAAAAAAAAGAAAGAAAGAAGCAAGACCTTTAGGGACAAACAGTTTGAGGTGCGTGAAGTGTACTGTGGGCAGAAATGTGCACCGCTGGTCTAGCTGGAGAGGGTTTGTCTCGGTGGTCTCCAGTGCGCTCATTAGGAAGCAGGGACAGCATCTTAGAGCCCCTCCCTTCCCAAGAGATAGAGAGCAACTAATTAGAGGTCTGTCCTCCTCCCTGACACATCCACATCCCCTCTGGAGCACCACGGCGAACCGCTCACTAGTCTAACTCAGCCTGCAACGTGGCAGACTTTATAAATGGATAGAGGGAGGTGGCAAATAAAGATGATGGAAAAGAGAAGATGACATTTAATGATTCAAGTAAAAATAACAATGCTGACTAAATGCTAATGCAGTTTGTAAAGTCCTAATGAACAGTTGAGCTCTTTGTGGTTAATTTAGTTAAAACTTTATGTTAGCAGTAGGTCATATGACTACGTGTAAAGTGAGAGGGGTTGCAGGTGGCGACAGACCCACTGAGAATCATCTGCACATGTCCTCTGTGAAGTGTTTCAGTATCTTTCAGCTCATGGTTTTGCTGCATAACTTGCAAATTCACTCTTCTGGTTCACTCAGCCTTTTTTCCTGCAGCTGCAGTGGGCAGGAGTTTTTAGCAAATAAATCGACGATAAACACAATGTACGCTGCAGGAAAAGTTTGCAACAAGCTATGCACAGTTGAGAACGTATCAGACATTTCTGGAGGAGGTGGTGGAGCCCAGGACAGTGTGGCAATGAGACTTAATATTGAAGTTACATTCATCAGGTTGTCAGACACAAAAGGTCAGCACATGCTAATGTTGCTCCATGTTTGCCAGATGTGTAAACAGGAAATTGTTTTACAGATTTTTTAAAAAACTGTGTCTGTAAAAACTTTCAGTGAAGCTGTTATCTTTGATAACCAACTCAACCTCGACAAACACTTGATGAATTGTTCTTTACGTTTTTAGAGAAGAATCTGGTTACTGTGATCCACTTAGACACTTACATCCCACTTAGACTTTATCAAGATTCAATGCACTTCTTCAAATAACAATCAACAGTGTATTAGTAATTCATATTGCTAATAATTATGCCTGTATCAATTCTATTTTTATATATTATTCATCGTCTCATTCGTCTCTTGTTTTTCCACCTTTGTAACTTGCAATATGAACAAAGTTACTGAGGTTAGTATTGTTTGGTAGCATTTTGGCCATAACAACCTGTTATGGTTATACTATTTCAGCGATCCGTTTACAGTTTCTTCCGCTGCCACGAAGTGATTGCAAAAAATAAATTGATGCTGTTAAAAAATAATAAAAATAATTTAAAGGTTCCTGTTACAAAGTTTTCAATTCTTTATTTAGTCTTCTAATATTTATAGCTCAGGGTAAGAACATTATTACATTTAGAATTGTTTGCAGATGAACACAGTTTTGCTAAAAGATCATGGAATGTATTAAAGATTCCCTCAGGCAAAACTGTCAAAATAATGGAAGCTAATAAAACAGCTTTTTTTATTCAAATGAGGCAAACCTTCTGCTCTGAGGCAGTTTGAATGACATTTGTATTAGGAGTTTAAACATTAACTTAATCATCATCTTAAATTAAATATAATAAAAACATGCCAATGAAGTAAATAAGACAACAGTAATTAAGAGATTATTTCCTGGCCGAGACTTAAGACTCATAAGTGTAACAAACAAATTCATTGATATAACATAAATGAACTCAGGCATGGAGAAAATGCATGTATGTATGTATGCATATAACAATCATACATACATTCATTTTTTTAATACTATCTAATAAAGCTGCCTTTCTTTCCAAAACTGAAATCCTATAAGCTTACACTTTTGTATGGTCCTCCTTGAATAATGTCCTGCTCTATTATACAGTGCAGGCCAATTGAGATGACTGTTTAAAAAGGAGAAAAAAAATCTATGCCAGTATTATCCTTTTCAATGGCACACACTTACCAACGTAGACCGTGCAAGAACATATAGTAATTGAGGGGTAAATTGGTTGACAGGTTTCAGCAGCTGAATTTTCAGCTGGGTTTTTCTGTTACGTTTGTAAAAGGGAAGACAATCACCATAATGTATCTTACTTTTCCTTTGAAGTCATTAAAGAAATTTGGATTTTTTTTCATTTTTCACTTTAGTTGTCATCAAATAAGTAATTATGATTTATATGAAGAAGAACCAACTTCATTAAAGTGTTATTAACCTTTGGAAAAAGGGGGGAAAAAAAAATCTTGGTGGAGTTTACATAAAATCACATTATTTCTCTGAGGACTTTCATTTTCAAAATTAGATTGTGGTACAACAAGGTTGATTAACCACATTTAATGCTACTGTAAAACCTTATTTAGGTTTTTAAGTTGTGTCTTTTTTCTATGTTATATAAAAGTGTATTTTCCACTCACCGTTATTAATTTTGGAGTAGAGCATGTTTTGTTTTCATTGGCTATAATTTAGCTGTGTAAGTGTAGTACATGGTAATTAGAAAGATTGGCAGACAACAGCCTTTCTTTCTCCCATGTGTTGTGAATTCTTTTTCCTTTTCGTACCTCCCTTTCTTTCCCTCTCTACCCCTCTTCATCTGAAATATCTATTTTCTTCTAAGGCATTGAACTAACAAGGGAGGAACACTGGTTAATTCTGCCTTGAAATTCTGGTCAATACACAGGCTCAGTGTTAGGATATTTGATTAAATCTCAATACACTCGTCTCTCTATTGCCTCTGCTCCAAAAATGATTTAGCTTGGGGAGGGGGTGTGTATGTGTGTGTGGCGGTTAGTCTCTAACAAAGGAGCACGGCTGCTGTTCTCATTGATTGTGACACTAAACTGCACATTTACCATACCACATCTCTTACGTCTTCCTTTCCTTCACCGATGCCAGTGAATCAAACACTGCAGCTGGAGGAAAGCAGAGCTTGTTAGCGGTGCTTTCCAGGGAACCTCTCCCTCAAACATCTGACAGCCTGGCTCTGATCGATAGCTGTCTTTCTGTGCCGTGTCTGCCTTTGCTCGAGCTTGTGACTAAGCTAAGCGTTGCAGTGCTTCAAAGTAAATGGACTGAATTACTCTGTGCTCCACAGGGACGTGAGACTTTGAGCAACGGCTGACACCGACTGACATGTTTATATATTTTATTTTTTTTAGAAGAGAATGAGCTGTCAACTCCCCTTAGTATTTCTTACGAGACATTATAAAAGTTGAGAGGCACACAGTGGGGGAGGCACACAGTGCGTTCGGAAAGTATTAGGACAGTGACACATCTTCTGTTGTGTTCGCTCTGTGTGCCAGAGTGCTGTTTGAAATGAATCAATGAAGTTAAAGTACTGACAAGCAGCTTTAATGTGACGAGGTTCACCCCACATCAGGGAGGAAGATTTTGCATATTTAGGTCCATCGTCCTGCTGCATTGGCCTAAAATAGGGTGACAAGTTAATCAATAATCAATGTTTTATGCCAGTTTTATTATCCTAAAGAAGAGTCAAAAAATATATTTTATATGTGTGGTGAGTACAGGCGCTGCTTATTAAACAAGGAGAAAAAGAGTTGCTTGTTTGATTAACATCAATACAAATTCTCCCTCTCATCTAACTAACTAAAGCTATGGCCATCTTATATTTTTGGATTCCACTGTATGAGATATGGTGTTAGCCTTATTATTAATAATATTAATACTGGGCTGATGTCTGCACATGAAACATATGGTGAGGTAGGGGTGGTAGAAGACTTTCAATCTGTTTGTCAGGCATTTAAGAAGGTGATGCAGCAGGTTGATGTGGTTGCGATCTAAATTTTGAAGATTAAAAACTCTAAAATCAGAGTAAACCGACGTCATGAATCAGACAGAACAGAGCCTATTGTTTGTCTCTCCACACAGTTCTGGCAACCTCAAGGTCATTCACAAAATGAGAGGCCCAGACTTCCTCTGAGGCATCATTCAAAGTCTGGCCAAAGGGCATGAAGAGAGATGTCTTCTTTTTATTTATTTATTTTTTTATTTCCTCATGACATCTCTTGCTGGGGCAGGTTCACACAGATACACATCTCAAAGTCAGAAAAAGCTTTACAAGTTAGATAGTACACATGAAAACACACACAGTAAACAGAATATTATTTCAACATTTTGATTTAACCAAAATCAGATAACAGATCCGACAAATACATTTTTACTTGTGATGCCGTTATGTAACCTCCTCTACTGATAAGTAATATATCATAATGAAAAATACTTGGGGGATTGGGCTGGTCTGACAGAATGAAGATCAGACGTCAAGTAATGGGAGACCACAAATCCCCCAATGGGCAAGTACAGTATTTGATGACTCACTAGTTCAGTCATTTACCAGGCACAGCTGGGAGTAAATGTTAAAAGGCAGTGATATTCTTCTTTTAAAATTCCTCCACCACACATGGTACTATAATAAAGAGTATCGGGTGTGGAAGTTGGGGGGGGCGGGGGGGGTGTTGGGTGCCCAGTACAACAAAGGGAATGTCATCCAACATGTATGCTGTCTGGCAACCTCTGCTAAGTAAGGCCAGAGAGCTTCTCTCCTTCCGGCTTCTAAACAGTGGATGGAGGAAAGGGAGAAGGGTAGAAGAGATCCTCGGGGTGCCTCTCCTGCCCGCGTCCCGCTGAGCCGGCCTTGGTGAGAGTCCTGCTGGGCAGTGGTCTAAATGAGCCGCGGCCCGCTGCGAAGCCCCTGCTTAATATGCTGCTGACAAGAGAGTGAAAGAGAGACACACAGAGGAAACAGAAAAGGAGAGGGAGACAGAGGGGAGAGAGGATGAGGGAGATGAAGAGAAAAGTAAAAAAAAAAAAAATTTAACGGAGGGATCAATGAATAAAGGCATGGGGAGGAGGAGGGGGAAGAGTGTGTGTTTGTGGAGGAATGAGAAAACAAACAAACAATCAGGCATGCAAAGTCTGGGGAGGCAGGCAGAGACAAAAGAAGAGAGGGAGAAAGTGGAGGGAGATAACATGAAGAGAGAGAGAGAGAGAGAGAGAGAGAGAGAGTAGAGGTAGATAGAGAGAATAAGAGCAAACTTCAAGGTCTATATTGAGTTGGCGGTGGCAGCGCCAGAGGACCTGAGCAGAATAGCCTTGGCATCGCCTCCTTGGCCAATTAACGTGAAGCTGTCTGGGTCCAGGGAAGCTATTAGACTCTGGAAGAGAAAAACACATTAAAAAAGAACAGGAAGAAAGTTCACCGCTGCTTCCCCACACTGGTGCCTGTATGTAAAGCCTCTTGTTTTTCTTGACTGAATAATAGTCTTCATCCCCCTCTCCTCCTCCTCCCCTTCCCTCCCTTTCAAAGCCTCTGGATGTGGGCAGGACATCGCTGCTTTATTAACCATCTCACTAGAGACAGGACACCCTCGCCGACAAGCAGCAGCCTTTATTAAAGATGCCGCCGAGTGGAAAGGAGTGAGCATTGAGATTCAAATTGAGGGAGACAAGAAAACACTGTGTGGCCATAGCTTTAGTTAGTTAGATGAGAGGGAGAATTTGTATTGATGTTAATCAAACAAGCAACTGTTTTTCTCCTTGTTTAATAAGCAGCGCCTGTACTCACAACACATACTCAAAGTGTGTACCCTGACTGCAGAGGATAATTGAGTACATACAGCATGTGTGTTTGCACGCATGTAGATGGCCATGGACATGTGTGTGTGCATGTGCATACAATTTGTGGGTAAACATGCATGCACACATGGAAGCACTGTGAACACAGATGCCTCTGGGATCTCTCAAGTGTATTTTACAGGAAAGTATTTATTATTAAAACACAGAATTTCATTTCCAGCTGTATGAAATGTAAGAGGGTATCAACAGAATTTCCATAATGTTTTTTTCCCCAATCAGCATAATGAATGTGAACAATTCGATTCTGAAGTTACAGCAGAGCATTTGTTAAAGATTTACATTTCAACAGGTTTAATTGAACTAATGTGCTAATGGGTGTGAGCAGGAGTGCCACGTGGATGGTATGCATATAATCAGACAGGCAATTTAGTACTCAGCATTCAGCATTGTTACCAAAGCAACACTAGGTTTTGGTTATTAACCTCAAGATAGTCAGGTTAATTTAAACTGTGGGAGAGATTTGTTCATGTTTCCAGAATCAAAGCACAGATCAAAGGAATAAAACATGTGTCAGAGTCTCCCTTCATAGACTGATTATTGGCTAGACTGGAGTTTACTACTTGCGAGCTGATGTATGGGTTTAAAATCAAATCAGTGAGAGTGATTTGGTTTATATTTCCTTATATGAATTTTAACACAGTGTTTTTTGTTTTGTGTCCCTCTGTACTCATTCGGTGGGAATAAATCTATTGTATTATGTTGTACAGGATTTTCAGACATGGATTGTACATAATTCTCTACGGTAGAGATGTGAAAAACATTGTGTGTTTAATGCCATAGGAATCTATTGGCAAAGGAATCCTTTTTTTTTTTTGGATAAATCTTAGTTTTAACTTCAATATTTGAGAATTTTTAGGTGAGTGAGATAATACATTTATCTGTATCAGTTGCTGAAGTTGCTGAAATTTGAAATGTCACTGCACTGATCAAGTATTTAAACCCATGGTTTGCTTTTGAATGTGTAAGTTCTGGTAACAAACAACCTCCCAAATACTATGTGAAACAGGCATAGTTTTCATAGCCACAGCCATAAACAACTAGTAGAAAATAAAAGAGAAAATAAAATCTTCTTAATACTAGGGGGGTTTGATCAGTTAATTACAAACACATTCGTGATGAATTAGCATGAATTTGCTATGAAATAAACAACAATTGAAAAGTAAAAAAGAAGACCAATAGACTATCCAGCGAGTGTGTTTGGCTGGTGTGTCCCCATTCAAATGTCTCTGATTCTGGACTAGTGAATAATATTAGTTTGGTGTGATGCCAAACAACATCCCTGCTGTGCTGGGATTGGGACACGGGAGAAATAAAAAATATAAAATAAAAAAGGCAAAATCGGCAATGCATCACAGCACAGTAATTAACAACATAAAAAAGAAACGCATCACACACAGATTCTGTGGGAAAATGTGGCCGGCAGCTCTGGTTGTGGACAGAAAAAATCCTTTTCTTGTTGTGTTTGTGCGTGCAGATAAAATTCGGAGCCTCCTTCTTTCAAGACAAATGGTGATAAATCTCTCAAGTCCTGCCTTGTGCAACTTATCAGGACTTCTCTTTTGTACTGCAGCGCAACAAAACACTAACTGCAGTGTCTTTGTAAGGGTTTGCTCTCACTGATTGTGCCCCTGCAAACCTCACTGACACCCAAACCCTCTGTTCTGCTGACACAGCCAGACCATGGGTGGCATCTTTATCGCCTTCGCTGACCCTCCACCTGCCTGGTACTTTGCTTCCGCATCAGAGACCCCTTCCTCTCTTTCCTTAAAAGAAATCCCTCAAAACTCATTGTTTTAAAATGCTTTCTCTCTTTTTTTCTCGTGTTTATTCATATTTAATATGAATAAAAAACAAATCATATTTATATGAATATTATATTAAAAACCAAAAATAATATTAACATTAATATGTTTTGATTTAATGAAAGAATTGCCAGGACAAACTAAGGACAGGCCTGCAATATCAGCTGCCATGTTTGCATCAGCATTTATCTGCAAATAATGCATGGGGAACTCACTTCCCTTAGGTACAATGATATCGTGGACACTTTTAATTTGTACTTAGTCTGTCATACAGTTTATCAGTGAAATCATGAGCAGTGACTCTGAGTGGCTTTGTCCTTTTTCCAAGTTGGGGGAAACAGCTATATGAGACCTTCTTGAATTGCTGTCAAAATTTGAGATGTGGGTGGCAATTCAGAGGTTTGGAACCAGGCTAAATCATACCGCCCTCTGGATGGACCCTTCTCTCCTCTTTGTCCACCTGTCCTTTCTGTTTGTTCTCAAATTTGCTCAAAGTGTCAGGGTGAAGGGTACCATCGTCTCGCTCATCAGCCAAATAAGCCCTTCCTCTTCAACTCACATCACGCTGCAGTCTTTTACTCCAAGAACTGTGAAATTTAGCCATTTTCTGCAGTAAAGGTGTAATAAGTGTGTCAGGTCTGGTTAGTTGAGGCATACAATGTTCTAATATCATCCTAATGTATATGATTAAAGGGAAGTGTGTGCAATAGTAAGGCATGATAATACAGTTAAAATGTACGATGGGAGACTTTATTGGCTTTCTCTGAATTGATCACATTAAGTGTATCAAATATAATCCTGCTTCATTTGAATTTATTCTGTCTGATAAAGCAGAAACAAAAAAAAAATCATTTACATTTCTGAATAATGACGCCTCCAATCTAGGCCTCTTATATATTTCCCATCTGTCTCTGTCTCTTCCCACAGTGGATTGGCTTGGGAGCTCTCCTCTGATTGCATCTTTTTCTCCCCTTTTTTCGACCTGATTCTCTCTGTTATGCAGCTGCTACAGACCTGTCGCCTCGCTGCTGCCTCCCCAAAATCTTCCTTTTGAAAAGCTGTATTGTTGCCATCCGTCTCTGGCACTCAAATGCACTGTCACATGCACACACACATATCCACACCCTGGCTTAACACCAGATTCTGGGCTTATCTGGTCAAGTGTATTTACCACTACAAAACACCTTGAGCTTGTGCTGCAAGTGTCCAATATTTTGCTGAGAGATTATTTGAGGGATTTGGGGCCCAGGTACGTTATTTTCCCACTGGGGCAGCACGCTGGAGAACAAGTGCCTAATGTGGCATCCATGATGGTCTGTTTATTTTCAATCAGTTAATCACTTCATCGGTATGGCATAGCCTGATATAGAAGCCAAAAAAGAGATAATAACGTGAAATCATGCTGTAACTGTATAGTCATTGTTGTGAAAGTGTTGTCTCTCCCCCATTATACCCCTTAGGGACTTTTTATGTGATTTGTCTGCAGCAAGTTGAAATCAGTGCTAATGAATTTCTGTCACTTTCCAAATTCAGCATATAGTCTAAAAAGGCATTACTTTCAAACTGAAATTAGTATTTAACAACAATCGTCGCAGATTGTAAAATTAGGTGAAAAACTACACATCAGTTTAATGCAGGTGTTGTAATTCACCTGTAATCACTTACACCACCCCAGGTGCTGCATATCCTAATGCAGGGGCATGAATAGCTTTATAGGTGCTCTGGGTAGGTGGAGGAATTTATTATGAAGAGCCTGACAAGCCTGACAGCCTGATGAGAACTGGTGATTAAGGCCTACGCTGTATCTCACCTCATGTTGATGTGTTCTCTTGTGCAGGACCTGCCAGCCGGGCTCAGACATGATGACTCTGCTGTGGTAAGGAGCTGTCAGCATTATAACGGCAATGCTATAAAAAGATCTATCGCTGCCAGGCGAACCAAAGATTGGCTGTTTCTCAGTGAAGGTTCATCGACAAATAGGCTCAAGTCTGTGGCACGCCGGTAAAGACAATAAATAAATAATAAATGGAATTTAAAATAATATATTGTCACATATCGAAGAGGGAGAAATATGTAATTCTCACTTTAAATTGATCCATAATCAAAACTCAAAACCCAACATATAGTTTTACATTTCATTCCAAGCTTGATTTAAAGGGTTGCAGATATATATCTTCTGTTTGCCTACTGTGAAAAGAATACTGTGTGTAGTGTAGGTGTGCAGTTCAAAAGGTACTACCTTTATCTATTAATTTCACTGAGATATCTGGGCCTACAGCAGAACAGTTTTTGGAAAGCATCTAAAATGCCTTATTTTCTGTGGAGAGATCAGTGCTGAATTTCCACGCATTTAAAATCTTTAGCCGGTATATGTATACATACAGCTGCTCACAAAATACATAATATACTAAACAAAATAAAATAATACTTACAGTATAAGTATACCAAAACCAGTTAGATATTATTGCACAATCTGAATTTGAACAGTAAAATTGTTTTAACAAAAGTTGTGTATCTCATATTATCAGTTAGTCCTGATGAAGTCACAGCAGCTCAAAAAGGAGTGCGTGCAGTCAAGTTGGTGTCAAAGTGCATAGAGTCTCAGGTGTGTTTTAACACTACAAAAACTGCTTTCACAAGCAAAATATTCAAATCTACAGGAGCTGTCAACTTTGTCAACCTGAAAAGTTGCATTTTGATCCATAAATTGTGTTTAAAGACATAAGATCTGAAACGGCCATACCCTCAATGGGTCTTGTGATATAATAGCCAATGAAGTGAGTGATAACTTATATAACTTATATATAAAGGGGCGAGCTGCAGCACACACACACACACTTATGATGACTTATCATGTTTGTTTTTCCGGCACATTGTCTACTCCAGTCAGGACACAATGGAAGACCAATGATGACCAACTGCACTTTTCTCGACTCAGCCTCTTGATTGTGTATAGTATGTATATGCTTTGTCAGCATCTTAGTTAGATGTTATTACCTCTAGTAACAAGTCAAATTGTTAAAACATAAATGTTAAACATACTTTAGACTGAAGGACATTTCAAAAGACGATCTATCATTTCTAGCATTTTTTTCTTTTCTCACCATGCTGTGACTGTACATTCTCTGTGACTGCAAGACAGAACAGAAAGCCTTTATTAGATACTTTGACAGACAGATATTTTTTATCTGTTGATGGAGTTTTTCATAGCACTGCTATAGAGAAAGAAAAAAAAACACAATATGAGATGATGGATGAAACTTACTGCTCAGGAAATGAAGAAAAAAATAAATTAATCTTTTCACTAAGGTGTTTGTGTTTATGGGCTTCTTTGCATATAAAACAGAGGATGCAAGTGAGAACTTCAGGACTGGAGCTGTTGTCAGCAAAAGCCACAAAACAAAATTATTGTTGAGAACTAAAATGTTTTGTACGTTTTGTCAGTGTATGTGTGGTGTGACTAATTGTTAATTGCTTAGTTAATTGAGAGCTACATTAACTTAGTTGTCTTCCACTTGGTGGCTTAATTCGAGTCAGTTTACTTTTACCTAATCATGATGGTGAGACTGTTTAATGGTAGCATCAGACTTAACTTATTGCACTGGTGTTGGTGGTATTTAACTTCATTTACTCAAGCTCTTAAGCTTAGTCTTAAACACTGTCCGTGGTACTTCAGCTGGAGCCATTCTGCTGCTGAAATGGGTGTTGCAAATAGTTCTGCACCCCTATTTCAGAAAAAGTTTGAATGCAGGACTTTTACCTGAAGTGGAGTATTTGTGCATCATGTTGTTGCTCTCAATACTTCTTCTAGCACTGGATGCGATGAATGCATTTATAGACTGTGACCAGTCTACCCCTCAGCATTTGTGTGTGACAGGGGTGAGAGAGAGTGATATTTTTAAGGGATTTGGGTTAGGCTGGTTTAGAAATGTTGTTAGCTGTGTCTGGGCCAGACTCCAGGCCTGAATGAACCAGACAAGGTTGTACTGGAGCTGAAAGTTCAGGTATGTGTATGACTTTGTGAAGCATCTCTTCTCTGTTCCAAGAGGGGAGGGAGGGATGCTGGTTGTCTCTAACTTATTGTCACACATACAATATGTTTTTTTTCCTGATTATTGGTCCGCAGTACTTGGACAGCATGCCTGTCCAGGGAAAGCATTATCCTTATGGAGCGACCTCAATGAATGACCTGATTCTAAATATAGCTTTTTGCAATGCTAGATCAAACTCTTTGTATAACACTGTCCTCTCTTTTTCAGGACAAGAAAGTGCAAGCACTATGCCCAAAAACCCTTTTTCTATTTATCTGTGCCATCCGTGTGAATGTGTGTTCAAGTTTTGGGAGTCTGCGCATTTAGAAAAGAGTAATCCTAACAAGAAATAACACTATATTTGCTTTCAGTTTAGCTCCAGCAGAGAGCTGCCCAGATGGCCCAATCAGAAAAAAGTCTGGCAGTTGCATCTGGAGCCAGCAGGCCAGATGGAGAGCGGTGCAGATATGGGTTGAGTCATAAGAAGAAAGAAAAAAAAAAACATCCAAGAGTGAAGGACAGGCACCTTTTGTAATATAGTTGCTTGTTTCCCCTTTGCCCTATTGGTTGATGATGAAACCTGACCAGATGGATGGTTAGAATGAGGTAAAAAGAGAGTCTCAGTGTCTCGTTGCTCCAATAATAATGACATTTAAATCTGGTCTATCTCGAGATACTATGAAAGTTTATCCCTTGCATACCTTTGGTCCAAGATAAATATGAGTTTTATTGTATTTCCAGTGTCTGATATCTCCACCAATCAGAAATAGGCTTAGACTAGAATAGAAAAGGAAAGAATAGAAAATAGAAACAATAGAAAATAGAAAAGAATAGAATTAGACTTTTTTACACTAGTAGCACATAACTCAGTCTCAGCACCGTGCTGTTGAGTTTTCATGAGAACCCTAAGGGAAAAAAAAACATATGTCACGGCCCACAGTGTTAAAACTCAACTAGCATTTGTCACAGTGACTCAAAAAGTGTTCACATGTGGAGTGAGTGTCTCTAGAATGAGTGAAGGTCACAGAGCTTGTTGAGATCATGGCAGCGTGTTTCGTTAGCTTGGATGTATAGAAGCCAAGAGCTGTAGTTAGACTCAAGAGTGGGAGGCTGGCTGAGGGTTGCACTGCACACTCAAACTTGAGAGCAATTGAGTTGTAAAGATTCTGAACTTTCTCACCTACCACAGCTGAGACTGGATTTTTTTTACTTCCTGTCTCCCCACAGTGACGAACAGCATTTGAAAACTGAATGAACTTGAGCTCATGTCTCCAGCAAAGGGTTAAAGGTAACAGGGAACTTTAAATATTTGTCCCGTAGCTAGATAGCTATACATTATTTATGCAAGAGTACTTTGAATGTGCTACGCTACTTTTAAGCTACAGTTTCATTGCGATTACCCCAATTATGTAACAATTTGGTAACGGTTGGCGCATTATCTGAAACAGCTAATCCCAACTTTTTTCAGGTTTTGCTACAGTATTACAGTAAAATGTTGCATAATATTTCATTTCACAGCAGTGTAACACAGATAAAATGTTTCATTATTTATTGTAAGAGAGGCGAGAAAGATCATAAACCCTCTGTTTTTCCCTGGTGTTTCTCTGTCCTTGTGTTTTTTATTATCCTGTTTATCTCCCTCTCTCTTTGTCTTTTTTCAGTTTGGTCATGCACACTTCCTGTTTTATTTTGTGTTTACCTCTTACCTCTGCTCACTTGTTAAACACTTTACTTCCTGCCCTTGCGTGTTTCCCGTCCATTTGATTACCTGCTCTGCCCAAATTAGCTTCACCTGTTCCCTGTTAGTCTCCTCACCTGTTTATTCTTGCTCCAAACCTGCCCTTCTACCTGTCTGCCTGCCAGTAAGCCAATAAAGAGCACTTTGGTTTACGGCAGCCCTGTCCTGTCTCTTGTTGTCTGCATTTGGGTCCACAGCATGTGTCACATTTTACTAAGCATTGCTTGTGTCAATAACACCACAATCAGCTTTGCCTGAAGCCTCGTTCAAGAGGGGTAGCTTGAAAAGAGGGGTCTTCTTTAGTAATATCACTATTTTGCATAGTCAAATGATATAAGATCACAACACCTAAGTCAGAACCTTTCCTGCAATTCAAAACCAGTACGAGATCATGTTCTGTCTGTCTCCAGCCCGTCTGTATGCAGCAGAGCAAAGATTACTATCAAACTCTCAGCATTACCAGCGAGGATGCAACACAGCAAAACAGCTACTTTGTGTTGGCGCAAGCCTATAAGGGATCACATTTCATCTGTCCTGACTTTCCAGCTGACTGTGACAACTGGCCATGCTTGGGCCCGAGGAGTAAGTTCATTTAAAGGAGGACATAAAGTGGTGCAGAGAGTGAATATAAAGACATTTGACAGCTTTTGTATTACTATATGGAAAGGTCATAAACATGACGAATCATATTAGGCCTCTCCTAAAAAATGATGTAGATGGGTGACTTTATGACGCCTTTGTTTCATGACAGCACTAACATGTTTGTGGTCAAGATTTGATCGCCTAATTCCGGAGATGTGTTTTCATTTGTTGAACTGAAATCTAGAGGTCTGGAGAAAATACTTCTCTGTTTCTGTGCTGCTTTTCGTTGAAGTACAGTGTGTTTTGATATGTTACAGCAGGAAAGGCACAATACAACTAATTAAAGCTTTGTTTCATTTCCAGTCACCCGTTTCAAGGCCTGCATGTATCCATGGCTTACTGAGGCAATTCACTAGAAAAAAACTATGTATAATAATAGACCTGTGCAGTAACAAGTGACCACTCTTCTATAGCAGCATCTATAATATGATGGTGTTGTGTCTTCTTCTGTGTACATTATATTATATAACATTGTATCTCCCACTTAATGCCTTGACTATCTGTATCCAGCAGTTACATAGAAATTTAAAGCGTCTATAATTATTATATTATCATAGTAACAATGGATCAAATGACAGTGCTGAAAAAATGTGCAAAGGGCTGCTTGTAGTGATGAGCCTGTAGACAATTATCACTTCAATCTGCAGCTTCACTCGGCCTTACAGAACTTAACGGTGACTTACAGCTCATTGTTCAGCCGCCTGGCCCACAACTCACTGTTTCTGTTTCTCAGCTCTTATGCTGCTGTTTTCTGCAGTAAGAAGGTATAAAAACCACTGTACTCTGCCCGCTCTGCAGCAAATGGCAGACAGACACAGTTAGCGACTAGCTGGTGAACATAGTGCAGCTTTGAGCAGCTAAAGGTATTTCCTTCAAGAGCTAAAAGCGAGTATTGCCCAGAAAACCCACTCCACATGAATAACAGTGTTACTACAACTGCTGGATGTGTAAATAGGCAATCTTTTAGATAGTTAAATGAGTAGATTGATACCACTATCATATATATCATATATGTCTGTTAAATATGAAGTTATTAGCTAGCAGATGACCTAGCCTGGCTCCTGCCAACACCTCGAAAGATCATTTATTAGTACGTTTATATGCAATTTATTTCATCTGTACAAAAACAAAGATGAAAATGTACATTTTTTTGGTCTTACTGGGGTTTATGCTAAGCTTATAGCTAACTGGTTGCTGGAAGTAGCATCAGTCATTTAGCATTTAGCATGAGAGTGGTATCAGTCTTCTATAACTCTCAGCAAGAAAAATAAATATGCGTATTTCTCAATAAACTAAGCAAAAGAATAGTTTCCATCAGTCTACTATGTCACTTGTCCATTTTCAGAGCGCAGAGGCTGCTGAAGTCGTCTTTTTTAATCTTTACGTCTCATAACCCAACCCCCAAAACATGGCACAGAAGAGCCATCGCACGAGCGCAACGCCGCCTAACGTGCCGCAGCATTATATAACAAAACAAGACAGCTCATTCTCAGCTCCCCTGAGAGAGTCAGACAGAGAGAGAACTGTTTAAAAAGACAGACATTTATAGCGAAGCCCCCCCAATGGGAACAAGCATCGTGCTCTCATTCTGCAGGATCTCGCCATGATAACTGGTGTTTTTCTTTACCCCCGTCCACAAAGGTCAGGGCCTGACTCTGTGCTTTACACGCCCACAGTAATATTTCCTGGAGCGTGCAAGCGCAACACCAACTAGCCCACAAGCTAATTAATCCAACCTGCCTTACAACCACCCGTCAAGCACTTCATCAGCGCCGGTCAGTGGCTCCGGTAAAGGGTCAGTGCTTCTCAAACGGCCAGGGTGCCGAAGCGTGAACAGAGCGCGGTGGAAACAATTCCAAGCAAAGACGGAGGTGTCGGTCGTGAGAGGGCTTGCACACACAGTCCCAAATACACACTCCTCTAGTTACGAAGCACACAGCATTGTCGATGGGACTTCATTGAGGACGTCTTTTATGTCTTTCCGTTGAATGCATTTTGTTTCTTGTCTTGTCCTATTTAGTGAAAATGAACATTAAAATACCTCACAATTACAGTTTACAATTCATTTTCTTTACTTAAATCGCCATGGCACTCCCTCAGATTCCCAGTGTTAGTCAATCTGCTGGATCAATTTTACATTGAACCCTGTTTGGTCAAAACAGTTGAATAGATCTCTCATTTCTACAGCCTTAGTGGATGCAGCCTTCATTGATCAGTCACGGATCATCCATATCCATGCAGATCACACGCTGCATCTTGGCTCATGCTCGGTTTGCCAGAGGGGAATCAATTAAACACTTATAATTAATTGATTTGGCCTTAAATGTGATGAAAAGTTCAAGTCCATGCTTAATTAACTCTCATGTTGTGTTCATTTCATGTTAAACAATTTTGTGTTCCCGGTCAAAAATTATGACTCGTCATAAAAATTATAATAATACATTATTTTATCACTATTTGTTGTGTTAGATTTTTTTTTATCAACTTAAAGTTCTTGTGAACATTACAAGTTTTGAATTTCTATTTGTTTTTTATGGACCTGTATGCCTTATTGATCTGAGCTTATACATCTTGAATTTGAGTTCTAAAAAACATAATTTCTGGATTATTTTGACTTTAAGAAATAATCAGATGAAACATAGAATACTGTTTATCACAGACTACTTTGGGTCAAAGTTACCAACGACATTTGTTTTGAAACCATTTAAAATTTTTAAACAGTCACATAAAGTAACACCTTTTGTGTTCCTGGTCAAAAGTGACCGGGAAGATTTTATTTGTGTACAAAGGAAATTATCTCAACAACACTACACTTAACAATTTCACAATATTCCAAGATCAAGATCTTAATACATTAAAGAACAACTGTTGTAATATGAGCACTATAAAATGGTTTAATACTTTTGTATGCTGTTTGTAAAAGATGCTTTTTCCCGTGTTTTCCCTCTCGCTGTTGTTTTGCCTCTGTGTTTCACATTTTGAGCAGTGTGAGCCTCGGTGTACAAGAGAATGCCTTTTGCAAGTTATAGATAAAGCTCATATGAGCAACAGCAAGTTGTCGAGTGGTCTTTTTCAAAGCCGAAGTTACCACAAACAACTAACAAGAACCATGACATTATAATGTTCATCAGTCTATCAGTGTTTTTTCTGATAACAACAGAAAAAAACTGAAAATCTGATATAAAATCAGGCTTCTAAACTTGGTGGAGTTAACTCAAACTTCAGTGGTGTTTTTTCTCATAGACATGTTGGACAAAATGTGCAGATTGTTGCATGCACCTTCCAAATGTATGCATTGCATTTATGGCACGTTACGCTTGTTTTCACATCAGTTATTTCTTGCTCTGGATTATATTCTGTGTCATCTTCAGCTTCTGTGACACTTCCTTCCTCCTCTAATCCATCCTCACTGCCAGTTTCCTGGCCTCTCTCCTCCTCACCAGTGTGGTGATCAAATATATAATCAAGAGCCTCACTTACGGTATATCGGCCTGCCATGGTGCTGTCACATAATGAACCGTGAGCAAGGCCTCATAAAAGCATTAAATACCAAAGCTACGAGAAAAGTTCAGTATTATTGAAACTACGTTGTAGCCGTCTGTGAGAGCTGCCAACAAATGTTGCTCCTGTGGGAGAGAAACTCTACTGGGCAAAGGTTCATGTAGTGGTTGCCAGGGAACCCAAAGTGTGTGTGTGTGTGCACATGCACATGCATGCACCTGTGTGTGCGTGTGTTCATCTGACAAATGAGGATGTACCTGAGCTCACTTTTGTCTTCCCACAAGTTCAAATTGTCAGCATGTTCAATTCACATTTAAGCCCATTTCTGGTTCTAAAGTTCCTCTGAATTGAAAATAAAAGGAACTAATAAATTAAGGGGAGATATTTTCCCCAGGTGAGTTTGGTCTAAAGAGCTATTGATAGTGCAGGCTGCCTCGGTTGATGCTCCATGCTGAGGATAGACCACCCTGCTAAACAAGCTAGTGTATTATTGCGGGTGGTACTTTTCTTGCTTTTTTTGTGTCTTTATCGATTGTTCCCTCATTGCAGCACTTGTGAGAGCTCTACTGGGTAATTTAGTGAGTGTTTAAAAACAGAAACCGTCTCACCAGAGTTACAATGGACTGTTACAATTTATTGTTATGTTCTTTAAATTCTTTGTGGTGGCCCTCAGTTCATTAAGTGTGCGGCTTTGCTTCATTTACAGAAAAGTCACATAGGCTTCTGATTGAAAAAGGTGTCCATTTGGAAACTTTTATGCTTAAAGTTTTTGAAAATTGTTGATAGTTCAATCCAATGTTTTTCCCTGATGAAAACTTGCATTACCTACTTAGCATATTTTAGACTAATTAATAACTTGCCGAACCTATAAGGGACTTTTCTGTAAATAATTTCAAACTGTTGCTATTCGCTTTTTTAGCTAATACTGCTGCAATATGGAATGTTTTTGAGCACACCATCGAAACGCCTCGGAGGACTGCTTTATTCTGCTCTGAGTAGTAAATCCAGTAATGACAAGACGCACGCATGCACGCTGACAAGGCATTATACAGCCAGGGGTACCTGGCCTTCTATGTGAAACCATTATGCAGGATTTCTGCCTCCTGCTGAATGCAGGTGGGATGCGGGACCTACTTATTACAGCCCAGATGTGCCTGTAATCCATCACTGTCTCCCCTGCCCCCATCGTACTCTGGAGGATGTCTGGAGCACGGCCCCCAAGTGTGTGTGTGTCTGTGTATGTGCGTGAATGCTTGTATGTTTGCCTGTCTTTTCTTTCTTTCTTTTTTTTAATGGTCTGAACAGTTATTTTTCCATGCACATGTATATATGTATGTGCATGTGTGTGTTTCATTATTATTCCTTAGCCTGTCTCTCTCTGTTCCTCTTTTTTTTTCTCTCTCGAAGCCGGTGGTTTATACAATATTAAATAAAGTCATTAAGGGTCTCTCAGAGGTATTGTACATATTAATGATAACCGCTCATATTGAGCATTTTCAGTCCACCTATTTTTGCCAGGCTCTACGAAAATAGGTGACTCATTTATGTGTAAGTTTTAGATGTGAGTGAAAGACCCCCGCGTCAGCTGTGGTACAGATGGTGTGGTAGTGGTGGAGCACTCATTATTCCTGCTGCTCATTATCTACTCATTATATGTGTCACTTTTCTTCCCCTACAACAAAATGAATGATTTGTTGTGGTTGATGTGTTTGGCATCTTGTTGCCAAAACAAGTGACTTCTCTGCACTGCTGTGAAACTGACTGAAACAAACCCACCTGTAAACATTGTTTCAGCTGAAGACTAATTGTTAAGCTAACCCAGAGAGATGCATTTGATAGTACTTGTGCATCCTTAGCACTGACAATTTTTTATCAATATTCTCTGGTTTCACTGTAAATGAGAGGATCTTACTTCCTCCTCTCTTATCGATCCACTTTCTAAAAGCATTCAGAACAAGTGTTGCTAAAGCGCAATGGAAAATTGGAGCATCGAGTTAAGGCTGCTTTTGTACACAGTCCCTTCGCTAAGGGCCTCTGGAGAGCTGCGTCCACTCCGACACTGACTTTACCCCTCGCTGGTGACCACCTTCCCTCGCACCTCATGTCCCTCACAGACAGATGAAGGACCAGTGTGTTTTGACGTCACTGGAGGTGCTCTGACATCTGTAAAACTACATAAGGCTGAACAGCTTGGCAGACTATTGAGGCCGGAGCGGCCAAACAATTCTCTCCAAACAGAAAGCAATTAAGCCCTCCGTAGATTCCTTTCTTAACAAAGAGCTTTGCTTTTCTTTGTTGGTTTACATTGTCCTTTACTCTACTAAGCAAGGCTCTACATGCTCTGGTCCAAATCAATACTCAGATGTACCAATAGATCGCCCAAAGGCTGCTGCCCACACTAATGAACAAGCAGTTGAGGTGTGCAGAAGCGGAGATCAATTTCATCATGTTCCCAGTAAACCCTTTAGTTTTCTGATATTCCGGTGTGATCCTGGGGAGGGCGTGTGTTCCCCGTCTGATTTAGCCTCCGTGTAAAAGCTGAAGCTGTGCCCCGTCGATACAGAATGATTTTTGCCGTCGCTATAGCACCAAATGCACACACGCTCTTCCTACACCAAGCCCTCTGACCCTGGCTGTCTCAAGTGTTAAAATAATTTCCCAATCAATACGCCCTATGTCAATTGCATCATGCCAAGAAAGCAAGAACCAAAAACAAGCAACAGACACAATCTGCCGTCGCCGCTCCCCCTGGGGCTAATCTGTCACTGAATCAATACAAACGATGACACCAGATGACAACAGAGCGGGTGATATCATCTTTCATCTAGAGCCACCAAAGGAGCATCTCTCTGTGATATGTGGCGGCAACAGCGGACTACTGTTACTGATTCTGCCACCATTCTTCAATGTGTCCAGCTAACGGGAGGGAGAGCAGGGCGTTAGACCTCTGAGGGATCTCTTTTTCTCTCTGAAAGTGCTGCGAGCAGCAGATTGCGTCTCCCGTGTGAAGGGTTAAACGAAACAGTGCTGATGTTGGACAAAACCCCCAGCATCTCCAAAGACTTTCTCACAATTTATATGGTGAATCCTGAATTTCAAACAAGCAAAAATGTTCCAGTTGAAGGTATCATTAAACACAAGTTTGACTGACTGAAGTATTTTTTTTTTACTGACAATTTGGAATGAAAACACAATTCCTACACTTATATAACTTCACATATATGAAGGAACACAAATAGATAGAAACAAACATGCACACTTGTATTGATGGATTGATGGGATGTGTTTTTTTCAGAATAGTGGTTTACACAGATCTAGCAGATTTTAATGTCAGCTACACAAAATGTCACTTACACAAAATTATAGGGAAGCAGAGGGAAGTGGGTGAGGAGGAGAGATAACATTCAACACTGCTGCTGCTCCACAGTTCATCTCAGTTTTTGTTCACCTCACTGCCTGACAGTTCCTAAAACTGACAGAAGTGTTAATTGTGGCACCTTGTTATACGTTTGTCAAAAGGCATACTGTGAATATATTTCAGTAACTTTAGAAATTTTGCTCATTTGGACATTGTCTGATTTAGTAAGAAACTAAAGAAAATGTACTAACACTGATAAAATTATAGTTTATGTAATTCCAAAAATAACCTTGGTGATGTTAATGTTAATAAAATACAGTAATACCAAGGAAGGTTAAATCATTTACACAAGGGCCCATGAAAAAACACTCTTACTGACTCTAACACATCCTTCAGATAATTGATGTCACTGCAGATGTTGCTGTTGGCTCATGGTTTGAAGAATGAAATTTACACCTTTGGTTGTCTGAAATTGTAAATTGAAACATTTTAAGGCTATTACAGTAATCATATTTGGGGTGAACGGTCACTTCTTGGCCTTGAAAAGACTCATTGTGGGTAGTAGCTGTTCATTTGGCTGTTTTGGTAGTAGACTGCACTCAACAACTTCCTCACAGATCCTAAACTTAGGCTATGTAAATGCAGCCAGGCAGTCAATCAATGTCATTCTTGGTTCCTTGGCATTAAAGCTGTATCCCATTTGTTTGTTAACTCACATACTGTCGGCTGGCTGGATTTTGCTTGAGGCAAGCAGCTAGAATGCTGGCTAATATTTATGCTTAAATATTTATGTAGTGAACATCTAGGAAGGAGTTTCAGTATAATCAGAAAGTACTAGTGTGACACATAACAGAGGGATCTGTTTTTCATCACTTTGGTTCTGTACTTGGCATATTGGACTTGAAATCTTACAATAAACTGCGGTTAATGTGTTTAATTTTAGCTTTAAAAGACGTTTCAACAGGATAATGATCTTTATACCTTTATATGGCCACTGAAAAGTCTCAGGCATGGATAATCTTTAAGTCACCAGCCAGTCACCTCACACCAGTCTAACTAAGAATGTGGATTATTTGCTGAAGATCACAATAAAGGCAGATAAAATCAAGAATAACTAAAGAAACCTGGTTGATAGATCATTGCCAGGAAAGACACCAAGTATAAGCAGATGTCTACTGTTGCTTGTGATTCGTATGCAGCCTGTCAGCCTGTTAGTTAGCTAGTAAGACCCAGCCTCTCAGCACATTATACCATCATAGATCAGATGGCGTAGTGGGAATCCTTTGGCCACCTTAATCTTCACTGTCTTGCACAGTCAGCACATGTAGCAGATCAGTGGGATCAGGGATATCACTGCAAAGGAAGAAGCAGAAAAAAAGGGGTCAAGTGGATTTTTTTTTAAAGATAACCCCCCCCCCCCCTCAAAAAACCTTTAACAGAGGACAGGAGGAAGAAGAGCAACACATTAGAGATCGCTCACCCAGGACAGACAGATGCGCAATAGACAATAAAGTGTTCAGAATGATAGCTGAGAAGGAAAGAGAAACACCTCCCCTTTCATCATTCTCACTTTACCTTCTCATCCACTGATGCCTCATTTAACTAAAACACTACTTGTGTGCATACACTGTGAATGCAGTTCCAGTTGCAAATTGTCGAGTTATCTGGATGACAAAGAGAATCACATCAGTGACTCTGCTTTGCCTTTAGCACAGCCTTAAAGAGAGAGAGAGAGAATGAAGAAGAAAACAGCTAAGTAAGGCTGAGCATCCTTGATTGTTCATGAATGAGTTGAATGGATAATGGGCACAGAGAGACATTCAATTTGTCATACACTGGTTGGTCCACTGACTGACTGCCTGATGTATTGATTGACTGACTTGCTGGTTGGTTGGATAGCTGGTTGGCTTTCAGCCTTTGAAACAGTTATAACTTCTCCTGATTCACTGATATTTCCACAGTAAAGCTCCCACGATTTCAGAGAGTGTCCTGAACAGCACAGCGTCATTTCTAGTCATTACAATGATATACAGCGTGTGTTCATAAGGGCAGCTGCATTGTGTAACACATTCGTTTAGCTTTCTGCAGTCAGCCTAACGCTTATTGTCTACAGAGGTATGAGGGGGAGAGATATTTTATCTAGTTGCTTTATGCGTGTCTCGTGTGGAGACAATCTTTATACAGATTTGAATGACACATAGAAAACATCCACAATCTCACTTCATCATTCTAGTGTTCAGGGCAGGTCTTACAGTGTTTAAGTTGTTACAAAATGCTACTGCTGCCAAAGCTTCTTCATCCTGACCAGAAAAAAAGAAACACAAAGATAACTGTGAGAATAAAATTGTGAGGCTCTTGGCTCAAATATCTGCTGTGAAAAACCAAAGGTATTGCAAACCTAATCATCCACCACAGCTGCAGAAATCACAACCTAAACATTATATGTATAATGTGTATGTATGTATGTATGAAAGTCTATACCACAACAAGAGATCATTAAATCAAGATGATGTTTCCCATTAGCTAATTATACTTCCTTGCCTCCTCGCTTCTCCATCCATGTGGTGAGTGGAGATTGATCGATGCCCTCTGCCACTGACGGTTTTCCAATCCTGAATGCATCTAAGATAATACAAGAGGAGACGAGGCTCAGATGCTTGGCGCGAGAAAACATAAGCGTATGCTATGCTTTTGCAAAACGGTAACACCTGCCCAGGTTTATTGATTGGTCATTGCAGCTGGTAGAGTGGAGATATAAAAGAAGCAGTCTGCTGTTTAAAATGGCATCATAACAACACTGGATATACAGTACAAAGTGAGAATAAATGGATACAAAACCATATTCATGTCACATTTGATCATTATGCTTCTTTTGTCAGAATTATTATTATGTGTATATAAGTAAAGTCTGTATAAACACCTTTTATCTTCCTTTTATCTCCCTATCCTCCTTTTTCGTCTTTTTTTTTATGTATACTGTTTCCTCATTAGCCTTAAGGCATTCTTCCATCATCGTTATCCTTTTTTATTTTTTTCCAAATGCCTCTTGGCTCAATTGAAAAGAGTGTAATTATTTTCCTTAAAGCTGTACAGTTATACAGCTATTATTTTGACTTTTGGCTCGACTTCAAACACTTTCATATCAAATCTAAACTTTATACTTAATGCTTCTTCTGTTTTCATCTTCTTTAAACAGATTTTAATAGTCTGCAGTGTTATTCCCATTCAGTCAGTCAGTCTGTGACACTAGCAGTAAATCTATAGGTTATAGGTTATAGGTTATGGAGCTGCAGACTTCAACAAAAGATTATGTGAATTTCCCATTTGACAAATACGTAGTAACCAAAATGATCCCTCCATCCTGATGTCTTTTCCTCCTGTGTGTCCTGGTTTGGGTGAGCTAACTTGAGAGTTTTAAGTAATAAAAAGACAATAACTTAGCCACATGATTTTGCTTACCTACACTGCTGTTAGCCTCTGCTGAAATTTAGAAGCCATTTTTACACAGGACTGTGGATTTTGTCCGCATTTCGAGCGTTTCTCCTGTCTGTGTGAGGAGTGTTTGAGCTTCGCCTCTTATGTGTTTGTGTAGTCTGTTTTCTTCCAGGCCTTCATAGTATAGAGAAACATCCTTCCTGATGCACATTCCCCATATATGTTTTCATCCCATCTATAATTTTCTCATCCTGATTACTGTGAATATACGTTGATCTGTCCTAGGAGAGGGATCCCTCTTGTGTTGGCATTCCCGAGTTTTCTTGCTCTTTTTTCCTTGTTAAATGGTTTTCTGGGGGCAGTTTTTCTTTATCCAAATGGAGACTTTGTCTGAATAGACTGCAAAGCCCCTCGGGGCAAATTTATGATATTGGGCTATATTAATAAATAATTACTTGACTTGAACTAACTGACTACAGAAATACCAACTCATGGTAAAGAGAGGATAAATGACCACAGTGACCAATAACATTGGAACTATATTAAAAACTCTCAACATATCCTTTAATGATAGAAAAAAAAGCACACTATGTATTGAGTTAGTTATTTTTCATTAACTCTTCTGACGATTTGTTTGTGGCCAGGCCACAACTCCATGACTGCGAATGTGTTCTCTAACAAATGAAAATTGCCACAGTGCCCTTTTTGTCTCTGACTTGTCATGTTTCCTGCAGGTTGTCTACACAAAGATGTCCAGTTTTTAATTGGGGACCAAATCCACCTCTGTCCAAACAAAACCTACCAAATTACCAAGTCAAACATCTCAAATATCAAAGTATGTAAAAAAGTAATCATAAAAGGAAAATAAAAATGCTGCATTAACTAAATCAAACAGAAAAAACACATACACATACACATAATAAACCACAGAACCTGTTCAACTTGCTGTCAAGGGGCAATCTTATAAACTTGTTCAGCTTTTCATCAGTAATGCTCTGTGACATCCTCGCTCCTTGGCTCCCCACTGAAGTAGACTTGAAAGCTCCAGGATATCAGGGGAATATTGTGGTGTAATTACTAAGTGATAACACTGAAACCATCGTCATTAGGAGAGTGTCTTTTCTCCTCTGTTGTCTCCTCTCCTGTTGAACAGAGCACTTTTCAAAGCTGTTAAATCATTTTTTTGCTTACTCACCCACTGAGCCTGAGCTTGCTTGCAGTGAACTCTCTGCTCCATTCAAAATCTCTTTAAGTTCAGGCGGAGAACAGAAGACTCCCACGCCCAAACGCATGCAGGATACACATAACAGTCTTGTACAAACACATACCAAATATGTAGATGTATGTATTTTGATAGGATAAGTAAAAGCAATAAACATATTGTCCACCCACACGCTTACACACACACACACACACATACCGTACACACTATCTGATTATTTCTGGTTTTAAAGTACTTGCTCCACTGGTTTTATTCCCACTTGAACGTGTGTTGTTTGACGTGCATTTGATGCTGTGCGATGTAGAAGTGTGTGTTTTTGTATGTGTGTGTGTGTGTTACTCTCGCCTCGGCCCAGGGTTCCCAGTGACAGTGTGGTTCAGACAGAAGAGGGTTGGATGTTAAATCCCAGTGCTCTTCTCTTGCTGGTTCAGAGATGTGGAGCCAGCAAGACACTCGATGTGTCACACACACGCATGCACACACACACACGTACGACTTTGCTGGTTGTATTTTTGTAGTTTGCTGAGATACCCGGCTGAATTTAAAGAATCAGCAGAAACTAGTCAGTGTGTCACGCTAATTATAACTGCTGTGTTGTCATATGGACTATCTAGAGGTGTCTCCAAGCCATATGGGATATGAAGTTCCTCGACTGTCTTCTGGATCAGTCCTCGGTTCTCCCCCTGCTAAAAATACCTTCTCAAGGGATCCAGAAGGCATCCTGATCAGATGCTTGAACCATCTGAACCAGCCCTGATTCCTCTTCCAGCCCCTCGTTCCTGCCGCTGTGGGTGAGCCCTGACACATTGTGAAGAAGGCTCATTTTGATCACTTTCTAGTCACACTCTTTCAGTCTATACCCAGAGCTCATGTCCAGAGGTGAGGGATGAACATAGACTATCCAGTAAATTGAGATTTTTGCTTTCAGGCTCAGGCTCAGCTCCCTCTGAAGGACACATGCACTCACAGAAACTGCACTAATCCACTTACAGCAGCAATTCAGTCTCAACCCAAAAGCAGCAGTCCACCATCTTGCAGAAGATGGCCTCTACTGTGGGGATGGTGTAGGTCATAATTTTCATTTACAACCCTCTTCTTATTTTTATAGTGTACAAAAATGAACTCAATACATCACCTCATATTGAGCTGAAGTGATAGAATATAATGGCAGAGTGGGAATTAAAGAATTTCAGGGACATTAATATGCGGCTCATTATGAATAATTAAGGTCAACCAGCTGCATGCTAGCAAGCTAATCCACAGATTTTTGCAGGCCCAGATTCAAAGTGATAAGGGTTAATCTGAGTTACACTATGTTGCAGGCCAATTATGGGCCCATGCCATCCTCATAACTGGGTCCAGAGGGAGTAAGCTTCAAAATCTAATCTCTGTTTTAACAAGCAAAACTTTAAATCTGCTGGAGACTTTACTCATTATTGAGTGGCCCTTAACTTAAGTTGTTGCATACATTGAACTGACAGCTGACCAAGACAACGTTCGTGGCATTGTCACATTTTCTCTCTCATATTCCCACATTATAACATGCACACACACACACGCAAGCGGAGCGACAACAACCACATTGCACACAGAAATAGCTCTCAGAGAAAGCAAACAGAACTCGGTGAAGCCACACAGTCTTGTTAGATAAACACACACACGGCTAACAGTTGAAACATCCACTCGTTCCGCTCCCCGTCTCTGTCAACAGTCCACGAGACTTAATCAAACTCAAACAGTGTTAAGCCCTTGTCACCCTTTCATCCTCAGACTGGGAAGACGACAGACATTAAATTCCAATTTATTAATTGTTCCGACTGCATAACAATACTGGAGCAAAATCTTCTGTGTTTATTTATGCTGTTTCATTATCGAGGTAGTGTAGAGGCCGCTTTTTGGTATTAACTGAGCAATCGTCATATAATTTTTATATTTTGTGTTTATATGCCAACGTACTGGCAAAGAAGGTCAAATAAGAGAATAAGGAACAAACATGAAGAGGAAGACAGAGGAAAAATGAGGAGGGAGTCAAAAGCTAATGATACAGTAAATATCACACCTGAGGTGACAAAAAAAGAGAGGGAGAGGTAAAGAAAAAAGCCCAGTCTCAGAAGTGTGAAGAGAGAGAGTAAGTGGGTTTGAGAAGCACGGGGCAAAAAAGTGGGAGATGGGAAGGGATGGGAGGGTGACAGTAGCTGAAATGATGGCCACCCATGCGCTCCTCTAATATGAGGCACAAATGGATCTGCCTTTTATCCCAGCAATGCACACACCATCCATAAAGCCCTGTCAAACCAAAGAGGGTAGCTCATTTATGCGATGCTGCAAACATGCGCGCCAAGGCATGCGCGCATACACAGACACACACACGCGCACACACACGGGTGGCAAGCTCATTTATGATGCTGTTTATTACCATTATCACCAGACGAGAGAAAGCGAGCAAGAGCCAGGCTGCATTTCGCCCCTTGACGCCCATCATCATCGTCTGAGTCTCAGGTGTTTATCGAGCTGTCACTTTGCAGGAGGCCCAGCAGGCGTCCCGACACTCCTTCCCTCATTGTCCCCTCTCTTTTGCTCACTCTCCATTGCACTCCTTTGTTGTTTCTATCACTCTCTGCATTTGTTTCTCTTCTCTGTCGTGACATTTCTCCTATATATCTTGGTCTCATTTTCAGGCTGCCTCCTCCTCCTTGCCTCGTGCCCATCTTTTCTTTTTAATTTCTTCATTTTGCTGTTTGGTCACCGTGGTGACAGCAACGCCTCTCACTTTGCTCGATATTTTGTTTACAGATCTGTCTATTTTCTGGGCTTACTCATGCAATTTCAGAGGGGAAACCGTGCTGTTTAAGCTTTTAATGATCTCAGAAACAGTTTTTCCTGTGGTTCAATCACTCCCTGGTGCATTTTTATCACTCAGGTAAAACATTGTGGGTCTAATTTAGGTGTTGCGCTTATCAAAATTCAGCAACTGGGCCATTTTGGTGCCCATTATTTTGAAAGGCAATTACCGTGTGTGATAATTATGTTAATGGACAATTAAGAGAGACTAACTTTATCATGGTATAATTGGGGATCGACTGAGCTTTCTGCATTGGCAGCTATTAGGGGTAAAGCTTGCGCTTGAGGCGATACACTGTGGCTTCACTCCATTTAAATCTTTCAAATATAACTCTCTCAGCATCCGATATATATATAAATACTCGTAGCAAAAATAGTAATTGTATTGACTATAATTCCACCTTCTCATGTAAAAAAACTGCCAAATCCATCTTCTACATTTAAACTGGAGCTTTCCTTCAGTTTCCAGTGCAATAAGTTTCAATGCAATAGTTTCAATGCAATGCGATATTTCATTATACATCTGACACAGTATATATTGGACAGCTTTTAGGGTGAAATCAGACTCTGTTTATACATTGAATCTGTATCTTTCTGGAAAAGAAAATTCACATGTTAATGCAGATGTAAATGCATGCTGAACACATTAGGTTTGGGAAGTTGTAGCAGTAGCTGCCTTGCAAAAATGAATGAATGATTCCCGTCCTTTGGTTACTTTGACCTGGGGTGCACCAGCCCAGCCAACTAATTTGCATATTAATACACAATCACAATGACTGTCAAATGAAGGTAACGAGAACGCTTATTGATACCAGCTGTAAACGCAAAGGCCCTGGGATCTGATTTCATTATCTAGATAATTTATCCAGATACAGAGCACATGTCAACACCAGGTGTAAAGATGTCATGTGGGGGTGGGGGGGGGTCAAGCCATGTAAAAATTATTTTTCTTGTACTTCTAATGCAGCATAAGGTTGTGAGAAAATCTATTTTGGCTCAGCGATGCTGAGTGTATTCTGATATCAAAGTCTGACACTGATGCTCATTTCACACACATAATTGACACTGAGCAGGTTTGGTTTGGGGCAATGAAGAACACAACACGTGTGTATTACCAGGCTGATAGTCTTTCTGTCTTGGGCCATGTTGTCGATTCTTGTTAGTAGTTTTTCTGTTTGACTGTCTCCTAGGTATATCGTGGACTCGTGGATATAGGTACTAATGTGTGCCAGATGTTCTATATGTTATAATACGTTATCCCAGGAGTGAATAATGGGAGGCCCTTGGGTGAGAAGGACACGACATGGAGCTGAGTGAAATCTCAGAGAGTAGGTCTTTTGATATTCGTTCTTCGAGGTGTCCCTGATATGTACCTGTTGTTATCTGCAACAGTCCTATCTATGGCTTGAACGCACACACTATGCCATACAGCATGCTATGGAAGAATGCATAAAGAGTCTTCAATGCAACTTGGTGTCACAGAGAAAAGCATCCCAACAACTCTCCTGCTTTCTAATTGTTGCCTTCAGGCTCTTCTTTTGCATTTACACTGCCCTCTTTCTGTTGATTTGCTGGTCCATATTTCTTTCTATTTCTCTCTTTACCTTCAAGTCACCTTTCCCTCAGTTGTGCCACTATTCATCTCTTTTCTCTCAAGCCATCAAATCCTCATCTCCCCCTTTTTAATTTTAATGCCTCTCCCTCCTCTTTCTTTTTCATCATCTCATCCTCCCCTTTTCCTGTTCTTTTTTGCCCTCCTTCTCTCCTTTTCTTCTCTCTCAAGCTGTAAGCTCTCAGATGGAGTTAAAAACGTCCCGTCGCCTCTGTTTTCCTCTCCTTTCTCTCACTCTCTTTTCCTTTCTGTTCTTTTCCTATTTTGTCCTCATTCATTTTTGGGTTGATCTTATCATTGCGCCATCTTCTGTTTTACCCTCTCTACATCTCGCAATCCATCACCCACCCTCTAATCCTCTTCTTTTACATCTCCCTCCGTCTCCATCTGTTCCTCTCTCCCGGTTTCCTTTCTTGCTTCCGTCTCTGTGGGTCCCGAAGGAGCGCCACGTGGGGAAGAAATATTTTCTGCCAGTGTCTCTCTTTTGCTTATCCCTCCACTCGTTCCCTCGCGCCCGCCCAGTCCCTGAGGCTTCAGATTCTCGTCTCCCTCTTTCCTCCTCTGTCCCCGTGTCTCTGTCCCCCCCTCCCTCTTCGTTCCTGTGCTCCCATGGGTGCAGGTGGTAGAGGATGATGCTTGGCTTTGATTGCTGCATGGCTCCAGGCATTCCCGGGGCAGAGTAGCTGTGGAGCTTCAGTCTGCTGGATGTAGTGGTAAATAATCCCGACTGGGGAGAGAGGAACAGAGAGGCGCTCTGGAGGGGAAGAAGGAAGGAAGGGAGTGAATGTGTGTGCATGGGTAGGAATTTTTGTGTGTGTGTGTGTGTGTAGATGGGGATTTTAGGTTGGAAGGGAAGTATTATCGCCAATCCACTTTTTGGATGGGTGATAGATTGTTTTTGGCCACAATTAAGAAGAAGAAACACATATCACACAACTCTTATGCTAATGACTATATTCGCTGATATATTGTTTAATCAACTACATTATGTAAGCGACAGCTTTGACTTTCATTTACTTTGACTGTAATGATAATGGTTGCATAAAGCATGTGTTGGAGTATTATTATATATGACAGCCTTCAAACCTTTCATACATACAAGGTATACACAGTATGAGTATGGTCTCAGTAATTTAATGAATTTCTCTTCAAACTGTGACTTTGTTTTTGCTGATTTACATTCACACTGCTGCTGGTTGGGACCTGCAAACAAATGTTTTATTCATCACTGACTCCCGAGCAAAGTCATCTTAACGCTAATCAAATGGTGGAGGAGAAAAGACTTTAAGATGACAAAATTTCCACTGGTTTAATAGAATATTCTCTGTATGACCTGCCTGTTGCCTTTTTAGAGGGAGGTTTGAGATTTTTTTTTAATGAGACACAAGTTTGGAGTTTAGAAATACAAGTGAATGTCCTCTCAGATGTGAGGTTACCTTTATGCTCTAAATTGAGGAGGAATATGAGACGTCATGTGTGATATGTTTAGAATATATTAGCACCAATGCCAATTGGATGCCAATGCCTCATTTTCTTTTTTTTTTTTACAGAACTGTGGATAAAGGTTGGCAAGCTGGCACACCTGCTGACTGAGAGACACAATTGGTACAAACTTAAATTATACTCTCTAACAAATATGTGGTCTTATCATTACAGTGCACATCATGTATATGCATATGACATAACATTATTTTAATGTTTTCTCAGCTACAAAATAAGTTTGTTACATGGCTCATTACATTTCTTTTCTTACTCTGCCTTACTTCATGAAAGGTGCCCAAATCCAAATCCTCAGCAGTCTCCCCATCCATACTTTCTCATCCAAACGATTCATTTGTAGAAAAACTGCCCAAAATCCACAGTGTTTGTTCTGAACAGCAAAAATGCACTGTAATGTTCAGACTCTTCCAAGGTTACAGTCTTTTTGGTACCAACATTTTCTCTTTCAGTATGAATACACACAACTTTCAGGATGAAGATACCCACAGACTTTGACTCAGAACAAATACTCCAAAAGCTCTCTCGAGTATTGTACTGAGATGAACTTGAGAAACACCCAAATCCATATATTCATTCAATCCATTCCCATAATGTGATGGTGAACAGATGTGAACAGATTTTTGTAACCACATGACTGATACATGGAGACACACACACACACACACTTGCCCTGTTCTCTAAATGAAATCCAAAGCAACACACACAAACAAATTAACGCACAAAAGAACTGTAGATTAAAAATAAATAACACAGGCGGCATTCATAAGTATAAAAGCTATTAATATTTCAAATGTTATCTTTGTGTTTAGCTTTTCCATTCTTAAATACTTAATACTGTGATCCCCTTAATTTGGCAACAAGCTCCCTGAGAGTAATATCTTTTATTATGCATCATTTCAAATCCCAGAAGGAGTAACAAAAATTGTGGGATACAAAAGTTGTAATGTGAGTACAATTAAGGATAAATTGTGCAATTACAGCTCAAACATTAAAAAGCTTGTTGTGAAAAAAAAACACCCTGGCTTCGCTAAAAATGGGAACATCTTGGTTGTGCTTTAGAGAAAGCATTCACAAAAGGAGCCTTTTGATTATGTTATTGGCCAGTAATAATGGCAAAGACTGAACCAAAGCTCTTTTAGAGTCCAAACTCTTGTACAGCGCACTGGCATAAACATACAGTTGCTATAATAAAGGAATGAGGGGGTTTGATATTTCAAAATGCAGGCATTTCCAAGAACTCCTGGCCAAGATTAGATAGAGATGCATTTGATTTTCCTGGCTGGACAAATATGAAATCAAACACTTCACACTTTCTTGAAACTCATATTTTGTGGGTTCAAAAGTACCAAAATGAGATGTGGTGACACACAGTAGAGTCCTTAATAACTACCACCCTGAACCTTGTGTTGTATTTATGTACTGCAGTACATGCTGATGGTATTGTAATCTGTTTACATAGTGGCTTAAATATCAGAGTACAAGATCTAGAGGTTTAGAAATAAATCAGCCAATGTCAGCCAAGGGGTTTTCAAGAGGATTTTCAAGAGTCAAACAAACTCAGCTCTCAGTCAGCTCAGTCTTCTGCTGAATTTGCTGAAGCTGTTCAGGTGAAATAATAATAATAATAAAAAATAAAGTTTTATAAGGTTTTTAATTCATATGCAAAATAAAACATTTAAGGATAAACCTCATCGAGAGATTTACTCATTATAATATTATTATTATCCATACATTATCTATTCCTGCTTTATCCTGACACACAGGGGTTGCAGGGGGTGCTATCTTGGGCGAGAGGCAGGGTACACTCTGGACTGGATGCCAGTCAGTCACAGAAGGCTGACATAGAGAGACAAACCACTCACATTCACACCTAGGGGTAATTTAGAGTCACCAGTTAACCTGGAGTACCCAGAGAGAACCCATGCAGGCACAGGGAGAACATGCAAACTCCAAATGCAAAAAGACTGACTGACACAGAATATAATCCAGAGCAAGAAATAACTGATGTGAAAACAAGCGTAACGTGCCATAAATGCAATGCATACATTTGCAAGGTGCATGCAACAATCTGCACATTTTGTCCAACATGTGCATGAGAAAAAACACCACTGAAGTTTGAGTTAACTCCACCAAGTTTAGAAGCCTGATTTTATATCAGATTTCAGTTTTTTTCTGTTATCAGAAAAAACACTGATAGACTGATGAACATTATAATGTCATGGTTCTTGTTAGTTGTTGTGGTAACTTCGGCTTTGAAAAAGACCACTCGACAACTTGCTGTTGCTCATATGAGCTTTATCTATAACTTGCAAAAGGCATTCTCTTGTACACCTGAGGCTCACACTGCTCAAAATGTGAAACACATAGGCAAAACAACGCGAGAGGGAAAACACGGGAAAAAGCATCTCTTGCACAGCAAACAGCTACCCCCCAGCAGAGTATAAGTAGTTAAACCATTTTATAGTGCTCATATTACAACAGTTGTTCTTTAATGTATTAAGATATTGATCTTGGAATATTGTGAAATTGTTAAGTGTAGTGTTGAGATAATTTCCTTTGTACACAAATAAAATCTTCCCGGTCACTTTTGACCAGGAACACAAAAGGTGTTACTTTATGTGACTGTTTAAAAATTTTAAATGGTTTCAAAACAAATGTCGTTGGTAACTTTGACCCAAAGTAGTCTGTGATAAACAGTATTCTATGTTTCATCTGATTATTTCTTAAAGTCAAAATAATCCAGAAATTATGTTTTTATTAGAACTCGAATTCAAGATGTATAAGCTCAGATCTATGAGGCACAAGAAATAGTGATAAAATATGTATTATTACAGTTTTTATGATGAGTCTTAATGGAACGGTCATTTTTGACCGGGAACACAAAATTCGTTTAACATGAAATGAACACAACATGAGGGTTAATGGATCAAAGTAAAGCTTAAAATAAAGTCCATTTGTGACCGGTGGACAGTTTAACCAGTCACTCTCTGATAATGTTTTCACATAAGGTATTTTTAGGGGCTGCAGAGATGAGTATCTGGTATTTTACAGAGAAAAAAAAAATCTAATAAATATAGAAAGGAGAGAAAAAAACAAACAAAAAAAGCACAAGTTTGTGTAACAGTATATTTCTCCATCCCTGTGGTCTTAGCAACCAAAGATTAAGAGCAGTGATTTATTTTTAGAAGATAAATAAATGCACAGAAATCTGGTATAATTGTGTAAAACCAGAAACCATGCTCCCTTGCCAGAACAATGATTGACACTACGCAGTATCCTGACCTCCCCTGCACCAGCCCTGCATCACTGAGATTCAAAGAAAACCAGGAGCCACAGTTGGAAAGAAGGGTCATCAGATGAGCTGCAGCTGCCATCTCATCAGCTCACACAAACATCAACTCTGCTTTGTCAGAGGCAGAAAAGGTCACTGGAAACAACACCGGAGGCTTCTTGAGGTAACACTTTCGCTCCCGCGTGCTTTCTCCACCTCTCTGCTATCTTTTGATTTTGACTCTGAAAGACCTCCTTGGCTACGTTGTGACTGTTTGGAGCCATCTGTGTACTAATCACTCATCCCAGGCTGATTTTTTTTGGTCCTGGGATATCACCTCTTCCCCCCCTTCTATGCTCAGTTTCTTGGCCTATGAATTTATTTCCACTGCCATTACAGATTCCTTCTATGTGAGCAGTGTGAATAGCATATGTACACACAGGTCACGCAAGCGACCTACAAGTTGAAGACAAATTAAAATGAACACTCCACAACACATTGCAATTTGACTTTAGTATTATATTATATTTAACTATATAGTCGCAAATAATTGTACTCATGCATTAGGTTAGAAATTCTTATAATAATAATTTAGAAAGTGGACAGACATACTCTTTGATTACAAATGATTGTCATTAAGTATTGTCATGGTTTAGTTCAGATAAGGTCTTACTCACACAGGATGTGTCGTTACCCTCCATCCTCCTCAGGATGTTAAAAACACAGTGAACTGGATGGGACTGTAATGAGGAGCCACAACAAGAATTAAATGATCAGTGAACAAATGTACTTGGCTGTTGGTGAGAAAAAATGACTCAGTTATTAACATCAGGACTCTGGAGGTCAGAGTGGCTGTCATAAATATCACTAACTTAAGGAGCCAGCATACATCAGAACAACTCATCAGATGCTTGAATATGATAAAAAATAAAAAATAAAAAAACCCTCCTCATATCGTTCTGTAACTTTCCAAAACTCACAATCGAACATTCACACCCACTTCACTCCGTGATTGGCCAGCTGTGTGTAGATGAGAAAGGAACCAAGGAGTGAACGTGTCTCTCTCTTTGTAGCTCAATTTCTTCATTTGTTACACAACGATTTGTGGCACTTTTCATGTGAACAAGTGCAACACTGTGAAAGCCTTCCAGGGGAGACTGTCTAAAAATGTGTGCTATCTCAATATTTATAGTAACAATACATTACTTTGTATTATCTGCGTAGTTTGGGTCAGATTCTGCATGTATGTATCTTCCACATGAACAGATCCACGTCTACATTCTCTGAGCTCAAAACCATCCCACCACCATGAAGTAGTTCATCCACATCTGTCTCTGTCTCTGATAAAACACTCCTTTGTTGAAACTACTTGCTCTTTTAGTCAGGATCTGTGCTCCTCTGTATTCTGTACTCTGCCCTCCACTGCTGTCACAAGCCATTTTCCCCATAGGAACTATTTTTGTGTAACGTTATTGTCCTGGCTTCTGTTCAGCTCATTCGCTCACAGCTGCCTATGCCACCTGATGATCAAGAAATCTGCAAACAGTGGTTTTACAGTCAACTGTAAAAGTAGTGCATTTATCATGCCTAAGGCAGAGCTAATCTAGGATACATGTGATCAGCGCTGTATAAAGTCACTGCTGTGTAATCTGGTGGGGAATACAAGAGTGTTCATTTTTTTCTTGAATGTAGGTTAGTGTTAGCCAACTTATGGCTCATAAGTACATCTCATTACTGCATGACTCAGTGTAATATCTACTGGCTGAAACGAGTTGTGATTAGGGATGGGAATTGATAAGATTTCATTTATACCACAGATTTTCACTGTCAATGCAACAGTTTTATTATCTTGTCTGAAGATGCTGCAATTGCACAGCATTCAGGTTCATTTAGGTTTTCAGAGTTAAAGGAAAAAAGCCTGCTAAGCCTGCCTGCGTGGCACTAAAGTTATTATAACATAGGATATTTACCCTCTGTAATAGACATGCTGTTTGTTGCTTTTTTGTTGTTGTAAACTTAGTGCAACTCATTCAAAGAATAGTTGGGCAAGTGAGTGAGTGAAGAAAGTTTTGTTGTGAAGTTATTGGGAGCTAGTTTTCGCCCTTGTTGTCTGACTCCTGTTTTGCAACGTGCAACTGTCGACAAAACATGGCGGCATCGATAAAAGGAATTGATAAGCTGAGAGGCATATGAGTCTAGTGGATCAACTATTTGGAACCAGCTCTCAAGGCCCATCCCTAGTTGTGATGCAGTTTGTGTCAAAAGAGTACAGTTACTCATACATACTAGGTGTACTGACTTCTGATTTCTCTGGCCAAGAGGGCTACGGTTTCTGTGAATATCCTACATCAAATCACAAGAAGAAGTGAGAGCCATAAAATATAACAGGCCTAGCTTTACTCTCATACATTTTAAACAAGACTGTTCTCTCCAGAAAAACATAAAAAAGACCTATTTTTGTCATTTATGAGGACGAGTACTTGAATCGATAGTGCTCTTGAAACTGAACTAGTGGTCACTATCTGCATTTGCCATTTCAAGTCACAAACTCTCTCACCAAACAAAATGAGCAGCTTCTTCATTTGCAGTGTTCCACTTCACAGGTTGAGATGAGGGCATTTCACGTTAGTGGTGCAATTACACTAAAGAGCTATGTTATATTGTATCATGGTATCATCCATGTTTTTCATCAATTAACCTTGTACACTTTTGGCTTCGTCAGCAGGAATTAACTTACCAGATCTCCATGTTACTAAAAATGTTTTATTGTATGTTCAGACCATGAAAGCATTACGGCACACCTGTTTTGATGCAATTAGCAATGAAACTGTAAGGCTCTTGTCTGTGTGAGGCTACTATGGGTTATAACCACATTACTGATTTCCATTAGCTATGCAAAATAATATTAAAAGCACCCTTTCAAGATGAATTCAGTCTTTGCATTTTAATATCCAAATGTCATATCAGGTCTTTTAAAAACATATTATTTGTTAGATAAGCAGTGATAAAATGGCTTCATGAAAGGAACTTTTCAGGAAGTGATATCAGGCTTTGGTGATGATGAACTAGACATTCAAAATATTCCCTCTCTGCACAGCACTTGGTTCCTAATATAGAAATTATTGGTGGAAACTCTCAAATAAACACACATACACAATAAGATTAGTACTCACACACACTGCTGGCTGGTTTGTTCCTCTTCCTTGTAAAAACATTCTGTCAAACAGTTTGTCTTGAAACAAGCCACGGAGGAGAATGAAACGTGATGATGTTCAATTTTCACTTTCTATAACAACCAGCTTGCCGTCCTAATAGCTGCTCAGATTCTGACCCAGACCCAAACGTAAAATTACATAAAAACTGGGCCCTGGAGGTAATGTGAATCCAAAATGGAGTTTTTACGGTGTGTTGGGACTTTATTGTCGTAAGCTGCCATTAATTTTCATTGCCAACAACCATTTGAAGGCACTTTAGTTTTCAGATTTTACATGCCAGTGGCCTGGTTGGGTTGGATGAGCAGGATGTGTGCAACTCATGAGAGATTTGACCATTTTTAGCTCAGTCATTAATCCAGTGCAGTGCGTTGCTCTGGTGAATTGTGATTGAAAGATTTAACAAACCATATGAAGGAAATTGTCTTGTCATGCCGGAGCACTGCTATTGTGAGCCTGCAATATTGCCTGGCAGAACTGCGGTCGCACTCAATATTTGTGCATTTTAAGAAACTCATAAATTTACACTGTTAATCTTTTACAAAGTTACAAATTTCACATTGTCAGCTCTAAAAAATGAGTCAAACTTTCCATTTATATTTTTGAACATCATGAGACCTGTCGCTGTAAAGCCTACAGCAGAGATGGAAGGATTTATGAGGCAGCAGCGAGCTGTAGAGTCACTTTATTAGCTGGCAGCCGTCTTTTGTGGGCAGGTGCTCAGCCATGTTTTTACTGCCTTTGCTCTCCTCCTCCTGCTCCTCCTCCTCCATCCCTCATCATTCTGGCGAATCCTTGAGTCTTCATCAAGGACAATGGTAAGTCCCTCTTACTTGTGAGTGCACCTGCATATACACATGCACAGATGCAAAAGATGCTTGTATGTCTCTGACTTTCATCAGAGCTGTGTTTCGAAAAGATTTAAAAGACCAGCAATAGAAGTCAGCTTGAGTGAAACCAGACTCTCACAAAGACACACGGGTTGTTGAAAATGATTCATCAGATCGTCAGATCTTACACATGCTGAATCATCATCTTTTTCTAGTTTTACCTAAGACAAATATGTGATGCTGGGAGAGAGCATCATTACTGGATCAGTGACAGATTTCCTCAGTTGATTACTTTTTGAATTTCTGAATGTGAAAAATTAAGTATGGAAAAAGTACAATCAAATTAGATCCAATAGTACCTCACAGTCTGGGCTAGTTAAGGTTATGGGATGCTGATTCACAATGGGGATGTTGTAATACAGTTACAGTAAATCTTGACTCAGCATTAGCATTCTGTGATTCAAATCATGCATTGTATTAAATGATAAAAAGGGTGCATATAAAGTTGTCTTTCAGCCCCGTTCACTTAATTAAAGGGACACTTTTAAAAGGAAATTAACATGAGATGAACTGTAAATAGTAAATCATGGAGCTAAAACTTTATACCCGAGAAAGCAGAAAGGACACTCATCACCCTGTTAGTTTATTGCCAAATGAGGTGGTAGGTGTTTCTGTACACTCTCAATTGTCTGTGGACAAGAAGCAATATAAGAGTTATGACTCCGCTTGGTGGGTCAGCTTCTCAGTCGTAGTTAGTTGAAATATTTATGGTCTCCAAGAGAGTTCGCCTTGCACACCTAATGAGCACATAGAATAATGAACACAGTTCAATAATAAATAGCAAGAGAAGGAAAAAAAACTCGCCGTTTTTAATTACGTTATGATCGCACTTGACATATTTTCATTGCTGTCTACTTAAACTGATTGATGTATGGCATCGTATATATCACCAGTGAAGAGTGGGAGAGAGAGAAGACAGGAGAAATGGACTTTGGCGTGTGATATTCTTTAATGAACAGCATCTTGCAAACACAACACAAAGACTAACTATTTTTTACACTGTTTATCATGTTTGTAGGCCTCAGAGGTGCAACCAATACTATACTATAAGCAGACCTTTGTTTTTAACCAGTACTGTAACAATTTTTCCTTGTGGGCTTAATTTGGGCAAATTATCCCCTACCCCTTCACCCATAGACACCAACAAAGTCCATCACCAGGATCTACTTTGGGGTTTTGATCCAATAGAGTTTCATACATTGGCCAACTTAAATCACGGCCACGTAGAGGACCATCAAGCAATTAATGACAAAAAGTCTGAAATATTTTTAATTTTTAACATTTGTACATGACTGAAGTAGTTCATCATTACTGGGCCCTCAAGCTCAGTTGTATAGTCCAACATTCATGTCACAAAAGCAGGGCAGGTATTGGTATGCAAAAGCATTCACTGTGTAGCTGTTGGTCAACAAAATAGCAAATAGCCTTGACCAGAGAATTCTGCAACGTACAATGAGCCTTGAGCAATGACCACAAAAAACTACTCTCGCAGAGAAGCCTCCTGCAGCCTGACACACAAGGCAGTGAGCAATCAAAATATTTCCATAACCAGTAAGTCATCTGTTGGTGGTAGAACAGGAGGTCATATGTTTCAAATAGATTGCCGAGACTTACTCATAGTTTGTGTAAACATAAACAGATTTGTATTGCCTGGTTGGTAGCCTATTGATTTGAGCTTTTAGGACATTCTCAGCTTACTGATAAAATGAGAGAGAGAGAGAGAGAGAGAGAGAGAGAGAGAGTGGAGATTAAGCAGATCCAGCAAACTTTCCTCCTCGATCTACAAAGTACTTGAAAGTCCCCCGGTGGGCCGGTATGAGCACAAGGTAAGACATAACAAGACTTTTTGTGTTACCTCCCCCTGTCTGGTCCTTGTAAACCATGTGAGGATGTGTTAGCCAAATGGGCCCCACTGGCTGTCTCCGGGGGGTCAGTTTGCTAAGTAGTAAACCTGTGTTCTGTCAGGTGTCATTAAGGTCCAGCAGGACTCTGAGGGGACCTGTCACGACTAGGAGTAATGGATGTCTTCTTCGCTGATTGCTAGCAGGGATGGAGTCAGCACAACCAGCAAATTAGAAGTGACATCTTGATGGAGGCAAAGCAGGAAGCACAGCTGGTCACACAAGTTAGATGGAGGAGGGGAGCCTGGAAAGAAGAAAATAAATGAAGGCGATAGATGGATCCAAACACAGGCGGAGTACATCAGAAAGTCTGGCAAAGGGTTTAAAATTGGGTATGTACCATGACAATTTAATATTTGCCATCTTGAACACTAACACCAGAGGGCTGCCCAGCACAGTCTCCTACTGATTAGCTCTCATGGAACTGCTGGGGGTCAGGTGCTTTCCTCTGGGTTGCCTTTAAAGAAGCTTGTGAGGAAAAGAGGAGCATCACTGGTCCACCTTTCCTTTTTAAATGGATGATCAGCATAATTAAACTGTGACTGAATCGCTGTCATCCTTGAAATGATGGGTTTGTTGGGATGCTCTTGTGAGAACCTAGAGACATGAGAAATGACGTCTCTCAGGTTCATTACACATCATAATCAGTGTTGGAGGGCGGCAACAGTGCTGCAGTGGGCATGGGTTTTACTGTGGCCTTGACGCATCAACAACAACCAACAAAGCAACAATCACAGCAACATCCTCAATCACTCCAGGCTATGTAATAACACACAGGGAAAACAACATCAAGGGAATCAGTCTGTGTCACTCAGCAGCCTCGAGGCGAGATGGGCACAGGAGCTGACATTATGAAATGGATTAGATTTGAGACCAATTAAAAATGAATTGCTCGAAATGAGCGCTGACCCTCGCCGAATTGGATGCCAGTGATCTCATTAGGCTGGTCTCTCACTCAGTGCGAGCTGGAGAACAGGCCCGCCTGACACACTGTCAGAGAGGGAGAAAACCCAAAGGGCTCCTGCCTGCAATGGGCTGAGAATTATGTCTCCTCAAGATATGTGGCACGTGTGCTACATAGTGTATGTGTTTGTGTGGGTGGACCTTGGGTGCATGAACGTGCGTTTTTGAGTGTGGGCAAGTGTGAATGAGTGTATTTCCCAATATGTATTTTGTGTACGAAGCTACTGTAGGTGTTTATTCAGTAGCCTGTGTGTATACGTAATGTGGTACCATATGAGTGTGCATGTATTTGCATATTTGTGTATGTAAACATGTCTGAAAAATAGATTTACATAGTTAAAGGTGAGTATGTCATACATGTGTCATACATGTATGTACTGTATGTGTGTGTATGTATGTGCAAGGTGTAAAACAAGGTGACTGTATCTGCAGCTGTTTATTTCACTAAAATATTGATAGAAATGCATTTGACTTGTTCAGTTGTTTTCTACTGTCATTTAAACTTCTCATATGTATACACACTGTATATTGGCAGCCCATAAAATATAGATTTCAATAACTTCCATAACATTTCTAAGGAAATAATGAAGTATGATTTGTATTTGAACCCTCCCTACAAGTGATGGAAATCTAAATAGAAGCTGGGTGTTTGTTTTACAGTTGTAAAATACAAGTCAGAATTACATTTGGTTATACTGCATTATATATTTTTCTAAACTGGAGCAAAGGCTGTGTGGCATGGGTTACCTCTGAAATCTGATTAGTGATAGGTGCCCCATTATCCTAAATTATGATTGTCTGTCTCCCTGGTCAGAAGTGGGACCATAGTTTGTGTTTTCTTGTTGAAAAGTAGATTTACAGTTGTGCAGAATTTTGTTGATAAAATATTTTGCACACACAAGCCTATTGTTAATTTAGCTGGTTACACTGTGACTGCATTTTTTGCCATCTATATGTAGCCTGCATGTGGGAAACAATTTATTTTTGAGGATAAAAGTATAAAAGCTCTATATTACATTTGTGTCTCCTGTATTGTGACTGGTAGGTCCATTTGGGTACATTTTACACACAGGAACATACGAAATTTTAAGATGCTGTAAGTAATTAAAGTAGGTAAGTAGGTATGAATAGTGGAGACAGACATGGTAAACTAAAGCATTTCCGACCTGTGTGTGTGTGTTTGTGTGAGAGCCCACACATTTGTTCTACCCCTGCATAAGTCAGTGCCCACTTGGGACACCCCACTCACTACTAAACTGGAGATTGTGTTGGAGGAGGCCAACGAGAATGTAAAGTTGGACGGCAGTTTCTGTGATAAGAAAAAAAAGCTCAAAAAACAAAACAAAACAAAAAGGGCGAGAGAGGAAGAGAAAGCTATTGACAAAAATCTGAAATGCTCTCTTAGTTTTTTGCATATTGAAATATGTATAAAAACACTCCTACTTTGAATGGACACAGTAAAAGGACAGAATGAAAGCATAGCCCTGCACAGTATTAGAGTTTCCCAGTTCTCTTCAGTAACTTCCAAGTCTCTCATCTGTGTTCTCCTCTTTATTATCACCAAGCCAATCCTCTCCCAGTATCCTCAGTCCGAGTCGTGAGCAATTAGCATCTTGCCATCTCGGCAGACTGTATTTTGATTGGTCATTAAGCGTCCTGAGGCCTTCATTAGCGACAGTGCCTTTATCACAGAGAGAAGAAAAGAAATTAAAAAAAGAGGCTCAGAGGATGAGGAAAGTCTCCACTGTACAGATGATAATAGATCTGGAAAGAAAAAGTCAAGTGAGTGATGGATGAATCATAAAGTATGTCTGGTATTTAGCCTGTCTCCGTCTATGCTCTGGTGACACTCTGATCTCAGGGTCCGGGGGTTCACTGCGTGGCTCCCTCCTTAATGGGTACCCTCACTTAGAGAGAACACGCTGTGAAAGTTTGATTAGTCACTGAATTGAGTGGCTACATGTCTTTGAAAGAAAAATCCACCCAAAGTAAAAAAGAAAGTCATATATCCGCAAGCAATTTCATGAAAAATGTGAGAGGATTCATTCAGAGAAAACACTGAATACTTTCAAAATAAAACAGAGAATTGGTATTTTGAATGGTGTGGCAATGAAACTTGCTACTCTGTTTATAGGAAAGGTTTGTCCAGACTGATTCCAAATAACAACATGCTAATTTTATTTTGGGGTGGATTTTATCCCCAAAGATTTGTCCGGTTAAGACCATCTGGAGTTCCCTGTGGGTTTTTCTTGTGAGTCTGGGACTGATAGACATGTCTGTGCCTCCTGGGAACGCTCTTAATGCACTTCCAAGGTCATCTGCTCACGCTCTAAGTAGCACAGAGTGGCAACAAGGCCTGACAGCATCACTGGCCCAACGGAACCTGCCTACGATGGTCCCTGCTCTGGGAAGCGTGGGGCCATTAAAAATGGATAGATCAATATATAAGAATACACGCACCTCTGGCCGTCTATGGTAATTCAGAGAGCAAGGGGAGCAGCAAAGGATAACAGAGCGCAGACGAGATGAAGGACAAGGCAGTGAAAGAGGAGTTTATCAGGGGAGAGGTGACAGGAGGGAAAGGGGAGGGAGGGAAATGAAGGGAAATACTAAGAAAAGAGGACGAGTGGGATGGTTTAACACATCACCAACTTCAACCGTGTACAAAGGCAGTCAAAATCTCTGCCAATAACATTTTGTCACCCAGTTTTACTGCCTCCTTTGCAGGATCCCTCCCTTGGTTATAACCTAACCTTTACTCTCAGGGACTGTACTTGTCTTAGATCGCTGACAACAACTGATCAATTAAATTAACATTCAACTAGTGTTGGGCTCTATATAGTTAAAGCTGGCCATCATTTCCAACTGGCCATCGTCAGCCCAACAACCAGCCTTTGCCATATATATTTGCTAAGGTGTGTGTGCATGATGTGTTCAGGGGCAGCGGAGCCCCCCACTAACCGCATTTCATTTAAAAATCATGGAAGAGCTAGCTGCAAATAATAATACCATCTGGGATTATTTAGGTTTTAATCATGCAGAGCAAAGCAAGCCCGTGCTGGTTTTTCAACTCTCAGCTGTTCCAGAAATGTTGATGAGTGATTTACAAATATTTCTGAGCGCTGAATCCTCAATTGCTAAACACAAAGGTGGCATCACTGAGCCCCTGTAGTACCTGGCTGCAGTGGGCCGACCCTGGCCAAATACCAAGGAAGGACGTGCTGAACTCGCCAGGTACAACGTGCACCATTATAAAGAGAAATGACTTTGTTTAGGTGTCTCTTTTCTCCACACACACCATAGAATACACATTTCTGACTGTTCTCCAGGCTACAGGAGAAATATGCTCATAATTTCCCAAAAAATGTCTAAGGGTTAGGGTTAGAAAATCAACCTGGCGATGCACTCGCCGATATATTCATCCTATCACCCAACCCTACCTTTCAACCGAATTGAACAATTTTACGAACGCTGCAGCTTGAAACATGAAAATTCTGCTTGTTGTTGCGTTGATGGTGGGATAAAGTAAGGGGCTACACTTTGCAAACTTTTTGATGAATATTTTGAGCAATTTAAACCCATTTAGTTTGGGATTCAGAATTAAATTATGCAATTATGTTTTGGTGTGACTGGAAAGACAAAGCAGCCCAGATATGCTGGGACCTTGGGTTCACAACACTGACTGGTCTCTTTAGCAGTGTTTCTAGGTTGAGTATTTAGTAGCACTCACATACTTAACTCCCAGAGGAAGAGCATGATTGATAATAATGGCACTGACCCCATTGTTTCTGAAAGCTGAAAAATGTATAAAGCTTCTGTGTGTTGCAGCAGTAGATTATCTTGATGTCTATGCTGAATAATTGTGAGAGCAATGATGCTAACTTACCAATATCATGATGCCAGTTTTTGTTAATAAGTGATGAATTACTTAAAATTATTTGCACTTTTGAAGAGTGTTCTTTAAAGGCCCAAACTGGATATCAGGAGAAATAATAACATTGCAATTAAATAATTCAAATTCTAATTTATACCTCTTATGTAGGTGTTAATATGCTATCCTGGCAAAAAAAAATTGTGAATACAAATTTAACTAATTAGAACTTTCATAATTAAGTATTTTTCTACATCCACTGCTGGTCTTACATTTGAATGTCTACACTTTGTACAAAGATGAATCATCTAACTGTTAGAAAATGAATGCAAAACAAATAATTAGCGGTAACATGCAGCTCTTGTATCATAAACTTAGATTTTAAATGTGACTGTTTCCAAGGTGGGTTTGATACTTCAGCTATTAATCATCTGGGTGATGCTATCCTATTAGAGGAGAACATTATTGACTTTATAATGTTTTAAACTCAGTCAGATATTGTATGTTTAGAAGAGATGGTCTGAGTTATAAGCACCAAAACGTTTAACAAAAATGATCACGACTGTGTGTGTCATCTGTGATAGTGATTACTTTACTGTGTGTGTTTAAGAAATGATAAATAGTGGAAAACAGAAGACTCTATTTGGATTCTGTGTGTTTGTGTGCGTGTGTGTGTGTCAGCAATTAGCCAGCCTAAAGCTTTCTTAAACCCTTGTTGTTGTTTTGTCAAAGTTGACCATTAAACAGATCAATTTCCATTTATTGGTTTGTTCCATTGGGCTGTGACCTATAAACACACACATAAACACACACACACACACACACACACACACACACACACACACACACACACACACACACACACACTTTCGCAAGAGACACAAATACATTGACACTCTGACACTTTGTTATACACTTTCATTTGGCCCTGGATGTTGTGTAGGTTAGTAAATTTGTGTTTGTGTGTTTATTCAGAGATAAATAAACATGACCAGCTTACACAAAATGTGATCTAAAGCATACTCGAACAATCAGTTCATTAAAGCGTGGGCTCAAAAACCACCTGCTGTTTGCAGAAAAATAAAACAAAATCTAAAATATGTATACAAAATACACTACCCTCTGAAAATATGCTTTTTATACTTTAAATTGCCAATCTGGTTGCAATTTTAATTTCTCCCATGTTACATTTTGGCCTGACGATGATGCTGAAGTCATTATCACTTGGTCACTAAAAAATAAGGACCTCTCTGAAGATCATGAATATCCACAGCGAGCAGGAGAGATCTCTTGAACCAGCGTTGAACCAGCTAACATCGGTATACTTTATACTAAACTTGACAGAGCAAAAACATTCAGTTAAGCAAAATAAAATGAGCTGACAAAAGAACAAAGCAACAAAAAGCCACATTGTCATGTCAGTAGAACCTTTGACAGTGCAAAGCACATACAGGATTTTGATCAGTGCTTTTGATCAGTGCTTTGTACTTTTCATCAGTATTGTTACCTTTGCTACTTTAAATGCATTTTGCTTTATACGTTAATATTATTGTTGTAAGTGATGACACATTTTGGAGAAACTAAAGAGGATTCAAAAAGTCGTAATATTGATCATCTGCATTTTGATCATATGCAAAAAATGTAAAGACATGGATAATATCTGATGAAGCTCTTTTGTCACAGATGTGTCAGATGTAGTCATATTTTCATTTCTAGTCTTCTGCCCATTTTATTCCAATTCATAGATGCTGCCCCTATGCTGACCTCTGTGTCTCATAGTGACTAAAGAAAACACATCTTTCAGATTATTCAGGTCTCTTTAAATGTAAAATGTAATGTAAGAAAAGCTCAGTAGAACTAATGCGTATCATCTCATGAATTGTAGGTGGAGTCTCCAGAACTAGTCAGAGGAAGCGGTAATAGTCATTTTACATTTTTATGAAAATAAATATTCCTTGCTAGTTCATGAATAACTTGCCCCGTATTAATAGTCAGTAAAAGATAAATTAACATATCAGTCAGAAGGCCCAGTGAGATTTTTTGACTAGCCGTGGTGTTGAAGTGTGGTGGGAGGAAAAAAAAACCTCTTTTCCCTCAGTCATATTCTTTTCTTAATGATCTTGTCAAAATCTCTATTTGCTTGCCTGCTCTGAACTTTGACCAGCTGGGTCAATTTGCATGTGAATTATTAAATATATTCCCAAGTAATTATAATTTCATGACAAAGGCCAAGTGGTACTGGGCTAAATAACAAAGATGTCCTTACCAGACACACACTTCGTTCACCCATCAGACAGAAAGACAAAGACAGGCACAATCAAATGAAACCCTTGAAATATACCTAAAAGAAATGAGTCAAGTTCTCACCAGTTTGTGGTTGGGAAACATCCATTCAGTGGTGAAATCTACATTAGCTCTGTACGTATCATCTGGAAGTCTTTGACACTCCATTTCATTATGTTTGTAATTTAAGTCTCTGTAACTTCTTTAATGATCCACTATTTGTGATTTCGACAAGACATTGTCTTTTTGTACAAATAACTCAAAGCCCCGTACAAGTGTTTAATCTTTTACTGCAATGCAAAATTGTTACAAAAATACCATCCCATCATACCATCGCTCAGAGGAGTCTTGTATGACACTGGGAGAATTGTGTCCGAAAAAACAAAGGACACAATATTCTACACTATTGGCACCAATATGTCTTCTTCTAGAAAGGAATCCCACTGAGTTTAGTTGTAGAAATGGTGTGGCACAGCAGTGAAATAATACATCTTTAAACCCCACGCAGCGATAGAGATGGACAGGTAAGTGACATTAAATCAGCCCAACGCCCATATAATAATGACATATGAAGACAACTTATACCAATCAATTTCAAACACAGTCTCTCAAACCTCTGTGACTTGTGACACGATGAATCTGTTGCCCCTGAGCATAGTTGCAGACGCATTACATTTCATCATGTTCTTCCTTTGACTGTATTCTGTTTGTTTTACAAGTCATCTGTGTCCCTGTAGAACAAGAATGAGGGAAAACACTGTCTAATCTAAATCCTCTGAGTAACAGAGCTATTGCCAAACCGCTGCAACCCTCTCATATATTATTACCTGAGCTTCGAAAATCAGATGAAAGATGGTATTGTGTGCAAGTGTGCATAAAATATATTTTTAAGACACACAATTACAGCAGGAAATCTTGAAAAAAGAAGAGCACCTATGGAAATGATAGTGCCTAATTTGAGACTTGCTGTTCATGGCACCATTTAAAGTAGGACATAGAGTAAGCGACATGACTTCACACCCACAGTTCTGTGGAGATGCTTCAAATAAAGTCATTGGCTTCCAACTCAGAGACACGGAAAGTGAAAAACGTAATTAATACTTGATATGAGGCTTGTAGTTTCTTTTTATGTAAAAGAAAAGAAAAAAAGTTTTTAAGTTTTGTGAAATTACAGTAGTACAGTGGTATACAGAAGTCAGAAATGTGAATAGTAGTACTGCATGTTGCCTACAGTAAAATCAGTTTCCCCACCAAGAAAAGAAATGGATGAAGGAGGCACAGAGGGAAAGGGCTGTAATAGCGTGATGGCAATAACACAATGAAAGGACAAAGCACAATGGATGGGTCTGTTCATGTACCTTCAGGTCTGAGGGTCCTATATCTGTCCAAGGCAAGATTTTATCTACAAGTTTGAAGCACTTGTATGTTGAGTATTTTCCTTTTAAAATAAAACAAATATTTAACTTTTTCACAACTACATGAATCTTACAGCTTTTGTCATAAGTTACTTTTGAGAAGACTTTAAAATTAGCTATGTCTATGTCAACAGTCTATGCATATATGTAACAGTATTTGCAGTCTACTGTAATATGTAATACATGTTATATTAATCACAGGGGCCATTTTTATGCTGAACAAGGACTTTTACTACTAACGGAGTAAAATGGAGTACACCTTTGTACCGTTACTTTTATTTAAGGGACATATATAAAAATATTTAGAATTATGTTTTCACTTGTGTGCAGTCACTTGAAACTAAGAGTCGCTGTATTTTTTAGGCCTTTATCTCTACATAGGGAACAACTACTCTTCCAGAGCCCACCATGTTTCACAGCCATGTTTCTACAATAGCTCAAATTGGACAAACGCCACACTGGAAATGGCGTTTCACATTTTCATACTGAAGTGGCAGCCACTGTACATTCTCCCAATCTACACAGCTGTCCTTTAAGTACACGATCTGAATACTTCTTCCATCACTATTAGTTTCACATTTGAATCATAATTAACTGTAAAATTTGAACATGTTGTGTGGTCTCATGTCAAATTCACTGTTGAGGACAAAAAGGGTTTGTAATGTGTGTATCTATAATTAAAAATTAATTTCACAAAAATGCTGGTGAGGATGTTCTCACCTGTACCTGTACCTATTGCATCACAATCATCCTCACAATAAAGAATGCTCTCTTGGTGATATTTCCATAGCAGACGTTTCTATTGTAATATCCCTGTGGGTTGAAAAATTTCTTTTTCACCTCACCTACCGTGTCTTTTATAAACAGTCAGTAATTCCCTTTGATGATGCCAACACAAAGGTCTCTCTGTCAAAGTACTTACTCTCATTTCTCTGCGGTTTAGATTAACTCATGTTTTGACATCCTCTTGTTGCATAAGGATGATGGTGATGATGATTGTGGCTGTGAGTGCGTGGTACACCACATACTAACAACCTTGGAAAGGGGAAAGCCACCATCATCATCATCCTGACCTTCACAGGGTGAAAATGAAATACAATAGCCTTGATTCTGAGCACACACATGCTATCAAAGCCCATGATCTATTTTGAGTGACATATCATTCATGTGGGACTGTCAATGTGCAGATTGTGGGTGATGCAAGCAGCCTGCAAGAAATGCTTCCAGTCTCATGGTGCAGCTGAAGATGTACAAACAACGTAGTGCACCATTGTGCTTCGCTGTTTGTGTCCATCGTATGTTATTCCCAAAGATTTTACATGGGGCTTAAAGACAAGTTTAGTAAGCACATTGGTAAAACCATTCAAAAATGCCAGTATGTTTATTCAGTCGATCAGCTCAGACTCTTTTTATGATGGTTTAAAGTTATGGGATTTTCAGAAGTATAGCTGCTCTTATTTGCCATACTGTGTCATAAAAATCTAATCTTGTTGGTGTTCCTTATAAAGAACATGTAACACGTCTGCATAAATTGCAATACAGATTTCTGTGGGAAATATTTTTCCCATGCAGATTTAATCACCTTCCCCCTACTGTTTTGTTTCATGACTGACACTGATACATAAAAACATGAGCGGGCACTGTAGCACAATGTGAGGGCATTTTATCGTTGGGTGCTACGCATTAAAAATGGCAAAGAATGGCATTTTTGTCCATCTGTCTGAATCAAACCTAGTAGATAACCTGGCAGCCATCCCAACGTCCAGGGGCGGTGCCTGGGGCAGAAACCTGAATGATTCAGAGGGCTCAGAGCTGGAAACAGGCACAAGGACATGTGGGATTTTACATATTTATTGTGTCAGTCAGAATGATTGTTGGGCTGTTTTCAGGGCACCCAAATTTCCAGTGATACATGTGCCAGTGACACAAAGTGTCCATTCATTTATTCAGGTGTCCCTCCTTTTGGGCTTTTTCATGGCATTAGTTCTCCTCTAATTAAAGTACACAGTCATTTAAGCTCCTCCACATTTTCCACTTCTGATTCAATGAGACTGAGCCTTTTACCTCTCACTGTTAAAGCTTTCTTTCTTTTATTTTACCTCAAATTCCCTGTAAATTAACAAACTGGGATGCCATCAAAGATGAGGCTGCTTGCCCTAAAATCTCATGTATAGTAATTCACCCTGAAGACCAATAAACAAGGTTTTCACATACCACAGTAGCCTTTATTAAATTTATTATCATCACTGAGTGACCGACCTTTGATCAAATCAGGACTGAAGGCCATAAGGTAAGAATGGGAAAGTTGCAGTCAGGGTAGTGCTGGCCTTTTCTTCCATTGAAATGAAGGTAATCAAACATATAGATGCACATAACTTCAGTCTCACAACAACATTTCGTTTGGTTATAATTGCTGTTTATTCACATTTTTACATCATTTAAGCCCAGTGACAGGTAACAAGTCCAGTCACAGCGGATGCAGAAAGGCTCTGCTTCACCACACTGTGCAAAGAACTTCGATTTGGCCAGTTTGTCTTGGCTCTACTTCTCCATCCTCACAGCTCTTTCATGTCTCTTTGGAATTGTACCTGGGTGGAGATAAAAACAAGGAAGAAATTCAAGAGGAGGCACAAGAAGCCCAGACTGGCCACTCCTTAGAGAAAACTGCTCTTGTCCAGGACATGCAGTCCCATTGAACAAATGTGCATCCCCTGACCTTGCGCTTGGCATGCTTGAAAATAGTGATAAACCAAACAGTACCAATAAATATTGTGTGATTTTGTCTGGCTGATATTTGGCTGTCAAATGAGGCAATCTATTTTTATTACTGCTTAACTGATGTCATAAAAATCCCGGGTACTGCAACACCCAGAAGAAGCAGATTTGAAAAAAGCAATTGGCATGTTTTGTGAGCGAAATTTTTCACAATTTACAGGCAAGCTCGGCAGTTTAAATAAAGGAATAACAATTTTAATAATTACATTACAGAAAGGGATTATCAGCTTAGACACAACAGATGGTCCATTATTCACTTTGATAACAGTATCACGAGGGAGACAAAGTTAAACGCTTCATTTTCATTGCATGGAAGTCAGCGAGGTTGAAAAGATAAGCCTACGGGAACAGGCATCTTGATGGTAAACTGCCCGACGTTGCTGCCAGCCATGTATCTGTATGCCAAACACTTAATGTTGGGGTTTGCCCAGAGGTGTGGAAATGCAAAAATAATGAAAGGTTATATCACTAAAGACAGCAGCCGATGTAATGGAGCAGAGAGTGATATAAATATTCGTGGCTGGTCAAGTGATTTCACACTGAACAACACTGCTGTAAATCATATGCAGTGTCTCAGTGAGGAACATCAACAAGGAGGCACTGTGCAAATAAAATAATTTCACTACCCTGATAAGGTTTAGCTTTTCAATTAAATTACAGAAAAATCACTCACCAATTACTCAGATAATGCAAAGTTAATGTATTTCACAAGTATGGAGGCGATCAAAGAAATTCTGTATTATTTTAGTTAGTCTTGTCACACCACTCAGATTAATTATAGTCCACCTGTTCCCTGTCAACCGCTCTTCTAAAAGAGTTTGTTATCTCGTTAAAAGCGACACACACACATTTCTGCAATTGCTTAGGACACAGGCTTTGGGAAAAAATAGCATGAACACACCATGTCCAACCTTAATGGTATTAATGTGTGTAGAAACTTCACACTAACATTAAAGGAATAAAGCCCAGAGGAGATTATTTGATGTTTTTCCTTACCTATTATATTAGCTTATTTTTTATCTTATATTTAACTTTACTCTTTCTAAATTCTATTTATGTGTGTTATTTTCTTTTTATATTGCCTTGTGTTTCTTTTATATTGAGTATTATTAACTTTTATATCATATTGTATTGCCCTGTTGTGGAAAGGTGCTGCACAAATACACTGAATTAGATTAAAATTAAAATGAATAAAAATAAATAAATATTGAAACTTTGGGATTTACCAAAGATTTCTGAAAGAAGAGCTCATTTTGTGGAGCAGAGGCTTTTTTTTGCCCTCTGTGATTTCAGTTTGGTGTTTTTCTATATATTACAATAAATAAACACCTCAGTAGGCTCAAGAGACGATGGAAGAGTAATGGTGTATGTTGAGACATGGGGGGGTGCAAAACTGAACAAGAAAGGATGAGTTTCTGATTAGTTATTTAGGGGGAAATAATAACATTAGCCTTGGTTATGAAGTCATTTATTCAGAAAGATTTTCTGAATGTTCCAGTGTTTTATTATAAACAAGATAAATGTACAGTATATGCTTTAAGTAGCTTATGGACTATGCAAATCTTGATAATGGTAATGAGGTCAGCTCAGCACTTTTTTGACTCACAGAGCAATTGATTGGCATCACAGTGCTTGGATTATGTTGGGGTTTCTTTCTTGTTCTTTTCTGGAACACGAAACTCAATCCCCCCCATCGATACAAATCTACGCGGACAACACTTCTGTTGTGTTGGAAACGGCTGACCCAAAGCTATGCAAGCCAGCTCACCGGCCCGCCCGGCAGGAAGGTTCATGGCTCCATCCCCAAGCTTCTCTCTAATCTCCCAGTAATACAGCTTGAGTCATGATAAAACAGCTCTGATGGAGGCAAATCCTGTTATCCAGGGGAGGGAGGTTGGCGGGGGGGTGGAGGGAGTGGCAGCCTTTGTTACAGGTGGCGGATGAGTTCAAGAAATGAACCCGAGTGTGGATGTTAGGATTAAACACACCAGTACGGCACCTAAGAGGTAACACAAGTGCCGTGTATCTGAATGTCCTTTTTCACACAGGAAAATTGACTTTTTTTGCTGTTTTCTTCACTCTCTCTCTCTCTCTTCTCTCTCTCTCTCTCTCTCACACACACACACACACATTTCACAAGTAAAACCCTAAAAGCAGAGTGGGACACACATTTTGAGGCCAAGGAGGTTGGCTCCTAATGGAAATGCATTTCAGCTGCTGCCACACCTCATCTTCTATATTGCTTTTTCATTGAAAAGAGGGGCTCTTTGACGAGAGGAATACAGTTTTTGTAGGCCTTTGTTCCAACACTCTCATCTCTTAGAAGGACACATTAGCCCTTTATCTTTTAGAGAAATGCTGGCACATTATTTTTCCTTTATCCCATTTCATATTGGTCTCTCGCATTCAGATCTAGTCAAAAGAGATGTGAGGAAGGCTTTATGGGATCCTTTTTTGTGTAACTCGTCTCCTGATAGATGGAAAATGTACAACTTGGAACAGACCCATTTCACAGCATTATTTATTCTTTATTTCCTTTCTGACTAGTGATAATGCTGCAGAAAAATCATGGTGTGGTCCGCTGGTCATAAGGGAAACTATTATATAATATATAAACGCACTATTTACAGTGGCTTTATGTTCTGATTTATGAACAGTATTTCATAATTCACTTTTAAAGAAAAGGTGTCAAAGATGAAGGCCGTCTTAAACTAAAAGTTGTGAGCTAGTGTGGTTAGTCACACTATCACCCAATCAAGTTTTCAGAAATACAGGAAAATACATGAATAAAAAAAAAAAAAGAGTGACAGTCTGGTAAAGAAATTTTTTTTTTAAAAGTTCAAATGTAATAAAACATTTTGATACAACCTAATTAAATCATATTTAAATCTTAAGGACACAACACATTCAAACAGAAAACCTGTAGGTTAATAAAATATTTTATACAAGATTATATACACATAACACACAGTATGTATGTATTTTGTATATTTGGTTATTGCTTTCAACAAATTAAACTTTTTAATAGGGGCACTTTTAAAGAGCAGCAACTTGAGTGGGAAGAACAGTGGCAGCAGATGTAAATTGAAAACAAAGATATGGGTCAGAATGGTAAGTATGCCTATAGGCTTAATGTGCATCTAAGCAACAGACTGACACAATCTCATGATGTTTATTATTACAGCCGCTTTAAATGTATTAACCAATACATCAACCGTCCACATTTTAAAAGGTTTCTTACCTGTGTCAGAAAAAACAGAGAACAGAGACATGTGGATTTAGATACAATCTTATATACTTTTTTGTTAACTTCATGTTCTATTAGGGTAATTTAAATTGAGACTTATTTATAGCTTAATCCTAAACATTTGATATTACATACTGTTTAATTAAACATATATGTATTAATATCTTATCATTTATGTTTGTATAATTTATTTAATTTATCATTTATTTAAGTAGATTTTCTGTAAACTTAAAGCCAGACCAGGTTAGCTTGTCAGAATAAGTTGCCACAGTGACTGAGCTTGAACTACGTTGAATTTGGTAAGTGATGCTGGGTGATAAAAGAAGAATTATGTTTGTAACAAAGGGAAGAATGAAAAAGAAAAAACAAACAAACAAACAAATCAGGGAGGAGACGAAATAAAGATTCCTAATCCAGCCTGATTGCACCGGCTCAGTTAGTTCAGTTTCTGTAGCTGGAGGCCTTTTGATAGCCCATGATTATCTACCCGCCCTGCCATTCACTGACACAGGCTGAAGGCCAACCAATTAGCCTTTGGCCTGCAGAAAGCAATGCTCGGGCTGGTTTTGTTGTGGTGTGGTTATCTATGATAGCTAGCAGCGAAACCCCCACTTACGGTGTCAAGAGGCTGCTCGGTTCTTTTATGTAGCTGGACACCGCTGATGAGCTGTGACTGCTGGAGAGTTATGATTACAAACGCAGAGCAAACAGGATGATAATATGCTTTGTCATTCACTGAGTCCTTCTGTCAGTCAGGTTTATGCTATGCAGAGTATAGAATTGTTAAATCATTCCCTGGGAATCTTTGAAGCAGGATGAATTGACATATTTTCTCACATCCAGTGAGCATGTACTGCAGGCCTGCATTTTCAAAGAGGGAGAGGGGGGGGGGCTGCAATTTGAGAGTTAAACATGTTCAGATGAATCGGTGCAGAAAATGGTTTATTACTTTAATCCAGTTGTGGCACAAAAAAAAAGAAAAGCAGCTTACATCAAACACAATTGTTTGTATCATTTGTGATTTTTATTTTTGCAGTAATCCTGAATCAAATATTGATGCATGCTGTGTTTGTGCGCATCCTGTTTGATGGAGTGAGCTTGAAATGAAAATTTGTCACCTGTTCCATAATCCTTGACAGGAGAGTATATTAAATGTTAATCCCTCACTATTAGAGATGGTGACCGTACCAGAGAGGAGGGGGAGGAGGAGGGGAGGATAAAAGTGGGAGAATGAGATGAAATATTTCACAATATATGACTGAAATCTGAGATAATAAAGAATTGTGATGATTGATTTACTCCACCGTTTTTTTCTTCTTTTTTTTTCGCCTCAATTCATCCACACCATTGCGAATATCATGTTATTAGCTTCCTCTTTTGACTCTGCGTCCACTGAGAATGTCTGAGATTAGTCTTGGATCGGTGCTCAACGTTGCTCCCTTCTGTGGCCAAATTGTATTCACTTGACAGCAGTCGTACAAGTAACGGCACAGAAGAAACAATTAGAGCCATAAAAGCTGATAGCTTGGGGCCCTGCAGACCAACTCTACCATTACAGAGTTATTAGACTTTGAGGGGTGGGAGGGGGGATTTAAATGAAGGCATGAGTTGAGGAGAGGAGATAGAGATGAGGGTTGAAAATCAAGAAGCATGCAGGGAAAAGAGAGAAGAGGCAAGAGAAAATAAAGACGGCATGAGAGGAAACGTGAAGAGAACTGGAGCTAAAAGAAAAGAAGAAACGAGAACAGACGTGAAGTGGGGCTTGTCTAACAGTGGGATATAGTGGGAATATGAGGCAGGTTGGGATGAGGATAACATGACAGATCAAGGGATGAACTAAGGCATCCCACTGAGGCAGCACACAAGTTACTGCAGACAAAGAAGAACAGCTGTTGAGCAACTTGTTTCACATGAAAGCCCCAACAGGACAGAGGATGAGAGGATGGGAAAGTAGAGTGGGGGGAAGCAAGGAGAGGAATGTGTACAATGGACTCTGTAATGTTTATTTTGTTATATTTATTTCATCCAGGTAAATAAAATATGCATTGCAGAATGTATCAGCATGAACACACAGAGTACGACTAAGAGGCCTACATCTCAGACTGTCAGACTTGACATTAACATTATTTAGAGTGTAGGGCATTAAAACCGCACCTGCAGCCACTTCTGCACATCTGCACATACAACAGAGTATGTGACCAAATTAAATACATTCACTCATTAGGCAGCAGATTGTGAGTGGGAAAGTTTAAGGGGGTGCAAAGTAGGGGGCGATTTTGGACTCCACTAGTTCCTGAGTGAAAAGTCCCCTTCATTTTATCCATAGACAGAGTTATGTGACTCACAGTTTGAGATCCTCTCTGACTTGGTTTGGATTGAGACTCTCCCAGTTAAGTCATCAGTGCAAAGTATTAATAACTGTGTTACAAAATATTTGGTTCCTTGATAAAAAGTTGGAGATCTTATTGAGGTTGAAGTCTGCATACTTAAAAACCAAGGTGCATTTTGGCAAGAAACATCCAATTGTAGAATCGCATAAAAATAGTTCTGTGCCGTGCACTGATAGTGGGAGGTGGATGCTAAGGACAAAGGTGTTGAGAAAACTGAAAACAAATTCAATGAAAAAGCATTTTAAATTCACAACAGCGCTGATTCATGACACTGACTGGTTTCTTTTACATAATAAAGCCAGCTAAGGCTCATGGGTGTTGTTTTATTTAGCCCTGTTGCCCAAATTTATCTAAAAAACACAATTTCTCGGGAACAAAGATCAAATCGAAGTAGAGCTGGTGGTCATAATATAAAAAAAGATCTTTACATAAGTTGTCTTCTGTTTCAATGTGAAGTAAGATGAGAATATCATTAAAAGTAAGAAACCTACAACTCCTCCCACTAATAAAACTGTCCTACCATCAAAGAACACTTAATCCCCCCACGAACACACAAGAAAACATTTGCACCATTACATATGACTCTTCTAACGGAGTGGATGATTATTGCTCCACTGGGCTTCAACATAAGAAGCGGCAAGTCAGCCTTCATAATTGAAAAAACCTTCGAGATTGTGCATTGCCTCCAAAGGGTTTGAGATCATCAACTTCTTATATTGAATTCAATCTGGGAGTAATATAGTGCCAACGTGTAGCTTACTCTATTGACCTCATTCACATCATTCTCGGTTTGTAATTTTACTAAAATCCCTGAATGAACAGAATGAACCACAAAGAACCAAAAGGGCTTGTACAGAAAGGTATGATGACAACATTACAGAAGCCATAAAACTTTCGGCCAGTTGTTTAATTTGTCTGTTTCCTTACTTTCCTTACAAAATTTGTCAGGTCTGAGCTATAATCATCAACTCCAAAATCCATACTCTGCGCTATGTGAGCAGATGTTTATTCAAAAATATAATCAGCCGCGACACATTCAGCATTTAAAGTCATAGATTGTGCTTCGGTGATGATCAGCTCAAATCTTTCTATCTATGGGCGTCATGGCAGGTGGCTGAAACTTGTATCAGTTTTCCCTTTTGCCTTGAAATGCATTTAATGTGTGGTCTAATTGGAGCTAAAAGATGGGATGCCATTCCCTTTCACTCCCTCATCAAGCACGCCCTGCTTCCGCTTTTTACAGTATATGCCCACAGCAGCAAGAGACGATCAAGTTCAGGCTTCTTCATCTGTAAATGGAGTGCTGCCGTGACAGCCCTTACCCTGTTGTTCACTCTTCCATATGACACTTCACAGCCTTAATTACAATCCACCGCCTGTTTGTTCAAAAAATCCAGACCTCCCAATCCAGTAAAGTGTAAGGGGAACAAATTGTGATTACTTGATAATAGACACTGTTAGGTCTGCCCAATTAACCATGCACCATTAGCATAAACAAGAGTTTGGCTGACTGTAAATCATACTGGTTTTTGCTAAACTGCTTATTATAATGGAGGACATCATTTGTGCTCCACAGGCAGCGCTATCACCTAAGCAGTCAAATGAAAAAGAAGTGTAGCGTGACAAGAGCTTCTGAATGTACGGGACACAGTACTAAAAGATTTTACTTTACTTTTCAGCTTGTTTAACTTATTTTTGTGTGTGTGCATATTGATTTAGAGCAAAACCCTATCCCTGAATGAGCATAATATAACTATTTGAATAATGGCTTTTGCAGTCACAGAGAACACAATGTGAAATTACAGTAAACGTCTGAAAAATCTGCACACGTTATGAACAACAATGTATCTGTAATCCTGATGTTCCAGTAATTATAAAAAAATTAAAGAAATAACCCCTAAAAACATAGTACAGGAGGATGAGACAAGTGACAGTATCCTTTCTATACTATACTATCATCTTTATCTATCTTAGAAACCAAGCAAAAGGTGGGCTCGTCTGTCTTCTTAGACACAAGTTTTCCCTGATTCTCATCTGTGATATCATTCCTGCTTTCTATTCAACTGATTTATTTTCCATTCAGTGAGAGTTTTACTAGCGCTTACAGTGATCTGTTTAAGACAACTTTTAAGAGATAGCTTTAATGGTTGCGTGCTGCAAAAATGTAAATACAGCATCATGGCATCAAATCTTACAGTGGCCTACAGCAAATGTTTCTTGCAGAACATTAACATAAACTCATATCGTTACTTAGCTAAAGCATCACTAAATGCAACAGTGAACTACTGCACATTACACATTTACAACTGAGGGTAGATGAAGCAGCATCTCCTGACCTAATAAATACAAAAAAGAGAAAAGGCTGCACTATGTAAAGTTAGTAATTATGAGAGCATCATCAGCATAAAAGCATGAAATGTAAATGAAATGTAAATTCAGTAAGTAAATGTAAATTAAGTGAGTAAAAAGGTAATTGAGAATCACTTTTAATTTGATTGTCTTCAAAGAAATGGAAATCATAAAATGTGAAATAACACAGGCACAGAATGCTACTTATAATAGCATCTGTGTCACTCAGGGAATGAAGGAATATTAGATGCTTAATGCTCTTTCTTCCCACTTGTCCTGTTTAGTCAGTGATTGAATAAAGGCATAAGTGGTAGAAAAACAAAAGGGAAGCTTTTCTGTCGTTTACTGTATGATTTAATTTTAAATCTGAAATTTAAATTTTAACTTCTCCTCTTCCATTTCATTTCTACCTTCCTCCATTTGTGTTTAGTTGTCCGTGCAGCTCCTGGTTTCACCTTGCCCTCCGGGACAGTTCTGGGTAGAGCTTATATTAACAATGTTTGGCTCCATCTTTTACTCCCTGTCCTGTATGTGAGCCAAGTCAAAAATAACACCCCTGGATATCTTGTACCTAGGCAAATGCAATATACTTTATATCCAGACATCACTATGCGTGGTGTTAGTAAGTTGACTGTGAAATAGTCATGCTAAACTCAGTATATGAGTTCAAGATTCTACAGTTAATGTTGTAACCAGCCAGCACTGGATATGCAAGTTTCTCCACAGGAGACAAAATCTGCTGCAACAGAGGAATAGATGGATTTTAAATTTATTTATGGAGGCAGCAACAGTGGTTTGTTTGAAATAAATCTAAATCTTTCTCATTGTTTATTGCATTTGTAGGCTCGCACATTTATCAAAAGCTTCAGCAGCGGTATGTTTAGGGCCCGAGTTCTGTTCATCCGTTTTGAGGATGTTAATATCTGGTACACTCTTTCCCTCCGTCTCCTGTTCTCACTCCATCAGCTCACCTGGGCCTTGCTACGTCTGCCTTTTAATTGGCTGTGTTTTAATCCCTGCAGTGAAATTCAACACCTCATTAAAGCCTTTGGCAAAACCTGAATCATTCAATGAAGAACAGGCAATTAAAGGGATGTTGGCCTCCATGCCAACATCCCTTTAATTGCCTGTTTTTCATTGAATGTTCCTGTTGGCTGATTTATTGACTGGCTGAATGTGGTTGGTTGCTTGTCTGTCTCCCATCCGTCCTCTTTTCTGGAGAGGTATTTACATGTCATATCTCTCCAAATGGCCATTTTTGGATGCAAAATGACATCTGGTCGGGTCATGTGGTGTTTTTTTTTCAGAATAGCGGTACACAGTTTAGCACACAAACATTTCTCTGAGTAAATCACTGTGGATTTTAACTTGAGGTAATCAAAGAGCACAGTGGACATAAATCATATATTTCCTGAATTATGTAGATTTAGAAAAGAGACCATATTACCTAATCCATCATCTTCAAATGCAAGGTGAAGCTTAAGAGAAATTCATCCAAATATACCACACAGCAGCCCCCTATAGAATTTGGGTTGAGAACACTTCACCTATTGGGATTTTTTTTCCATCATCATAGAGTCTGAAATTGTGACAATCATTAGGTTTTAGTATTTTCATTACATAGCTGAAACAAAAACCGAGAAACACAGCCACCTGATGAAAGTGGAAAGCTTTTTACCTTCGGGCTTGTTTGCTGTGCCTGTGAGAGCGAGGCTCGCTCTTTAATTTGAGCAGTACCCCGGCAAAGATGATTAATGGAATTCCTATGCACTCGGATCGGTTCTCACAGGTGATTTAAAGGTATAATAATCCTTTACGATATTGCTCTGTGGTTTCCAGGCCATTAAAATAACACCAAATGTGTCAGACGAACACAAGCAGTTCATTTAAAACAGATTGCTGGCCTAGTGTGGGACTGGGACCCAGACACTTGGGAGCTATTGCTAAGGTGTCACTTCTCTGGCTGTGTGCACGGAAGAAAAATGGACAACATTTAGTGTGGTTCATATCTCAAATTTCATTTTATAATCCACACACCTAAATGAAGCATTGCCTATCCAGAGTATCTAACTGGTCTTCAAAGGATGTATGTTTGCGTGTGCTAGCTTTTACAAGGAAAAATGCTTATCCCTGTGAGTTTTTTAAACACATTCCTCTGCGCAACCATTCAATGGTTTTGCATAATCATTTCATTTTTGCTTAATGTAAATATAGAATGCAAATAATTTTGTTGTTATGAAACTGAAAAACTCACCCAGTATCTTGCCATGGGCAGAAAAATATGCTGCAGTACCAGTGTTAACCCTTTTGCAGAAAAACACTGATCTCAACTGAGCTGAATGTGCTGTGTTTGTCCCTTTTTGTATTGTAGGCAGCAGAGACTTCTCTCCAATAGCAAACGTCTGCATCTAAATCCTACAATAGCCACGGTTTCTAAGGTGGCACATTCACAAAGAAAATCAGAAAGTCAAGGGCTGGATATAAATATTGCTGCAATGAAATATTACTGAATAACTGAAAGTAAATATAAAAGGTATCCACCCACTAAAATCCCCCTGTTGAAACCGACTACAGTGCCGAGTTTGCTAGAAAATTGTTTTCAATGAAAACTGTTGACAGTGAGGTCTGGGGGCTTACACCCTGCTTACAGTTAAGTACCTCTCTGTTTAATCTGCTTGTTTAATGTTATTTTTTATTTAACAGGCAGACAGCTCTCTAGATCAGTGATACAAGTACAAGTTTTGCCCAAACATGTGGTTATTACACGGGGCTGTCAGAAACTAAAGAATTCCTGTTTGTTGCTGCCTGATAGGTCAGATTCGGACTGGCACCACGCCTTTGTATTTTGTCCTTCATTTACGCTTCTTTTAAGTTTGGAAATTATCTTGTTCATTACTTTGGTGCACTTTATGGCACTTTACTTTGGTGGTCAGGTTGCGGGTGGGTAGGGCATTCCTTTATTTCTCATTTGTTCTCATCTTTGTGCTCTTGTTTTCTGTGTCGTTTCATTTACAAAAGAAAGAAAGAAAGAAAGAAAGAAAGAAAGAAAGAAAGATTAAAAAACATCAAGTACCCCTTTGATACTGCAGTACCTGTGTGCTGTGTCTGATAACATTCCTCAGCACTGCTGCTCACTTTAAAATCTGCACTGTGGACTCTCTTTTGGTTTCACTTACTGCTCTTAGTGCTCTTCCTGTCATTTTGTGACATTCTTGGATTGCATTAGTATTACTTTTTCTCCTTCAAACCTACCTGTAGAGTGGTTATCATTTAAATTATTTAATGGATTTTACCTATTAGGGTAATGAGCATTTATATATATGTAGTCTTGATTCAATTTGCTTCTTTCATTTAGGACGCCTTGCTCCTTTTGTTGCTGTAGTGATTGCATCAATTCACTATTAATGTGAAATCCCAGATCTGTGGACACTAGAAGGAGTTGGTAAGCAAAGCACCACCTCTGTGTATATTAAACTCTGATGCCGTCTTAAGAATACTATTATATGGTCTGTATTATATGGACTGTAGTATTGCTGACTGGTAGAGTTGTTCCCAAATAAAAGATGCACTACTGACAGTAATGAATTTACTTGATGACGTGTCACTTGTTACTAAAGGAGCCACCGTTCGCCAGAGGAATGTATTTGACTTAGGCAGTAAATCATACAAATAAAAGTCAAATGCATATATAAATTACATGTATAAATTACTGTCACCCAGGAAACCATAATGTTAAGCATGTATCCCTCCATGTACGCTGCTCTTGCATGTCATGAGAAGTTCAAGAGGAATAATGTTTCACAGTTTGGATCCCCTCTCAATTTCAGCAATCAAGATATATCCTAATTAAAGCTCTTGCCACTGGTCATAATATTCCTCACAGTCATCATTCTTCCACCGTGCCTTATTTTTCCTGCCGGGAATTATAGCGAAACCGAGCAGTAGTGGGTGTACATCTGTAATTCTTGTTTCAGACTGCTAAATCTCTTCCAGGCCTAGTTTCTGTTTGATCTGTAAAAAGAAGACGGAAAGGTCAAGTTTCTTCCCTGAAGAGCGCACAAGTGTCCCACTGAGCTTTGTTTAAGCCACACATGATGCTTACCGCAGTAATTAGGCATCCTTGTTGGAGACAAAATACACTTTAACCAAACATGCCGCACATGCTCATGTATTCCATATGTCTCTCTTCAGGGATAGCAGACCTGACTCTGTGATGAACTTGGATCTAATGATAACAACCAACCCCTCACCACACCACAAACCTTTTATGTATGCATACCCAGTTGCACTCACACATCCACACATAAGCAAATACTACAATCCATGCTTATCTGTTCCAGATCATTTGAAGTTTAACTACAGTTTTGATTACTCATAAATCATCAGAAGATATGCCATTTTGGTGGTACAGAGGTATAAGATCATGATATGTGACTTCACACTGGTCAGAAGACAGATTTGAGTAAGGGTATAAACTATTGTTTGTTGTAGAGCACATTTATCTTAAACTGAAGACAATTTCGATTTCAGCCAAGAAAGCTCCAAACATTTCTGTCAGTACTTGCCAAAGTTGCAGCCAGAAATCATTTCACAATTTGGACACATACTCCAAGAAATATACCTTTTAAACACTGATGTATCAGGTGCACCTGGAAGGCTGGAGAACATGAATTTGTTAATGCCTGTTTTCACTGGAACATATGGCATTACAGAATTCATTTGTGTGTCCTTTCAGGGCAGGTGGTGCTGAAGGTGTGGTGATGCAGAGACTGTTTACGGGTTATGCAACACAGCTAAATAAAGGCCTACTCCATTTTACGCCCTCCTGTTGTCTCCCGTCACTCAAATCGCTGCACAGTCGAGGCCCTGTGAAAGAGGTCAGTGTGTCAGATTTACAATATCAAAGTTCACCAAGACTGAACATGAAATCACCATGCAAAGTTGCTTTGTACTGCAACAGTACAGTATGCCATTGTCAGGTCAGTGTGTGAAATACAGAAATGACTTGTGGGATTCTTATCTGAGTGATGAACCTGGGCTGACAGACACCAGTTGGGACTGGTTGTGCCGCTTGCTCCAACTGGTTGCACTTTGCTGTAACTGGTTAAGCTTCACTACTGCAGGCTACATGCTGATTTATTTTGTTAGTGATGTGTCACCTCTGAAATATACTGTAGTTTTCTTTTAGATCTCTCATGCAGTCAGCAGAAAGCATATAAGCTTATTTCTCAAAATGTTGAACCTTTGCCTAAAGGAATAACTCCTGACACTCCACAAAATGGGTCTTGCACTGAAGCTGGTGTTCTAGTGGGTTGTCCAGACACTGGAGAAAAAGGAGGGACCACTAGTAAAACCAACATACTCTCTGTTTCTTCCTCTTCGGTGTTCTTTTCTAGGTTTGTCATACACTGATTTCCAGTCTCTCCTTCAAGTGTCTTCTGAGGGGAGCGAGACAGACAGACACTCAGACAGACAGACAGAAGGTTAAACAGATGCCAGATGTTGTAAAGGGTCTCTTGAGTGTCTTTGTGTGCGTGCGTTTTCAATTGGAAGCCCAATTCCAAAACTTGCAATGCAAGCAAGCATGTCCAATCTGAACAGAATATCAATAACCCACCTTTTAAAGAAGTAATGGCCACCTCTGCTCGCCCTGAAGGTGACTTTGTTTCAGTAATGGCTGTCACAAGAACCTATGCTGAAACTTGAATTGATTTGCAGTTATATTTTCTCCCTCTTGCGCTTAAAACCCATGCATCAGTTATTGCTGTATATGCTGATGCCAAGGTCATTTTGAACGTAAGAATGATAGAGGCTGACATTATCCCCATTGCCTCTGAATGGGCAGATGCTTTGCTTCGGAAAGTAGGTTGCCAAGTGTCTGCTTTGATAACCCATTGGGGCTGGCTGAGAGGAGTTGGCAGGCTTGTGGAGGGAAACTCCCTGTGCGTTTACTCAATGTAGATAGACTCTGCTGCATTACCATTTAGAGCACAATGAACACACAACACCGTGCCGCTATATTTCACACACACACACACACACACACACACACACACACACACACATATAGACACACACACAAATACATAGACACATACACACACACATGCTTGGAAGCGCAAACACAGAAAAACAGCACACCTTGAACATTTAGAGAATGCAGCACAAATGTCACTGTGGACATGTTTTGTTTTAACAACTTTTAAATGTATTTTTTACGATTTAAGACTTCTTGCTCTTCTTCTATGAATTAGTTTCATTTAAAAGCATTTTGTGAACACTGGACACAACTGGGACGACCAAGCTTTTTATATTAGACCACTCCCTTTTCAGTAATGCACTGAAAAGCCGTGAATAAGTAAAGTGAAAAAAATCAATTAATAAAATATAATAATTAAGAAAAAAAAAAGATTTTGCCCAGGATTATGGCCAGTTGTGATTTTTTATTGCCTTTTGTTCATTACAGCCCACCTGCTAATCCACAGTAGTTATATTCCACCTGCCACTTCCAATAAAAGCTGAGAGGATTATTGCCATTCTTCACTCCCTTAAGGGGATAGTTCGGCTCTTTTTGGAGGGGGGTTGTATGAGGTACTTATCCAGAGTCAGTGTCTTACCTACAGTTGATGGCGGTCGCCCAGTTTGTAGAGGCAGAGAGGGGAACTGGTACTGAGGCTAATTAATGCACTACTGTGGACGCGGCTAGCGGTAAAACCATATTTTGGCCTTCTAAAAAAGGACCCATCAAAAACAAATCAATATCAGTTTAAGTGTATGCTATATTTGGCATATATTCTCACTGCTTTACCTTGCCTTCAGATGGTCCTTTTCTTTGGCACAACATTTTATCAACAGCAAAATGTCCATATTCCCTACAGATAAGCACACTCAGTCTTCATCTGCAAAAGGTTATCTTCTGTATACTCTGTTTCATAAAGGTGTCCTCTTGTCTCCATAGTGAACATTTTCTTGTAGCTGTTATAATCACTTATTTTTTTTTTCTTGTATGTGTTGTCTCTTCCATGAACCTCTAACCCAAACAGCTCCTCTGTGGTGTAATACAATGTGTGGAATGCATAGAAACTATGGACGTCCAATGGTTGACAAACTGTAGTGCCAAAGGAAAGGGCTGTCTGACGGCAAGGTAGAGAAATGAAAATTTTCTAAATGTAGCGTACACTTAAAGTGATATTGATGTATTTAGGTGGGCCTTTTTTAGGTGGCTAAATTATGTTTTTACTGCCAACCCTGTCAACAGCATACATCGCTTAGCTTCAGTGCCGGTACTCTGAGCTGCTTCTCCAAATTGGGAGCACGCCGACCACCATATATTGTGGGTAAGACACTGACTGGCATGTAAGTACCTAACTAGCGGTAAAACCATATATAAAAAAAAAAAAAAAAAATATATATATATATATATATATATATATATATATATATACACACATATCCCACAGCCAAACTATCCATTAAAAAAAAAAACAATGCTCATATATTACAATAGTCAAGATGGTGGTCCCTTCATATCATAAGCCATTCAACTCTCTTTTTTCCATTAACCCTGATATGTTCCTTGAGTGTTGCCAGGTTTGTTCTTTTGCTGCCTGTTTATGACTACTTAGTCATGAATGATTCATTTTCTTACATCATTTTCTCCTTTTTCTTGAACATTGTCTATTTACAATATAGGGCCAAACATATGTAATTATACCATTTCTTTGTCTTGCTTTAGCGGTTTCTTTTATTCCTCCCTTTTATCTTCCCCATTAACATTGTTCTACCCATTATAATCTCATGGTCACTCTCCCCTTGGTTCTATACTTCTATACACTACTTCTATACTCGCACATCATTTTAAACCTTCGTCCTGCCTCCACCTTCTCTCCTCTGTCCTCCTGTGTGTGCACAGCTCCTTTGTCTCTGTGGTGGCAGTAGGTAGCAGCAGTAAGTGCAGGCATGGAGATGCTGAGATAATGAGAGCTGACTGTTAGAGGGCAGGCCTGAGCCTCTATGATGCCTGGCTGTACTGCCTGCCATCTCTGTTATTAACCGGTTTCCATCCCTGCAGTCAAATTCACAAATTATTATTACTAACACTGAGGAGAACTCCCAGGGTCAAGTAACGTCTCGTTTGCAAAATATGAATTTCTTTAACCCAAGGCCCTAGCAGTCATCATATTTTGAAATCAGATAACTGTACAATGACACGTGAACAGTATTAATACGCAGTAAGCTGTTATGGTTTGCGTTATGACCTGTTGTTGCCTTGTGTTTCTTGTACCCCTTGTGTTTTCTCTGTCTGGTGTTCCTTATGTTATTCTGTCTTGTGGTTATTGTGTTCAGTGTGTTCAGGGTCTTCCTTGTGTGTTTTTGTGTTCCTTGTGTTCCCTGTGTCCTGTGTCAGTTGTTTCTCATCTCCAGTTTTGCTCACTTCCTGTTTTATTTTGTATTCCCTCCTCTCCTCACTTGTCTGCCACTTAACTTCCTGTCCTTGTGTGTTTTCCCCCACCTCTGATTATTCTGCTCCTCCCTTATTAGTTTCACCTGTCCCCTGTTAGTTTCCTCACCTCGCCTGTTTCCACTTCCCTGTCCCCCACAGTGTGTATATATACCGGTCCCTTTCCTTTGTTCCTTGTTGTGTGTGTCAATGTCACCACCCCTAGTGTGCTCCTGTCTGTTTGTTTCTGCCTGCCTTGGTCCTGCCTGCCGTGTTCGGCCGTGTTCAGCCGTGTTCCCGTGTAGCCAAATAAAGAATCATTTACATCTACTCTGCCTTATGTCTCGTCTGCATCCTGGAGTCCAAACTTTACTTTGCCCTGCACCCAACCCTGACATAAGCAAAGTATCTACTTTGTAAAGGCCTACGTTGACTTGGCGTGATACATCCCTAAACTAAATTGTGATATAATCCATTTTATAACTAATGTCAATATATTAATATCTATCTTTCTGTATATATTAAATAATCCCCTTGGCTGGATTAAAATTCTCTATGCTGTAAAATGTTACATTAACAGTACCAATACAACTTACTGAGTGAAATTTAAATGTTTAAATGACCTCCCTCATCTTTTCTCTTGCTATCTGTCCCTTTTTTTCTCATAGTCCCACACAACCTCACAAACACACACTGCTTCCTTTCAACAGTATTCCAAGCTAAACCTTTTAAAAACAGTATTTCTGGGCAGGTGTGTGTGAGCAGTCGTGTCCTGTAGGCTGTGACATTGAGATAGAGATCTTTTGTTGTGTCAAATTAATTAGCTGGGCAACATGCCTCCTTCCCTCAGTTTGACCCTGCCAGCGTATCTCTCTCTCTCTCTCTCTCTCTGTGTGTGTACATATGAACAAAAACCTTGTTTTAAAATGTTGAGGTACTTCTCTTTTGTTTTTCCTTGAGTAATTTCTTCTTATGGTTCAGCTATTGTGGACTGGCAGCTTTAACTGATTCTGATTTTCTCTTACTGGCCGTTCCACATTCATGGCCGTCAAAGAGTGTAGCCCAAATCTTTATCTCTGACACACAACACACACAAAAGGTTTACCATTTAGACTTATGGATTCTGGACTTTTTAACATACTCTTACCATTTATCTATTATATGCTGATTTACAGGCACATCAGTATTCACAAAAGTTACTAAGTCATTTGTTTTTAACAGCCGGGAAAATAATTTCAAGAGCTAACAGATGTATGTGAAAAGAGTTTATTTCACATTGATTTATTTGTAATTATTTATTTAACTTTTAGATTTCTAATCCAATCTAAAGTAATGTCACTGAGTTATTTTGACAAAGATTCTTGAGGTAGAGAATTAAACAGGGGGCAGAAAACAGGTGAATTAAATTTCTATAAAGGTCACCTTGTAAATGCCAGGTCACCATGATAAAAATGAGTTTGCATAGGGCATTATTTTTATTCACAGCTCTGCTGATCTTTCCATATTTCCTCCAGGTTCTCCAGTGAATCTCAAGCCCATTTAACACACCTCCCATTTCCCTTCTCACTCTCCCATCGCTTACTGTGGTAGGAGCTTACTTGTAGGTAAAATACAAAGATAACAGATAAGTAAGGGTGTTTTCACACTTGATCCCTTTCAGCCCTCTAAACAAACAGATTGATGACTCAGCATTTTTTGTCTATATGTGAACACTCCAACTGTACTCAGACCCCTAAAAAGTCAGTGGTATGGTTCGCCTAATCTGCATGCATTGTGAACACAAAGCACACCGGGTTTACTTTGCCTTTTTGCACTGTATTGTAACCTTCTTCGCTTGCCGTAGATTGGTCACGTGACTGTAGCTGGGAAAACTCAGAGCAGTAGAGAAAAGAAAGAACATCAAATCCAAAGTATGGCAGCAGCATTTGTGGTAATGGCAGTAAACGGAGCCAAGCATGTACCTCTCAAAATTCTGCTACGATACCAGAGGACCTAGTGTGAACAGAAAGAGGACTGAGGCCCCATCAAAGCTGAACTGGACCAGAAAGGAGAACCCGGTCCTCTTTGAAATAAACTCACTGTTACTGTTAGGCACAAGGCAGGTGAACCCAAAAGCAGGACTGAGACAGGTGGATGGTTTGTAATAAAAGTCTTTTAATGAGATTCTTACAGACCAAGCTTTGTAGAGAAGCTTTGGCTAGACGGCTGGATCGTAGAGAGCTTGACACAAGACGAGACACAGAACAGGAATGCATTGATAAGGTCAACAATCTGGCAACAAGACAGGGGAAACGCATGGACAATATATACACAGGAGGTAATGGAAAACAGGTGGAAACAATCAGGGCAGGGCAGACAATCACACAGGCATGGGAAACACACAAGGGCAGGAAGTAAAGGGACCTGAAACGAGAGGAGAGTTAGGGATTTCAAAATAAAAGCAAGACAAGCCAGAACAGGAAACAGACATGACAGACATGACACATTTGACGAGACATAACAGTACCCCCCCCTCTTTTTCACTCCAGGCTGATCTGGATGGCGATGGTAGAAGTCATCGATGAGTGACTGGTCCATAACGTAGCTGGGATCCAGGATCGCTCCTCAGGTCCATAGCTCTCCCAGTCCATGAGAAACTGCCTTCCCTGGCCCCTCTTGTGCACCGCCAGCAGTCTGTGGACGGCATACACGGGACCACCATCAACCATCTGAGGTGGAGGCGGTGGTTTGGAGGGTGGCACCAACGGGCTTTCCTTCACTGGCTTGATTTTGCTCACATGGAAGGTGGGGTGCATCCTGAGGGACCTGGGGAGTTTGAATTGTACAGAGACACGCGCACAGTCACCTCCTCTTCATTAGCTGGGAAGAGCGGTGGCTGTACCCATGTACCCATGCACGACCTGGAAGGGTGAGAGTCTGGTGGCTGCTGTGGGGAGTGTGTTGTGGGCGTATTCCACCCACGTGAGATGGTTGCTCCAGGTGGTCTTGTTCTGGGCCACCAGACATCTCAAACAGGTCTCGAGTTCTTGGTTGAGCCGCTCTGTCTGGCCGTTGGACTCTGGGTGGTATCCGGAAGATAGGCTGACAGTGGCACTGAGGAGCTGACAAAACTCCTTACAAAAACGTGAAATAAACTGACGTCCTCTGTCTGAGACAATGTCTGTAGGTAGTCCGTGTGTGTTGGAACGGTTTATATGCATTTGCAGTATTATTTTTAGGTCTGTAGAGGGCATAGTTCGTTTATTTATGTGTTTTTCCTATAGTCTGTGTCGGCCAATACCTAGTTACAGGAAGCGAGGTAACAGGAAGTTGTTCTTCTTCTCCTTACCGAGAGAAATGTTTTTAGCATACAAATGCTAACTCTTCCTCCACTCTTCCTGTTTGCAGCCCTTGTAGTGGCAATATAAGTGAGTGAACTATTATTTATCATTGTTATAGTGCAAACTGTTTCGTAGCATTTGACACAATCTGTGTAATTTTGTTAATATAACGATCGAGATTCGCGGACTTTGCTTTGCCATAGATCTGTAAATACTAGATCCGCTACGTCCGCCATTATATGTTAACTCGTTTAAATGACAACTATTTTGTATTAGTTGTTAATTTATGCTTTTTGTACTTTATGTCTTTTTTCAGTTTCACAATTTTTGGCATTAAATCCTGTCCAACTACAACTTTGCCTGTTCCTTGGAGGGCGTGATGTCAGAAAGAGTTTAGCTGGCTGTGAATCCCAGTACAGGACAGGAGTCACACTGGGTGTAACAGTACACCGTGGATTCAACGTTAATCATAACTTTGGCAGTGTCTTTAGCAGACGGTAACTTGGGCAGTGGAATGAAATGTGTCATTTTAGAAAAACGGTCTACCACTGTCAGCACTGTCTCACTGTATTACCTTGTGACGGAGGCAGACCCGTGACAAAGTCCAGCGAAATGTGTGATCAAGGTCTGTGTGGCACCGGTAGTGGCTGGAGAAGCCCCATCCGGGTCTACCTTGATGCTTTGCTACTGGTGCAGACAGAGCAGGCCCCGACGTACTCAGCCACATCTCTGACGAGACCAGAGATGAGGCCACCAAAACCTCTGCTGAACGACAAACACTCCATTTAACACTTCAGCAATGAAGCGTGAGCCCAGTGGATGACCTGAGAACGCAACGCCTCCGTTACAAATAACCGGTTGCGAGGACAGCCCTCTGGGACAGGTACACCCTGGCCAGCCTGTTGCACATCTTTTTCTATTTGCTAGGAAACCAATCCTACCACATGGTCAAGTGGTAGGATAGGTTCTGGTTCCCTGGAAGCCGGTTCCGGTTCATACAGGCGGGACAGAGCGTCAGGTTTGGCATTCTTCAACCCCTGGCCTGTAGGAGAGGGAGAACTGGAACCGACTGAAAAAGAGAGGCCACCTTGCTTGATGAGAATTCTGTCTCTTGGCCGACCTGAGGTACTGAAGGTTCTTATCGTCCGTCCAGACGATGAACGTATGCTCTGCCCCCTCCAGCCAATGACGCCACTCCTCCAGAGCCACCTTGATGGCCAGTAGTTCCCGGTTGCTGATGTTGTAGTTGCGCTCTGCCGGTGACAACTTGCGAGAGAGGAAGGCACATGGATGAATACAATTGTCGCTGGTCGAGCGCTGAGGCAACACCGCCCCCACTCCCTGGTTACATGCGTCCACCTCCACGATAAACTGGAGCTGTGGATCAGGCATGGTGAAAACAGGTGCCGTGGTGAAAAGCCTTTTCAGTCGCTGGAATGCCTCCTCAGCCTTGGGACCCCACTGGAACTGGACTTTGGGAGAGGTTAGTGCATGCAGCGGGCCGCCACAGAGCTGAAGTTCCATATAAACTTTCTATAGAAGTTGGCGAAACCCAGGAACTGTTGCACCTTTTTCCTTGTGGTTAAGGGTGGCTAATTGGCTACAGCACTAACCTTCTCTGGGTCCATCTTGATCTGGTTAGGTGAAACGATGAACCACAGGAAGGAGAGTGAGGAGGCGTGGAACTCACATTTCTCCGCCTTCACGTAGAGATGGTGCTCCAGCAGGTGAGTGAGGACCTGATGGACGTGATGCTGATGGGTTAGAGGATCAGGAGAGAACATGAGGATATCGTCGAGATACACAAAAACATAGCCATTGAGAAACTCACGTAGTAATTCATTTATGAATCCCTGGAAAACAGCTGGGGCATTCGTGAGACCAAAAGGCATTACGAGGTACTCATAATGTCCGGTGGGTGTGTTGAATCTGGTCTTCAACTCATCTCCTTCTCTGATCCTCAATGTCCCGGCTGGCCACAGTAGAAGCAGACCCCCTCCCGAAGGCGGCGCTGACGCTCCTCTGGAGCCAGTTTGGTGCGGCCCAGCTGCATGGGCTCCTCCCGGACAGTAGATGATGCTTTAATCCCGAATGAGTTTGTTTTCTTTTGATCCACTTTTTGGTCCACTTAAACAGGACTGAGTTCGGTTCTTGTGTGAAAACACCTTAAGAGGGATAAAATGTGTTTTAATTCCTAAGAATCATACAGAAAGTTGCTGGAACATTTTTTGTACAAGCATTCCAATAATTAGTAAGCAGCACTAAGTACAAAGGACGGCATAGCTATAAACTTTATACTGGACAAATAAAAAATTTTCACCTGACAGTGCCAAAATGATAATTCATCCTCAGCGAAAATGGTAGTCTGAATCAAACATCTTCTTAATAGCCATGGAATACCACTCTGTTCTGTCCCTTTTTTCATTTCCTATCTGTTGAGGTACCCAGCACATCGACCCAGGGTTTAAAAGGTGGAGCTAAAAACAGTGCAGTCCATCATTTGTCACTTCCTAGGTAACAAAGGACATGATGCACAAACCTGCATCAAGTCTCCTTGTTGTAATAAACTGCTACATTCCGTGAAGCAAGAACACAAAACATTAAATGTCCCCATTCAGCACAAAACACGCTTTAGGTACATGTAGGTGCGGTTCAGCTATGTCTTTCAAGAGCACTAAAGCGAAAGCATTTGGTGGAAATGAAGCTAAGTCGAGAGTCGTGCAGCTAGCAGGGCAGACAGCACACAACAAACTATTTTTTTTCCAAAGCACTGCACCAACTTCAATAGGAAAGGGTTTGCTCTTTAGATATGGCCGGCAGCAGCTTAAGTTCAACTTCCAGCTGCCCCGTTGTTCCCTGTCCATATTCACCTAATCCTTTGTGTGGCTCAATTTGTGGTGACCCTCCAGTGACTGTCTATAGTAGTGAGCAATAATAATCAAGGCTATAGCAGAGGGGAATGAAAACAACGACAAAGACGTGGTGGAGGTTATCTTTTATTTGCTGCGAAGACCCGAGTGCTCTCAATAAGGTTCGGGTAAGACCAACGTTATTAGAAAAGCTCAAAAAGGAGGCTGGTCAGTGTCACTTGGATTTACAAGGGGCAAAGCCAATCATAACCAATTTCATCATTTTTGAGTGTGAATGCGCGAGGTCAAGCAGTGCGTGAGAGAAGTAGGTGTGTGTTTTTCTCCATGTGCGCTTGTGTCGCGTGTGCCTGTGCATGCTTGTCTTTCTAATCGTATGCATGCAGAACAATGCACCGATCCCTTCAGGACCAACATTTAAATCTTTGGTCTGACCCATCCATCTGCCTCTTGCTCAGCGCTGACTGAGTGGGGTGTTGGCCCATAATTCATGCCAGATAATATAATACACAAACCAGTCACATTATGCTAGATTTACACCGCTCACCAAGGCTATGATGTGGCAGCAAAAGGAATGCCAGACGAACAGCTGAGCACTCACACAAACACCCCCTGTTCCTGATAAAATGACCATTATTTAAGCATTTGATTGAGAACACATTTTAACAAATACATGGTAAAGTGGTTGCAAAGTATAATTTTGGTCACACACTCACTCACTAATTTGCAATCATCATGCAGATCAGTGGCCCGTCCACTGGAGTTAACGGGAGTTAAGTGTCAGCATGCCATTGCTAATCAATTAAGCCATTTTAGCATTCGGAGCCGTACTTAGATTTACAAAGAAGACCAAAAGAAGACATTGTCATGAATGTATATGATATTAGTTTTTTGTTTATTCCCCTTTTTCCTTTGTCTGATCTGACAATTAAATATCATATCCTGCTTGTATCTGTTGTAACCCCCCTCCAACATTTGTGTTTCCTCTCTCATCCCCTCTCTGTTTTCCCTCTCCTCTCTCACCACAACATTTCTGCCAAAGGAATCTGGCAAGGCTGCTAATTTGTGATGCGGCCCGGAACAACAGAATATCAAAGAGCCGTTGTCACCAGGATGTCTGCACTCCAGGGAAACCATCTCACAGGGAGACACCAATGCTATGATTTTTAAGAGACTGACAAAGATTCCTGAAAAGGAAATAAAGTTGAGAGGGAATAGACGTGCTTGCAAAAAGTGTTTCAAATCAGAGTTAATGTAATTGACATTCTTTAAAGTTTCTGTTTCATGGTGTGTATGTGTGTGTGTCTTTGTGTGATGGAGAGCAGCAGTAGCGGATGTATCTGCCCCTGATGCTGATAAGAAATGACTTTTAGTGACATCTTGCATGCTGGCCAGTAGTGCTGCAAAGCTATGAGATGTTACTCAGACACACAAACATATGCACGTACAAAAAAGCATACACATACATGCACACACACAAGCCTTTTCCAACTGGAGCAGCTCTGCTGTGAGATTATATCTCCCTCTGATCTGGGAAAAAAAGTGCTGTCCACTCCCACGGGCCAGACAGTAAACAAAAATCACAAATGCTACACTGTCACACAACAACAAACAGATGACACGTCTGAGAGACCAAACAAGAATCTACAAATTATTCATGCTCTGTTTTAGATCAGTGATTTTCTTCTCTTATTATCAGTCACTGTTGAAATGATTATAAAGCAGGGATGGATGGTAGAGAGCGACAAGGGCAGAAAAAATAAAAGATTGGAAGGCTGGACGGAGATTTGAGGAAGGAGAGAGATGATGATGACGAGAGAGAGAAGGAAAAAGAGGAGACATGGCAGAGTTCAGTGGAAGTGTGTGGGTTGATAATGAATGTAATCTGCATTTAGATGATATCAGGCTATGTGATCATCTATGATGTGAATTTGTTAACTCTGATTACAGACCTGCAGCTAGTGTTGTTTGGAGAAATAGTGTAAATCAGTTCTTTGAGCACAGCTGAGCACTGAGACAAACATTGGAGTCTACACATCCAGACTCCAAGCACAGTCCTTAATTAAGTCATTTTAATACTGTAAATTGATGTATGATATGATCAGATTATTTAAATTGGTTTATAAAGTGCTTCAAATCTAATGTATAGCCAATATTAGAGGCTTGCACGTCACCTGATGGATCAGTGCCAGCTACTCAACCTGTATTCCTGTTATGTATCAGTGTCTTATGCACTCGACAAAATACCCCCAATTTACCCAATCACTGCATCAGTTTAAAAGCCCCGGCACACTGCAAACTAGCATCGACCCTGGTTACAGTGGTGTAAAGTGTCCCTATCGATAAATGCTGAAGGTTGCCAGCTATTTAATCAAAAGATGCTGCTTCATCTAAAAACGAGGGGGGGGGGGGGGACAAAAGGAAATGTGTTGGCTGTGCTGAAGGTAAAAACCTGAGGCGAACCACTTAAAATGATGAAAATACACTCTTCTCAGTTATAAGCTATTTATTCAAATGAAACCATCACTGATCCATCAAGCTGTTTCACGCAGAATATTAGGAAGGGAAACCCTCTGATTCTCTGTATCCAATACTCACTACACATATATACTCTATATATTTATATATTTTGAGGTTTATGTTTATCTTTTACAGTAATACTTCAAAAGAAATGTAGAAAAATTGGCACACAAACGTGATACCTACTGTATTTTGTGTGAGATCTATGTTGTAGTTTCTCTTTTTTTCTTCTTTTTAGATAATGCTTTGCCTTTTACAATCTTGAAAAAAATTCCTGAATGCCTTATGAATAGCTCCCAATCCACTATTGATAGCCTTCAGTACTGAAGCAACTGTCGATGTGGACACTATCTTTCTTCAGTGAAAAGGGGCAGAGTGGTTTTATCAGGATCCACACAACTGCAGCCTGATGAGATGCTTGATATTTAGGAAGTTATTTACCATTTTTATACAGTCACGGCAGCAAGATATCCATCCTGAGGTATGCTTTTTTGGAGATAGTGTGTGTGTGTGAATCAGATGATATTACATTACAACAAACAGAGGGAGAGTGTTAGCATTGCACATTAGCTTAGCGTGCAGGAAGCAACAGCCACATATACAGGGAAATGAAGTCGGTCCCATTCAAGAGGCAATAGTGTCTTTACTGCAAAGCACATTCTTTTGTTTAAAAACCGTAAATATGTAAATCAGATGGGATTATTTCCCCTCCAAACCACAATGAGTTAATCATGTCACTGGCATAATTCGACTTTTTAAAGTCTTAGCAACAAAAGACAGCATTAATTCTGCTATTCTTGTTTGTAAGAACAACGTGGTTTTCTTTCTTTCATTATGTTTTGTAAATGACTTCCTAATTGGCTGAATCAATCAACCACTTACAATAAATAATGTCTTAGTCAAATCAAGAGAGGAGGTATTATTTTCCGCGCTCTTTTAATTATCATCAGTCATTTACATTTGTCATACACACTCCGATTTGCTTAAATAATAATGATCATTTGTTTGAAAATAGATCTTTGAAAAAAGAAAACAAGCTTTTTTCCCCCTCTGCAGCTTCACTTGATAATTGAAACAGTCTGCGCTTGTGAAAAAAGGAAAGTTGATCTTAGTACTGAGAACGAGGATAAATACATGGTGGCCTGCAAAACACAATGCCTCTCTTGTTTCCAACAACAAACCAACAACACAATGCACTGCCTGTAGACACAAGCAACAGCAAGAGACCTATCCCCTGACCAGGCGAAGGCGCAGGGAAGCGACCCTCTCGTTCACCTGGGGTGAACTCCGACACATAGCGGCTGAGCTGGGGAGCTATAAGTAAGCCCACACCACGGCCATGACTGCCACCCCAAACCAGATTGCACTGGCCCCTCATGGTCCTTCCTGCGGGTGGTGAGCCTCCTGAAAGGTGGGCCCACGTCGCCATTTCTGAAGGCTAAGCCCGGCCGGGACCCGGCCACTATAAGCGCTCACCTGCTGCAGCCCCAACCCCAGGCCTGGCTCCAGGGTGGGACCGTGGTAACGACAATCCGGGCGATGTAAATGTCCTTGTTGGTCTGTTATCCATGCTGAGCTTATGAACTGCTCTTAGTCTGGCCCGTCACCTAGGACCTGTTTGCCATGGGAGACCCTACCAGGGGTGTAATGGCCCCCGACAAGCATAGCTCCTAGGATCATTCGGGACACACAAACCCCTCCACCACAGTGGGTAAGGCATGGTGTTCAAGGAGGGGAGAAAACAAACTAAAAAAAAAAAATAAATAAATAAAATAGAAAAATAAATAGAAAAAGATGTCAACAGTGTCACTCTCAGATAACCAGAGGAGGTATGAAGGACTTCGAAACATAATCATTTTTCACCTTTTTAATATGTGGTTTTGTTGTGTTTGTTGACTATGCATAACACAGAATGAAGCACTCTCTCTCTGAAAAAGCTATGCTGTTCAACTCCTCTCACCCCTAAAGGTGACGTCTATGATTCAGACAGCCGTGATCGATCCAAACTCCAATCAGGGAACAAGCATTTTGAAAGTTGTGTTTCTGTTGTCTTGCCAGCAGACCTGACAGAGCACAAGTTAGACTTTTAACAAATCGGCCATACAAGTTTGTTATATTATAGATATGCGTGTACACATTATGCATACACAATAATGTTGCTGTCATATTTATGCTGTCCTAATTTTGAAGTAGTATTGCCCTGAGCAATCCAATCTTGATTGAGAAAAAAAACATTTTAAAAGTTGTTTGCTTGCTGTCTTGTGGACAGACCTGACAGAGGATTAATTCAGACATTTTACAAATTGGCATTGATGTAGTTATTTCAGCATCGTTTTGATTTGTTTATTGCAAATAAATCACATCAGATAAAAAAATTACTTAAAATCGGTTTGTTTTTTGCTCAAATGTGGAAAAAATAAATAGCTTTTTCCTCCTGTAAAGTTGTTGAGGTCACAGTGATGTTTAATGTCGGGAGGAAGCAGCACATCTAAAGACCAGGGGACGTTCCTATTAGATGGGCTGCATCAGAGAAGGAAATTACATTTTGTGACCAGAATCCACTGTGCCTTGAAAGGGGTACTTCCACAAAAATATTTTAATAGCATATTAATTCTATTTTATTTTTAGCCACACAATGGTTTACATAAACCAGACAGCATTGCAATACATGGACTCCCTGAGTTGAAGGAAATTCAGGTCATAATTCATCATAGTTTCTCTTTTTTTTGGATTTAGGGGGAGACTGCTTCTCCCAGTCCAGAAGCAGTTAAGAATTTACGTGTTACCCAGTGATTGTCAGGTGTGTCTGCAGTTATTTCTGAGGGACTCTGTAGGATTTTTGATATTTTGCTTGAAAAAGGTGGCCCATACACAGAGGCACTGTGTCAGACCTGATGCTACCTATTTTTTCCCAAATGTCACCTTGGAATAAAGTCCTCTCACCTCAAGATCAGGTTTTGAGGGAAGGAAATGGTCTTGAAGACCAGCTTCACTTAGGTTCCCCAATGTTGTAGTGATCTACTTTAGTGCCCATTTCCAGCATAAAAAGACTGTCATATATTTCTTTAGTTTGATGCTCACGGACAACCCGCTGGGAGCACCAGGACATAAGCAGTCAACTTGACCAGTAATAACGTAGCAAGCAGGAATGACTTGATGGATCTCTCAGGATCCATCAGGCGCAACGCTCGTGCACTTTATCGAGAGCTCCTGCTCGAGTGCCAGACTTCTTAATTTGTGGTTAACCAGGTCAGTCAAAAACAGAGAGGAAAAAAAAAGCTGAAACGCACAGACAGACACACACAAACACACATGCATACACAATATACCTAACCCATCATGGCTTTATTAGTAGTAACTACTTACTGATTTACTAATTTATTAGTAGTAACTACTTACTGGCTGATCTGAAGTGGCCATGCAGTGACTCTTTACTGGCTGGCTGACAAGAATGAAAGAACATTTGCTTTGAGTCCTAACATTTGTACAGTGTGATTTTTTTAAATTTAATTTTATTTAGTTCAGAATTATACAGTTATGTATGTTGTTCAATTTAAATTAAGGTGGTGTACACACACAAACATTTGGCCACTTTTGTGCTGTTGACTCAAGTGAAGACACCCTTGTATTATTATACCACTTATACTACTTATATTACATCATCATGTGTGAAAATAGAGGTAAGGACACAGATGAATGAACATTTATACCTGTTACATAATCAAACGATTAGCATACAAAATGTGGTTTGCATGTTCAGGGTGGCCTGGGATGGGATGCAGACTGATTTATTTATTAAGTCCGAACCAGCCCATTGGATATTTGATAGAATATTTGTTTCAGCGAATGAAATTCATGTTTTTGTATCTTTTCTACTGCAGTCATTTTCAGGTAGTAACTGCTTTCTGTCAGTATCTACACATTAGCACTTGAGGTTGGTGCTTTAATTTTTCTTCAGCCGTTCCCCCTCACTCTTTAAAGACAAACTTTCTTTGCCGACAACTCACTCTGTCTTACTGTCTCCACCTGTCATCCTCTTCCACATAGACATTCTCTCTCTCTCTTTTTTCTTCTCACTTTCTTAAACTATCTCTCCTGTTCTCTCTCTCTCTGTGTAGTTGTACGGCAGTGAGAAGAGTAGCCGAGACACACAGCCGTCCTCAGAGGGTCACACGGAGTGGTCACTGCCAGCAGGCCCTGTTGACAGCTTGGCGCTCATTATCCAGAGCCAATACTGGAGACAAATTAGATCCCTACAGTGGAGGGAGTTGGTCAGAGGCTCCAGGTGTTATTGCGTAGATGGCGAGGGTGGTCATCGAATCTACGACGCCAGACAGAATGCTGATATTGAGCAATTCTGGAAAACCAACAATCATGATGCCCTCGAATTCCCAGCTCTGTTAGGGAGGTTTAGTAAGTAGTTAAGTAGTCAAAGCTTTAAATTATCACTGTAAAATATTCTTCTAAATCATTGTAAATACACGTCATTTTTTTTTTTTTTTATACAGGGAAAAAAGTAGATTCCCAAAGCCATTTTCCTGGTAATGCCAATTGATTTTTCATTTGTTATCATTAATCATCAATCACCGGAAATCTAAAATGTGCATCCCTAACACAGTTACTGATGTAGTCTAGTAAAAGGCATAGCACACAGATTAGTTTGTTAGATTGTAGCATCTTCTCAAGAGGGATGGTTAAAATGCAAATAAGCAAATGTAAACTAGCTCAAGTGTTTAGAGAGAGTGACTGGTGCCGGGTATTTTTGCAGCAGTTTGATAGAAGGATTTATTGCGAGAGGTGCGAGAAAAACACAGGGAATCAATTTGAGGTTTCACTGAAACAAATCAAATCTGAAACAGTCCTCTGCAATCAATTTGAATAATAGCTGCACAGTGTTTTAATTTGGTTTTGATTAAATGATTACTATTAGACTATTACTATTAGACTATTAGACTAGATTAATCAAATGTTAGAATCTCTTATTAATAGTTACATTTAAATAACACAATATGAGATGTGATTTATAAACTTTGTCGAGGTGCCAAATTTTTCACCAAAGGGATATGAGAATCCAAATTTATGGAGTTGTTCCCTAGTAACAAGATATATGTGATCCATTGGTGCTGCTGCCCATCAAAGTTGTCTGGATGTCATACTGCGAATGTCTGCCTTTACCTTTGATTTACTTCCCCTTCTTCCTTACGAGCAAGCTTGTTTTGACAGCACTTAACATCCTTGTAGCTGCACCGAAGTACCTGAGGAAAACATTTCTCTTCCCAGAAGGAGAACATAGCGCCATCCAATAAGGAATGGAGCGACTTGAGGAGAGAAAACAGGACAGAGAGCAATGGGTGCACCATTAAGAAATAGCCCCTAAACTACATCTGACAATAGCCAAGATTGCACTTGAACCCAATTCATCGAAGTAAAGTGGCCATTTGAGGAGGTGTGGTGGGGAATTGGTGTTCCTGGATTGAGATAGAGGAATACAGAGAGTGTGACTTGTTTTATACATCCATACGTCACTGCTACACAAGAGCACTGTAGCTCAGACATAGGAGGAAGCACACTTAAACACCTAAATGCATGCGTGCACCTATACAAATAGCACTCAGGTAGCAGTGATAGCTGCATACTTATTCTTATGTTTACTTCCTGATATGCTTAATCCACTGGTGACTATGCCAATGACACAGGCTGACAGGTAAACTCAAACTCATTTGCCCCTTAAACACTGATGATAGCATTGTCAGATTGATGCAAGCTGTACACACTAATGTTACATAGCTTCTCTCATTGCCATACAAAATGTTTACACCTTCCATTTCAATGCATCTAGTGCATGCAAGGTCCCACATCAGTCCACAAGTATGAAGACCTGAACCTGGCCTGCATCTTTTACAGTTGTTGGAGTGAATGAAAGTTGTGCTGCCAAATGTTCGACCTGATCTCAGCCCAACTCACAAATCAAGTTTAGTTTTTGATCACTTTGAATAAACATGACAGTAAATTTCCCTCTTGATATTCAGCACACTTTAGCATCTAAGTAAGTATGAGGAGAGTATCTGTCAACTGTTTCTTATATCTAATATTTAGGATCTGTTTCCCTGGCTCCTCTGCCTTTCTGTTATGTCAGTCCTATGTGTCTTTTTTTCTCTTCAAACCTTGATCTCTCCATTTATTTTGTAATCTTTATACTATCTAGATTTTAATATAAACAAGACAAGAGAGTCTTTAGCCATGCTAACCGTTCTGTGAGACTGTACTTAGGCACAGCAGTGCTTTAAGCTAAATACTAACAACAGCAGATCTAAGCAATGCTTGGACCAAATTTAATGGCAATCTGGAGAGAAATTCATGTTGCGACCTTTAACTCAAAACCACAACTCAACCACTTGAAGTCATTAGGATGTCTGTACAAAATTCTGTGCCAATGCATTGTGAAGATGTAGATTTTTAAGACATTTCTTTCTTTTTGTGTTCTAAAGAAGGCAATATGTTACTGAAACATCTGCTCATAACATAACATAAAGTCTAAGTTGCATATACCTGTCAATATCAAGTGCTTCTGCTTTTTCTGCCAGTGTTCATACATGTTTACTACTAAAAGTTGTTAGTAAATTAAAGGGTTTATATTTCAGTCTGGATTAAAGTGGCAGACTAACTAAGGGATCATTTCATCACTTAAGTTTAAGCGAGCACACATCAAATGATAAGCTACATTAAAATGGCTGAGCAGATTTGTGTCTGTGTGACTAATTGTGGGCCGATGCTTGGAGTGCATATGCTCATGCATGCATTGGCATTTGCCAGCATGCAAATTGCTGCCATGACACAAGCGTCACTACTTTTTTTCAGAGTGAGTGCATTCTCTTTCATTTCACAGGCTCTGAGGCATAACAAAGACCACTGGAGCTAGTATATTGGCAATCACACAAATCTGCCTTCACCTCAATATTTAATGAGCTGAGCAAATTAGCCATACAAAGCAATCTATTGAGCCTTTCCTCTCCACTTTGCTGATACACATGCAGAGAAAAGCACCTCACAGAAAGCTTATTACAGCTGAGCCAACACTTCTAACACTCACTGGATTTGTGAGAAGTATATGGTACACACAAAAAAGGAGAAACCCATGCACACACACACACACACACACACTCAGAAAATACGCAAGCTTTAGAGAAAAAACACACGTTGCATCACACCATATGTTCTTGCACAGTTTTATCATCAAATGTCAGTCCGCACTAATGAACTACCACAGAAGCTCAAAACATTAATTCAGTAACTACTGTAGCACTTCTTATTTTCAGCTGTGTGAAATGGAGACATCTAGAGAGATAATGATAATGGCGCCTTCAGTCAATCAAACCACACAAACTCTGATCAGTGATCCGTGTGTGATGATGGAGCTGTGTGTTTCTTGACTGTTAATTAAAATGTAGCCTGAACCTTGACAAGCCTCTGACTCACAGAGTAAGTTAATTAGCTTGTTAAAAACCTGGTAAAGGAAACATTTAATGGTGCTGTACACAGTGAGGGGAAATGGGACTGTGTCATGCTTGAGGTTTATTAGGCAGTTGGTGGCATGGTCGGACTGGCCATCGGGAGCACCGGGAGTTGTTCCGTTGGGCTGCTTGATAACTGGGGCCAATGCGACGCAAACTCTACATATTTTTAAATAACCTCAGCCCCTGCTTAAATAAAAATAACCAAGTGCTGTGTGACTGACTGTACTGGCTGCCGTCTCACTGCGGTTTGATATTATAGCTGTAAGCCTTTCTCTCCCAGTCAATCACTTTTGTAATGATCCAGTCTAATTTTACCTTGGCCCTGCCCTTTTCCAACCTCTAGATCTATATCTAGATTAAAAAGCAAGAAGGACAAACAAAAAATTGTGAAGCTTGTGTTGAAAAGCTGTGAGAAAAGAGGCTGAAATCTAGAAGCTGATGCAGCCTTCCAATTATTCACTTGGCGTCATCATATCAGTCTCATGAGCCTGAAGGCATTGGGAGCAACCCGCCGAGACCAATTCAACTGTTGGTCAAGGTTTAGCAGGTGAAGCAGCCAAACACAGAGCAGCAGGGAAATGACAGGCAGCATCCATGTTTGACTGTTTGACTCTACAAGGTGTCTCATGAACGTGTCCAGCTTTTCATGAAGTCAGTGCGCTCGTCAGTGTCGCTGTGTAAACTGACCAATCGCAGCCTGGATGGACATTAAAAAACGTTGATGTGCTGCAGCAGACTTTAGGAATGTTGACCTCAGTGTGCTGCTTGAATGGTTATTGATTTTTGACAAGTCAGTACTTAACATCAACACATTAGACTAACATTCAATGCAGATTGTTTGTTTATTTTTTTAAACTGCTGTATTGTCCAATTTGAATATAGTATGCTATATAGTATACTATTATATGAACTTATATGAATAACTAACATTATATAATTAATATTATTATACTAACATTTTGCTTTTATATAAACATTCTGCTTTTTTATTTGATGTTATACTATTAGACTAATATACTCGATATACTGGAGCTGTTTTGATCCAGGGCCGTTTTTCATTCCCAGTACGTCCCTGGTTGGTGATCATCCAATGTATGTACTGAATCTAAAGTAGTACGATTTTTGTGATTGCTCAGAGAGTGCTAGAATTGTTGAAAATTATTTCTCAGAATTGGTTGTACAGCAAAATTGACTTGGATACCTGACTAAACAAAATGAACATTGACAAAAGTTGTGTTCCCAATTTTACGACTGAGCTACTCATAGACAAATATTTAGCACAATTTAATCTACTAGGAAATCATGCAAAGCCTTTATAAAAACACTGAATAGGAGAAGTGAAATAAACCTTAATGGCCAACTTTTACAAGTTCTTCTGAAAACTAACATGACAGGGAACAATTCATCTGCCAATTCATGTACCATGGTGTTATCTCCATACTGTTCCTCTGTGCGTGCCTGTGTTTATGCAAAAATGTGAACGACTGTGTGTCTAAGTAAGACATGGAGGTCTGGCAGAGAAATCCCTCTGTTTAAATACTATATCCCTGTCTAAACAACTACTCCATTTCAGCCGGCAGCGTAATCCCCGCACTCACTCAGCTAAAGCTAATTCACGATGCTCAGGGGAGGTTTCCCCCACCCTCCACCACCCATTCTCTCTCTTTCGCGTGCCTTTTATGGCATTATTGGATCCACTTTTAACACAATCTCTCTTTTATTTCAACAAAGACCTGAAGAATAGATGGATAGATATTTAATAAAAAAAGAATGAATAATAACGTTCTAAAACATGGAGTAGGAAATTACAATTGTTTGAGTTACTCCTTTAAGGTTATTGAACCTTTGCCGTCATGGTTACAGTAATAAACACTTGATTTGGGTACGACAACAAGCAAACAGCAGTTGTGGACCGATCCGTCCATGCCGACATCCTCACTCACGAGGCTTTGTTGCTCAATAGCAACGTCACTTGACCTCCTCCTATCATAATCAATAGTACTTGACTTGCTTGGTCACACATCATGTGCTTTTGTTGACATTTGCTGAAGTGGCTGTTGCTGTCGTACAACTGTCGGTGTGTTGAATTCAGGCAGAATAAGATCAAAAACAATAAGAGCAAAATTGTTGCGCTTGTACCACAAACACTTATCATGAGCAAGAATCTCCTGAGACATGTTGATTTGCACTGGAAACAAATATAATTATGTCACTCTTTGGGAAACTCTTATCATATCTTAAAAAAAATATATATAAATAAATAAAACAGGTTTGTGTTGCCTGTGGTTTGTCGCCCACCACCGTCCCCTATTCCCATTCCCCCCTGGTTTGATGGACCATTCAGCATCATTTAATTTCACAACTGAAAGCAACTCTCACCCCGTCCTTCGATGGAGGCTTGAATGTAGACAAGTTTGCATCCTCTTCCACCGCACAGTTTTTGTATACCCGCATTTTAAAAAAATGACACATATTTTCAAAACGTGGAAAATTATGTTGCAGTTTGATACTTTGTCCTGATCCACCCCTTCATCATTCTTATTTTCCTCATCTCTATCTGGCACTCTTTTCTCTCCCTGGCACCCTGTTTCCCTCTGTGCCACCCCAGTTTTTGGCGGTAGCCCTGCTTGCTGTCTCATCCATCTGTTTCCATTCATTAGGACAGGATTCGCTTCTCTGCTCTTCTGACACCTTTTCACATCGGGCTGCACAATGTAATTAAACAGGGTTGGAGGGAATGATTTCTGAGCTGCAGCTAGCTCTTTTGTCTTCCATCTACTTTAACTCTGCCTCGTTTGTTCTCATAGGGTGGAGACAGCACCGTGCTACTTTGTTGAGCTACTATGAGCTGTCTTCATATAAGGCTATCTCTTACCTGTGGCACACTTTCTGTGTCATAGGACACATGCTCTTCCTCTCTGTCAACTGCATTTTTCAAGTTTATTTGCATTTTAGGGCATCAAGAACTCGAAACAAACATATTATCACTTGTGTACAGGTTATTATGGGGATGCTGTTACCGGGGCAACTTGGCTGCGACGTTTCAGACTGCTCAAGCGGATTTCCTTTGTTTAAAGTGATCATCCAGCACTTGACCTCATTCACTGTGAAAAATCTTCTAAATTCATGTAAGTTGTATAAGTAAGGAAAGGAGATGGGTTAATTCATTTTTGGTTCAGAAAAATAATTAATAGATCTATAGTTTGCCTCATATCGATTGTCTTTAGATTGTTTCATAGTTGTTGTAAATTACATTGGCATTGGGGTAACTGAGGCCGCAATTAACTTCTCTTCCGATATGGAAACGACAGTTCATTAAAACACCTACACATCCATGATCCACCCACACAGATGTTTTCAGTTGTTTTGACTGATTAGAGCTCTTCTCTTGGCTGTGTAGGCATGTACAGACAGTGAATAATTGACATCTCCCTCACTGTTTTGTTTTGTTCCGGCTGTTAATCATTGTACCTGTTATGGCAGGACAACGTACATTATTAGTATTCAGCATTTAGTCATTATTCGTACAAGGAGTTTGGAGACTACAGATAAATCCTATTAAAGCTTAGTGCAACTTCAACCTGAGCAAAGGTTTGATCAGCCAGTAACTGAAAACACAGTGTCAGTGTGAAAGGCGTTTAATTATTTTCCTTTTTTAGCTGTTGTTGTTCTTTTCTTTTAGATTTTTTTATATCCAAGTTGTTTTTTTTTTTAGCTTTCTATTTCAATTCATGTGACCATGGCTGAATTACTGAATTACAAACTGAGCAAACTGCGACACAGCCCCTGCTCCCCAAGAATCAAGGATCTTTATTGTCATCATGTTTTCACATAACAAAATTAAGATTGGTGACTTCCAGCTTTAAACATAAATATATGTAAAAATATGTAATATGTACATAAATATCTAAAGATTTAAAGTTGTAGCAGCAATGTAGGGTCGATGGAATTCGACGTGGTTAAAGTGTCCGGCCACGATCACAGCCGCCTCTGGATTGTTGTTCATCTGCAGACTGATCATGCAGTACAGCTCCTCCAGTGCTAATTTAGCATTAGCTCGTGCATGGTGGTATGTAGACGGCTCTGTGTTTCTCTGAGGCTGCAGTCCCGTCTGCCCGGAGAAGAAAGCGCCCCGCTAGCTCCACTGCCGCTTCTGTGATGTTGTTATCCAGCCAGGTCTCGGTAACGATCGCCACACAGCTGTCGAGAGCACACAGCTGAGACGATCCTCAGCTTCATCTCGTCCATTTTGTTGACGAGTGACCTGGCGTTTGTGAGGAAGAGGACTGAGAAGAGCCGGTCTGTGTGGGTTAGCTTGTAGCCTAGCACGCAGGCCGCCCCTCTTGCTCCGCTTTTGTTTATTTACGATGCCTCCTCCGTCCGCCTCCTTGGCAACAGGTGCACACACTCTCCCCAGTCTCCAACAGTCCAGCCCCACCGCACACAATTGCTGCTGCAGATGACCGAAAGAAACCAAAAACACAAACAAACACAAAAAAAAAAAAAAAAGGGGCCTCAAGAGAAACACATTCACTGTAGTGCCCTTTTGTTGTGGTCATTTTAATTAATTGGGGCTTTGTTTGTGACCATGGGAATATGTGCTGCTAAAGTGCATTATAAACAGAGACATTTTATGGTGGAAGGACCTACTTTATTATCTGATATTCAGGCCTGTCTTGAACAGGGCCTTTGTGTCAAAATCTAGTTACAGTTGCCAGCAAAGTATGATACAGAAAAGGTTTTGGCTTTTACAGTAGCCCAGCCTTTGCATAAAACTTACTTTGTAAATGAACCAGGAAGCCTGTAGAGATTTAGATTTTTCATTTTCTCCAAACAAAGGCATGACAGGCTGTTTTTTCCCTTTTTCCTGACTATATCTCTATTCTCTTTTCGATTTTGACATATGTCACAGTAGGAAAAACACAGGTGTAAAAAATAAAATGAATGGGCTATTTTTTTTATTTGCTTCAGTTTCAGGGTCCTGGTATTGTTCATACAGGCTCACTGTCACTCTGGCTTACAGGGACATGTCAACAGCACAGAGCCATCATTAATGTTATTAATAACACATGTAGTTCCTCTCAAAATGTCTGCTTTCTTGCTGAGCACTTTGTTTGATTTTGACATAATGTTTTCTACATGTCATGGTTCTGATTGTAATCTCAGGATGAGAAATTCATGTTTGTTTTTGTATAGCATGCTGTGTTTGGAAAGAAAAATTCAAAAAACAGAAAGAACAGTGGAGAGAAGGAAACAGAAAGAGAGCTAATGGAACTGGGTTAGTGTGAGTGACCTCGCCAGAGACTCACAGACAGATAAACAGAGAGAGAAGCATATTTCTAATCAGACTGTGGGCACTGAACGGTGACCAGCAGCCAATATGACAGACTGGTGAGAAAGACTCCTGGGGTAGAAGGGCAGCTTGTGACCGTGGGAGGACTCTCTGACTTGATTTCTTCATCAGCAGGTGCCAGGGTCCCCTGACACACGGACACATGCAGCCAGCGTGCACACATAATGACACATATGCATGCATAGGCACATAAACACACACACACATATTTAATCCCATCCAAGTGAAGGTCTGGGACCTTGTGTCTAGGTTACACACTGAGGCAACCCCTGAACTATCCATATGATCACTTGGATGTACACCTTACCTCTGCTTTGCTGTGTACACTTTCCACCTACATTACAGATAATAACAAAAATGAGTCATGTTATTATTTGACCTGCTGCTTAATTATTCAGTAGCTCATCAGGATGACAGTTCATCTGCTGATATACAACAGACTAGGTCAAACTTCATTCTTACAAGTCGGAGCATGAAACCAAACACGAGGGAGATTCTTATATCTATATCTATATAAGTGTCTCTTTTCCCCTCTGTGTGTGTGTGTGTGTGTGTGTGCGTGTGTGTACGTGTGTATATGTATGCATGCATGCACAGAGTTATCCCAAGGACTGACCTGACACTTGGTTATCTCCTCTCTCCTTTGGCCTCCCTGTCACACACAGGATAGGGAGTGATGAGTGGCACAGGGAGTCCCTCAAGTAAACGATACAAACCATGCATTATGGATTGTCACGTAAGTAAACAGGACCCAATGACCTTTTGGACCAGCAGTGAGGGCAGCAGGGAAAAACTCCCTCAGAAAAAAAAGGGAGCTTGCATTTATTCTTTCATTACACCTGGGTGTGATAGGTGCACCTGAGGGCTGGATTTAGTAGAGTCATCTGGATTTTTCACACTGTCTTCCCTTTTAAGTCAGTGCTATGTGTAATGAAAAGCTACTGTAGTATCAGGGACACTGTACATACCTACATATTGTAATCTGTTGAGTCTGACGAATGACAAAACTCTTAAGGCCAAGTTGAGCATTAGACATTTAATATGGTCATATGAATGTATATTGTGACTAAAATTAATCTTACTCATATTCCTTGTATGTGTGTACAAAATAAGAGTCACTAAGTCTACCTACTAAGTAAGTAGTAGTATCAATTCCTCTTATACATTAATTCCAGAGTGGTTAGAATGAAGTTAGATAACAAATGTGGTAACACAAAGGTAATATTTTTTGGAATCCAGAGATGTTCTTTGGGGGAGTAGTGAGCTTTGTGGAAGTAGACAAAGGATTGGTGTCAGAATTTAATGGGACCATGAGCACAGGAATGACATTTTGATTGGATTAGTGTTGAAGTTCATTTCATCAGGTTTAAAGTGTTATCGCTTTCTTTCTGAGCGATGTGAAATTACAGATGGTGCGTGTCTCAATCTGGTCTATAGGAGTCAGTTTTAGTTGTCTTTCAGATTTAATAATTAATATATGCATCCATACCTAGCATCCACAACAACAGCTGGATTTCACTTGTCAGCCTGTGGGCCCCTGCTGGCTTCGCACCCATAAACACTGTCAGTTGGACTACTGACAGTAATGAAATGGGTGAGTGTTTTACCTCTAGTCCAACATGATACCCAGACCTGGAAACTTGTCATGTCAATTTTTTGTGTGTGTACTAATTAACAGCTCTGATTCTCTCGATCTTATATTTACCGTCTTGGTTATAAGTTTGAAAAGGCTATCATTCTTGAAATGTGGCTCTCAAAAAGCTACTGCATTTCAGTAGTTACAGTTATTAGAGCAGCCAGTTCTGCTGACTGATTCATATATTCATGTTGACCTAAACATTTCAATTGTAAATACTCAAATTAAAGTTTTGGACACATACATACATACATTCAGAGCTCTTGCACAAAACTGCGTCATGAGAACTTAGCATTACAGCCAATACCCCCTTTGTAAATAAGGCAGTTGGGAGACACAGGGAGGCTGTCAATCCAATGAATAGTGCAGCACCCGTTCACAAGGTTAGTTTTCATGCCAGCAGAAACCATAGATACATACTAAACATAGGTGACCTTGTTTTTGTATGCCAGTTACTGCACTGTGAACAACATTGCTCCTAGCAATATCATTCACATGTATACGTGTTGCTCTAAATAAAGTCCCATTTCTAAATGCCTGCATTCTAATGTCATTCAAGTCAGAACTTTATAATTTTGGGATTAGGAAGGTGACTCCTCATATAAACTTTTGTGAATATAAGACTTTTCTGGGTTTAGCAGCAGCTACTTGGTGGCCCTTTACAGAGACAAAACCTTTCCAGTGTTGTCTAGATTACTTTAGACATAGTAAACTGTAATGTCAAATACAGGCACATCTTATCTGGGTCTTTAAAGTGGACCTGGACCAAATCCATGTGGACTACTAACCCAGTTCTTAAAGACATACTACTTTCTGAGGTAAATTTAGAACAATGGACCCCAGATTAGAATTATGAAGGAAAAACAAAAGAAACTAGCTGCAGGTATTTGTCACTGTCATCCATGAGGAAGCCCTAGATCCCGGGGATTCATCATTGTTAGGACAGTCTCCAGTGGATACATTTCCTGTAGCTTTATCTTCAAAAGGTAAAAAAAAAAAAACTACTTCACAAGACCAGTTCTCCTCACATTAACTACTATTCAGAGGTGTAGTGGAGGGTAAACTCACCTCTCAAATTTAGAAATAGCATTTTGCTAACTCTCTGGGGCATTTTGCAGTTTGTGTCTTTGGTTAAGTCTAGAAATATAAATATAGTCCCCCCACTAGATCATTGTATTCCCTGTAAGCATGAAGCAGCTACAGCATCAATGCACCACCCACTATAGCCTAGGCTAGGCTAGAATATGAAGGCCAACCAGGGAGGAAAGAGAGAAAGTTATATTAATTTGCAGTACAATACTGACATTACTTAGTACATATTAATTTATTATTATTTATTATTATATTTAACATATTTATTGAATTCATTTGCAAATTGCTATAAATAAATAGCCACACAGTTAGGGGTGACAATGGTGGATGTACAGTTACTCCACCAGTTTGGTTCAAACAGATACAGAACTTTTTGTATTTGTCCAATACTCACTGTACGCTGTAGGCAGTAAGTAAGTATAGCCTTGCAGAGCTGCTAGCCGCAGCGAGTTATAATAAGTTATAATGTAAACAGTTTTACACATCCAGTAGACACAGTGTGACTTCATGTTGGCTCTGCTATGTGCTGAACAAGAAGGTACAGGCTGCTACACTGTTGTTAGGTGTTTCTGAAGATCTGGAGGAATTTTAGTTTATGTATATATTGTTTTAAGAGGTTTCAGTGCAAACATAATTACACATTAGTCTTGTTTTTATCCTGCTACGGTGCCGCGTGTTCAATATATGTCAAGGAATACATAATAGAGATCTCATTCATTTTATGATAGACAGATAAGCTCTCAGTTTTGACTTTTGGGGATCGAGAGCAAGGTTTTGTTTTGAATTTAATGGAGAGGAAGCTGAAATCTGACTATTTGAACTCAACAAGCACTTTTGTCTTGCAAAGTATTCTGCCTTTTTTCTTCATCCCCCCTTCCTTCAGCTTTGCTTTTCATCCTAGAATGACCTTTATGAATAATGAGGTGCTCCAAAGGTAACCGTGACAACGGGTCTACTTTGGAGGCGGCAAATAGGCACTGAGATAAAGTAATTCAACACCTGACAAGGAAATACAGTGTGTTCGCTTCATCCTCTGAACAGAGGGACGGAAGTCTGCTGATTAACGCTGACAGTCTGAAGAGCACATTGTGCCAGCGCATTAATAATAAACTCTTAAGATGCCTGCGTATGCTTTTAGAGAAGGTTATACAGCCATGAAAGGAAGGTAAGATGTGGGAATGAAGGATGAGCGAGGGATGACAGTGGGGTTAAAAGATAACTTGGCTTGGTTTCACACACTTTATTTGCAGTGCTTGTCCTATTTAAAGGTCTTAAGACGAAAAATTACTTTTTTGGGGGGGTGGCGTGGCTAATTAGCTCATTTTTTCAGCATAGGAGGATATTTTAGTATGTACAAAGTGCATAATTAATAAGCCAAGAAACTTAAATGGCTTCCGGGGTGTTCAGCATTAATTGCCTCTGCAAATTAACATATCCGCCCCATCATTTTCTCCCACTGTGACACTCGAGCATACGCAGTGTGAGGAAGAGGCTTGCTCACAGGGGGACCAGAGAGGTCATGAACCTGAAAATTTTACAACACGTGGTATATTTTTGTGATCTATAAAGTATAGTTTTATCCTTAACCATGAAAATGCTATCAAAAGTCAGGTATGTTTCTTGTTTGCTGTTGCTTTAACTATAGGTGTGTCTGTATGCATGATGTATGAAAGAAGGTCTTTGTGTTTGCATGAAAGATAGATACCTTAAGTACAAACCAGCACTCTGGTAAATGAAGCTGCTGTGGAAGTGAACTACATTCAGTTCACCTATGAATAGCAATGAGAAAAAAATTAATGGTAATGAATGTGTCTGATGCATGTGGTTGCCCATTGCACGTTTCAGGTCATGTGAGGTCATCTACTATACAACAAGCACTGAAATGGCTTGATGTGATTAAGGTATGTTAAAACTTACCCTAACCCCTTAAACACTAAACCAGTGTTTACTAATATACTACATTGTACAAACTGTGCACACTGCATTTGAAATCTTTATTTTCTGCTTTTGGTTCAGTACAAATGAGGGTCTATTTGTTCTATTATACCTGCTTCAGAATGAGTCATTATTTCTGCAGCCCTAAGAAAAATAACAATGGTGCTTTTACCTTATTAGTATCTGCAGGGGATTTTCTACATACCTCACTGACTGATTTGTTCAAAGAAAGCAACTTAACGGTGACACGAGGGCAATATAAAAGCTTTTCAAATCCATTTATCCAGGGATTTAAAAATATTTACAGAAATGACAGTTTGGGTTAAAACTTAGTTGACACGTACCCTGCATAGACGCAGTGATGTGTGCCCAATGTGCCAAGCCAGTGTGCCAGCTCAGTGGGTGCAACTCCCTGTGTCAGATGACCAGGTTGTGAATCATTGATCTGAGCAAATCAATAGTCAGCACGTCCATCTCCCGGCCACTCTCAGTGGGTCGCCATCTGTGTATGTGTCCATATCCTGTCCGAAGCCATCGCAGGAGCCCATCAGCGCACACCAGGTGGCTGCCATCTGGGTCCCGTCGCTTAACACGCAGCATGGTGCCCTGTGTAGGAGAGTGTTGTATGTATGCATGAGTTTGCGAGGTAGAGAGTGACCATTAAATGTCACATTTGTGGGTGTGTATCCTGGGTGACTGTGCTGTGTGTAAGTGTTGCTGAACTGAGTCATTGCGTGTTCTTGATAACCTAAAGGTGTGTGATGTGTGTGCAGAAGGGTGTAGATGGAGACACGAAGTGACGGTGGAGGCGTTGGCCTGCACTGTGGAAGGTGGGGTGATAATAAAGTGGTAACAAGGTGCTTGTAGCTTTGGCATGCCATTATAATGTTAGTTGGCCGTGAAATATTTTGGAGGAAGGACTCAGCTTGTGTGCATGTTTCACGCTAAGTGTACAAACATGGAAGTGTGGTGCGTTGGTGTGAGTTTCTGACACTTCATGACTAGCTCCCTTTCTCACTCTTCAGATTCACTGGGCTCCCGCTACGTGTGGGCTTGAGTCATGACATTCTTGACAATCATTGCGCATGAGCCTCATATATTGCTGTTAAAATGTGGAGAAACTTATCTCCAAGTTTTCCCTTCAGGGTTAATTTAATATTTTCATGCCTGAACTTCTTCACTTTGAAAAGATACTGCAATTCACACATAGACTGCAATTCTGGACCTCTCAGTCTGTTAAGTATGTGAAGCATCACATGGTGCATGTACAGTTTTTAGCAAATGTAGCTTTAAAGTAGGAGCTTCATATTTTATGCTTTTGTGGGCGGCAGATAGGTTCAGTAACTGCTTAGGCAGTGAGATCTGTAAAGAATCCTGAGATTCGTTTCTCCCCAGAGCTTTGAATTAGGTCCAGGGTGGAATTCGTTGAACTTCTCAGGCAGCACCCCTTCTACACACAAATCCTGAGAACTCGAACCTCAAAGAGTGGACCCTGCCACCCCAGCACCCAAATTTTCAAACGGTGGTCCAGCTAGCTATGTGAATGAAGGAGCAGATACTGAATGCTATGAATATGTTTCCCACAGGTGCTGCTTTAATGATGCAGTGTTGGTACAGGCAAATGCATGTGTGCACTCAAAAGAACACTCACGCTGAAGAGGTAACTATGCTGCTTGAATGTGCATTGACTCTACACTACACCACTTAGTTGCAGCCCACATTGCTCAACCTACACCCCTTTCTATTTTTTAAGTCGAAATACAAACCCCCACAAAGTCATGATATATACCGTAATGTAATGCTGTATTTTTCTTCAAAATATCATACATAAAGCAACTGTCGACATTATTGCAAACTTAGATTTGGTGGGTCGGTTAATTAATATTCAGAACTTTTCATATTGACCAAATTCCAGCAAGAAGCCAAATTAATGAACACATACACCAATACTACATTAAACAACACAGACTTATTAAAGTACAACAAATGTTGCTGTTGTTTAACTGTTTGTGTGTGTGTGTGTGTATGTGTGCATGTGAGGTATGAGGTACATGTGCACAAGGCTATATGTTGTGTTGTCAGTGACAATCCAACTCCTGGCTATATTTTGATTTACGTGCGTGTTGTAGACACGCTTCTCTGCAGCATTTATCACTGCCACAACCAACAAGCACGACACACCACACACACCCCTACTCCTCTGTGTGTGTGTGTCTATGTGTGTGTATTAGTCGCTACTGTACATACATGCGCATATGTTTCCATATTGAAAGTTGCAAGTATGAATGTGTGTGCATTAACATGCACGTACAGTGAGCTTGCAGAGGATTTATCCTAAATCCCTGAACGGCACTACCTGCTATCAGAGCTACAGTTATGCAGGCTGCGTTGTGGAGCAGAAAAGTAAACACATGGTGAAACTCTCTAGGTCCCTTGGTAAAACAAGCAGTGGCCATACATCACAAGAAACTGACCTGAAAAAAAACAAAGAAAAAGGACAGATTCAGGTTCATATTTAAGGGTTGTTTTACCATTAACTGAGAGGAGATGAAGCCTGTGGTTGAGCCCTGGTTACAGTTAAAAAGTAAACAATTTATTCACCTCACATCCATGTTAAACAAAGTAAACACGTGATGGTGTTGTTTCAAGGACTGCACATAGTGAGAATGACATTCCTGCAAAATTAAAGACCTCTTTATATATTGATGATAACGTATGGTCATTCACTCCTAGTTTCTGGGTTAGCACCAAGACTGAGATATATCAACAACTACTGGATGGACTGGCATGAACTTTGGCACAGACATTCAGGTTCCCCTCAGGATGGCTGCAACCTCTTTGTCCTGTTTTGAAAATAACATTTGATTTCCTGTGTTCAGTTGTAGTGTTTGATAGTTTCCCATGCATATCTTGTTTTTTTGTTAAAAAAAAAAACAAAAAAAAAAACTTTGTTCGGGTTATTTTGGGCACTCTATTCAACTTGTCTCTTTATCAAGATGACGTTGCATGGCTTAGCATGTCTGTATGTCCTTCCTGCTTGGTTGAGTCTAAGAGGATTGCACACAACGTTTTTTTTTTTTTTTTTTTTTCTAAAAATTAAAATAAGTCCTCAAATAGCATGCGAATGAGTCAGATGCTTAAATATGTACATGAGTGACTGTGTGTGTGTGTGCCTCTGCCAGAGGATACTTTGCGTCATTTCTCCCGGTTTCACAAGCCGTTCTACGCTATGAAGCTGAGATGACAGGGTCGTATGTCATCTCTCCTCTCTCCCTTCTTCAGGTGTCAAACTTGGACAGGAAGTCAGAGGATTTAAGCCCTGCGCTTCCTGCCATAGAATGACTCAGTTATCGTTCAAGCACAGCTGTTTCTGCTGAGAAGTGTTGTCATCCCCCTTGTTGCCAGGATCAGCTCGATTTAGGTATCTGTCACACATGCTGATGCGTTTTTGAAAAAGCGGAGTTCAAGGTGCTGTTGTTTAAAATTCTGACCCTCAAAGTGCACCATATAAATCTAAAACTTAGCCAAGGAATATTTTGACAATTTTACTACATTTTTTTTTTTTACCTGGAAAGAGATTAATGCAGTAATTAATCACTGCACGTTGTTATTATAAAATGATGTACAGTCAAGGCATCATAGAAATTTACTCTGATTCTGAACACTGAGAATAGAAAAGATGGTGGCGTTTTTTTGTGGGTGCATTCATGTATGTGCGTGCATGTATATACTAACCTCACAAACCTGAAAAATAAGGCTCCTCAGAAGCCACGCTGTAATTCTAACACTGGGTACAACTTTCCAGGACAGTCATGTTTCTTCATCCAAATAATAATCTACTCTCAATGTGATTTTTATTTCCACTCAATGGTGACCGATTGAAAAGGTCCCACTCCAAAACCTGAACAATACCAATTTTCCATGAACTTCACTTGGGGGGTCAAGTAAACACTGTACTGGCTGTTCAAAGCAAAACATAACACTACTGTGACAGTATCTCTGCATTTGGCGTTTTATATATTGAAGATACAGTTCAAGGTCTGCTTGCACTTGACGCAATAAAAGCGACTTATCGTGTTTCATGAAACCAAGTGAGAGAACTCTACAAGCACTAAAGGCACAAACAGATGCTTCTATGCAAAGAGTAGGAAGGAATAAATGATAATGAAATTAAAGGACGGTTTGGGGGACATGTTTGGTGAACTTGCACAGGTCATGGTGCCAGGGATGAAGCAGGCTTCCACACAGACTTTCTGTAGCAGAGCAAAGCAGAAAATATGACAATATTTTCATTTTCATTTAGAAACACTGCTTGTGTTTGGTTGTATGTAAGCAGTAACATGTTCCAATCACATATGATGTGTTTTGAAAGATTTGATACTGATTGTTTGATCTATTGAATTTTAAGCATCTATGAAAACCTATATATTTTATTATATAACATATTTTTCCCTGACAAAACTTTCAAATTTCACCCAACCCTCCATTTGGCCTCATTGCAAAGACAGTTTGCACAACAACGTGTTCTTCATCTGTCCACTTTATTTTCAAGGTACTGGAGTTTGGGCCATGATATTTTTATGGAAACAGAAAATGAAAATAAAGATTTGAATTTCAAGGCAACCAGTTTGTACTTTTTGAGCTTTTGAAGTTTTTTAATATTGGACATAAGTTTCCATGTGAAATTTTGAATCCTATAGACATATACTAAGTGCTGGAAAGTGAAAATTTTAAAACTTGACATTGGCTATTAAAAAAGACGGGGATTCAGGCCTCATGGAATCAGAAACTTTCCACATGAAAGTGTTATTAATTACAGTCATTTTCATGTCAAATATATAATATCAAATATCAATATATCAATAATATATCAAATATATGATTTTCAGTGAAGAGACCCTATTGTGTAAAACTTTTGAAATGGAACGTATTTAGGCATTAATATGTTCGGGATTTTTCAATTAGAGTAATTTTAAAATTTGTTTAATGAGGTAATTGCAGCCACGTGTCTCAAAACATGTTTGGGAAAGAGCTTTAATTTCCAACATTACATTTTCATTATTGGTCAATTAGTTATTTTGTTAAACACAAAATGAATCTTTTAGGAGGCATTATCCCACAATATTAAAATATTTTCTGAGGAATTTCATAGAAATACATATAAAAATAAAAAAGTGGTATAATCCTAAATATAACTACTGTCACTGGAGGAATAGGGATCATGAAAGGTTTAAATTTTAAAAAGGTTTTAATTTAAATTTTTGAATTTGCAGATTCAGTTTATTCCATCTGTAACATTCATACACTAAACTGTGCAAGTAAGCAATGGACTTGCTTAGATGCACTTTGGATTTCATCAGTCTAGGACTACATGCCAGAGATCAATAGGTTTTCATTTAATGGATCATTGATCAATGGGTCTGTATTGAAAGCAAAAAAATCAGTAGGAAAGCTATTTTCCTGTCTTCTTAAATTACTCACTTGCCTACAGTAACATGCAAACTGTTTTGTTTTCCTAAAAAGTGTACCTGCTCACCATCAGATTGTTAACATGAGTTTTTATGTAAACTTTAAAACATTATTTATTTGCACTGTACTGAGGCTGTGAAACCAAACTAATACAACTCACTTTATGTCACTATAGCTCATGCATTTGAATGGGAATTATGTGGGTAAAATACAAGTGCTTTTCTCACCTCCGTGTCAAACTCTTTCTCCAGGTGTTGCCAGCAGCCCTCTTAAGGCATGGTTTGTTTCTTTGCTTTAAGTGGATGGGTTATCATTATCAGTATGTTCATCTCAGACAGGTCATTTGAAACTAGCACAAGGTTAATTAATTAATCAAGTTTAATGGAGGACCTTGAAGTACCCCATGAAGAAATATGTGTTTTATAAAGGCCTTAATGAATGTGACTTCAGTGTTTGCCAGGAGTTTATTGATCGGAAAACCTCATTCTTTTTCAAAGGTCTTAGTAAGTCATGTTTTTTTGGGGTGGTTGTGGAAATGTACTTGTCCTTGGTTTTACACCCAAGTCAGTGACGTGTAATTATGGGAGTTTAATATTTAGCAAAAATATTTCTGTGAAAACAAATACATTTGGTGTGTGCATTTCTGTACAGTTAAAATAATAAAAGGGAGATAATAATTTTATCTGTTTTCACTGATTACTGCAGATGTATAGTATTTTTTTACATTATATTTATATTGTATGTCACATAATTGCCTACAAGGACTGTAATAGTTACATTTAGTGGTAAATTTCCCTCGTCACCAAAGTAAGCTGGTTTCTTTTAATCTAACTCTCTTTGCAGTAGTTGTTATAGAACTTTGTAGAGTGCTCTGGGTTAAGTGGGGTAATTTAGCAGTCTTAATCAATTTAACAGCTTCAATTAATCCTCAGAGCTCGGGATGCTGTATTACACAAACACCATTTCCACTGAATTTCTGGGGTTGCATCAAGTAAAGCGTAAGTAATGGTTGGAGTCTCATCCTTTTCAAGAATTTGTCCTAGATTTATTTCTCCCTCCCTAAGTGTTATCTGTCAGTGTACTCGATCATACACCTCTACATAATCCAATACCAGATTTTGAATCCTGTAAGTTTCAATCATTAAATAAAGTTACACAGGAAAGAACCTGATGCCAGATGACAGATGATACATTACACACACAAAGCATCACAGAGACTCTTTTTTTGTTCTTGTCTTGTCTGTTGTTTTTAGTTCAGCAGCCACATGTCTTCATCCAGGTGCAGCAGAAGTTTTATCCTTTTTGCCATAAAATGATGGGCCGATATATCTGTCAGTACCAAGACCAGCCAGCGTGGGTGCTCCCCAGGGTTGTTTCACATATTTGGTCTTATTTACGTTGTTTACCAAAGACTGCACCGCCATCTAGCCGGGGAACTACATGATGTTATCCGATGTCTCTGATGACACTGCCACTCTTGGGTTCACAAACAACAACAGTAGTTTATCTCCCTGAAATGTGTTTCTGCGATAGTGTGACGATAACAGCGCGATTCAAAACATCAAGGAGATACCTGGTGATGGTGTTTGATGCGGGAGCAGTGAGCAGTGAGAACACTGCTTGGCATCTGCAGCCACTCTATCGCTCAGGTCAGCTCTTATGAATATCGAGTGTTGACACGGTCAGCTGGAGAAGCCATAATGTCAAAGCTGAATCAGCAGGTGCACTGTTTTTACACTGACTTAAGATCTTGTGGTATCAACTAGAAGCTCATGTAACTTTTTTATCATGCTTTTTTATCATATATCCTGCTAGCGTACTAAGATGTGGGATAGTAGCATGCAGCTGCCATGACAGCTGGGCACATTATAAGCTAACTATGGCAATTAAAGCACCACACACCAAAAGGTCAGGCGCAGTGGATAAGTGGACTGGATGAGAGTGTTTCAGGTGTGGTGTGAGTGTGTGATTTACTGCATGTGGAACAAGTTATATGCCACATGACAGGATGCTGTAGAGAAGTGTCTTGGTTTGGTTTTATGGTTTGTAATTATGGTGAATCAGCCAAGTCCAATGTCAAGTTTTTCAAGTTGTTTGCAGCAGTCTTTTATTTCTGTGACAGAGCTTATAGACAGTATAAATTCACAACTTGTTTTTGCCTCCCACATGATACTTGGGTAAAAAACCCTGGATTATATTCAGTGACAATGATTCATAATGACCAATCCAATGGTTTTTAATATGATTTCTCTCAACAGTATCAGCGCTTGATAACTACAGTATCATTAAGATTAGGGTAGGAAAAAGGCAGCATTAATTGCAGGTCTGTGACAGTACATAAAGTGCATTCTCACACTGCAGTCTCCATTTACCACCCCAATCTCATTACTTTTTGCTTCACTACATAAAGGACACACTATTTGCCCTGGCGTCGGCAAATTGCGCGCCACAGATTTGTCGCATATGAATGCCTAGAATTAATGTAACTTGTCAGTTTCAGCTAGATCAAATGTCATACTCGGTTTCACGCAGACACAACATGACTCATAATTTCAAAAAAATAAAGTGCGCTGTCCCAACATTATTACACAATGCCAGTCTTGTTCGAGTTAGACAAATTGGTCCTCACATATTTGCCAAAGGCATTGTCACTTAGCAGATATTTTGCAGATTTGGTAAATAGCTAATTAAGCTCTGATGGTAAGGAGACACACATCATCCTTGTTTAATGCACTGGCAGACACACTTGCTTGTTTCATAAACACAAGAGAGCATCCCAGCGTGAAATGAAAAGGTGTCCCTACTGGTAAATGTTTGGTTTATATTCCATATTAGCATGCAAAGTGTAATTAAAAATTGAAGCAAACTATCTGCACGTGGCCTGTGAAATGGAGTGTGCTGATGAAGCTGCATTAAAGCATTGATTTTTAATTAGCAATTCCCAGGTGTGACATGGGCTGAAACGTGATTAATTATGGTTTCCGATTTCAACTTCTCATTTATGTTTCGTCCATTTTTATTTTCAAATTTAATATAATTGTGCTAGTAAACATGCTGTTTATGTTAATATAACAAGTTACTGTAAAGCAATTGGGTGTTACTTTAATTTCCTTTTCAGTTCAACAGCTCATCACACATAAGCATATTGCATTCTTGCCAGCGGTTTATTAAATATACAACAGTGATGGCCTAAAATGGTACATTATTCTTCCTGCTTTCGTTATATCCATTACCTTAATATGATTGTTGAACTGTTGTGATAAAAAGGGGATCCTGGTAATGAGAAAATCATACTATGCAGCAAATAACCATTGAGCAAATACTATATGTCATTCTAATCACACTTTCTACATTATTCATGTCCGTATTGCTGGCAACAGTGTAGCCCAGCTGCAGCATTTGCTGCTATTAACCTACAGTCATTTCCTAAGAATGGGCTCACTGGTTTGTTAAGACAACATGTCATTTTTCTTCCACATCTCATTCTGTGTGAAAGCTATTGTTTTTCTCCTTCTCTCCCCGTCTTTTTAACAACTCTGTCTGTTCCTATCAAATGCTCAGCTGGTTTGTATTTCCAAAGTTGTTAGACGGCAATGAATTCAAGCGTTTCACTTCAAAATGAGGCGAGCTGTAACTCAAACAAACACTTTGGATCATTGACTATGAATTCATCTGTCCCTCTTGATAGGCTCATTTAATGAGGACAAGGACAGCGTGTTATACATTGATGTTATAAAAAAATTACCATACTTATTTCTTCTCTGTTTTAAAGAGAGAGATTCAAAGATTTGCATTAACAGTTCATGACACTGATGATCATAACAAGGAGAAGATGATGACTAATTAACAGTTCCTTGTGAAGTTCCTGCCAAAATGTCACAAAACACAATAAAAAAAAGTACTCCAACATATTTAAGTAATTCTGAGTTACATACTTATTTTATCTGATACATCTGCACACACACAAACACACACATTTGTTTGACAGCTTTAGTAGGACAGGTTAGGGTACCAGGTTGCTGATTGATTGAACAGCCTTATGTATTTGCTGCTTTGTTTACCAGTGTCAAATAAATCATGCTAATCTGAGCTTGCCAGTCACAGTGCAACTGAGGCAGAGAGCGAAAGGCCTTTCTCTGATCTGCGCACACAAAACCAACATACACAAACACATGTGCACACATAAGCACATGCACAGGTGCAGTCAGTTGGAAAATTGTTTGGTGGTGATGTGCCATGTGTGTGAGGTGAGACAGATTGGTAGGGAGACAGCGAGAGTGAGAGAAGGCAGGGGCTGTCTGTTGAAACGCTGACAAATCCCTGACGCTTAGACAGTCTGTTATCTTTCCTCTCTCCCGTGCAGTTTGCTCTCACCTATCATCATGTAATATTTTTTTCATGGATGGATTATGAAAGTGTTGGCTTGATTTGATTCGCAGCAGTTTAACTGTTCAAAATCAAATCTCTCTGTCCAAGAAAAAAAAAAGGTTCAGTTGAGGATTATCTGACACATAATGACCAACCATTTTAAATGTGCTCAGTATTCTTAAAGTCACAGTGATTACAGGATACAATTATGAATTCTGCATTAAAACCATTTTATTATTTTTTATTTAAACCAGTTTTTTAATCACTAAAACAACATCTCCCATCTTTAATCTGCAGTATTTTTTGGAACTGTGAAAGCATTATGATTGATCATTTATTTACTTTTTTCATTTACATATGCTTTGTTTTTTACTATATTCTATTATTCATCTAATGTTGGTGTAGGTGTAGGATGAGGTCTCACTTAGACATAGATATGTTTTCCATTGGAAAAATGTCTGCTAAAAAACTATAACAATCACAGTGTTCTCCCCTTTTGAGGGTCTTTATGATGCTTTCCTCTCTGACCTCTTGTTCTCACTTTTATTATTGTGCAGTAATATCTTTAGTCTTCAACCCATCGGTGTGTTGTGCATTATTTAATGTGTGTTAAGTGTTTGCAGGGATTTTTTTCACTAAGCCTAAATTCACCATTAAAATAAAAAATAAATAAATTTATTAAACTTCTTTTTTCACTTCACTTGTCCTACAATGTAGAATAAGTGATTTTCTATCTGTATTTCCAACAGGTGTCAATGTCTCCTACACAGCAGATTTTGAAAGGAGTCATAAATGTCCATGAATGAAGCATGTTTAAATAACCCAGACTCACTATTTACATCTTACATCACGGATATTATTGTTAGCTTTGTTGGTAGTTGGTAAAATTACTCATCGTCAAGTCAAAAATTATCTCAGTTGGTGGGTAAAGTGTAAATCACACTGTCAAAACAAGCCTTTGATTACGTTGCTTTCCCTATGTATGCTCTCTTAGACATTTCCTTCTGGAGTTTGCGTTTCAGAAGGCATGAAGCAGAATGGTGATTTTGTGATTTTTAATTAAGGCCGTTGGTTATGTCTTTGGTTTGATTATAACAGTGTGGCACAGCTCCGTTTGCGATGGAAGAAAGAAGCAGCTCCCTCACATCGCTTCTCATTAGAGACACTCCCGGGGCCTCATCAAAGATCTCCCTCCCCCTTCCCTCCCCCTTCTGCCACTTCCCTCCCTGCTTCTTCCATAATGCACCGTTTTCCCAGTACACTTCGCCCTACAGCTCCAGGACATGCTTAACAAACACACCAGCAAAACACTCCTCCTGATGCTAACTTTTCACCGTTTTGCTCCACCGCAGAGAGAAAATCGTAGCAACTCTCTTTGACTGCGAAGTTCACTCTTGCCTCTTTGCCAACAAATAGGGTTTTCAGTGACGGATGTTTGATCTGTACAGCATGAAACCAGATCCAGAGTTGCCTATGCTTATGTTGTTCTACCAAAATGGGCCAGAGGGAGCGAAATCTAAACTCCACAGGTGCAAAAGCAGAAAAAAGGTATTACCTCAGTGCCACCAGTGTGTGTTTTTTGCATTGAAGAAAGTCCCAAGCCTATAGTCTTTTATAGTGGTGAACCAAACGATTGTTCACCACTGTTGATTGTTGATTAAATTGTTTGTGCCATTGCTGGACTTATTACACAACATATGTCTCTTCCTGAGTCTGTCTTTTTATTGGCTGGTCAATGAGGAGAACTGACTAAGACGAGGAGATGCTGAATGAGAGAAATTGTTTTTTTTTCTTAAGAAATTGCTCACCCCTTACCTGTTCTTGGGTTTCACTGACAGTGGAAAGGTCTTAAAGGCATCATGTAACTCCAGGTCCATCTATTATTTACCACTTCAGTACTACAAGAGCATCTCAACAGTCTCTTCCAGAGTTAAATGGTCTACTTGACTCAAAAATAGTTGACTGAGTGACTATATGACTAAATTCAGAATGGGATTTTAAAGGTACTGCCAAGATGCATCTTTGAGTGATCCACCAAAAAAAAAATTGTGATAAATATGCAGGGTGGCGACTTTCAGTTGAATCAGGGAGTTTTAGGACCAATGACATGTATTTTTTGTTTGTGTCTTCTACTTGCACACATACACAAGGTAGAGAGGAGAAAGACAGGAAGTTTAACCGCTCAATAATCATCTTACTGAACGTCCATGAAGGTGAAGCTGAGACGTGCATCACAGAGGCAAGGGTTAAGCAAGTTTATTGAACAAGGCAATTCAAAGTGCTTTACAAAGGACATAAAAGAAAGCATTAAAACAAGGCATATAAGAAACACAGAGCAATATAAACAAGACACATATAAATAATACTTGTCAGTCTCTTGGAAAGTCATTTTGGGCTGTGAGGACACTTTAACCTGTCTATATGACGATGTAAAGCTTATTGGTTCATATATATATATATATATATATATATATATATATATATATATATATATATATATATATATATATATATATATATAAAGCAAACAAATGTTTGTTCTAACCCTAACCCTTTATATAAAAAAGGACAGAGACCCTCCCTCTGTTCTTCTCTGTTGTTGAAGAACTGACAAAGCTGTAAAGTCAGAACCATTTTTAATTAAAATGATATAGTGATATACAGTTTAATTGTGTGACTACTAGTTCTGAAAAACAGTGTTTGAAACCTGGACACTGGTTGCTATTACTGAGCTATCTGAACCGCAGCACTTCAGTGGCCAGCAATGGACTGAAACACCTCAGTCAAAATTCGTTCATTTTTCAGCTCCCAAACCTGACAAAGCAGTAGCTCAGTTCTTTTCATTTTTTACAATACAGAGGGTCAAGTATTATTATTTTTTTAATTATTCATGGCTTCAGAGAGGAACATTATTTACAGTGAAACATGGCTCATGGACTAACACCAAAGGGCTCAAGAACTGGTGCCTCATTCCTCATTCTGCAGGAAATGAATTCCCTCCTCTGACTTCTCCACCAAAAGCTGAAAAGGGAGAAAAATTGCTACCAGGATAGATTTTTTTTTCTGTAGTTTCTTTTGGTTAGACTTTACACCACATAATACAGTTCTGCTTTGCCAAGGGCAAGCCTTTGTACAAACATACAGATGGATGACAAATTAAAGGAAAAACCCGAAAAAATGAGTGGACAAACATAACAAATGTAGATGTAGTACAAATAAGCAATTAACATCCAATTACACAAAGACTGCCCAGCTGGATGTTGTTTTAATAGGAACAGTGACTGAAGTGACATCTGCTTTGTAGATCCATAGGGTAGAAACAGTGGAAATAGTGGTCGACAGTGCTCTTTGATGATGCTTGTGCATTAGTGCGACAAGTGAGAAAAAAACAGAAGAATCAGTCTTCCTCAGGTGATTGAGGATGTCAAAGCATGAAGTGAAGAGAAGGAGTTAGCAAGAACAGTCTGTCAACAACTACATCGAGAGGGACGTTATAGTAGAGCTGCAGTGCATAAAGCCCTCATTACAAAGATGAATGCACATTTGAGAGTTCAGTGGTGCAAAGACCAAGCAGGAATTTGTCTGAAGAGAAGTGGAAAAAAGCTATGTGGTCAAATGAGTCATGCTTCATCATATTCGCCACACTGAGATAACGCTGCTAACACTGCTAACCTCTGATTGACTGTGTGGTTGATGTTATGGCTTTGACTTGGATGGATGCATTACCGTGACATGTGCTACACACAGTCTTACTGACTTTGGTGATCCTTCATTAATTCAGCTTTTATTTGTACAGGGTGGTTTAATGGAAGCATTAGTCTCTGAAGTCAACAGGTGATTTAGACTATGATTACAATCTAAGAAACTGCAAAGGAAATTCAGGAAATACAGTGAAATGCAGAAAATAAAGTAGTAGAAAGGTTAAAAAAGGGCATCAAACCAGTTTTCTTTAAATCATTGCAATGCACAGGCCACTAAACACCAATCCTAACTACACCTACGTGTATACCATCAATTACTTCTACAGTATTTGTGTTTATTTCACCCATGTCTAGTCAAATGAGTCAACTTGCTGTGGACATTTTACAACTCATCCATGACGCATGAGTGGCCATTTAAACCTCTGTGATTCATTCACACATTGATGACACATGAGAGTGTTTGAAGTCACATGTGAGTCGTAAGGTCCCACTGTCATCACGTGAAAGTGGTCTGAGTCCAGTGATTCAAGGTGTGAAGTGTTGTGAAACCGCCAGAGGGGGGGATCTTGGAATATTTCAGATTTGTCCAAAAATAGCACCTAAAAGTCAAAGACAAAAAAAACAAAAAAAAAAAAGAGTTTTTGTCCTTGGTGCTCTGGGAATTGTCTCACACAATGAATGGGGCCTAATTATCTTCCATGCGGTAGTTTGGCTATATGGTGAGACAGAACAGGAGAAATTATTTGAAAAAAAGAGGAGTTAAGTTGTGAGCAAATAGATGACAGAAAACATGGAAAGCCATCCTTTACCCATGCACTCTATCTCTCTCTCTCTCTCTCTCTCTCTCTCTCTCTCTTTCTTTGTATTCCTCTCTCCATTCACAGCAAATTGCTCTGAGACTTATAAAGCTCCTCCAGCAGAGCTATCACCTGGGAACTGGCCGGGTCTACGATCTATGCCTCATGCACTTCTAACTTTAAGTGCGTCGCCATCAGCTCAGCCAATTAAGCCTCTTGTTCCCCTGAAGTCCTGCCTTCCTCCTCTAACACTAGTCACTGAAAATGAAAATAAGGTAGAAGGTTTTCCCCAGACGAAAGAAGGGAATAGCCTCCTCTGGTATGTGCTCGCTGCTGGACAAATCAAGCTTCTGATGTGTGCCTAATCTGGAGTTAAAAGAGTGAAAATAATACAGCGTAGCAGGAAAGTCGGTTTTTCATCATATGAGGTTAATAAATATCTTGTCAGCGAGGCTTCTCACTACACTGTCTGCATCTATCAGAAGTCTAATTATGTTCAATCCCTGGCCTTGCATTGGAGATGGGTGCAAGATATTGGTGTTAACCCATTGATGCTAAAACATTTACTGGTAAATTGCAGTCAAGTGCTGAGAGAAGGATGAGAAGCAGCAAGCATATTAGGCTCCATACTTTTAATGGTTTCCTCTGAGACTACTTCCATTTGTTCAGAATAAGCTATTGATACTCCAGCTCAGAATATAAAGAAACATAAATGAGCATGGCCGAATGTGACGTGAAATGAAGGCCAAATCAAATGTGCGTCTTTTCTTGAGGTCCAACATGCCCCTGTACAGAACTGTTGACTCAGCTGAAGAAAAGCAAGTTGGGAATATAGAAAATAAGCCCCTCTGCTGCTTATGTGAGCTTGGAGGTTTTAATAAACTTTTGATATAAAAGTCTCTTCTACACTCATGGTCAGTGCTCTGTGCAGCCTGTGTAAAGGGTTGGACACAAAGAAAGAGAGAGACAGAAAAATATGGTCTATACATACTTCATACATCCTTGAAATAACAACAATAGTTGTCTCCATCTGCCTTCACCTCAGGTCCTTCCAAGTAAAGGAAGGATGCAAGGAGAAGATGGAAACATACATAATAGTTGCCAAAAGACAGATCCTTCCTCTGTCTTGCGATATTGAGAAGCAATAGTTTTTACTCACTCTGTTCTGGTTTGTCTCATTGTCAGAGCCTAAGGTATTAATTGAATAATGCGATATATCTGCTGTTGAATGATCTGTCGTATTTAACTGTAAAACTCATGCATATTTGACTGACTGATATATCTCCTCTTACACAATGTATGGTTGATGTGAGAAAAATAGATATATATATATATATATATATATATATATATATATATATATATATATATATATATATATATATATATATATATATATATATATATTTATTTATTTATATAATAGAAATATTATTTAAGTTGTGAAATTTAACACACAATGTGAAATATATTAAGTAAACTACAGAAACAGGTGAATGAATCTATCATGTAACTTGTCGTGCATTTCAAGTTCAGAAACAATGTATTAAACCTTTTTAATAGTCATTACACAGTATATTATGGTACAAGCACAAAATGTCATTCACCATCATTAGAGCTGTCACAGTTCTGATCACAGTGCTTGTGCAGAGCTCTGTGCTGCATGACATCAAAGAAAGTTATTTCTCATATAACATTTATAGATCTATATCCAAATTCACAGGTAAAAACTGTGGATCACTGGGAGGTTAAAGTATGAGCCCTATTTCTGAGAGTTTTTCTTGGAGTGGGTGGAAACCAAGCGCATGCCCTGCAACTATTTATTTGGCTTTACATCTATTTGTTCTTTCCACTTCTTAATAGGTAAAGAATGTGTCATGAACTACCTACAGTCGTGTGCTGAAAGCTGTTCAGACAGCAATGCTTCTGCACCTGGAGATTGTGGCATAGTGACTAACTGTCCATTACAGAGATCAACACCGAGCATCTCTAAATGATATACCGACAAGTTGGACAACATTTTAATTGATGTAGGATCACGTTTGGCAAATTATTACTTTTTTTTTTTTTAATAAACATCTTCTGCTAATTTGTATGTCATTCAGTGATAATGTGTATTTATAGAAAAATATCAGCTAAGGCCAAAGACAATTAGATTTCTGAAGAGAGTGCAGCTGATATGGAAAAAGTCAAGCCCTTTCTGTGTTTGGAAGACTAAACAATATACTTAAGATTTATTGGGGGAAAAAAGTCTTGGATGTCTGTGGAGTCTTTGTTTGTGGTGCAGAAAAAACAGTTCTGTGGAGATGGGCCTGTGCTTATTGCACCCTGCTGCACAGGATAAACAAGACATTTCATAGCAGTGGGGCTTTATTTCCTGAAGCTCTTCCCAATGCTGAAAAAACAACCCCCTTATAAGCTGTTACATGGGCATTAATATGACCTTTCTGATTTCAACCATACCAAGTCTCTGCTTCCTTTGAGCTCCAACCAGTAAACAAGTGGTTTTCTAAAAGCATTCCTTTAATTATGCATGGGACTGGTGAAAAGCACTGTTATTCAGACACCTTTGCTCTTCTTCGTGAGTGGGTTGCTGCCCCACAAGGACTTCATGGAGTTATGGGACCCAACATCTCAGGTAAACAGGTTATGCTTTGGATTGTTGTGGGTCTTATATGTTCAGAATAAAACTCAACCAATCAGCTGGGACAACAATAAGCTTTTGCTATAACTTGTTATATATTGTGTATATTGTTATATATTGTGTTATGGTTTCAGGTGGGTTGGGAGGGACAGGTTTCCATCAGAGGTTTGATATCACTTGTAGTATATAATGTAGAATTGATATAAGTAATCTAGATGATAGACGCACGTATTTGTGTCAAAATATATCTGATGAAATTTGTAAAAAGCATTTTAAATCTTCAAGTTGCACCACTGAAACGCCCATTTGGAGTCAAGAATAGGTATAAAGAATAAAGAATAGGTCGATGTTTGTGAATTAGCATTAGTGAAAAGGCGTGAGGAAAAAACTGGAAATGGAAGTCAGATTATTTGGCTAGCATTGATATGTGTGTGCATCTGCTGCTTATGGTGAACACTGGGCCAACTTTTCCATGATTTTAATAAAATAAGACAATATGTTTGACAACCATTCAAATGAACTGGCTCCAATACTAGTATTATCTGGATAAATAATACAATAAAAACAATATTATGATATTAGCTGGCAGCGTGAGCTTTCCGAGCTTGTGCATCTCTATGTGCAATATCCATCCATTCCCTCCCCTCGCCTCCTCCATTTGCTGTGACGTTCATTTGCGCCCTGTAATTAACTCAGCATATCTCTGTCATGATGTGGAAATAAACCGCAATTTAGCTCAGAAGGCAAATTAAGTGTGTGTGTATGTGTGGAGGGTAATGGTAAAACAAACGATAGCAAGAGGTTAATAAGAAGAGAATTAAAAGTGAGATGAGACACTGATTAGCTCGTATAGTGCGGCGAGAACCAGGCGAAGGGAAGGGGAGAGAGTAAAGGAAAGGAAAAGAATAGAAAGGGGGGAAGGATGGACATTTAACCGAGGGAGGGGCTGGAGATGAGAGGAGACATTTGGAGCGAAGAGAGAAGTCTAGATGAAAGCAAAGAGGTCTGTAACTTGTGCAAAGGGAATATTTGTAGACAATAAAAACAAAGTTCAATTGTGTCACATTTGTCAGGCGAGCAGAAAGGCTTTCAGGATGTGGACAAGATAAGGAGCTAAGGCTTGCGACAAGATAAACGTTCTTGTCATCAAGCAAAGATGGTGCTGAGGGTCTGCCGTTGAGACCATTACTGCTAGTACCTGTCTATATGTCTGTCCGTATGATTGACACAAAAGTTATATTAGTAGTCACAGCACACATGGACACATTCAAACACACTCACATATAATCTACACAAACTTGGTAGTCATTTACACACCTCTGTGCAAATGTTTTATATGCAGTATACACAGGTATACACAACAGTATACACACAGTTATAGATATGCACTGCACACACAAAGACACACTTTTTTTATTTATTTATTTTTACAAACTCTTCCCTTAAACCTCTGGGTGTACTGACTGACAGAGCATGGCGTAAGTCTAGGTCCTCTTCATTTTGTGCCTCATCCTAATGGAAACGACTTTCTCCTCCTCATGTCCACCAGCGAGATGCAGAGTGAGATCAAATGAATCCTACTGAGCACCGGTTCGGCTGAGGCTCTCTGAGGTTGCCTTGTGTTCAGATTTGTCAGCGGGAGCTCTGATGAAGTCTCCATTAGCTGTGTCTAAGTAGCTAAGCCTATTAGTCAGAGGCTGGAGGTCATTGACAGAATAAAGGAAATAAATGAGATAAAGGGTACTATTTTCATGCTCGCGAATGAGCAATGGAAGATGGGGGTCTGTTTGGTAAGTTTTGTGGTTTTGAACAAATCTATGGTGCAGCTGTGGCGTTGCAGCCACTACAGCTGGATTTTAATTCTGGTTCACATTTCCACCTGTAATGGCCATATGTTTATAAGATGGACTGTTCTATTTTTATTATTTTGTAGTTTTACTTAAGAGACATGTCTCATGTTAAAATACAATACACTCCTCATTGCAAATACTATTTATTTATGAGGCAACTAAAGCATAGCTACCTTTTTTAGGGTATAGTTAAGATATAGTTATAGGTATAGTTTATATATATATGTGTGTGTATATGTGTGTACTTTTGGGTAAAGGATGGGGCAGTGCAGCATCATTGTGTACTATAGTGTGGGCTTAATTAAAAAATTTGCATTGGTTATATTCAATGTATGCACTGGAATAAATAGCTGGCACATAACAGCAAAACAAACAAGAGGGGCACATGCATAAGTCATAAATAAGTCATTTTTAAATAAATTACCTACTTCTGCTTGCCTTGTGAATCGGGGGTCATGTTGGTTAAGAAAAAAACATATCCACCTACATGCACAGGTTTCTTTTACAAGAGATAAATAACAAAAACAACAAAGCTACCAGTGCCTAGAAAACGTTGTACCTTCAATTCTTCTCTCTTTCTCAGAGCAATCTGTAGCCATTCTGCAACATTATCTATAGTTCCATCCTTATGTTGAATGAGCGACATAGAGAGCGGTTAAAAAAAATATATATATAATCCAACAAAATTGAATTAAACCTCTTCAGACACTCATTTTCAGCATGCAAAGTTGTTTTTATCAGGCACATCTGAACACATTCAGCCCCAAAGCAGGTTTGTTCGTCTTGTTTTATGCATGCGCCCCCCTTGTTTGTTTTGCTGTTATGTGTTGATGGGCTTTCTCTTTTGTATTACCAGAACAAATTTAATTAGAGCTGAAGGAATACAAATCAGTGTTCACCCACCAAATACTATTTGGTCCCCTAATAAAGGACTTGCAGAGAGGAAGGAAAGAATTACAAATGTGTTTTCAAGAGCTACAAAGAGAATTGCTTGAGGAATGTGAGTCTTTTAACAAATGAATGTAATTTTCCAAGCAGGCCCTATAGGCTAAAGTGAGTGGACCCACTGAAGAATAAAGTGCTTTGCTCTTGTTATTCAGAATATTTTTTTATATCAGTGTACACAACCTAATAGGTACAGTATAATTTATACAGTAGAGATAGTGAAAGACAGACAACAGCTAACAAGCCACAGAATATATTAAGTGATACATTAATAGTGACTGATTTATATGATTGATGGATTTGTCTGCAGACATGCCTGGTCTACACTGTAAATTAACCAAATGCTTCTTCACAGTCTCCATCCTGCTGCATCTCTACTCTTCTATCTGTTTTTTTTTTCTTGTTCTCCTTCTAACTTGCCTCCCTTTGTTTTCCTCCCCCTCACCTCCTCTGGCTTCCTCTCTGCTCCCTCGCTTTGCTTTACTTTTCATTGCCTCTTTTTACCTGGTCCCTGCAATTTGCTTCGTTTTGCTCCTTCTTCTCATCATCTGTCCCCCCCTTCTCTCCCTTTTCTCTTCCTCCCATTCCTCCCCACTCACCTCTCCCTTCACCACTTTACAGCACTTTTCTCTGCACGTGGACAAAAACACACACACACATACACACCTTGACCTCAGATCCCTCCCTCATTCTCCCACAGGCCAGCTTTGTTTCTCAGTATTAATTGGCCTGGTCTTCCTTCTGCTTCATGGGTCTGTTAATAAATTATTTCAGGGCTGAGAGGTGAGAGGAGCCGAGGGTTTGGACCATCAAGAAACAGCTGCAGTACACAAACATGTAAGCAGGCCAACAGATGCAAATCCAAACAAAACAATCTGATTAAAATTCTGTTTAAATGATGAATAATAAATACCAAATAATTTCAGCCTTCACCCTAGTGCATTTGGAGTTGTAAAATGTATCCTTTTACAGCTCTTCTGAATATTTTCTTTAGAGCTGCATTTTGCAATTTATCGCTAAGGTAAAATGTTTCAGTGATAGGTGCTGGTTTACTCCTGCTTTGGCTTTTATCAGACTCTAACCATCCTCATCTCCTCCCCTTCCTCCTCACAGAAAGAAAGCCTTGACAAGCTGTTAAGGCTACCTTACAAAAGACTACCTACTTCCAGCAGAAACCTATTAAGAGTCGTGTTTCTAATAAATGTAAATATTCACTTACATTTTGGTTGCAATTTGGTCCAAAAAGCGACCACATTTCTTCAGCAGTCACTAGTTTGTTTGGCTCTCTGCTGTTTTGTGTCTTTTGGGAGATTTGATGTGAGTGGCTGCTGTGGTTCTGGGGGTTAATGAGAGCAGTGAGACTCGAGCACGCAGTACAGAAAAATAAAACAGTATACTAATGCTGATTTTTTTTCAAAGCTTTCAATGTCAGTATTAAAAATGATCACTTAATGCTAAAGTTTTTCTGGGTGATAAATCTTTCAGATACTGTAATGCCTGCCTGTGCCATTCACTTTAGAACAGGCTTATTTTTTATTTTTACTCATGTTCATACTTGTTCATGCTTTGCCGTAGTTGTACAGTGAACTCGGCAATGTGTACCAATTTCCAGGTTACAGTCAAAAAGTTTGCACTTTAAAATATTCTTTTTTTTTTTTTTTTTAAATCTAATTAAGAAAATAATATATGTTTCAGGGGTTCTTTGCATGAGATGTATAACAGACCCTGCAGTATTTTTACACAGTTTTACAAAGTTTCTGTGGAGGAAGACATAAAGAGAAACTCTGCAATTTTAACTTGGAACAGTAAACTCTGCTCCACAGATGTTTACTTCTTCTTTATTTTACTGTCGATCTTCAGTGCCTTGTGTATTACACTGCCACTGTTGAAGACACGGTGGGAGAATTAGCTTATTTACTCCCTTTTTCCCAACCTGGTTTGGACACTAACAAAGTGTGTCTGAGTGTGTTGGTATGTGAAAACGTACACACAGCTCTATCAGCTCGGGCTGCAGTGAGACACGTTGTCATTACTCCATAGTAATGAGCCTGAAACAAAACCAACCTACCAGGAATACTCCCAATCCTTCTGATAACAATCTGTCACTGTTGATCACTGTATTACATCCTGCACTGAGAGGAAACACAGTAAGGAAGAAAAGATTAATTTCATGGTGCCTTTAACTCCTCTGTTCACTGTGATTGTCCTGAGGTTATGCGCTTATAAAGCCTGTTATTGTTCAGTTCACGATGCTCAATTAATTTGAAATGCTCATGTAGTATTTTGCAGGATATCTTTATCATATTATTTAGCAGTACTACATTATTTTACCTAAAATGTGAGTGTTATGCTTGAATCCAGCTTAATAAAAAGTTTTTATGTAATTTAAAGCTTTACCTCAAACCAAAATTCTTGATATTATTCTTTTTATAAAGACATGACATCTCGAAGTATTTGTTTGTTCACAATCCCAATAATAATAATAATAATAATAATAATAATAATAATAATAATAATAATAATAATAATAATAATAATAATAATAATGAAAGGTAAGATAAGAAAAAAATGCAACAATGCAATTTTGCTAAATTTAGGAACCTCATTGTTACTAAAAAATATTTAAAAAAAAACATGAGTAATACAAGTACAATAATTTAGCCAGAGTTGGAGATTTTTCAGAGAAGCTGGTTTTACTTATTGTCGAGCTTTAGAGAAATTGTGCACTGTTTACTGTTTACTGCTTTTCCTCAGCAGGAAAATCTCAGCAGTCTTTGAACTACCTCAACCAACAGGTTTATTTTGCTGACTGACCCATAGTCTCCTCTCACTTTCTGAGGTGGTAGGCAAGCCTTTGATACTAAACAAACATATCGATTGATCGACTGGTTGATTGATTACTGCTGCCTTGACCTTTTGCCTGAAAAAGATTGAGTGCAGCAATAAGTGTAGAGTAAATACAGAACTACTGGGTAGCTTTACTGTTGTGGCCTGATGCTGCTCAATGCCAGTGAGCAGGGGTATGTCTGCGGGGCACAGAATGAGAGTTTTTCTTTATTTGGGTTTCAGGGCAAAAATGATAAATAAATGCTGATGTACAAAACACCACCGTGCCAGACAATTCTTTAGAATAAAAGGAAACATAAAGAAAGCATGTCGAGTGCAACGTCAAACTAAAACACTTTTTACAATCTCATGCCTCTAAGCAGACATGCTGCACATACAGAACACTGGTACTTTCTTCATGATTCTCTTGTTTTTTTCGCTTTGAAGATTTTCAAACAAAACAGATTCTCCATCTCATCTCCCATCCAGCGCTGGCATGCTGGTCCACTCTGCGCTGTGCAGAGATGGCTTTGCTCCACGCAGAGCTCACCTCAAGCCTCTGCTGTATTTGCGGCGGTGTTCCTCTGTGGATGATACCATTTCCAATTTATTAAGCTGTGCTTTGTTTGAGAGGGCCTGCAAATTAAAGTGGCGGATGTTGCTCTCCCCATTCCCCCCCACCCTTCTATCCTCCCTCCACCTTTGTTTGTCTTTCTCTACTCTAACACAGCAGAGTGTTGCAGCGAGCATGACTTTGTCTCTGAACCTCTAATATACAGCCTGGGTCCTCTCTGCTCTCCACTGTGTGTGTGTGTCTGTGTGTCTGTGTGTCTGTGTGTGTGTGTGTGTCTGTGTGTGTGTGTGAGTGTGTGTGTGTGTCTGTGTGTCTGTGTGTGTGTGTGAGTGTGTGTGTCTGTGTGTCTGTGTGTGTGTGTGTGTGTGTGTGTGTGTGTGTCTGCGTGTCTGTGTGTGTGTGTGTGAGTGTGTGTGAGTGTGTGTGCCTGTGTGTCTGTGTCTGTGTGTGTGTGTGTGTTCTGTTGGAGTCTTCTCTGCTCTGGCAAAGAAACTCAGGCCTAACTGAGTTCTTTCAATTCATTAGCTCCCCACCAGCATACCTTTCTAAAAACAAGCAGAGGCGGCACTTGTTTACTGTGTGTAACAATACACAACAGACTTAATAAACAATCTAATTCGGCAAATAAGCGTTGGGTCTTTGTGATTCTGTGTCGGCCCTTATTCTACACCTCATGAATTGGTTGTTGAAGCAGTCGAGCTCTTTGGGCAAAATTCTGGCTTAATTCTGTTTTCCATCTTTTGCTCCCATTCTCCTGTTTTCTTCCAATATTACCATCTCAGTACAGCTTCTATTTTGCAGATTTGCCCTGATAACTAGAGTATAAACTGTGTACATTTTTGAAAAATAGCTTTGAGGATATTGGTTATTTGTGTGTGCGTGCACATCAATTTACTCAACAAGACTAAGAGCATTTCTGTTTACGCTAATGTGCTAAACACCCCACGTTCACCATCTTATTTTAGCATTTTTAACTAGCATAATACTAAACTAATAATACTAATACTTAAGTATTAATGATAAGGATAATGGCAATGTCTTTGGTTTCACATGAATTTAGTCATAAAGCAAAACCGTGGATATGCCAATCCATGTGGTAGATGCAGGTATATTTCACTGGATAAGTGGAAATGTTGTCCTGTTAATGGCGCTAGAGGAAAGGGGATCCTCTTGGGAACATGAATGTACAAGGTTTCATGACAGTCCATCCACTGACCACCATATCTACATCCACACCTCTCGCATAGCTAAAAACATACAAACAAAAAGCAAACACATTTTGGAGGCTGTACTTTTGTATTAACAAAGGTTTGTATTACCTGTATTCATGTTCATACAAAATATATTTTGATGAACTTCACAGGGAAATATCTGAAAAATCATTTTTTTCCCCTTTTTGGCTAGAGTATATTGAAAGATTTATTGCTTTCTTCCACATGTTATTCAGCCCCCTTCACCCCACCGTGCTCTAGGTAAGAATAATCTTTTTAATATCACCTCTAGCTCTCTTTTCACCTCCCCACCGTTCCCCTCAATAAATTTGTACAAACCACCCAATTCAGAAGCCCAAACAATCAGGTTCAAAGTTCCACTGAGAGAGAGTAGGCAATATAGTGAGAACATTAAGTCAGCTACCTTTTTTTCTTTTTGTGGTCCCTGTCTACAAAATCCTTTTAGTATCCATCCAAATACACAAGTATGTAAAACAGTGAGCATTTTAATCTCTGTGTTTTCTTCCTCCAAACCAAACTTTGGGCTCTTGTTAGACACCCAATTGCTCTTTGGAGTGGGGCCTTCAGCGTCTTCACCACCCGTTGGCATTTATGGAATTTTGCTGCTGAAATTCATCAGCGGAGGTGGTAGCAGTCATTTTAATAAAGTGGACAGAGAGGAGGAGGATGCTGGTGCTACCACAGTGCCTCTCTATGGAATGCAAGTCAGGTCAGTCAGTGCCATGGACTGACAGAGGACATCTTAACTAATAAAGTTCTAAGAAAGGAGGATATGAAAGACAGAGAGGGAGAGAGAAAGAAACAGAGAAAGCATGAAGCCAAGAGAGAGCCAGCACTCTGGGAAAGAGACCGACAGACCAGAACATGCAGGGAGGCAGAGCTGAGACAGAAATAGCCCACGGGGAAAGAGAGAGACAGAAAATAAAGAGTTTGGGTTTAATCCAGCAAGGCTTTTCTGTATTTTGAATCAGGTCAGTTTCATGAAATTTGATGATTTGTTAATCATTTAGCTGTGGATCGATTCTTTGTTTCCCCTGTGCTCCACTTTCTCGTAACCAAAAATGCTATAGTTTAGCTGTCGAACTTTTCCAACAACTTTTCAATAACGGAGCTCAGAGATAAGCCAGTCACATTGGTGATTGTATTAACTGTTATCTAGCTGTTAGCACCATAGGAGAGCAAACATACTTAGTGCGATGTTCTCTATCTGGTCCATGCTGATGCGGACTAAACAGTTTATACTGATTGTGCCTGTTTGTGTGTGCGTATGTGTGAGCAGAGAGTGTGCAAACACGGGAACAGATAAGCGGGCAATTCAGTGAGAGTGGGTTTGAGACTAATTGGCCAGTAATAAAACCACTGGCTTAATTACTCACACAGATATTTAGCTTGTCTGAGGGAAAAATCAGAGAATGGGAAAAATCCGCACAAGGTCAGCAATGTACTGAAGCAACTCTGCAGTTAGACCACAGTACATTATGTATATATGTGCTGTAGATCTATTCATCTATCTATCTATCTATCTATCTATCTATCTATCTATCTATCTATCTATCTCTATCTATCTATCTATCTATCTATCTATCTATCTATCTATCTATCTATCTATCTATCTAGCTATCATCATCTATAAATTAAAAAACATTAACACTGTTGCTCACAGTTCAGACACATTAGAAGGTCACTGTTTATTTCAGTGCTCGTAGCCTTCCAGAAGTACAGAAGCATATTTCATTTTAAGTTCTTGCTAATTAAGATGACTACAGTATAATGGGAGAATTACTCTTAAATAAATTAAGGGAGTGCAAAACACTATAGACCATTCTGTACTTGCATCTGGCCTCTGTCCCAGCTCCACTCATGTGACTTCAGCAGTCTACTGGGTGATTTATGTAAGAGCCTCCTGTCAGTGCATCTGCATGTGGAAAATATTCCACTAAAACCCACTCACAGTTTGATGTAATCAGGTTTTCAAAAACCAGTTTTCTGATGGAAGATACTCCAGGTGACCTAATGTCTGATTATATGAGCTAAACACAACATGGAAAGTTATTAGATTACCATTTATTCCCTTTCACTGAATGTGAAGAAGAAATAATATAGCATCTCCTACAAGTGCATGCTGTCCTCTGATTAATTCATCTAGCATGGTGAGAGTTTGTGAACTAGAGAACATGACTATTTTCAGAGCCTTTGTTAATTAACTCCTAATTTCTTCTTCTTCTTCCTTTTCTGTAACTTAAGAAAAAAGTTGCAACCATGTATGCATATTGTCCTTCCAAGTGTATCCACAGTAGACCTTAGAATGTAATAAATTTAAACCTAAATTAAACAGTGCACATTTTATAATATTAGCTGAGCTGTTTTTTCTCACTTGTTGAACACTCATGTGCAGCACAGGGATGTAATGTGGAAGCGCCAAGTCAAACGTCTGCAAATGTAACCTTCCTCCCACAGCATAATTTCCACTCATGCTAATGAAGAATTTATTGTTGGACTATTTGCCAAAATAAGTAAAAAGTACTTCTGCAGCCACCTCTCACTGTTTTATCTCTCAATAATACAGAGCAGACTGCTTAGAGTGGTCATGTCTGTTTAGTCTGTTTAACGATTTAGTTTTTCTTTTTCAATATTTGCCATGCAGTCATATGCATCTTATTGACATTTGTGTATTTATTTCATGAATATGAAGAAGTGAAATTGACAGTTTACTGGGTACTGGGTTTTGTACTGGGTTTTAACTAGGGGGCGTTACATGATTGGGCATTATCAGTCCACTTGACGAGGGTAGCTTCAACCACTAATGCTTTCCCTGTGCACATTCATTTTCTGTCTCACGATAAGCATTACAAGTGATTCCCTCTGTAGGACATTCAGTGGCTTGCCCGTTGAGAATATGTACTGAAATCTAGAAACTTGCTCTTTTGGTGCATCTCAGAGAATCAGTACTAGTTTTTAAATCTCTTTTAAAATTAATTTCTCATAGCTGATATTCTCTGTTGTCTGGAGTGGTTGTAGGCAATAGAAGAGTGAAGACTGGATGCAAGAGAATAACCTGCCCTCGTTTTCCAAGGCTTTATTTAAGAGGGAAAATATAGTTTTGTGAAAAGAGGAACCAACAATGGCACCTCTGGGAATGGATGTGCTTCACGTCCTCTCCTGCTAACCTCTGGCTGTCTTTGTCTCACCCCACCCTCTTACGCACACACAGACACAACAAAACACAACTGTTCTTACCGCTCCAACTAAGTAAGTCCTGTTCACACTGATGAACGAATCAGAAAATGTAATCATTGAAAACCAAAGAATTGCTTTTAGGGATCCATGTGATGATGAACTATGCCAATAACATTCATGGAGTTACATGCAAAGAGACAGACTTGTATATATAAATATTGCTCTATAATAATTACAACAGTAACACACAGTAAGGACTTATATATACAGTAATATAAAAAAAACACATTTGACAGGATGCTCATGAAAGAAAGTAACAACATTTCCACTTATTTCATTAAATCAACAAATTCTTCCTCTTGGCTTTGTAACTGAATGCCTCTGACCCCTGGAGATGATTATTATGTGAATGAAGACTATTTTGGAGAGCCTTTATCTTTATGTTCTTAGGAATTACAACAGAAGCACAGTATTTAATAAAGCAAAAACGCTGGCTTTTTGTTGAACTTAGACACCGTCTAATCTGCATCTTCCATTGGTTTTGTGTCTGAAGTGTGTAGCTGTAATAAAATAAGTGTCAGAAATGCTTACAAACACTTCAGAGTTTGGTGATTTGAGTGAGTTCTAGGATATTTAAATATCTTGTCTACATAATTCCATATTAACCTGGGATAACGCTGTGCTGAATGTAAAATGGACCGGCATTGTCTTGTAAATCCAAATGTGATTAAACCTGCTTCCTGTATGGCATCCGTTTTTGTCTCTGTTGTTTTTAGTCGGAGAGTTCCTGCTTGACCTTGCCTACGCTGCACAGACTAATCAATAGCTATGATTATTACAGCAATGTGAGTCACTTTAATTCCAGCCAGATGCCAAGGAACATCAGTATTCATGAGGACAGGTCTTACTTCTTGGTATTATCCAATCTGAAATAAAATTGTGCTGATTATCTAACCCGCTCTCATTCCTCATCCTACCTCCTTTTCCATATGTCATTCAGCAGCGACTGACGCACAAAATTAAGCTGGACATGGACTTGTGGGATGCACAGGAGGTGTGATGACATAATAATACCCAGAATTTTACAGCCATGTTAAAACCATGAAGATGTGAGATTTTGAACTGAAGATGACACGAGATGAAAAAAAGTGATTACAGTTTATTCTGAGGGCATTAATGTCTCTACCAAATGTCATAGCAACCTATCCAAGAAATGTCTTTCAGTGTCACATATGTCAGCCTCAGAGCATCAACAATATCATTATGGTACACTGTATGGGAATAATGGATGCCTTTACAACTGTCTGTGACCATTCATTAAGTTGATGTTTACAGGGTAAGTGTACATACAGTTTCACCCCTTGACCTTACAGTCGCAGACTTCAAAAAGGCCTTTGACAGCCAGGAAATGCATAAACTGAGCGTAGTCAACATCCTGCCAGATTACTGCTGCTGGATGCTGCAGACATCTTTCTGTCAGAAGCACATCCTGTCCTTTAAAGGCAGGGAAATTATGGAGCTGACAACAGATGAAAGGGGCAGCATTCTGATTCACTGTACAACCCAAGTAAAAAGCCATTTGAGTGGACAGGCTCTAGACCTCTGCATTCACAGAAACTGGTCCATTTTAAATACATGTGATAGGCTGGAGCATTTTCAACATTGTGGAAAATCTGCACCAAATATTTGAGGTCACAGTGACTCCACACTTTGTTATCTAGTGTGATGAGGTTTGTAGGATTCTAATCTTCCTCCTTCTAATTGAGCCTCATCCATGTTGGACAACCAAGATTATATCGGCTGCGTTTAATATCTGAACTGATATTTGGACGAATAGGACCATGATTAATGTGTCTGCAATTTGCAGAAATCAGTGTTTAAATGTGTGATTTTTAAACTCTTCTAGGTCAGAGAGGAGTTTAATAATCTGCTCGAGTGTGTCCAATATGGATAGAAATACATATAGTGTCCACAACAGTACACTGTTATTGTTGTTCATCAACAAAATCATTATCAATCCTGCCAATAAACTATTTGTTAACAAGTAGGTAGGGAAATCTTCATCCTGATGACTCATGAATGGAAGTGAAATGAACATCTGAGCACAGTTAGATCAGAACAGGACAGGCAGTCCTTGTCCTCAAACCAAAGTCGAACATTTATTTTCTCAAGGAGCACATCACATACCCTCTGCCCTGGATTACAAACCCTTAGTTGGACTCAGCTTTATCCCTTCTAACCATAAATAAAGCACACATAATAAACAGATACATGGATCAGGATATAAAAGAGCATTTAAACAAGTATACAGTTTACACTACACATCTGGCATTATATTGGATAATGTATTCTTGCAAACATAGTCAGAGAATTAGTGTGTGAAGTTGAGTAAGTGGAGGATTTGACCTTTGTTGGATATTCGGGTCATTTGGAGTCCTTTATTCTAAATCGTTCACATGAGACACTGAAACATTTATCAGAACAATTCAACATTTTACCTTCAGATTTCTGCCACTGAGGAAGCATTTAAAGAAGCCGCAGAAGAGCAGAATTTGATGAATAATGTAAAGAGGACAGTCGTAAGGATGTCGAATTCCTTTTTTTCTCTATACTCAGAGCATCTGGAATGAAGCACATAAGATTTACAGTGGCTGAATATAAAACAAATGAAATTCACTCCTCAAGCACAACTGAAGGTTTCCTCAGTAAGTCTGTCACCCCTTTGAGAGAAAAGCACATGTTAACGTGTGCGTTTAACACCATGCTCTCATTCTCGAGATGTCTTGGCTCGCTCCGTGGGAGAAAGAGAGGAGAACCCTGGAAGGAAGACCTGAAATGCTGTGCACACCCTGACATTATTATGATATTGTTTGAAATTGTAGTCATTTTAAAGCCAACTGATAGCAACATGTTTACAAATCTCATATTGTGAGTTCAAGCCCCTTTTTTTTTCTAATTTTAACTGACCAAATAATTTGAAACATTTTCAAACTATGGACGACATGCCTCCACTTCCTCCCACTGTACAAAAGTGAAGCCAAAACATCCTGGATACACGCACTGCCATCTTGCGCTGGTGACGACATTTGGCCTCAGGGTCAGTGCAGTAGTGGGACTGGAGGCGTGGTATCCAGGTCCCGCCCACACACCCACCTGACTTAATGACTGTAAGCTAAGGATCACCTGCTAAAGTTAAAGTTACATCTCTTCTCCGCATTCCCACTATACATTCAATTCCTAAAAGACATCTGCGGGTACCTCTGTGACTATTTCACCCTGATTGACAGCTGTCATTTCATGACGTTTCACCTCGTTTTTATAGCTTCAAATATCTAATTAGACCCACACCTATCAGAAAAATGAACATTTGAACAAACATCAGCGGGAGGATGACCTAAAATGACACAAACTATCTTTAATTTTTTAGTTTGCGCTTTGATTTTTTTGTTAGGTCCAAGGGGTCTGCTAACATGGAGTTGGCGGGACGTATGCTATATACTGCAGCAAGCCACCAGTGGGTCTATTGTTCAAAGAAATAATCGTGGGTTTGAATATTTTACTGTCTATAAGCATTAGTTAAGTGCTGTTAAAGAATAAATGTAAGCTATTGTCACTACCATTTTATCTGATTTCATTAAAAGTATTAAAATAACTATGAGATAAAAAAATAACTAAAAGAAACTAAAAGTAATAGCCTTCTTCTCATTGTTGCTCTTGTTTGCTTATGTAGGTTATATAAAAGCATGAGAATTACATTGAGACTGTTTCATAACTAATTAAATACATAACAGAGCTGATTTAAATAGAACAATTTCTCAGGGACAGTAGATTGTGCATTACGCCTTGTTCAATATAACAGGACTACATTTTACAACAAGTCCTCAGAATTAAATGACAAAATATGTTGTTTGTCGACGTTCTCTGTAGCGACACATATAAATGTTTTCTAATGTGATGCCTGTGTTAGCAAGACATCATCCATCTGTGCCTTCCAAAAGTGTCACAAAATGTTGAAATAATCTGTTTTATGAATTAAGGTTGGTTAAGTTTAAGCATGACTTCAGATTGTACTGAGTGTAAGAAAGAATTTCATAGTGAAAGTGAAGCTCATAGAGGACCAGTCTAAACACTAATGGTGTCATTATTCTATAGCAATATTGTGCAATCAACATTTACTTCATAATGATAAGTTTAAGCAAAAACCATGTCTATTTCCACTTTAACTGGGGGTGTGGCCAGGTGGCTTGTGCACATGAAAGCTCATTGATTCTGGGTAAGCATCGAAACATTACATTTATTTCTCAGGGGCAATGCTTGTACCTATCAATAATGAACCTGCCGTAATCTTTGAATCAACAGGCGCAGCAGCAAAGCCCTCCTCCCGTCTTTGTATAAGTGCGAGACAACCGCAGTCACAGGCTTGGTAAGAAATCCCACCTCCCCGGTGTCACAGGCAACAAATGAAGGAGAATTGCACAGCTCTGAACCATTCAACTCAAACCCCTCCTCCTCGCGCTCCACTAAGAGGTGGCTCAGAGTAGAAAGCACACATTAATTAGACTTCTATCTGTACATCTCTGCTTTGCTCACTTGAGAGCGCGGAGCGGAGAGGAGACAGTGTGAAAAGAGAGCAGATGAGGACGTTGAAAGAGGAGAAAACCTGCAAATAGATGCATGTGTTGTACTTTTCTGATACTGTGCATGTGAGCCAAAACCAGTTGTTTCATTTTCTTCATTGACTTAATATGTTCTTTTCTCTGTAGTCCTATTTTGCCTTGCGACAAAGACATACGAAAACAAAATATAAACTATAAAATTGAATATAAATGTAAGTGAGCAGAAAATGAGAATGAAACTGTGAGAGTGTGTGTGTGTGTGTGTGTGTGTGTGTGTGTGTGTGTGTGTGTGTGTGAGAGAGAGAGAGAGAGCAGCCATGTCTCAGCTGGACCTTGCAGTTGATTCAGAGAGGAGAAAGTGCTCCTGCTAGAGGTCAAAGGTAAAAACTTACCACAAACGACTTGCGCAAAAATAGCTGAAAACCTCCACTACATGACACCTATCAATTTCCCCGAGCTCTCCAGACTGAAGTAAGCAAGCTAAACAGGAACAGTGGGTTACAAGAAGGTCAAAACCAGACAGATTCTTTATACTCACTATATATTTTTGGCTTGTATCTATTTTAGTTGTGCAGGGACAGAAAAGAAAAGCAGGGAGGGAGGAAAAGGACAAAAGGCTGAGGTAAAAAGACAAAAAAGGGGAAAAACAGAGAGCAATTGCAAAACACACTTGGAGACATTGATAATGTCAGTGCAAGTGAGAAAATAATCACACGCCCCTGGAGTGCAAATGAGTTCTGATTACTGTATTCGTTGTGATGGTATGACTTTGTGGTGACATCCTACTGTGAGGTGCTGAAAGATGGCAGAAAGCCATTTGTGTGAGTTCATTACGCTTTTACACACATTTCACAAATTAGGCATGCATGAGCTGGCAGTCTTGGCAGTAAAGCCATTAGCGTGCAAGTGCTGAAATCTGTACAGTAATTTATTAATTCCTGAGAAATTCTCATTAATTGCTGCATGTGTTGCATCTAAGACATGTGCCATCTCTCACGTCCACTCAGGACGCATGATGTGAGGGTCATGTTAAGGCAAGATACACAACCACCCTCCCAAAAATGATTAAAGTAGTCCTCCATCCAAAAATCAAATTATATTGTTGTCTGCTCTTATCTAAATTAAAAAAAAAGTGAGATTAAAAGTGAGATTTGTGTCTACTTTGATGGAGCAGATTTGATTTAACACGGTTTAAGTTGTGTGCTTTGTGTACTATTTATGTTTTTGTGCAGATTTGTTTAGTCCAAATGTTGGTCTATTAATCACACATAATGAGTGATAAAATGTGTGTAGTAATTAGTATCTTTAGGCACCTATAACACTTCTGTAATTACCCCCCTGCTGTTGTGATGTATTTCTAGTAAAAAAGGTCGCACCAGGCAGCCTTCCTGAGTACGAGCACTGATATGAACCTGTTTGCCAGCAGTGCAGTTAGTCACAAGTGTCCTACAGCTATTTAATCTGTGTGTATATGTGAGCCAACCTCAATAAATGTGTTATTTCACGGAGTGAGATTTATGGTCTTTCTGTCTAAAAAGTACTTGAAACAACTTGAACTTGAAAGCCAAAACTTGAACTCACCATTGAACCGTGTATCTCATTCTGATAACATTAAAATGTGGCACCAAGATCAACTGTATTAGGAGGTTCTAGTTTTCGATCTTGAGGATAGCTGGACATGTTGACAAATGTTGATGGTACCATCACTTACAGAAGAAAGTCAACAGAAGTCAACAGAAGAAAGACTGAAAAGCCTTCCTGAAGATGGTAATAAAATCCACCTACCCGCTTTCAGTAAGCTCACAAATAATCAAATCAAGTGTTTTTTTTCAGTTTTTATCAGAGGTAATGTTCCAGACTGAGACTTGGCTGGGAAATAATTTATTGAAGTCTTTGCTGGCTGCCTGGTCACCTCATAGTGACAACAAGGCAAACAGGAAGTTACTGCACACATTCGTCCACGAAAAGTTTTAGAGAATTTGCTGCTTTTTGACAGAAAGAGAAGCCCTTTCCACTGTCTTTAGTGCACTAATTTTAGCTACAGATAGTTATCTTAATTTAGCATACAGACATGAGAATGGTATTGATCTTCTCATTTAACTCAGAAAGTGAATACATGTATTACCCAAAAGCATATTCCATTTTCATACCAGAGCAACTACAGCAACAAACAACGATAACTAAACCATTTTGTTTCATTAACGTTTATTTGTACCTTTCAGAGTCATATTTCAAATATATTTTCCTCTAAAATACTTCAGTACATGACAGAGATATACAACACTGTTTGACACCCTTCTCCCTTTTCTCCCCATTGAAGGTGCATTTCACATATTTTGCTCCGAAATGGATCAATACAGACCGCTGTATGCCGTAAAACCTGACAGTCAGAATGTGTACTATCACCGTGACCAATGCACTGTTTCCCAAAACGGACTTAATGCGAAGACAATGCTTGTCACAGTGAGTTAAAGTTAATAGTCAGGTTAGTTCTTAAAAAGTAATTCATCAGGTTTTAAGGCTCATCACTTTGAAGCTTATTAGTGAAAGTTTAATACCACAGAACACCGCACGAAGGGACACCATGTGTGATGGTCAAATATCAAAAAGTCCTTGGGGACACTGGGATTCACTTACTTGTGGGCTGTGGCTTAGCAAGATGTTGATCAGAAAGGAACATTTCTTTAGTTTGCTTCTTTTTGGAGAGAACAAACTCTCAACATTAAGGTTTTCCTAAAAAAAAAAAAATCAACACCTTTTTAAAATCTTTTTGTTGGGAAATCAGGGCAAAGGTCACAGCGTTTTGTGGAAAAGTTCATTCTGAGCTGAAAGTCAAAGCTGTAAAGTAATACCCCAATAATGTTTCAAGTGACATTACAGGGAAGCATTACGTGAGAGTGTTACCAGCACTCAGACACGGATGTGATCGTTTCACATGATCATATTTCTTACAAAAAAGAAAATAACTTTTGTACATCTGTCTCACTTAATTTACTGTCTCCAGGACTCAATCTATCACCATGCAGTTGCTCAGTGTATCGGCAGCTTTTACAGTTAAGGAGGAGACAGAGACTGAGTCATTCCAGACAGTCCCTTGCAAATTTATTCAGATCTATTCAGTAGAGACAGTATACCGTAGATGGAAGATTAACAGTCAGTTTGTCATTCCGGTTGTTATTATTTACCTGTGTGTCTGTGTGTGTTATTTACCTAGTGTGTCTGTGTGTGTGTATATATGTGCAGCTCTACAGGGACTCAGTAAACAGACAAATGAGTATGTTGCTGACAGTGGAAATGACCAATGTTTAATGGGCACAAACAGAGAAAGCTGTACGGCTTTCACTGACTTAACCTACGTTTGAGGAGTGCAACTGAAATCGACTATGTACATTTACTGTGTCACTTGCCTGATACGAGAAAAGGAAACTATTCAGGTCAGTTTCGTCAATAATTCATCACCAGTAGTAGACACTTGGCTCGTTGTGTTTGTCTTTGGTTTGACATAATCAAAGTAATTTAAAACTGATTCTGAAGTCATCTTAAGTTAAAGGTGGAGGCGCCTTCATTCTGACTTAAAATGAGAGGTTTTTAAATTTGGACAATCTACCACATTCTGTCAAAGCATCAGTTAATAAGGCCATTAGGTTTGCTGGTTACCGACCTGCATTTGGTTCTTTTTATTCAGTTTACAATGTTAGGGGCAAATATGTTTTCATGGACGATGGATCTTCTCTTGCACTCACAAATATCAGTCAGATTCATTACATTTCTGATGCTTGAAGTGAAATTCTTCACAATTCTGAACGATAACTGATGATAACTGACAGTTGTGCTATCTCACTGTGCTTTGCTGCAGCACTGTATGACAATCAGCATGTTTAAGATGGCTTTGCCACCAAAGTACGTCACCTAGAACATATTTTTGTTATCGAAGGAAGCTTGAGATGGTTTTGTTTTTCTTAACTTTCATTTTATTGACATATTATTGTTATTTTGAGACAAGTGAAGCACAGGATTCTGTTATTTTCTACTGTAATAATGTGTATCACTTGAATTGTAAGTGATGCCTTTAGCATGTGATTTCATTATGGAAGATACATGAAAACCTCACTTTGTGTCTGTCCCTGAATACCTCATGACCAGAATTAAGTGATGCTACAAGTGTAGTTGTAGCATTATAATAATATTAAATTGATTCATATTAAAACCACTAACAATTGCGTGATTAATATTCAGTTTAAAGCATGTTTTCAATTGGGATGGTTATCTAATGGGAATCAAACACTGCTTAGTTGAATTTAGTGGGCCAGTATCTTAAAAACAAATACAAAAAACAAAAGCTGCCTTCTCATAAAGTGGTACATGTATACATGTACTTCCTAACCTTGCCATATTTCCACATCTTCCACGTATTTCTTGACAGAATGACAATAGATAAATACATCTATTCGAGTATTTGCACATGTGAACTTTTGATATTCTGTTCTCGGGTGGTTGAAATAAAGTAGTGTCCACCCCTTTAAACTTGAGCTATAAACTGTTGTAAAAAAACCCAAAACACAACCAAAGTGTGTGTGTGTGTCATTTTGGAAAATACCACAAAGGTTACAGACAACACGTTAAAAGTTCCACAGTATTCTGTCTGTTAATTTGCAGCTGCCGCACGTCCCAATGCAAAGATAACAATGGTAGTGTTTCCCCTCTTACTACTGCCACTGAAATATGAGGCAATATGAGGAATGGTTTGACAGTTATCATGATGAAATGACATGCACATCAATGCGTAATGATATTTCTAAGATGTATTTACTAATATATGTATTTACTACAATATGGGTAACATACTGACGCACAGTGCGCAGCTTTAGTGCTTTATAATGCTCATGATACTATACAACTTAAGCTCATATAAATACCATATGTGGCTGATCCCCTCGGCCATATAAGCCAGAGGAACTAGAGGTATTGCAATGAATGTCTAAAAACAAACACTATTGGGTTTTGGGAAAAGGACATTTTGATGAGATGATGAAAGTTGAAAATATTTAGATTAGATTGCAGAATGAACAGGCAACATTTACAGGAAAGCATGTCAGTCAGATTCACTTCTAAAATAGTTTGTATCTCTCTGATACAACCTGCCATCAGTCGCACTCATTGAGCCAGCGTCAATTCATGATGACTGAGATAAAGCTAAGATACAGGAAACATTTGTGCAATATTGAGAGTTTGCTTACAGCGGGTTTCAAAGGGCCCCCATGTTCATATGATACACTGTTGTCTGTGGTGTTCCACAGATTTGCCCGACATGCCTGACACGCCTTTAGGGTGAAGCTGGCAGTGATACAATATGTTGTGCACATACAGTAATAATCAGTGCCAGCTTTAATTGGAAAATGCCACTCACAAGAGACAGGGCAACAGGCACATCATTTCTATATGTTATGTGCTACTTTTATGTGCCAGGAATCAACAAAACTCAACAATACAACTGATACTGACAACAATAAAGAAAGTAAAAACATACAAAAAACAAAAAAAACAAAAACAAATGCAATGATCAAATCAACGTGACATGACAGACAAAAGTACATGAAGTGTTGAAAAGCCTGATTCACATGTAATGCATATTATAACAGAGCAGATCATTTACTGGAGCAGGGTGACTGATGAATGTGGATCCAGATGTTGACGCATGATGCAGCAAAAGGCCAACATACTGTCCCCTGAATGATTCAAATAGCTACAGCTTTAATTGCGGAACTTTACGAACGGTGAATACACTGGTAATTATAAATCAGAGCTGGCAAATAATGAGAGATGTACCCATTATGATGATGTGTTCTGGACAAAAAAAATGTTTCTCTACAGACTAAATCTTAAATGCAATCATAAGCTATTGTATATAGATCTTTAGATATGAGTATTGCTTAACTTTTAACAATCATATCTATGTGATTATGAAAACTGTTACTACAGACATTCAACGTCCATTACACAATGACAGAGAGTCTGATATGCAATCCGCGCTGCACACCCTCCATTCGTTCACTCCTAAGCGCATGGGGAATTCATACGTGACATTCAATGACCTGTGGAGAAAGAAGTGCTCTCTGATCGTATTTTCAGCCGAATTAACTCCAGGCTCTTTTCTGCCTCCCGTACCATGCCATGATGTTTTTCTCTTTATTAGAGATGGTGTCCAGCTATTCTGCTGCGGTTGATCAATCCAGACATCTGAGTCTTGATGTCGCGTCATGGGGAGTTCACGTAAGGGAGCAGACACACACACAAAAAAAAGCTTTGCCTTCTGTATCGCTCACAGATGAGACATGAATTTGAGGATGAGCTAAGAGCCTGCCTGTGATGTTAGCAGGGAAAACTGAGTGTGGGTGTGTTCAGTACGTGCGAAGAAAAGGTTTCTATCCAGGTGGCTCGGGTCATCCTCTCCTCCATGTCCTTCCTCGTGCATCAAATCAGGTTCTGCCTCACAAACTATTGTCTCTTCCTGTCATAAATATTAATATAATACTTTATTACCCATTACCCTTGATCCTTAGAACGCCAGAAACAAAAACAAAACCAAAAAGCAAAATATCAAAAACATTGAATAGGTCTGACAAATTGCAACATCACATAATAAGTAGAATAAAACCCAAAGGAACAGCAGAGGTTGTATAAACGTTGTGCTTCTTTAATGTTGCTTTGTAAAGTCCTCCACTGTCCTAGTTGTGTTTTAGTTTAAACTTTGTTATATTTAATATATATAGAGATAAATGTACACGTATAATCCGCACTGAGGTTCGTCTCTTGTGGCAAACAGAGGGTAAGCAGAGAGGCTACCAGGAGCGCCCTTCTTATTCTCTCTGTTTCTCGGTCATCCATTCCTCGCCATTCATTTGTTCATTCATTCAGCAGTTTCATTTTTTCATCTGTCTCTTTGTCATTCTGTAGCTCCCGCAGTCCCAAAAGATCGGGACGGAAGGGAGACGGTCTTTGCGAAAAAAAGGAGGATTTTCCCCACTTTTTCTCTCTCTTTCACTTTCTTCCTGGAATCCCTGTTTCCTCATTTTATTCCCTCAGGTCCTTTGTCATCTTTGGTAGAGTGTCTGACACTTTGGTGTGTCTGGGGAACAGGGCGGAGGGGCCGTCGAGGATTGCGGTTCGAGGGATTGGAGATACATGAGATTGTGCACGTGTGGGTGAAGACGGTCGATGAAGGAGAGGAAAAGGTGACAAAGTGACACACCGACATGGATAAAGTGAATCTATTCAGATTAATAGAGTGACAAAGGAGAGAATGTAACGTTTCGACTGTCAAAGATCATTAAGTATGTTCACCTTGAGTACAGTATGAGCATCAGTTGGTTATACTGTCAGGGGGAAAAGTCTTCAAAGAAAGCAGAGGACGAGAAACTAGACAAAGACTTTATGTTACCATTTATCTAAGCAAGAAGGATGAAATGGATGCATGAAGGATAGAAGGACGAGTGGAGACAGTTGGAGAGACAGGTAAGTGGAGGGAAGGACAGGGAGAAGGGTAGAGAGAGAAGTAAAAGAGCGCGAGTCAGGGCAGTGTCTGTCACAACAGACAGGCGATGTGGGAAGTGCTCATCATCTGTAGAGTAGTGACAGGAGGCAGGAGAGGCCAAAGGTCAACCAGCTGGCTAATGGGAGTGAGTGTGATCCCCCGATCAGAACTGTGGAAACAGATAAAAAAAAGTTTTGTAAAAAAAAGAGTTGTTTTACTAGTTCACATATGAAACAACACAGTCTCTTCAATATGTGTACAAATAACACAAGAGTTACTCTTTGAAATAGCTTGCTGTGCATACCCCAAAGTCAAATTTTGCATGTAGGTGATACGCCAATCCTAACCATTTATTTTGTAGGGGAGAGTATGTGTCCAAATACCATGTGTTTTAGGCATGTCAGGCATTTGGTTAGGTTCAAGGAAACATTATGGTTTGGGTGTAAATACAAGTCAGGTAACATAAGTAAGTTTATAAGTTACATCCTTAAGAAAAAAAAAGTCTTGCGTTTACTTGACCAATCTATCCACTCCAAGCCACCTCCTTCACGATTCAGTTGCTCTTTATGCTCATGTCACCCGACATGGCGTGAGAAAAGACACAAATCAACTGCACGCAAAATTTGTCTTGGGCATACACATTGCATGTTTTTCCATATTGTGAAATCCATGTTATTTGTACACCTTTGGGCGAGAGTGGCAGCATGAAGAAGACATAGTGACAGAGACCCTGTGTCCAGCTCCTGCTACTGATTTAATGGTATGATTCATAAGGTTTTACAGCAGAGTTCTCACAGACACAAATCCTTGTGATCACAGCGCATGAAGATTACTCACTCTTCACCGGATGTGCTTTTGCAATATAGTGTCATTTGATGCATGCTGAGCATTGATGGGAGCTTTTTACACTCTAGCCATTCAATTCAATATATTTTTCCTATATTTTTAAGAAAATAGTGAGGAAAAGACTGCTTCCTGACATACATTTAGAGCACTTGTGCTGTGTGAGCATTCAGTTTCAAAAGTCAAGGATGGAAAAATAGTTCAGAGTGAGACATGTAGTCTGATGTTGGAGAGTAATTAATTACAATAAAACAAATCATGCAGACACTCAAATAAAAATGTCTCAAAAACAAACAAATGTGAATCATCAAAGTAAAAATGACTTTTCTATTTCTTTTGAAATGCACTGTGTACGTCAGATAAAATCTATACATGTTTTTTTGTGCCATTTTACATGTAAATCCCTTTTATTTGCGCCTTGTAAACTGCATTGTTTTAAAAAAAAAGAGGCTTGAGGAACCTTGACATTACACTAATCACAGGCTAAGGAGATAACCATAGATGTATATATTTATCTCTTTGGCCGTCTTTAAGCCTGAGACAAAGCACAGCAGCATGTGTAATGAAAAGGTCCTGGAGTGGCAGAGACTTTAGAGTTTTCTTCTGTGAAACAAAAAGCATCTTTTGAACAATACAAAACCATATTTCCAATGTCAAAAGCAGGGGGAGGCTTGTAGGAAAATCTGAGTTTCATGATTTCACACGGAGAAAAGCCAGAGACATGTGGAAAAAGGAAGGACAGGGAGAGAAACAGAACCAAGAATGAGGAGGCGAATGAGTAAACAAGCAAGAGATAAAGAGATACACCATTGAGATTTCACACTTTGTCATGACAGTGTTGAGATTTTAATGAAGAGAAAAAAAAGTTACAATTGGTGTCATCATCACCAATATGTGATGGATTGTTTTTCTGTGTTTTTTTCCCTGCATGTTGTTATTGTGTGCAAAAACACACTCATTCATTTCTTTTATATACATACCATATCCTCGCTCTCTTACGCCGCAACAAATTACACATACAATCTGCTCAAATGCAGAGTTTCATAAATAAAAAAGTGGGTATTGTATTAAAAAGATCAATATGATTTCACATCAAAGGTCCATCCACCTGGCAGAAAATCAATATTTATAATAAAGCTTTGATCCGTATGCAGTGGACACACATGCAAACTTTCCTATGGTATAGTTGCAGTTTGAAGGGGAACTTGATGTTTTACATTTCTCCATCTATCGCTCACTGTCTGTCTTTTAACCCATCGTAACCCCTACACTCTCTCTCTCTCTGTATCTCTCTCTATCTCTCACTCTCTGTGTCTTTCAGTGACTGTGTATAAGTGATTCAGATCCATGCATCACACATGTATTCTTTCTGTCATGGAACAACAACTAGAATGAGTTAGGATGATGATGTATTACTCCAGGCATATGTACCATTTATTTGGGTGTGTGGGTGTATATGAGTGTGTGCTGTATACAGTCATATTACAGACACTGCCCAGCCATTTTAATCCACTCACATAAAAGCCTCTATACCTGCAAACCGACTGGCAACATATTACTTACACGGTTAAGTGGATATGGAGATGCTGTAACTGTACTCAAAGCAGCTTTCTGAAGGAGCTGAAGTTGTTAGGATAAAACATCATGAAGTAACTGAGATTTAATATGACTCCCTTGTCAAAACATATGATACAGAGCACTTGTGAAAACAAAGGAGAGCATTAACTGAGATCATCAGTCATTTATAATCACATGTAATATAACTTAATCAACAGCTTTGTTGTTGAAAAATTTTCAGAGACACAGGATCAGTCTCAGTTTAGGCCACAGTATAGTCAAACATTTAAAACGACTACTCAACAGTCAATGTTAATGCTCATTATGATCTTGCTGAGCTACTTCCGTGGGGAAATTTGAGCTAAAATAGATTAAGCAATTTCAGAGTTAGTTTTGCATTACTGTTTCACCTACTGGGAAAGTTCTCAGAACATGATGTGCATGATGTGGAGGATCAGCGTGATGGGAGAGCAATAAAGAGATGAGAAGGAAACAGTAAAGGGTAAAACAGTCAGAGACAAGCTCGCCCTCCACCAGCTTCTTGTCTCCTCACCCACATGAAGCCAGGTAGAGCTCTGTGATTTATGCAGGACGAGTTGCTCCAAACATGTCAGAGGCAATCATGCTTCATTTGTGGAGCACCGTAGGATTGCAGTCCCCTGTGCGTGCACACAATTAACCTGAAGTGAATATGTGCAAGTGTGAGAATGCGTACACTACAGTTGTCAAATGTGTGTCATGAACCTCTGTGCATGCCTGTGCCTGTACATCTATACAGTGAGTCTCCACTGAAAAGTCTGGTTGGATGCACACGTATGAGCCTCTGAGCAGGTATGTAGTGTGTGTGTGTGTGTGTGTGTGTGTGTCAGAGAGAGAGAGACACAGGTATGATGTATCAGCTGGGTGATGCTGCCAGGCTACTACCTACTCTCCCCTCCACCTCCTATGAGATCCAGAGAGCAGCAGCAAAGTCTCAAAGGAGAAGTGCACTCTGGCTGAGAAACATATTAACTCTCTCCCACACACACACACACACACACACACACACACACACACACACCCAGAGAAAGCCATATGACAGTTAGCTGATCAAAGCTACTATTGATGTTATGTGCTGCTTTGTACTTGTGCATTCACTATCTCACCACGCCTGTCTCTTTTAACCCTCATGTTGTGTTCATTTCATGTTAAACAATTTTGTGTTCCCTGGTCAAAAATGACCAGTTCCATTAAGACTCATCATAAAAACTATAATAATACATACATTATCAAAATTTGTTGTGTTAGATTTTTTTTATCAACTTAAATTCTTGTGAAGTTTTGAATTTCTATTTGTTTTTCATGGCCTGTATGCCTTATTGATCTGAGCTTATACATCTTGAATTTCGAGTTCTAAAAAACATAATTTCTGGATTATTTTGACTTTAAGAAATAATCAGATGAAACATAGAATACTGTTTATCACAGACTACTTTGGGTCAAAGTTACCAACGACATTTGTTTTGAAACCATTTAAAATTTTAAACAGTCACATAAAGTAACACCTTTTGTGTTCCTGGTCAAAAGTGACCTGGGAAGATTTTATTTGTGTACAAAGGAAATTATCTCAACACTACACTTAACAATTTCACAATATTCCAAGATCAATATCTTAATACATTAAAGAACAACTGTTGTAATATGAGCACTATAAAATGGTTTAATACTTATAACTCTGCTGGGGGGTAGCTGTTTGTAAGAGATGCTTTTTCCCGGGTGTTTTCCCTCTCGCGTTGTTTTGCCTCCTGTGTTTCACATTTTGAGCAGTGTGAGCCTCAGTGTACAAGAGAATGCCTTTTGCAAGTTATAGATAAAGCTCATATGAGCAACAGCAAGTTGTCGAGTGGTCTTTTTCAAAGCCGAAGTTACCACAACAACTAACAAGAACCATGACATTATAATGTTCATCAGTCTATCAGTTTTTTTTCTGATAACAGAAAAAAACTGAAATCTGATATAAAATCAGGCTTCTAAACTTAGTGGAGTTAACTCAAACTTCAATGGTGTTTTTTCTCATGCACATGTTGGACAAATATGTGCAGATTGTTGCATGCACCTTGCAAATATATGCATTGCATTTATGGCACGTTACGCTTGTTTTCACATCAGTTATTTCTTGCTCTGGATTATATTCTGTCATCTTCAGCTTCTGTCACTTCCTCCTCTAATCCATCCTCATTGCCAGTTTCCTGGCCTCTCTCCTCCTCACCAGTGTGGTGATCAAATATATAATCAAGAGCCTCACTTACGGTATATCGGCCTGCCATGGTGCTGTCTTATAATGAACCGTGAGCAAGGCCTCATAAAAGCATTATATACCAAAGCTACGAGAAAAGTTCAGTATTATAGAAACTCTACTGGGCAAAGGTTTGTGTAGTGGTTGCCAGGGAACCCAAAGTGTGTGTGTGTGTGTGTGTGTGTGTGTGTGTGTGTGCGTGTATTCATCTGACAAATGAGGATGTACCTGAGCTCACTTTTATACACTAATTGTCGTCTTCCCCATTCATTTCTAATGACCAGTCATTTTTGACCGGGAACACCAAGAGTGTACAAAAGTTGAATAAAACACACAAAACTGTATTTAAATTAATACAATTTATTTTGTGTGTTGAAATCCTCTTTGTGGACAAAGTCATGGAATCTAAGGTCAGTCTGATCAAATTAAGTACATTTTTGCGTGTTAAACTTTTAAATTGGTCAAATTTGACCTGTCTGTCCATCCATCCATCCATCCAGTGTCAGTTTTGGCATTAATAAAGAAGAGTGTGCAGTGACAATTTGCACTAACTCACAGTTTTCTACAGATAGAGATAGCTGTGGTTGATAATGTGGTTGATGTGGTGGAGATTACCTGTATGGTGGAAACGTAACCTCAGAGTTAACAGTTTGATAATGCTGATTATAGTGCTCGATCTGGGCTGGTACTCACTGTTGTGCTGTACCACCACTTCTAAATTTTACTGTGACTTTTTCTTGCGCATTGGTGTGACATAATGGCCTTAAACGTCATTACACAGGGGGCACTATGTGACATTCACCTCTTCCCATTTCTTGCCTGCCTGTTTTTCCCTGCTGGCGGCTGGTCTAAGTAACGTTACATTAACCTTACAATAATCAAAACAAGCCATCCTCCGAGCTGGAAAAATAAGGGACTGTCTGAAGAGTGCAAGAGCTGCTACAAAAACATTCAATAACATCAATCTTATTAGGTGTATTGTCACTAAAATCACTTCACACATCAATAGTCTCCTTGGTTGGTTGCTTATACCCCAACATATAGATTTTGGAAAAAGGCTTATGCATAATTTTGAGGATTTTTGGGGGGAAAACCGTTCAGTAACTCCAGTCTTGCATGTAGTGTACAATTAGACATACTTTCAGCTGAAACAATGGGCTTAAATAGTAAAACACACAATTCAGGAAAATTATGTTGTGAACATCAGAAATATGCCACAGAACATTGTAGAAATTCAGAATGTAGTACTCAATGATTTAGCTAGCCACACTAGCCAATAATACGCGAGCCAGCATGTGACTAAGAAGAGTACTGGCACTTATTTTTTTCTACTTTTTTCAAGCACTGGATCAGTGTGATAGTAGTTTACAAGTATGGTGTTGTATGGGCGTTATAAATAGCCACAGCTGCATGTCATGGTCACCCATAGTGACAGCTTCTCTGGTGCTGTTATAGAACTCATGAGCGGTGGTGTGTGCACTAGTATTGTTTCGATATGCACGATTGGGCGTTTCTGGATCCATTGAGTGGAAATGAGGCATTGTGACAACAATGATGAGACTGTTGCAAGAACACTTATGTATCTTTGTGAGTTTGAGTCCTTAATCTACACAGAGCTCCTTGAGCTACTTGTATTAAGATGTAATTGATCGTAAGTTGTAACAGAGTTTGCATTTTATTCTAAGTTCCTTTCAATTTCATCATACCAACAGGAGTTGAGTTTAATCCTTCTCTAATCCTCATTTTACCTCACCAACTCCATGGTGGCAAAATCTGTACTCAAGACAGATGCATTTGCGTTTCTTACAGTGGCAAAGTCTCTTCAGTCGCCTGCCTGATAATTACCCATCTGCTTGCACTATATTTCTCTGCCTGCACAAAACCTGCAGGACACACACGCACGCGCAGAATAAGAGAGCTCAAGAGCTTTCCTATTCCTGTTTACACCTTCATCCATTATTCACTCTATCCGCCAGTGTCTTTACATGCATATGTGCGGGATTGCACACATATGCTCGCGTCTGGCACTCGGGGTTTTAGGAGGTAGAAGCAGAATGTTAATAATTCACTCTCACATTTTTGCTGTTTTGTCGTGTTTCCACAGCTCTAACGTTGTCTATGTGGCAGGTTCTAACAATACAAAAGAGAACCATCTAGAGGAGTCTTTCCTTATTTGATTTTATAGAGGGTGTCACAGCCGTACAGATGATAAACCCATGACACCCAGCAAAATGGATCTGACAAAAAATGTCACTCAAATTGCACTGAAAAAGGTTTTAACCTATGTAAATTTTTAAATGTTATTACTTTACAGTAAAAGTGAGTCTGTTATACTACATGTATTCTAAATGCCAAAATAACATGAAGTCAAAATAATTGGCTGAACAACTGTTATAAGTTCAGATGTGTACTCCACCAGTAATGACTTGTTTGATTCTAATTCAGTGTCACAGTTTCCAAGTGTCCCCATTTCACCTAACAGCAGTGGCAGTGTGCAGTAAGAGAAAGGTGCCAACTAAATGCTGTAGACAAGCAGTATGCGAAGAAGGCTATTATGAGAATTTAATGATGTTTATGCGCCTGCATATGTGTGAGTGTGTGCACGTGTACATGTGTATGTATGCAGGTCTTGGCTGGCAGAGGGCAGCTCTTACTGCAGCTAAACTGCTGGCAGGTTTTAGTTTCATATTCCCTTTCTTCTTTTGTTTCTTGGACCTGTTTCTCACTCTATGTCTTTCCTCTCTCTCTCTCTCTCTCTCTCTCTTCTACACACACACACACACACGCACACACACACACACACACACACACATGGTCACTCTCTGCCTTTGACCTTTCCTCTATCTCTGTCTCTTCTCCACACCCCGACCCTTTAGGCTATTTGAGGCTCTCTCCGCACGCTTACATGGACATGCACTCATTCCTTGCAACTCACTTGTTTTTCTCTGTGGTTCACCCTTAAGGCATAATGGCTACAAACAGTATTTATAAGTAGCAAAATTGTATTCTACTATTCAGTTTAAGGGTTGATTGCTTGGTTTGACTGGTCAACATGTCGTCATGAGTGGTGTGGAGAAATTGTGGTTGTTTTCTGGAGCAACAACTCTCCCAGTGGACTGATGCCTCACTGCTATTGGATTCAGGTGTGTTTCTTTTGTTTTCCCCTCACTGCGCACACATACTTGTCTCCTTCACTCACCGTCTTTTTCTCTTAATCCTCACCATTGCGCACTTTCTCTCGCTTCTCTCTCTCTCTCTCTCTCTCTCTAAAGCTTTCTCTCTAAAGGGTAAATAACAGAAGCTTTTAAAGACGGAGAGCAGCGCGCAGAGGTGTACAGATAATGAAGCCTTGATGGGTAATAGACAACAGCAGGTAAGAGGAAAAGAGAAAGGATATAATGAAGGTGGGTGATGGGGGTGGGGTGGGGGGACCTGGAGGACGTAAAGATAGAGGGGGATTGTGAAGTAAAATAAAACATTAGAGGCAGAGGAAGGACCGCAAATGATGATGAGGCTTCCAAATCGCCTCCACGCTGGTGCCCTGTGGTGTCCACTTGTCTCCATTCAGCCCCCACACACTGACAACATTTTCTCTTTGCACCATATTCCCACACCTCCTAAACACTGAAGCAGACGTTTAGTTCTCTTTCTCTCGCTCCTTTGAAAATCCTGTCACTACAGTTATTTGCCTCTCTGCTGCCCCTCAATTCATTTCCTTTCATTTGAAATCAATTCACTTTAATTCAGCTCTATTTCGTCACAAGTGCTTTATTGGCATGTCTGGTGAACGCGCACAAAAAAAAAAGCTATTAACACCTTTTTAGGCCTTTCTTATTTCGGCTTCTCTGAATGTGCCTGCACACAATGAGGGAGGAAACAGTTAATCACAGGTGTTTCTTTGTGTTTCTCTGGGTGCTCGTGTCTCTCCGCTCAAAGAAAAGTCTATCTTACCTGTCTTACCTGCGCTGGCTACAGTGTTCTCCTGCTTGCACTTCCCTATGGTGATGGACACATCGTCAATGGCAATATCCCCCTCGAAACTCGGGCCTCGAATTCCTTCAAACACAATCTGTTTAGGGGAGAGACAAAGTGACAGATGGATGCTGGGTGAGTATATGACACGGTATATATGTGGTGAGTCAAACACACAGCCGGTGTCCTGCTGGAAGAAACTTGACTCACATGAATAACCATTGAGGATTTGTTTGAATAAACTCCTCCAGTAAATAAAAACAGAACTGGTGTAGGGGTATTTTTTTTAACATCTAAATAGAAAGAAGCGTGATGATGAGACTCTTTCATTCAGAAAAGATCTCAAACTGAAATGACTGAATTAATCAAATGGCACTGCGTTTAGAAGCAAACATGAATTAAATAAACCACACAGATAACAATACGCAGTATTTATAAATTACACTTCAAAATCATCAGTGGACCCACAACAACAAAACTAAACAGGTGACTCATCTGAGAACTTTCCAGGCGACTTCCCCATTTTAGCCACCAGCCATCTGGTTTTGACTGACAGCCTAATTACTGTGGTGTACCGAGGCACCCGGCTAATCAAAAACTGAGCGTATTCTGTCTGGAAATAAACAAGTAAACTTTGTTGCTCCAAAATAACAACAAAAGCAGCTCTCACAACTGCAGACTTTGCCAGTTTGTAATGTTTCATTTCAAAGATGATAGCAAATGTGCTTTTTGTGTAATCATGTCTGAGGGATTTTCCATCCTACGGTAATAATGGCTTATTTGATCTGCTAAGTGGTTTCTGCAAAAATGCACAAATTGGCGCGTGGGCTCGTATCTATATTCGCCAATATTTTCTACTACATCAACCAACTAGTCCTTGAGCAAGGCACTTGAGTCATTCCAGTTAAATACAGACAGGAGCAGGTGCGACAGTGTGTATGAATGTGATGCTTATGGGAAAACTGCCTGCATTGTGCCTGTATGCATACATAACCAGAGAGCGAGCAGGTGCATGCATGGAGGGGTGGCAAATATGCATGACTGATCTCACTTTAAAAACTCCATCTGTTAACACCACTGTGCTGTGGTGAAGTATTTAAGTCCATAAACAGGTAGAACAGACCTGCCGTCAGTTTGTGTGTAAATATATCAAGCTATACCAAGGGGTGGGGTTCAATTAACCCAGTTCTGACCCACCCAGTAGAAAATCCTGACCCGATCCCATATATGTTCGAAGCAAATGAAAGGTGCAGAATGGCGGGGCAAGCACCATGGTAACCACTGCTCACTGCCAGGGCATTCCATTACCCGCATTTTAATCTGCGAGCGTTGTGCTGTTAGTGCCTAACAACAATGTCAGGTTGAGGTATCAAATAGAAATTCATGGGGCAGATACCAATAACCTATTCATTGCCAAAGACAAGGATCAGCATGACCGTGTGCATGTGAAGTCATTTCTCCTGCTCACCTCTGCAGTATAATCACGAAAAGCCAGGTTAAAGGCAAATACAGAAAGATACACACTGCACACACTGCAGGGCATGCATGCTATGGCTACAAATTCACACAAGTGTACATACAGGGATCTTAAATAACTCTCCCTCTGCTATGTGTGTCTCACGCTGTCCTCCTCTTCGAATACAGAGCCCATTCAATTGCATTCATAAACGGGAGGGAAACACAAGAGCATTACCACCTCTTGCTTTGTAATTTAGTCCCAGGCCGAGAGATCTTCTTTGAATGAATAAATAAAATAATTAGGAGAACCTTGAAACCGATTGGGCGGTGTGGGGGGAGAAAGAAAAGAAGTGCAGGAGCATGGGCTGGATGGGTTTAGCTGGTCTGCTCATTTGTGCAAAAGGATTATTTGATTTCCTGGGCAGGGTAGCTGTGAGGGAAATTCAGGGGTAGCAGAGGGAAGAAGCTAATTGGTCAAAAGGCCATGGTCCTCTCATTTATAAACGCTACGACGCTGTTTTTCACTCTGTGGCTGCGGTTAACATTTTGTTTTATTTATGTACTTTCTTCCTGTGGTCCTATTTTCTGTGCAAATTTGTGCCACTAATAGATAAGGCAAAAGGGTTTCTGCAAGATCCCCATAGCCAACAACACACACACATGCATTTAAATAAACATACGCTGACACTGGATCCTGCCTCTGTACACCTGCATGCGCGTCTGACTTAAATAAGTCAAAGACACCAGATTGCTGTTTAATTAAGAGATGATGAGAAAAATAATTAGGGGAAGGAAGCCCAGAGACAAACACTGGCCTTGACACACTAATACACAGAAACACAGTGCAAATAGCCACCTCCTCTAAGCTACATAACACCACATTCACACCGAGCATAATCATTTCCTCAAAGATATCAAACAGACTGGTAGAGCACAAAGCAATGCAATATCCTGCCACGCAACGCAGGATGGCAAAATAATGATTTTAGGTGTTTATTTTTGGGGAGAGGCTCAGGGAAACAGGCCGGTGCCCTTTCACTTAATGTTCACTGCTGACAGATCAAACTGAAGTGTGAGACGCCAGTGCCAGCAGTGCCCCACACTTAAACATCACTTCTGGTCAACGTGCTGAGTTGAAGTATATCTCTAAACCTTGAGAGTGGCAAGGTTACTTGGCTATAGAGTCATGAAACATTTTGATTTTGATTTTGAACACTGATAATTGCCAGATATATTTTTCATTAAAAATTCCAAGTATATGGGGCGCAATATTGAATTATCGCTGCAGCTGTGTGCTTAAAGGTAGATTACCAGTGGATGCTCCTCTAAAATTTACATGAAACTCTCTGAGTGCTACAGGTCATGAGATTGTGGGATGTAAAAATGGGGTCACAGGCCATAAAAGGCTGCTACTTCTGTATATCTAATGTGGCTGATATTTAACTGTGACATTTACCAGAAACTTCTTGTCGAAGTTAGACAACAAAATCTCTTCTTAAAAGAATTATGAGTTGAATTCTCTTCCCAATTCCTGGTTCGTAACAGTGCGTGACGTGTGACACAGAGCAAATGTGTGAGGAAACCTGGGTGAGACAGACACAGCTCGAGTGAGTGTGTGTGTGTGTGTGTGTGACTGCAGGATCAAAGGGTGTGCAATAAAGTGTCAGGTTGGAGTTGTGAATGTGTCGTTTTGTCGAGCCTTGTAACCTTTAATGTTCCCATTGATGTGCTGTCCACATACCAGAGGGGACGCAGCCATGAGAGAGAGAGAGAGAGAGAGAGAGAGAAAATGTGTGTGTGTGAGAGAGAGAGATGTACAGAGACAGCTTTGAAATACCAGTGTAGAGGATAGTCGGTGCAGCGTGAGGCACACAAATGTGGGTTGGCCTGGTTTCCAACAAGCCCCCCAGGTACCAAACACTGTGAGGAACACAGATGGCCTCTGGGTAATCCACAGAGGAGCAAACGGGGACACAAATAATCTACTACAACATGTTACCTCTTTTTCTCCAACTCCATTGATTTTATGTGTACATGTAATTTCAGCTTTGTAAGTTGGACTCACTGAACGACGAGCTTCCAGGCCAACTCACTCTGATTGTGTTAGATTTTAGACAGGAATGTGATTGGCAAGCTTGCAGAAGTTAGACAGATGGTGGTTCCATGGAACAATAAAAACATTAGGCAAGAGTAATTGCTACAGATATATTGATTGACAATGTAATAGTGGAGGCACACTTTTTTTAATGTGTATAGGCAGCTCAAACAAAAATGTTTTGCTCTCCCTAAAGACGCAACGAAGCCAAATCAAGATCAGATAAGCCAATACAGTGGGAGTTCACATTTCATGAATTTACAACTTGAATATACACAGTATGCAATAATCATGGCCAGCAGGCAGTAAACAATTTAAAATCTAATGCTTTTTTATCGGCTGGCTCTAGCACTGTTTACAATAAAAGCCTTGTATTAATGCAAGCCATTGGCCGGACTACAGCTCTTTTAGAAAGGCAGGAAGGGAAGCTGTTCTCAAAGACATCATTACTTTTGTTGGACGGAGAACAAAGAGAGGTGAAATGCAGAGATGAGTGGCAGCACCTCAAAGGCCTTCTGTATATGCAGCCAGTGAGCTGAGCACAGGACTAGAAAGTTTGTGTTCTCCATGGACATGCTCGCGACATGAAGCAGAAAAGAAACACACATCAATACGCAGGCACTCCTGACCTCTGTGGAACAAAATAGCATTTACTTCAAAAAGCACTTCTCTGGAAATTCAACAGAATTTGGAAATCATACGTTGTTCAAAGGGGAAATTTCAGATAAAAATAATGGACACGACAAGGTTATGTTTATTTTTCTTGGAAGTTTGGGTTAATGTTTTTTTTTCAATTCCAGAAAAAAAGAATCAACATAAAACCGCAAAGCAACAACGAATCCCTGCTACACTCAACAATATCAGAAGGGTTCAGCTCCAGGCCAGCTAACAGTGGCCGACACTGCTGTTTAGACATAAGAAAGGAACTGTAGCCAACGTGATCACATTGATGTAGAACCCAGTTCGTAAAGTCAATCTGAAAAGGTCGACATGTGTCAGCTAACCTGAATTCATCGCCATCCTGGTGACCCTGATTGAACTCGGTATGGACATTACCCATCTTTGGCAAAAAAGACCTTTGAGATGGAAAACGAATGTAATATTACTGACATTTAACATTTACCTGACTTCCTAACTTCTCATCAGAGAAAGACAGTACAACAGAGACAGAGCGAGCACACGAGTGGGTGAACCTGAAACCTAAAGGTATACTTCATTTACATTCCTGCACATGTTTGAGCCAATTTACCAATCAAAAGCCTACTACTTATGACCACCTCTTGTTATATTGTTTCTTCTGTGGTTTTGAGGACTGGGTTTTTGCTACATTGATTTTGGTCATTTTCTTTTTATCTGTGCCTCACCAGGAACATTATGGAAATACAATACTACATCAAAGGAGCAGTACTGACTTAATGTAATTAGATTTATCCAGAAGTGATATGTGTGTCACGACAGCTGCAGACTCTCTGTGAACAGTGACTTTGAGAGATTAAAGATTCCCTGTGTAGCTTTTGACTACTAGTAACGCCACTCAACAATGTTTTCACCAGTGGGTCCCTGTTTGTATCCTGCTCGCGCACATGCTGCCATCTGTTTCGTACAATTTAGACGAAAAACAGAAGATGACTACTAGCAAGCAAGCACATACGTAAACAATGCACGACTTAAAACATCACTGGATATGAACAGAACTTTTATTTAATTACAAGAAAACTCCTCAGGGCATGTTTAACCTGAGACAGCAGTCTCATTTGAACGGGGTCATTGAATGTTGAATGTGCATTCAGTGGACCAACAACACATGGCTCTTCCGTTGCAGCGTATAAGTGTGGTGGAGGTTCAGCTATGTACACAACACTTCCTCATGCAACATTGTGTCTCTAGGGTAACAGAATTTATGTAAACAAGCAATAGAAATGGACATTGTTTGGATAGCGTTTAGTCGCCAAAGGCTGCCAAGCCTTGCATCATTTACTCGTGAAAACACAGCAATGCCTCATCCAATCCTTTGCCTCCCAGCAACCGAAACACAATCCTTGGTCATCTTTAACCATCATCTCCTCTTTCATAACCATCATCGCCAAGAGTTTTAGATGCAGCGAGCCATAGCAATTGGTTAAATAAACTTAATTGAGCCTTTTTTTTTTAATTTTTTTTTACAGTTTCCATGGAAAAGGAGCTAAACAGCAGCACACAACAACACCGATTGTGTTGGGTAATTCCTATTGTCAACAGCAGACAGCTCAATCATTATTATTGATTGTAAGGAAAACAGCACTCCCGAGAGACATAAAGAGATAGAAAGGGAGAGTGAAAGATAGCTAGAGAACAAGGGAAGACGGGGCAGCTGGGGGGACACCAGCGACAGAGGGTGGCGGCGGACCGAGGGAAAACTCTAGAGAGACAGACAGGTATAGAGAGAAAGGAGAGAAATGGGGTTCACTCTTCTCATCTCATTTCATCAGGTCTTTGGGCGGCCCGATACATAACAGAGAGAAGTAAGGAAGGAGGAAAAGGGGTTGAGAGACAGTAACGAAGTATGTTTATCAGCTCGCCTCCTCTGGCTAGTGCTGGGATCAAGGCTGCACGCTCTCTACATTATTTAACAACTCAATTTGTTACACAGCTGTGGTTTGTGGAAGAGAGAGTGTGAAGCAGATAGAGTAAACTGGAGAACCTGAAATACCCGTTAAAGTTGTTGCAAAGGTTAAAAAATACTGTTTTCAATTGAATGAGGGCACAAGTTTTACTCATATAAATCTATTTTATAAATTTATGAAACCGGTATTTAAATGATTTAGTGACTTTTCTTAGTGATGGCCGTATTTATACTTTAGCTCCAAACACCGATTCAAACAATTGTGATAACGTGGTAGGACTATCTTGATGTGTTTCCTACCATTATCTTATACAGGTTAAGGTTGAGGTTTTAGGGTGTGTAGGTAAAGAAGAGGGGTAAAAAGGAAAAAGACAGTTAAAAAAAGAAAAAAAAAGTTATAAATGAACTACCCTTCAGTTGCCATGGAGACGACCCCTCTCTTGCATGCATCCTTCCTCATTCATCCATCCTGCCTCAATTACCTTTGCCTGAGTCACGATACAAAAAGGGGTGGAATAAATATTTAAGATGCATTAAGTGCTTTATTGATGATACAAACACACGATCACACATCTCATTCCCTCACACACCCTCTTTCTGAGTCTCTAAAACACCTCCTACTTGGCTCACAAATACACGTCGTCCTATCCATTAACAGCAGGTTATGGTGTCAGACCCAATTAAGCTGCCTGTTTTAACACTGCACAGTGTGGGAAGTACAAGGATCTCCCCGGTGTCAGCCTCTCCTGGCTCAGTGTGTGTACACACTGTATGTTGATTGTGTGGGAGTGGTGTCTCTGCATGTATTTTCATCTGTGGCATATGTGTGTCTGTCAGCGCAGATGTCTCTTCAGTTTCTGTTTCTGCCTCTGAGAGGTGATACCTTAAGACCTTTGATGGTTTATCCACATTTTTCCCATTTGGCTCTTTTGACCTTGTTTTTTTCCACTGGTGATGCTGTGCCCTGTTTCCAATCCTGCCTCCACCGAAACCCCTCCACACACACACACACACACACACAAACACACACACATGCACGCAAGCACGCACACTCACACACACACACACACACACACACACACACAAAGGCTAAGAGACACATAAACTGAACTGAAGCACATAAACACTCCAAGCTGCCTTAATGTGGGTATATAAATAAATGCTGTTAACATAGTGGATGTAAATTTAAGTGACATTGTGACACGATAGATTCTACCTGATAAAATCAAATAATCGAGTGCATCATATGACCACGTAAATGTAATATATGAGCATATATTTTTAATACACACAGCACTTTTGAAACATCAGTATGATTGCTAATAAAGAAGAAAATAATCAGAACAAAATAGATTTTGGATGTGTCTGTTTTTTTTTGTGATATTTATTGCATGTTTCTTAATTTGTAGTACCAATGGCTGTTCTTGTTTTATACATCATGTAATGAACAATACTTGTTATGAGAAATTTAGAATTTAAACTGAATTGTCCTGGACTTGGTGTTATTAATCACAGGGAAAAGATATGAGAGCTAAAGAAAGGTGCTGGAAGAGCAACCTGTTGGTTGTCTTTGCCAAGTGAGGGCGAGCAAGAAAGTGTGAAACCATGTTGGCCACATGTGTAGGAGAGCAAATGGACTGCACTGTATACTCGTTTTGTGTATGTGTGTGGGGGAGTGTGTGTCTGTGAGCAGCAGTTTTAAACTTTGGTCTGAGAGACTCGTTAACATGCAAAATCTGCACTGTCTGACATCACAGAGGAGCCCTAAAAGATACAGTATACCCACTGTTTCAGACTTAATTTTCCCTTTAATGGTGAAAGAAACATGGTGCTGCAGAGGCATAGTTAATGAAGAGCAAATGCAGCCCTCAGCTAAGGCCTTCAGCCCACATTCATCATGGATTCAATTTCCCCCATGCACGTACAGAGAGTATCTGGAATCATTACAACACAACTAGCAGGCATCCCCTGCTCATAAATAAGCCTGTTAATTGACCTGTCATAGCTAATGCTGCTGCGGGGGATAGGAGACTGGTGTGTGTGTGTGTGTTTATGTGTTTATGTATGTATGTGTGTTTAAAGACAGACTTCTTCTGCATGTGCGCATGTGTCCGAATCTAACTCTCTAACTCTAAATGTAAATGTGTTTGTGGGTAAAGATAAGGCAGATGTACAGAGAGACAGATTGAGTGTGTGGAGATGAGTGTATGAACAGTTGGACGGTTGAAGACTCTCTATCCTGAGTGTGTTGATTTTAGAGCCATTAGTCATCAGCCTTGAGACAAGGGTGGTGTGAAGCGGACCAGGGCAAGAATCAACCCAATCGGTCTGCCTGTCCCAGCACAGGGCCAGAGAGAAAGATAAACAAAGAGAGAGAGCTTAAAAAACCGTGGGGGGGGCAAAATGGACAGAGAAACACACACAGGAGGATAGAAGCACGCAAAACAATATCATCATCATTTTTTTTTGCGTCGTTTTTTTTCTCTCTCTGCTGGGTTGTAAACTTCCTGTGGTTCACACACATGCACACACACACACACACACTCACAAATAGTGAGTGAAAAGGGCTGGGAGAATGCGTGAGAAAAAAAAGCATCACGTCCAGTCAAAAAGGAGGACTGAGTCATAAAGTTTACTCGGGCACATCCCAACAGGGAAGAGCTAACTGCAAGCGCAGCTGCCAGAGAGCCAAAGGGACCTCGATGATGTGTCAACAGACAATCCTCAAACACAGGCGCTTCCTCTGTTATGTCTCCCAGACCATTTTCTTCCACTATTGACTGAATGCGGACAGTAAAGTTTAAACTTCTAGTGAACTGAAACAAGGAAACATTATTGTACACCTCAAGCTAGAGAATGCGGTTCCCCTCAAGCTTAATTTGAGCTGAGGTCAGAGTCTGACACATGAGAAATAGTTCACATTAGTTCCTAATCCAGTTAAACATAGTTTCAAGTGACATGAGTAAGTAAATATTGTTGTAACAGCAATTTAAATATGATGCACTGGGAATAGGCCTAAAGTATTCTCTGGTTGTCCAATTATATGCATTTTCTTACAGTTTGTACAGTACCTCCCATAGTGCACTGGTATATACAAAGTGAAATATAGTTTACTCTGCTATATTTCACACGATTATAAACTCTAGTAAACATACCCATGTTCCACAACAACATCATTTTTGCATTGATCCTACTTTCTCTCTCCTGAGAGTGATTCTGATACTAAACTCCAGGTACTGGTTCATACAGAGTGTCAATCTGATAGCAGTGCTTTTTTTTTTTTTGTCCTTTTCAAACCTGTGCGGAAATGATTAGGATCATTCCTGTTTTATCAAGAGATCACTTCTTAAAGAGCATCACTTCTTAAGATTTTTGCATAATGTTGTTTATACTTGTTTATCTTTATGTTGCGACTAAGAAACTGCACTTTTTTTGCATTGGTCACATTTGGTTGACCCCCCCCTGATTCCTTTTACAACGTCAGTGTTGGTGTGGATTGGATTGACGCGTTCTGTATTCTTTTCTTTCTCATGACAGCGGGTAGCTTCATAATGCTATTTGGATCTTTCAAATCGGTGTGAAACCTTGTTCTCCGCCCTGAGATCAGCACATTCTTGATGAAGCGAATAATCCTCCGGTTACTGAGTGGATTGGCTCGCTGCTGACATTCAGCAGAAAATGAGCTGAATGTTCACTCAAAGGCCCTCATTTATCAATACTCCCCTCAGTGCTAAAATGTCAAAATGCTGTACCCACATTTATTTAACACATAAGAAATGCACCCAAGTTTCTCATATAAAAGCTTGTGGTTAATTTATATTCATCATATTTTTCATCGCCTTCATTAGTACTACTTTTCTCATAAATTTGTGTTGCTTGAAAAAAAGCATTAATGTGATACTCTATTGATTCCAGTGGGCAAACTCTCTCGCTGCTTACATTTTGAGACTCGGGTGCTGGCAGGGGCACTAACGGGGCAGATGCTTGCCAGCAGAGAGGATGAGTTATTTCTCCAACCGTACCGCAACCCTGCTGCTAAAAACATTCATTTACAGCTAATACCTGTTGATATTTTGTTTCCACCAAGGGACGGGAAAGTGAGTTTGGATGTGTGTTAACTCTGACATCACTTTATACGAGGTGGAAACGATTCAAGGAGCTCAAAATGTATTCTAAATTCCACAACTTTCTCTGGGCCACTGAGAAAATGTCACTGTGGAGAATTTCTTGTGAAAAAATTAATGAAATCCCAAGCAGAGTTTCAGGCCCAGCCCACACTTTGTGGAGTTCCCTCGACTCTTAACAGCCACCAGAGTAAAGCGTACCCGTGTTATGCGGGCTGCAGCGGAGTCAGTCCTCTTGGGGAAAGACACACTAGAGAAGAAATGGCTGTAGTAGAGGAAATGTCTCACAGGGGAGAGAGACAACAGAGGGAAATACAGTACTACCAGAATACAGCAAACGGTATAGAATGTAATTTCTTATTTTCTTAGAGCGATCCAAAGCAGACTTGACAGGGGTGTTGGCACGTGGTGGAAATGAACCCTCAAGAGACGAGCGCTGACGGCTGATTTCGATCCAGCGCCCGAGCTCCTTCAACATCAAGCAAACAGCACAGAGCGTGTACATGTTTGGCTCTCAGCAGATGACCGGGTCATACCTTAGAGTCAAGTTATGAAACACATCTCAGCTGCTTAGCGTGGCTGCAGGGATGGATGAGGGGGTGTGTTATTGCCTTCTATCAGAGACACTCAGCTCTGAGGTTTGTCTGTTGTATGGATGTTTTTTCTGTAACGACAGACATACTCCTGAAACATTACTGCTGGTTTAAGCCCACAAGTTGTGCACTTTCCTCACTGCTGCCCTGTCGTTGTTTTTGTAATTGCTCTTTGATGGAAAGAAATCTAATCGCCAAAGCCATTACCTGAAAGGGTCCACTGGGGCTGATGTCAAAGAATGCTTTCTTCCAGTCCGGGCCCTGATGACCAGACTTCGTCCACACCACCGAGTCCACAGAGGCAATGCTTCTCACTCTCAGGAGCACGTTGAGAGTGCCTGTGAAAAAAGTACGCACACACACAATCCCACAGGCAAAACACAGCCACACACACAGATGGCACAGATCATTAGAAACTGTCACTAATCTGTCAGTTAGCAGATTCAATACCATAAATACTGTATTAAGCTCAAAATAGACCATAAGATTATTGAAGTCTAAAGGTGAACATTTAAAACATAATGACATGTATACAATGTTTTGACAGTCTGGAAGGAGCTCATATCGAATGAGTGAATAAATACAGCGTGTGCAGTTGTTGAAATGGCTCAGTTTTAACTGTGACTTGTGTCCACCTATTAAGACTTATCCAACTAATGATAGATCCCAACCTACATACAAAAATGTAATTGATTGTTTACAATCACAGGAGAAACAGAAGATATTGATTGTAACCACCGCCTCCACCCTAATAAAACTACTCCCACGTTTTACAGCCCAACAACATTTTACTGTACAAAGAGCCGGCTCTGTTCTGACTGATTGCCATTGTAACAAATTCAGTCAAGCAACGTCACCAAACATCTAGCTACTGTCGATTTGTCAGCCCCATTTAGTAAGTTGTTTTCCATGAAATCTAGGGGACCAAACTCTTAAACATCAGAACACAGAGCAGCACCTCCATACCTGCGTCTGAGCTCCACATACCTGAAATTGCCTTTATTTCTGTGGAGGAAAAAATATCGGCTGTGCTATGGCCTCAAATAATTTATACAGGAAGTGGAGACAAATGCACTGCACACTGTATATACAAGAGACACTGCAGCTCTAAGGTCAGATACTGCATGTGGATGACATTTAGGTGGAAATTAAATGCGTGAAGCCTCTTGGATGAGTTGTCTTGAACTCTACAGTGGCAGTGGACAGTTTCATTTTTTTCACAGATGTTCACAGAAGCACAGCAGCAAGGAGGAAGGAAGAGAGAAAGTCAGACGGAGGTAATGATAGGAAGGAGACGGAGAGAGGTTGCAAGAAAACTAAGATCTGAAAGGTGTGCTGATAAATGAGCCTTTGTTGATTAATCATCCTTCCTATAATATGCATTATACACTTTAGCACCAGTGATGTTTGGTTTAAAACCAAAAAACATTTGTAACTACTGTGGAAACATGACATAAAAATCAATTGTCCCCAGTCCTGAAAAACAAGCAAGAGAGAATGACACCATTTGAGCCACAAGGAGGTGATCCAAAAGGGTAGATCTCTCTCTCTCTCTTTCTCTCTCTGTCTCTCCCTCTCTGGTCTCTAAGGTGTGAGCGAATCATTCATCTTCTTAACGATCCCCAGCCAGCTCCTAATTGGAACATTAACCAACCACCAGTCTCTTAAACAAATACGCAGGCAGGGGGTCTCTTAAACAAATGAGCAGGGGCATGGAATCTGTGTGTTATATCCTGTATGTAGATATATGTGTGTGTGTGTGTGTATAAGGTTGGATGTTTGCATTCTGTTGCGTCGCATGCGTCGCTTTGAGCTAATGCTCTTTTAAACCTTGAAATAAGCAGCAGGCTGGCAGTAATTAACCTCCTGCTCTGTCACATGAGAAGTGTGACTGGGGAAAACGTACTGTTTATGGGGGGCAAGCGGGGAAGTTAAATTACATGTTGGTTATGTCTGCATGTGGTGCAGAGAAAGAAGCAATGGGAAGCAAACGGTCAGCCCTGCCATCACTCTGAACTCTGACAGTAAACCTCATATTTATTTAGTCTTTGACCATCTGTGACATTTCCAATGCGCACACTGGTTTAATGAAACATGACTGAAGCTAAACGTATCGATTCAAAAATGTGCTGGGATCTAAATTAGTTGAATTTGTCAAAGCCTTTTTGTTTTGCAGACATTTTGGGGAATCACACTTATCCGATTCTTCGCCGGGAGACAAAAACCCACATCACACCTGCTGGACCTTCAGAAAGTCTGCCTGGCCAATAAATAGTCCTGCATATATCTCTTGTGTAACTTTTCATTTTTTTCACTGCAGTTTTTGCACACATCAAACAAACCAGACAGCATCAATATCAACATAATCACTGTTAATTAGAGGTGCTGATAGTCAGATCTAGTTATTTTTGGACAGACCCGGGCTAGCTGTTTTCCTCTGTTTCCAGTCTTTATGCTAAGCTAACCTAACTAACTGCTGGCTTCATATTGAGAGCGATATTAATCTTCAAATCTAACTCTTGGCAAGAAAGCAAATAAGCTGATTTCTCCAACATGTGAAGCTGTGTCTTTAAGAGCAGGATTTTTTGTATGAAGGTTTACAGTTTGGATCACGCTCCACGCGGCTCCTAACAGCGGAGAGCTGAGTGGTAAAACTGATGCGCTGACATTGCAGCTGGAAGAGCCACATCAGAGAGTCACATGAAACTTTTCATCACATTAAATTTGAAAGGACAAGGACACTGGAGTTATATAATGGAGAGAAACACTGACTAATTCTGGTGCAGCCCTTTCACCTGCTCGGCCCACTCTCTCATTCTACCTCCACATATCTGAGCCTCATTGTCTCCTTCCTCACTGACCACCTATTCCCTCTCTCTCCTCCTATTTCTATTGCACGCTTAACATGCCATTACACCCACACCCACACACACACACACACACACCAGCAGAGGGAAGAGGACTCTGATAAGCAGCCTATTGATTGGACTGAGGTGAGGTAAAGCGGAGTGTGTTGGTAAGAGTGTCAGAGAGGCAGAGGAGAAGGCACAGCTCTATCAGGGCTACTTGTCCGCAGATTCATGAGTGGGAAGGACAGCAGCAATACACAGCCACACACACAGAAGTACACACACACTGTTGTGCTTGAACTCGACTGAGTAATACTGTCTTCCTTTTGATAATTAGAAGTAGGCCCCTGTTAGATTTCTCCTCCTTCATTCCCTTACCTGCGCCTAAATAATTTTCACATCCTCTTTGTCTCTGTCCCTAATGCTGGTCGGCCTCAGAGCCGATGCTGTGTGTCACTGCGCACGCAAAACTGAGAATACTAGTCTGTGGTCTGTCTTCTGCCGCCAAAAAACACCAAGCCAAAGATATTTTTTGAAATTCAGAGTAAATAACCGATTTAAGAGAGTGAGAAAGGGAATAATCTCAGCTTAACTAAATCCCTTTTTTTTCATCAAACCTTGCTAGACAACAACCTGCTCAGGATGTTTTCTGAAAATGAGAATCAAAACCTTAAAGTCAGAGGAAGACACTTTTCAAACAATAGGTAGCATCTAGGAAAAAAAAACACGGGAAAGAAAGATAGCAGCTGCTATTAGGAATAAAATAACATGATGCTGTGTGTCAAATCCTTTGACGTTACAGTTAACGTGTCATGTAAGCTCCCCATTCCTCTTCCGCACACAAACCTGTAAACAGTCATACAAACTAATTAAAAGTCTTACTTACTGTAATAAAAGTGTAATCCAAAACAACATACAAGAGGTACAACATTTAAATAACCGCAAACTCTAATTTGTTTTCCATCACTCTGAAGTGAAAATAATACAGTGATTCCAAGTGAGCTTGCCAGTGGCGTTCTGCAAACCTGAGCCAGTCTAAAGTACTACCCATTGCCAAACAAAACTAATTAAATGTTGTTTATTGTTGCTGCCAGGGAACCCAAAGAGGAACACATTAAGGTGAACAACAACACACACTGCATAAGGGAGGTCTTTATTTGCAGCGCCGGCTTATTTCACACCTAAAATCCAAACTAGTCAAAGTTTTTGCAAAAACTTCAATAGATACTTTAACCTGTTTTGCATTCACATAACCTCACGATTTCAAAACTGCTCACATATACTGTGTATGGGTCTGAAAGGAAAAAAAAATTCAACAGCATTTCTAAAAATTGCTTTGTGTCAGAGTACCAACGGTAAAGGCTTTCATCATATACAGCCCTTTTAACACTTAAAAGTACTTTCACACTATACAGTCGAGTACATTACAACTAGTTGCAGTACTTCAAAATAAAGCACTGCCTCTGACCATTAACGAGTTAATGGTCTCTCCTGCAGCTCTCTGTTCTAGCCTTTTTTACCTCCCTTCTATGCCTTCCCATACTTGTTTGCTCGCACTTCCTTTCTTGTGGCACTCAGTCGCACTCAGTCCATCTTTGCTCTCTCACTCTCTTCATTAACCCTCCTTTTTTCTCTCCCAGGCCGGCCGACCCCTCATCCTCCCCTCACGCTCCCCGTCTCATCTCTCCTCTCACTGACCCTCTCTGTCTTATCCTCATCTTGTCTCTTTTCATCATTAAGAGTCACACTGTGTCTTCCCGGCAGGAGTGTGAGATCTGCCAAGGTAAGGCAATTAAAGTGACAACAGATTGGAACAGACTGGGGGAACAACAGAGTAAATTGAGGGAGGGCTTGTAGCAGAGCTGGACGTAACTGGTAACAGAACATACTAATCGTGAGCAAGCACCACGCGACTAGTGTGGCATTGTCTCGTCTCATTGCTTTGCTGTGAAACATCAACAAGCTCTTTGAGCAAAATGCACAATGCAGATGTTCAAGTAAGCGCAGATTACTCAAAGTAATTTGCAAAAATCTGCTGTAAGAGAAGATGGAGAGTAATGAGAGCGAGGAAAAAATAAACTTACTGTGTCAGCGGTATATAACCATAAATTTAACCACATAATTTGATAAAGCAAAGTGATGTTTGTTTGGGGTGATTCTATTTATTCTGAGGCTGCGATAACTGATTTTTCACTACCAAATCAGATAAGACCTCAAAAACTCACAACAAACTAGCACTACTACTGTATTGGTTCATTAAGTGCTTATTCGTAGTACGTTAGCAATTAGTCACCCTGTAATACATCCAGCAGGAACACAGCAGAATCCTATTAGAGACATGTGTGTAGCTGTCTGATAAAAGGAAGTCCAATACTTGCTTAACTTCAAGCTCTAGTTCAGTCCACCACATCTTTTCTTTTTGGTTTAGGGGATTATTTTGTTATTCTTCTGGGTTTTGTTTGGCAGGCAGTGTCCTTTTGGCTTACCTGAGAGAACGTCCAGACTAAAAGCCAGGTAAATTAAATGGATCTGTTTCTCTCCATTCCAGCCCTCCGTCCATAATGATATGGCAATTTTTTTGCCCCGAAAAAAAAACAAGAATTTTTCCACAAATGGCTTCCAGAGTGTTATAAATCTTAAAACAGCTTGATAATTCAGTGTGTGCAGGGAAAACTGAGCTTTTGCAAAACAATGCCCTAAGCCAACCCAGTGAGGGTCAGGACTGTAAGGCAATAAAGTTAAGAAAGACTTTCTGTGGCCTCAAACCTCAAATAAATCTTTTTAAATAACAATATGGTTGAAAACTCAGCAGAGTTGTAGTTGTTATCCAACTTGGGTAACCCAATGCTGATTTTGTCGAATGATGTTGCGATGTCATGATTATAAAATGATTTTATTAACGCACTGCAGCAGCTTGGGAACAACTGCTGCCTTGACTTCTTCTGTGATTAGTTACTTTAGATGCCAGTATGGCTGATGATTCAGCATGTTTTTTCCAATATTTCTACATGGAGGAATAGTGGGAGCCCTTTGAAAGCAACAGTATGGTCAAAATATGGATAAGATAACCAAAACGATTAGCTAAAAGAGGCTAAAGCTCTTTATAGTGACAAAAAGGATGTCAGTGAACTATTCCTTTAATTGCTGTACAGTCATATATTTCATAATCAACATTAAAAAATGTAATTTCATAAAGCTTTATTTATTCAGCATGTATTCATCTGTGTATCTGCTTTTTAGGTATGTTGTATTTGTTATAAAAATAGATAAATTAATTGACTGAATCAATGAATCTGGACATTAGCATGCTTTTGTGCGTGTTTATAATTCTTAATAATTTTCACCCATGCAATGTATTCTAATCTTTATCTATATAAATAATAGTCTCAGTAAATAGTCTCACTCCAGGCAGTGGATGAGATTGTTACATTCAACTTTACACTGTGTTTGATTTATTTCTGAATACAGATTAGGTACCTCACGTTCTAATCAGTGCTGCAATCAATTGTGGGGAGGTTGTGAAGGTTGTGAAACAAGAGAGAAAAACAAAGAAACCTGAGAAAAGAGTTCAGCCAGTGGAAGTAAACAAGACCAAGAGTCTGACAGTATGATAATTGCTCTGTGAGATGATACATGACTTAAATGGTCACATCGCTATGTTAACATGCAATAATCCTGACACATGTCGCATGTTGGTATTTTGCAGGTGTAACATTTACCATGTTTCTTTAGCATGTTAACATGAAAACATTTGCTAATTAAACACTAAAACAGCTGAGATTAAGGGGGATATTGTTCCTTTTGCAGGTTGGTCAAAAACAAAAATAAAATTTGTGTGTCCCAAATGACACAGCAATCCCTCAGTAGTTGTGGAGAAATTTTAATCAAGAGCTAAAAAAGTTAATCTTATCTTAAACCTAGAGAAAAGCTCTGAAGAGGATCACCAAAGATGTCTGTACCAATTTTTTTGCCAATTGTTCAAGTACATGTTGACCTGATGGATGCGTTGCTCCTGGCACTAGAGGAAAAGCCAGAGGATTACCAAAGACATTAAAATTGATCCTCCTCCATTAAACCAACCGACAAAGAGCAAATGACAAATGTCATCCTGAGAGCCACACCTCTAGTATGGCTAAGACCTTGGTGATCTTGAAGCAAATGAGTGAACTCCTGCAAATCATATACCGAAAAACAACAAATGTGGCCTTGTATACTCTACTATAACATGCTGAGGAGAGAGGGCAGGTCAGTGTAACAAATGTCACAGTGAAGCCTGTACGCTTGGGCTATGGACACATAAATCGTGTGTGTGTGTGTGTAGGTGTGTGTGTGTGTGTGTGTGTGTGTGAGATAAATATGGGAGCACCTTCATGTATTTGCAAGTTTTACTATATGTTTACTATGTTTTTTTGTGTGAGCCCATGCCTGTATATACAGTATGAATGTGTGTGTGTGTGTTAAAGTGTGTGTGTGTGCTACAAGATGTATGCATTCTAGCTGTGTGACAGAGCATATTATGATGAACAGCTCCCCCAAATGACTGATGGTGTCTTGCCACTGCTATAAATCACACACCCACTGCCCCCTTCAACCACCTCTAAACACACAAACTGAGGCACAAGCAGAAACATACAAACAGAACTTTACAAACACCCCACCTACCTTCTCTCACTGCACAAACACACACACACACCTACGACGTGGTGTCTGACAAGCCCTACATGCGAGGGTCAAGCACAGAGTTCAGCTTTTGACAGAAGCCCAGCGATATGAGAACCCTGATAGTAGTAAGTGTGAGCATACTCTCTGCTGTATATCGGTGTGTGCCATTGTGTTTCTGTGGATCCTCCCACATGGCAGAAGACAATTTTTGAGTGTGCGTATGTGTATTTTGCTGTGTGTGTGTCTGTGTGGGTAGGTCCATGAGCATTATTGTCTACTGTACCGCTCACCAATATGTTTGCCCTTCATGTGGTAATAGAAGGAGACACAGTATGGGACTCTGCCGGAGCCCTTGGGGCCCCTGACTGAGGTCACATTAAAAAGTGGAGAAAGTAGACGAGCCTTGTCCCCCTGAATGCGTGGCCGTGATGCTTCAATATACATGTAGTACCCTGAGAAGAAACAAGACAACACTCTAATTAGTCTCGAATGTAACACAAAACTAATAATGGTTATGAAAGAGCATTGATTTCTATTTATTTATCTTCGCTTACATTACAAACACTCAGTTGTGAACTTGTGCGTAAAATGATTTCCCAGTTTTCTCACCCTCCTTGGTTCCACTGCGGTCGGTCTCAGGGCCGGTATTGGCCGATCGCTTGGGATTCTGTGTCAGGTGATTCTGTCTTGTCCAGTCAAAGACATCACTCCGGTCTTGAGAGAAACCACAGATCCGCTCATCCTCAAAACCACACACATGGTCTGGGATTTGCGTGCGTAGAAAAAAACACAACAGAAAAACACTTTAGATCAGTGTGCATGTGCAGCAGGTGATGTCACACACTACGGGTGGCATAACCTACTCCTCTTTTCCACCCACTTTTACCAGGAAATTAATGGCAACGATATAGGTGGATAATGACCTTTGCAACATGCACTTCAAATGTGAAGATCAGACAGCCAGGCAATTACTGACAAAGTGATAGGCACAATGTAGGAGGCGTGTTATATAATGTGAAACTTAAAGTGCCCACATGCAGAAAATGCTAAAGGTAACTATGATAAGGTCAGGCTACGTCTAATGTGAAAACATCTCTATTCAAGAGGGGTTTCAAATATGATATTTGTTAAATCGTTTAATTTCATGGACCTAAGTACACAGTATATGAATGCATAAATCAATTAACTAATGATGCGGCAGCTGGCTACCTGATATGAATCAAGAGCTTCTTGATACTGTTCAGGTAGTGAAAAAGATACGGCTACTATCACTAATAAGTACAAAACATCACAAAGAGATTAACTTAGAGTCTTTTATGTAGAGAGGCACAGCTTATGAACTGAGAGAGGGGGGCTTACATTCATGGGCTACAATAGAAGTATTATGGGAGGTATAGTTATCTCCTACCTACACAACATCAGTGAACATATCAAGTCTGAGGATGTCAATGCAGATTTAGGCTTTTTGATATTGCCACATACATCAGGAAAGAAAAAACTGACATATTGTGAGAAAGACCTCTGTGAGGGAATTCTCATTATCCTTGATGCTGACGTCTCTTAAGCCAGATAGAGGGGTTTCTCTGTATGGTGTTGTCACCGTTAGGCCATCTGGAGGGGCTCTGCCATTATCAGGCACTCGCCAAACAAATGAAAATCGAAGCAAGCGAGCCCGACAGCAGCTATCGAAAACCATCCAACCTGACAGACTCAGTGAAGGCTTCCCGGACACTCACACAGTTCGCTGCAGATGCATATGGCTCGTGCTCCCCATGAGGACGGCTTGTGTGTGCTTCTTTGTTTCAGGAAGCTAATCTATTACTATTCACACCCTGCTCCACTACATGCGCTCCTTTCAATTTGCACTGTTGTTCTCGCAGTCTGTTCCAATCTGCTGTTGTTTTAATTGCCTCACCCTGGCGGAGCCAACTGCCACTCCTGCCAGAAAAGTGCTGCGTATCTCTTAATGAAGAAAATAGACAAGATGCAATTGACTGAGAAAGAGAGAGGGATGACAACAGAGAGGATGAGAAGCAGTGACAGCGGGGGGGGGGTAACAGTGAGAAAAAGGAGGCGCACATTTAAGATGATCTGAGTTTCATCAAGCGAGTTTCAATATTTATCCGATACAGTATAACCAGTCACACTGCATTAACTAGTCTCATATGTCCTCCACACATGGCCATACTTTGATGACATTTTAAATGTCAGGGACCTGCTTCAGCCATCAGTTGCTTTCTCAGTATCCCCCTGTTACCCCACTCTCCTCCCTACGAGCATGATTTAATAAAGGCCAAGGCTGGGTCATGGCAAACTTTGCCTTGACAAACTTGTGCTGACATCGCTCGCAGCTTACAAGCTAAATTAACTTGCACCAAAAATCAACGTGCTGTCCTAACTTCACCACCCTGTCATCAATCAGGTCACAGCAACGAGCTCGACACTGTGAAATGTGGAAATGTGGGAGAGCTGAGGAGGGTAGTTAAGAGAGAGGTCTCACCTGAAGGTCTTGGGTAGGTGTAGGCTGTAAGAAAATAATATTGATTAACACTCAGATGTGTGCAATTTTCTTAGATGACTTTTGCTAAGTAATGTTTATAAATCACACTCACGTTCTGAGTACTGTATAATGCGACTGATGTATTCTCCAGTGCTGTAGGTGGTGATGGGAGCCAGTCGGACCTCGTAGGACAGAGGGATTCTCAGGTCTGATATGGTGTGGGACATCAGCACACCCTTCTCTGGCTCCTTACCCTTCAGGTCTATCTGCTTCGACAGCAGGTTCTGCTTGTTCTATATTGGCAAAGGATCACACACACATACACACACAGGCGGGGAAGATGCAGACATGTTAAGATGTATACTCACAAATATGAACATGTTTGCAAAAAAAGGAGAACGAAAAATACACAGAGGACGCAAAAAAAAGAAGATCATCAGAAAATGCAGCAGATTTGACTCAGAGGCAGAAACTGTAAGAGGCACACATGGAGGTGTTGATACTGTCAGGCGCACAGGCCTCCAATCTTTTCCCTTTTCCTCCGCTACTTCCACCTTCACCCTCACCACTACCACTTTATGCTGATATGCTGAGATGTCAACATTTTTATGGTAAGACGACTGAGTGATGGGACACTCACCCCTGATGACAACACAAAGCTCCAACTCATCTCCCATCTGGAGGGTTTTCACTGCAATATTGACCCCTCCTACAATATAACACTGGTAATACACTCAGAGCATTTATGCAAACAAGCAAACAAAGTCAGACTCAGGGTTAAAGATCTGATCATATTTTTCCTGACAGTCTGCTCAAATGTGATTAAAGCATGATCAGTGTTCCACAGATACTGTGTTGTAGAAGCAACTAAATCTCATCTACACACACCCTATTAATCACTTTATCATTGTGTTATTTTACTTTCCCATATCTGTGCATGTTTTCTCACATTCCCAGTTATTGTCACTGGAATTAGGTGGGCTGTATGCCAATCCTGGGGATATGGCCAGTCAAAACACCTCAGGACCTCAGGACTTAGATTGTATCTGTCTCGGACTGGTTGATCCACTGTTGTTATATTACTGTGATATTGGAAGTTAAAGACAGATTTCTCTCACTGCTCCCTATTTAGTCACTTATGATAAAGCATTGTATAAACCCCCAGCATTAAATACCAAACAGTCTTAAATAAATTGGATTTGCTGTACATTACAGGAATAAAAATGAGAATTAATCCCGCCTTCTCATTTTTTTAAAGTGAAGTCAGGGGTGTTTTTTTTTTTTTTATTTCTTTTTCGTTAGCCCCACTTTTAATAGAGCTATTGCTGTATTATTCCACCCACGGAGAGAAGGATCCATTAGCTGTGTATCTGCCTCTGATCCCAGCTACTTAAAGACCTGACAGTGAGCTCAATCTAACACATTAGGTCAGCCACTCCACCATAACACCTTAGTACACCCACAGCATGCCATTATCAGGTAATGCACGAGGCAGAGGTGTGTGTATGGGATTTGTGTGACTGTGCAATCAGAGTATAACAAGTTTGTTCAGACAATATGCGCCATGAATTTAGAACAATTCACAGGAACTAACTATACAGTATGACTCATTTTTTATTGATTTATTGTACAGATTTATTGACTTTTTTTATTTCAATCATCACAATTTCTGAAAGCTGACTAGTTGATACAGTGGTGTGAAAAACTGTTTGCCCCCTTCCTGATTTCTTTTTTTTTTGCATGTTTGTCACACCTTAAATGTTTCAGATCAAACAAATTTAAATATTAGTCAAAGACAACACAAGTAAACACAAAATGCAGTTTTTAAATGAAGGTTTTTATTATTAAGGGAGAAAAAAAATCCAAACCTACATGGCCCTGTGTGAAAAAGTGATTATGCGATAACCACATAACTTAACTGTGGTTTATTGTTTACACACCTGAGTTCAATTTCTCTAGCCACACCCAGGCCTGATTACTGCCACACCTGTTCTCAATCAAGAAATCACTTAAATAGGACCTGCCTGACAAAGTGAAGTAGACCAAAAGATCCTCAAAAGCTAGACATCATATCGAGATCCAAAGAAATTCGGGAACAAATGAGAAAGAAAAAGGTTATAAAGCCATTTCTAAAGCTTTGGGACTCCAGCGAACCACAGTGAGAGCCATTATCCACAAATGGCAAAAACACCACAAACAGTGGTGAACCTTTCCAGGAGTGGCCGGTCCGACCAAAATTACCCCAAAAGTGCAGCAGCGACGACTCATCCAAGAGGTCACAAAAGACCCCACAACAACATCCAAAGAACTGCAGGCTTCACTTGCCCTCACTTGCCTCAGTTAAGGTCAGTGTTCATAACTCCACCATAAGACATGGCCTGCATGGCAGAGTTCCAAGACGTGAAAACCACTGCTGAGCAAAAAGAACATTAAAGCTCATCTCAATTTTGCCTAGAAAACATCTTGATGATCCCCAAGACTTTTGGGAAAATACTCTGTGGACTGACAAGACAAAAGTTAAACTTTTTGGAAGGTGTGTGTCCCATTACATCTGGCGTAAAAGTAACACCGCATTTCAGAAAAAGAACATCATACCAACAGTAAAATATGGTGGTGGAAGTGTGATGGTCTGGGGCTGTTTTGCTGCTTCAAGACCTGGAAGACTTGCTGTAATAAATAGAACCATGAATTCTGCTGTCTACCAAAAAATCCTGAAGGAGAATGTCCGGCTATCTGTTCGTGACCTCAAGCTGAAATGAACTTGGGTTCTGCAGCAGGACAATGATCCAAAACACACCAGCAAGTCCACCTCTGAATGGCTGAAGAAAAACAAAATGAAAACTTTGGAGTGGCCTAGTCAAAGTCCTGACCTGAACTCCTATTGAGATGCTGTAGCATGACCTTAAAAAGGCGGTTCATGCTCAAACCTTCCAATGTGGCTGAATTACAACAATTCTGCAAAGATGAGTGGGCCAAAATTCCTCCACAGCACTGTAAAAGACTCATTGCAAGTTATCGCAAATGCTTGATTGCAGTTGTTGCTGCTAAGGGTGGCCCAACCAGTTATTAGGTTTAGGGGGCAATCACTTTTTTCACACAGGGCCATGTAGGTTTGGATTTTTTTCTCCCCTTAATAATAAAAAACCTTCATTTAAAAACTGCATTTTGTGTTTACTTGTGTTGTCTTTGACTAATATTTAAATTTGTTTGATCTGAAACATTTAAGTGTGACAAACATGCAAAAAAATAAGAAATCAGGAAGGGGGCAAACACTTTTTCACACCACTGTAGATATAAATATTGACCAAAACAACATACAAAAAAGGCAACATAAAACATTTATCATAATAATGTGTCCATTGTGGGATAATTATGCAAAAGAAGTATGGAAATATCCATATGTATGTAGAGATATAGCAAGAAAAAAAAAAAACTAATATGCATGCTCACAGTTCTTCTTCTACTCAGCTCATCCAATCCTAAGAGTGAGAAACAGTTTGGTAGTGATAGAGGCACTGATGCATCCCATAACTTTCCCTATAATTGCTTCAGTCCTGTATGCTCATGACACTGCAACAGTGAAATCTGCTTTTCTTCCTGTCCCCTGACACTCAAGCTGAGGTGTGCTATTCCTATTGGATGTCGACTCGCCACCATAAATTCAAACTCGGCTAGACTGAGCTGATCATCTCTATTGACAAGACCAGGGTGGCTCCTGCTCAAGCTGCAAAGAATCTGGTATAACTCCAATTATTATGCGAGTCCCACATGGCATCCACAGCCGGATGCCTGCAAGTTTGTGCTCGGCAACACACTTGGAATCAAATCCTTCCTTCTTCACCAGGCCCTATGCCACTAATGGCTGCTAAATCTTCTTTTCTCAGTGCCAGACTGGCTATTTACATTTTAGTTGCTCAAACTTTTTTACCCTTCTTGCCAGTCATGAAACATCCAGCGAGTATATTTCAATGTAGGCAAAGTTATCTTCCTTCTAAACATAAAGCACATTTACTCCCAATAAATATGTGTAGTTCCAACAAATCCTCCAATCTGCTATCTAACCATCAAATACAAAAATACACAAAAATATTACACAGCATCAAGTTTCTGATCTTTGCACACAGGGCTCCTGTTTCCTTGCGCCGGAGTAATCTAGAAAACATCAGTCTACAGCTACACATACTGAATTATTATTCTGTTTAACAGCACCAACTAACTGCTTAAATATCATTATAATTGGAAGGAATTCAGAAAGAAACAACTCAACAGCAGGCTTAGTAGCAGGATGTTGTATATGTAACAGGACACTAACACTTTCAATGAGAAAGCACCACTCTTTTGCTTTAAGAGACTGTCAAATCGAGGAAATACTACAGGTTTCGATTTCTCAAACAGTGATGTGTTCATGAGTAATGTCCTGGACTTTTTTCTATTGAATTGTTCTAAACCCTGATAGTGTAATTAGCTAAATGTATAGAATTAGAGTCAGATCCTATACTTCAGTAAAAGCATCTATGCAACAGTGAAAAAAGTAAAGTAAAAGTACAGTACTGTTATGTGCAAAATACACTTGTCATCAAACAAATGTCAAATGTACATATGGCATTATTAGATTGTTAATGTTGATTCATCAGTGTGTAAGCCAAATGGTTAGGAACCACTGGTTTAATCTTGACAATAATTTGCATTTTATAAGATTATCATATGCTTTTTATGTATAATCTTAATCTGTAATGCAACTTGTAACTATATCTGTAATAAAAATGTAGTGTAGTTTAAAAAGTACAACATTGTCCTATGAAATGTAGGACATAAAATAGATATCTGAGATATAAGTACCTGAAGATGTTGCTGAAGTACAGTGCTGTAAAAGTAATAGTTATTTCCCACCACTGGGTATTTCACATCACCTCTGCTGGCACTGACCTTGTAATTTGAACAGTAAAGAAGCAATGAAAGGAAGCAAAGTTGATGATGTGAGTGACGTAGTCCTCCGTGCTGTAGGTGGTGGTACTAATCCTAGTACTGGATTATTACAGAACTACTGCCACTGTTATAGATTTTATAAATTAAGCTGGCAATTTTTGGAGGTTGAGAGTCCCTTTCTTTGATAGTGTATTGTTGACATACAGTATACAGTATTATTCCATTCATAGTAGGCTCCCAGTGTTTCTGAACTCAAAAATATTTGCTCATATTTGGCACCATAAATGACTTCAATAAACCCATGCATTACCATTCAGTGTGTAATATTTTACATGGTAGCAGTTACATAGGAAATGTATTGTGCCCCTTTAACATTCACTTACGCTCACATTCATCCATATAAACATTTACACACTGCTCATACAGCGAGTGAATAATTATGTGAAATATCGCAGGAAAGAAAAGCTACGCTCATGTAATATGCATAGAGTATGTGTTAGCTGGGAGAGATGAGTTAATAATGTTGAGGAGTCTGAGCTTTGGAAGTAAGTTGAATGGGCTTTCTTCATGAGCGGACAGGGTCTTTGTACCCACCCACACACACACACTCACACACGAACACTTATTTTGGCCCTTTTTACAGTGTGGGGGAGATGGACCATCAGAAAAATGAGCTAGACTAAAAGCATGCACACACACACACACAAACACACACTGTATAGACCTGGAAACACACACTGGATCAATGAGGTGCTGAAGTGTGACTCAGAGGAATTCAGCTGCTCCCACTGCAGGTAAAGGTCTCTCTCTCCCTGCCTCTGCCTCTGTCTCTGTCTGCCTCCCTCACTAGGTCAGTGGACGTAATGTGTGTGTGTGCCAGAATGTGTGTGTGCGTGGCTACCTAAGTGACAGAGAAAGGGACAGGGGTGGGGGGGAGAAAGATATACAGCTTGTAGAGAAAGGACCAGCCGAAGGAGACAGTCAAAGTGACCGGAGCGAGTGACTGACATATTTAAAGAGGCAGAGAGGTGGTCGGTTGATGGACTGATATGAAGGTCCATATACCTCTCTTGACGCGCGCGTGTGTGTGCTTGTTTATGTGTGCGCTTTCAGGGATTCCAGCCAGACTGTTTTCAGCTGTGTCTCCAACAGACTGTCAACAAAGAGACAACAAGACAAAGAAGGTGTGAAAGAGGGTGAGAGGAAAGGAGGAGCCATGGGATATAAACACAGACACACAGTGATGCGTGCATGTGTGAGAGAAATGTGGATTGACAGCGTGAGAGGAGGCGGCCCCTACAAACACTGAGGACTATGAGGTTAATTTCTCTATTATCCTCTATTAATGGATCTCTTTCAGCCATCATCTGTCTGTATTTATGAGTATCTATGCTTGCATACTGTAAGCCTATTTGCTCTATTTTTGGCTGCGTGTGAATATATGAGTACATCTGCATAGTGGGGTTGGTTATGTACATAAATTATTCATACATCTGATTTAATGTACAAGTCTAATTCATCATGAATATTTTTAATTTCTCGTATATATGATAATTGGGATGTGTGTTTGCACGGGGGTGTTTGTGTGACTGTGTGTGACAGTGCAGAGAGCTCCTGGGTGTAGCTGTGGTCTGAGGCCAGGTCAGGCAGCTGTTCGCTGCACAACTTCAGTGATAAACAAAATGCACAACTCCATAGCTGAAGGCAGAAGAGTGGTCGATACAGAGATGAGGTGGAAAGATTGAGAGACGAGACTTGGAGGAGAGAGGTGTGAAGAGGAAGAAAAAAGCAATAAGGAAGGCACAGTAAGGATGAGGAATACAAACTGGAGAAGAAGTGAGAAAGAAACACAACGCATATGTATGTTCTGCTCTAGCTGTGAGTCTCTCTACAGTACATGTGTGCAGAATGAGTACATTTTGCTGTCATCTGTTCTGTGTGATCTTAAGGTGTACTGGATCTGGGTAGCCGTCATTTCAGAGGCACTGCTATATATTCTACCACACTACGTACTAAACAAACACAGAACGTAGTGCTTATTGTAACACGTGGGTGAAAACTGTAAGAACATGCAGTTTAATGGGTCATTAAACAAACTGGAGTTCAGACGGATTGGAGGCAAATTTTAGAAACAGTGGGAACGCATGTAAAGTCAAAGGAAGTTTGAAAGAAATCCGAAGCAAATCCAGCGGCTCTTTGAATCTGCTTCATAAGTGTAGAGATAAGAGGAAAAAGGAGAGAGACAGTGAGGATCTAATTGAAGTAACAAGAGTTACAGGCTGTGCTGAACACAAACATACACACAGGCACACCCTTCGCCCCCCAGTGCATCCATTATTATTGGTGCAGGTGGTCCGTTGGCTGTCTGGGGCAAATCAACAGGGGCTCCACAAACAGTCTAACAGACAAATTTTGGTGAATGAGACATGGTGAAAAAAATAATTTGACTGTGTGTTTGCAAACAACATAAGGGAAGGAAAGATAGAGAGATGTTCACTGAGTGCATTAGAAGCACTCATCAAGTTCAACTTTAATGACCATGCACTCACGAATTCCTCCTCCACTTAGCAAAATAATCAGATGTCAGATTTCTTATTGGCTACGGCAACCTTTTTTTTTTTCAAGCAACTGTCTTTTTTTTGTTTGTTTGTTTTTGATATATTGAGACTAACGGGCTCATTGTTTTGTGTTTGTCTGATGACAATAATGATAATGGAGGACAGGCTAATTTCCTTTTCCCTTTACAGTACAACACCTTCCTTAATGCATGTGATCAAATCCGGTGCTGCTTTCTCGAGCAGAATTTTTCACATATTTACAAATGAAGCAAAGGTGCCTCCAACATGATATTTACATGTTACCCCCTTAAATGCATATAGAGACAGACAAACCACTCACATTCACACCTACAGGCAAGTAAGAGTCACCAAATGACCTAACTGGCACGGACTGTGGGAGTACCAGCAGAAAAGCCACGTAGGCATGGTTTGAACATACAGGAAGCCCAAGAAAAGCACAAGCCAAACGAACCCAAAACCTTCTAGCTGTGAGTCAACAGTGCTAACTACTCCACCAAAGCCGTGCTGCCCTGCCAGTGTGGCTTAATAAAAGAAATCATAGGGGTGCAGGTTGTGGTTCAGAATCGAGGTGTAAAGACAGCTTGATGAAACAAGACGGCCCTGTCAACTCTGTTAATTCTTACACTGGGAACCCCCCTGCAGGGAGAGAAAAACTAAATAAAAATGTGTAAAAAGAGATTTCACAGCTTGGCAATGAGTCATGAAGCAAAACATGTAGTAAGGCACACACACCCACAGGATTGTACATACGCTATACACAGGTGCATGAGAGGCCATGCATATAAAGGCACAAAGTCATATTGCAAACACAATACCACAGTAACAAAATGCAAAAGCTAAAGCAAATGAACACAATAAATGTATATGTATGTTGCAGCCATGTGCTGAGACCTACAGCAAGGAGCACTGCTCTATATTAACTGATCTGAGTCCTCTTTTATTTCCCTCTATGTCTGCATGTCTCCCTCGAGACCCCCTACATCATTTTGTATGTGCTAAAAAGATAGAGTGTCAAGGCGTTAAGAGGATGAGCTGGAGAAAGTGTTGCAGAAATAGATGGGTTGTGAAATTGAGATGGTATTACATTTGAACGTTCCCGTACTCTATTTAATAGTCGAGAGGACCAGTGAGATTTGCTGTTTTTCTTTAATTTGCATCTTATTTCTGTCTTTTGCACCCTTTCATTCACTCCCTAGCTCACTCTCATCCTATGTGCTCCTTTTTTTTTACTGTCTCTTTTTCTATTGCCGCTCTCTAATGCACACATAAAAACATGCAGGTAAAAAAAAAACTTGAAATTAAATTAAATTTTAAGAACATTTAAGAAATCCTAAACCGCCTCTGAACGCAGCTCATTATTTTAACACTGTCAGCATAACAACTCGCAGCAACTATTTATCAGCGCTATTTCAGTTGCCACGGTTCAACCAACATTAAATGCCATTAAGTCTGCACTTATAATACAGTACCTCAGAGCTGGAAAAACAGAACGGGGAGGGGGAAAGCAAGAGTGAGCACAAGTAGAAGCAAGGAAGACTGAGACATGGCAAAGAAAGATAGAAGAAACAGGGGAAAAAACAGAGGAGATGCTGTGTGTGAAAGATGGAGAAATATTAGTAGAATGACAGAGGACAAAAAGCTAGCTGGGGTGGGGGTAGAGTGAGAATTTTAGAGGGCTGAGGCATGCAATGAAATGTGCATCTTAGGAAGGCCAGTGCTCATTGTCTGTCTCCCTGTAGAGTCTTACTTAATGAGGTAAGCTGCCAAGTCTTAAAGTAGGAGGGGAATTAGCTATTCATCCGCACAAAAGCAAGCTGGCAGACTGTGCGTTCCCTCTGTTTCAGTGTCTCACACATAAACACACACATGCACACACTACACACACACACCACACACACCCGAAGCCAGTTGTGTATAATTCATTATTATCCTTCCTGTCTTCTGACTCAAGGCCAGTAATCTATGAATAGATGTTTGAAACAAAACAAGCGGGTGGCCTGAGGTTGGGCTCCTATTGTGGACAGAGGTTCCCAACTTCAGATCAGGAGCCTGCTAAGAGGGTAAGAAGTAAAGCTACGAGTTTCTGGAAGATAAAAATCTATCATCAAAAATCTATCTATCAATCATGATCATTACTGGTGGCAGCACTGGTAACGCTGAATTTGTAATGGGAAAGCTACGTGTGCATATTACTTGTGTTATATGGAAATGTATAAACAATATCTCCATGAGCATATCTAGTTAGTTTATTGCTTATAATCTACTTAAAGAGAATGCTGAAGTTTAAGAGGTTATTTTAGTAATTAGTATTTATTCTAAATTCAAGTTTGTGACTGCAGGGCTAATTTAACTCCCCTGACAGGGTTGTGAAAATGAAGTCACATCAGTGCAAAGTCCATCATTGGAGGGCAAGACAAAAGAAGAAAAATGAGATAAAATACCCATTAAAAAGTGTCTTCAAACTTTTAGTGATCACTGGACTGAATAATGGAAAAAAATGAGAGATGTTGGTAGTGGAGGCCAGGTCTTGCTAAGTTGTGATTCCAACATCAAAAGGAAACACATTATTGTCTGTCTGGTACTGGTAGCAAAAATGTTCCTGTGACAGTTAAATAGTTGTGTGTGGAAAGTTTGAAATGGTCAGGGATTGTAACCTTAGTTGTGTAAACACAGACGCAGCCCTCTAATGGGGCTTTTTAGAGCTTCCCACTCTAATGCTCACATCTCTGGACACTGGCAAATGGAAAATGAAGCATGTGTTTGATGAGTGACAATTGAAAGAGATGTGACGAGTATTTATGAAAGGGGGGTAATATGATTAGAAAAGACAAAACAAACGTTAGATGGAGGCCCCTAGTCTTGGTTAAAAAAAATGTAAGAGTCTACTCGTATTTATTTCAAATACAATACAAAATAAAAGACACTGCAGTGCAGATAATATATATATTTTTAGTTTTCTCAACTTTGGTGCTATGGTGCCTAATAAGAGTTTGTGTTTGCTTTTGTGTATTCACTGTAATTCATGGAAACTTGGTGCTCACTGTAATCTTGTGTACTGTGAATGCCAGTGAACAGTGAACTTTTCCATTCATGAGAACATAACATCTAGGTAAGAATATGAGACCAACCATTTTCTAAAGAAACTTGGTTATTTTCTAGTAACTTTTGCTGAAGGAGAGTACAGGAGAGGAGAGGAGCGAATGGCTGTGGCATTGTTGTAATTCAGTACAGGTCTTCATTGATTGACTACACATGCCTGACTTACCGAGCTCATAAAACCCCATGTTTACTTGGCATGCAGGCTTCATTACATATGGACTTATGCGTGTGTGTGTTCTTGTCTACACAAGTTCTGAGCCTGTTCAATAAAGGTGACATGAAAACTTACAGATGAACCAAAATTTGCTTTGGTTTATACCAGACTTATCAATGTCAGGCGCCATTTGCCAAGCCATGTGAATGCCTGTTCTCCAGATCACATGCATATATCAGAGCTTCAGTCCAGTAAAGCACAGTGTGTATGTATACCTATGTGTTATATAACATATACCTGTGTGTATGCATATTGGCTTTGAGGTGTGCATGGAGTGCCTTTGCTGTTACAGGTTTGCATGTTTGTGTGTGTGTGAGTGTTATTGTGAGTCTTTGTGTGTAGAACCTATACATTTAAAAAAAATGTAAGGGTACTATACCTTTCGGACATTAATCCAGTAACCTATGATGCGGTCTGTGGCCTCAGGATCTCTCTGTGTCCACTGCAGGTTGTAGGAATAGTTGTTTCCTTTTTGAATTCGGACTGGGTTGGGTGTGTCGTAGTAGAACTCAGCGTTGTAGGGTTGTGCTGTGGGATAGAGAGGAGGAGGGAGAATGAGAGTCCATGCTGATAATAATGATAGATAGATAGATAGATAGATAGATAGATAGATAGATAGATAGATAGATAGATAGATAGATAGATAGATAGATAGATAGATAGATAGATAGATAGATAGATAGATAGATAGAGATAGATAGATAGATAGATAGATAGATAGATAGATAGATAGATAGATAGATAGAGATAGATAGATAGATAGATAGATAGATAGATAGATAGATAGATAGATAGATAGATAGATAGATAGATGAATGAATAACAGATAGATAGATAGATAGATTATTTTCCACAAATGGATAACAAAGCATTGTCACCCACCAGAGACATTAAATGTGCATGTCGATGTTCCAGCGCTGTTGCTGACTCGGCACTCATAAGTGCCGTTATTGGTGGGTTCCAGCTTAAATTTCAGCTCCGGCGTCTCCTTCAGGTCTGGCATGGGCATGCGGATTAAGTCACCATTGCGGACCCAGCGGATGTCTGTTAGGCGTGGGGGGTTCGACCGCAGGACTGTGCACCTCAGGGTCACCATCTGTAAGTTCCTAGAACGCACATCCTGGAAGACTGGGTCCAGAATGGGAGGATCTGTGGAGATAACAAAAACATGAGTTTTTTAATTATTGACATCATTCAGGTTTTTAGCCAATGTTAAAAATGACATCACTAATTCCATAATTCATTGAGTGTGTTCAACAAATGACTTAATGGTAATGCTTATGTTAGTTTTGATTTGAGATGTATTTAAGGTGCCTACAAACACTGATTTCAGTCATTCTTGTCTCTTCTTTCAAACAGTCAATAATTCAAGTTAAGTCAATGATTAAAAGGATTTTCATTCTTACTGATTATAACAAAAAGAGATTTATTAAGTAACTAACTGGCCACTGGCCTTCCTGTTAAAATAAATAATTAAATCATCTAAATAAAAAAACTCAATTATTAATTTAAATTAAATAATTTTTCCTTCACTTACATCGATCAACAGTGGTCTGTTATAAAAAATAATAATCAGTACATGTGGGAAATTCAATGTATTTATTTTTCAGGTAAATTAATTTATTTCTCAACAGTGAAAATGTCTTGCTTTATAATGTATTAACATGATTAGTGTGTTTTTGACAATACAACAGGGGGCCAGTGCAGGGACATTTTTACTCAGCAGAATCAGTCTCCTGCTGAACAGATCAAAATCTTTTAATAAATCTTTGGCTTTAAATCACCATACCTTTTCTCACATGCTCATATGCACTGTACAACATATTAGGGACACTTCCTTGTGATTAAGCATAGTGATGAGGTGGATCCATGTAAAACCCATTATCCCTAATCGTTTTCCATTTCAAAATCAATTTTCATCATAAAGGGGGAGATGGAGATAAACTGAAGCAGGAAAGGAATTCTAAGCTTAGAGACTGAGCTGGGAGATGTGGACAATGCAAAATGGACCGTAGCATACATCACCATCATCCACATCTCATTTTCTCTGCCTAGTCATCTTTTTGTTCTCTGCAGTGTAAATTTCTTCACCACAACAGAAAACATTAGTTTTGACGAATCATCCGGCACGGAGCGACTGTTATTGCCACGGGCGATAAGGGATTTCTACGAGGCACAATCCCATTCCCTCTGCTAACCTATCCTAACCAGCTGTAATTAACCTGTCAGCAGCAATGTGTGGCTCTGCGGTTAATGACTGACTAGCTACTGCTGCCCTGGGGTCATCCAAGACACAAAACACAGCCGAATGACTCGGCCACATATCACTAGCCGCCTGTTCACCCCTGGCTAATCATGTACGTAATAGACAAGATGCTAATGGTGGTATTGTCGTACAAACGGTGATGAGATCTGGTGCTAAGGCCCTCAGAGGTGAGGCAGTATGACTAGAGTCCCTTATGAATCAAGTTTATCAGACACAGATGTGTAATTACAGTCTAATCTATGTTACGCCTGTAATTTAGACAGATACAGAGCTGCACTAAGGGGGAGAGGAAGAAACAGACAGACGGGAAGATAACATAAGCAGCATGGAGGAAGACTGAAAACGAGAGATGCTCTTATTGTGCTTGAGACAATGTGCAGATCTCTGGGCAGAATGAACGATCCCAGCAGTAATGACAATAAACAAAAGAAATTTGACAAAGAACACAGTGAGCAATCTGACTGATACATTGTGTTGATATTTAAACAACTGATAGTGGAAGTGTCTATGAAATCCTGCCCATTGAAGACTTCCTGCTGTTGATATATTTAAACATGAACGTAAAAAACGATAAAGATGGGATTTATTCGATTTATTTTTTTTTGTTTGTTTGTTTGTTTTTGGGATCAACGGCAAATTATGTGGATCAGGGATTTCTTCGCCTGAAGAACACAGAAGATGCTGGTCAACAAAAGGCTCTCAAACCTCCAGCATACATCCACTGCCTCCAGCTGTGGCCTCTCGCTCTGCTGTTCATTCTGTACACAGATGACTGCAGAAGCCCCCTCATAATCGGCATCTGGTGAAGTTTGCGAACGATACTGTTCTCCTTTCCCTGCTCTCAGGCATTGACCAAGAGTGAGTTTGCAGAATCCTTTGACAGGTCTTGTTTGGAGCTGAATGTCACCAAGACCAAAGAAACTTCACCAAGAATGGAGTGAGGGGGGGCTGCAGCTATAAATTCACAGGGAACCAGTGGAAGCTGTTCATCGGTACAAATACCTAGGCATTGTCTTTGATAACAAGCTGTGTTTTGAAGCCATCACAAAGGTAATCATCAAGAAATGCCAGCAGCACCAGTGTTTCTTGAGGAAGCCAAATTCCTCTGGGGTAAGCAGACATTACATTTTATAACTTCATCGAAAGTATAATAACCTTCCCATTCACCTGCTGGTTCCACTCGATCACAACCGAAAACAAGAAAAGCCTCCAGAATATAGTGAGCACCTGCTCCGAAGGCCACCTTATTTCATTATCTGATCTCACTGCACAAAAAGCAGACCCCCCGGACACTCCATCCTGCAGGACCCCACCCATGTAAGCTCCACACCTACTGGTCTGCAACCAATCTCCTCCTCCTGTTTCACTCCCCGCTGTAAGGGGACTACTTTCCCATGAGGCGAGCAGGCAGCAGCTGCAGAGATGGACTTTAAGTTAGCAGCTGAAGAACCTCAAATTCAGCCATGACAATCCCCAGTGCTGTTTTAAAGTACAACCCGATGGCACGCATTAAGAATAACTACTAGAAACTGATCAATAGCCAGTTATTTGCTTGGGTAGGTCATATAGGGGCATCCACAGTGCTTGTTTAAAGTTAATAAAAACCATACAACTGAAAACCACAGCATACTACCGAGTTTATACTGCCAAGATTGGATCTTCTTTTTAAATCTGAAGCTCTTGTGAAAATACATCTATTCTCCCTGTGAGAAAAGCTTTTACTCTTTATTTTCTGCTGTAGGTCCAGGTGTACACGGCAAAACCAAATCCCCAGTTTACCATTCTGTGCTTGCACTCCAGTCAGAGAAACATGAGTAATCACCTGCATGGTAAAAAGTCTGGAAACCACCATAACATTTAACTTCTCAGCTTCTACTTACCTGTTTGTTTGCAGTCTAGACTTCCCGCATGTGGATGAAAAATATATACATTCCCATTTTTTTTTCCAGAATCTAAATGGTCTATTACTGCCAAGTGTCAACTTGTTATTATGTCTTCTGACCTCTTGAAATGACTATACGTTTCCTGCAGCCACGACAGTACCATATAGATAGACCTGAGGGATGGGTGAGCAGTCAGAGGTCATACTGTAATCCCATGCACTGATTAGTGTATGGTCACATACCCTGGTCCTGCTTATAGGCACACAATGCATACTGATGGCTATCTGACTTTGGAAACAAGGGTGGCAAGGGTAAAGAAAAGCAGGCAAACAGCGGAGTGATGGTGATAGAAGTAGGGAGGGAAAGAGGATGAGGGAGTGTGTTGCAAGGTGGTTTGTGAGCAGTTTATAAATCACTGCTCACCCATGCCCAGTGGTATTTCGTAGACATGGTATTATAGTCCCTTACCTGGCTTTAAATTCATTCCAACAATTATGTAAGTTTCTTAGCAGGTGGTTTCACTTTTTCAAGTCATGAGGTTACTTCATTTTGTAACCCAACTTTTTTTTTTTTTTGCATTCATTTGCTACTCCCAGCACTGCACTGCAATGCCTCATAGTCAGAAGACCATAATCCATGTAAACACACCATTGCTATCTGTCTTATTGAATGCAAAATGGATTCCATCCGGGAATGCAACATTGACCAAGCCAAACATTTACAGTACGCAAAGAGGAAATCAATTTACATGGGACTGAGAGAGGGAGCAGGTGAGCGGGGGGAGTGAGGTGGGATGAAGGGAGAGAGAAACAGCTTTTAAAGAGGAAGACAATGAGGAAGACAAATGATAGGGAAAGTGTGCTGTGAAAGTGAAAGAAGTCGGTGATTGAGTATGGGAGGTGGGGAGAGAATGAGAGAATGCGGGATGCAGAAAGGGAATGACAAGACAGAGAGAGGTCCTCGCTCACGGCCAGCAGTTAGCTGATTGATGATGATGAGAATGGCAATGAGGAAGAACAGCCACCTCTCTTGGGGGGGAAAGTGGGCAAGCGGAGAAGGGATAAAAGGCGAAAAGAGGAAGTGGGAGAGGCGAGAGTGGCAAGAATCTGTGTATCCACTTAATTATATCTGACATAAAAAATGATGACATCCTTCCCTCACATCAATCAACAGTGCTAAATGGAAGGGGGCAAAACAAACCTGATAAAATAAACAAATGCAGTAAAATGGGAATGGGGCATGAAGAGGGGCAGTGGGAGACAGATCTGTTTTTCCACTCTTCTGCTGGCTAACAACGATCCATTCTCCCTCTTGTACTGTTTCTCTATGTTCCTCACAGTCACACATTTTGTTTTCTTAGCACCTCGCCATGCCCTCCTCCCTTTCTCTGCCATCCCTAACCCTGCTTTCCTGTTTCAAGCTCTCTCTTCAACCCTGTTTCTCTCTCTCTGTTTCTCTCTCTCTCTCTCTCTCTCTCTTGGTCTTGCTCATGTATCTGTGTCATCTCTCTGTTTCTTTCTCTGTCCAGAGTGGGGTGGCCACCTGGTCCATTAATCAGAGTTGGCCAGTGTGGACAGCAGAGCTCACAGAGTGTTGCCCTTCCGCCCTGCCTGCATTAGCAAGCTCTGTAAATCCTTCTTGAAGAGAGGAGGAGAGGAAAGGAGAGGAGAGGAAGAGAGGAAAGGATATTAGGGGAGGCGACTGATTTGGGTGTGTTTTTTTATCAACTATGTCAGAGTGAGAAATTGGTCCAGTGCTCTCATGCGTAGTTGCTTCTTCTTTAACGCTTAACAAAATTCCTTTTCGAAGTTGCTTGAAAAACACAAGCCTAGGCCTTTCATTCCCCTATCAGTTTGAGCCATTAGTGGTTTTATGTGTTTTAGATGTACTGTTCTGTTTTTTTGTGTCCTCGTGTTTTCTAATATCTTGTACCTTTCATCACTTTAATTAACAGTAGCCTTTTAACTTGACCTTGTACACAGGGCACACTGGGAGTGTGCTGAAAGGCTAGAATTGAATACTGAATTTCCGTAATGATACACTGCTGTGCAAGAAATCGGGCCTCAAACTAGACAGTACATTTAAAAACATCAGGTTTTTAGCCAACAGCGGGTGTATGACTGAACTCTTGCTGTTTTTTGTTAGTTTACTAAAAACGATGGTTTAAATTCAGTCAGTTCAGACACGAGCAGTGATGAATTTTATTGGATGAGTGCCAAAACAACTTAATCCTTGAATTTTGGTATCTTTGATTGTTCAGAATAAGCTGGTGGTCTCATAGAGAAGCTCAGACTCAACCAATTACACTCTGTAAAGATTATTTTTTGTGGGTTATTATATTTATGCACTGGTTCTAGTATGCTACATGAATGACAACACTATCACTCACACAGGGGAATTCAGCAAGGGACCCTGTGTCACTGCTTCTGATGACAGCTCCTATAAGGTGTGCTGATTTTGCCCACCTCGTGTACCAGTACAACTAGAACACAATCAGAGTTAGTTTATAGAGGGAGGGGGGGCATTTTTATGCACTTGTGATGGTAATTTGTGAGTATTTATTTGTAACCTCCTGCTACCTGTACAGATGCTGTCTTCCTAGGAGCAAAGGCAATGGGATTTGTTATAAAATACAAGGTAATGGGAGGACAAATGATTTTGTGTGGTTTGATTTGATAAATGAGGATACCTAAAGTATGTTAAGTTTCAACTGTCTGTAGTCAGATGAGCAACAGTCAGAAGTGTCATTGCAAAATTCAAGCATTGCAGATGTAAGTAAAAGTAGGTAACCTCATGGGAAGGGAGAGCATATTGAAATTATGAGTAACTTTAGCAAGACATATCCTATTCCTTTCTCAAAGCCCATCCTTTGGGAGTTTTGTAATAATAAACCTCACTGGGGTGCTCACAAAGGGTAAGGGGTGGGTTTAAAGAAAACTGCCTTTAAGCCGTAGAGGTGTGTCCTCATTTCCTTTCACTCCCCCCTTTTATATTCTTTACATTACCATACATTTCCTTATCTGTCTTTAGGGCACACAATTTCCAGCAAAGTGTAAAGATTATGCCGTTATTAAGTGTGGGGCAAAAGAAAAGTGCAGCATTTCAATGGATCTCTGATATTACCATAGCAACAAAGAAAGACTTCATGGTCTGTGGAGGTCTATGCAAAGATACCATTAGGGAGAACTGTACTCAATACTCCTTCACACAGAGATTTTAAACTTTCCCTGTACATGACACCAACCAAACATTTTCTTTCAACTAGAGCAAATATTGTTACTCTACCTGCTATAAGCTTTACATTTTACTGCTTTATTTTATATATTGATTCTGCACATATTGTAGTTCTGTTTTATGTATTTTTATGTTTCATTTGTTTTATTTTCATTTCTAATGCGTTTTCCTTTGCACTGTTGGCATTACCACTGTTTGCTGATACTGTTGCCAAGGGATCATTAAAGTTTCATATTATCCTGTCTTATAGTAGCAGAGAAGATGTAGCCATAGTGGCGCATCAGACTGCAGTGCAAAGATGGGACCATACTCTCCAGTCACCCTGTCCCTCTGCTGCATGATGTATATTTTCGTCGGAGTGTAGTGAGGTTGGGCGGACATGATCTCATCCACACTTACACTGCACGTTGAGTTGGACCTGCGCCTCCCTGCGTTTGATGTTGAGCCCATTGTATGGAGCAGACTGGCACCGGTACAGTCCCATCATGTCCCGGCTGACGTTCTTTAGCCTCAGGCGGCCATCGGGCGTCTCCACCATGGTCTTCCCTGATGGCATTAGCAGATCCTTTTCTGTCCGTGACCAGAGTATAGGTGGACGCGGTTTCCCATCTACCACCAAGCACACCAGCTCAGTGTTACCTCCCTCTTGCACGCTGACCACCTGACCTCCTGGTGGAACTGCTAGCACTGGGGGGGAGACTGCAGGGAAGGCAAGGGCAGAGAAAGAGGGAGAGAAATTTCATTCAGAAGTTTCATTGTCTGACGTGTATGATTGAAAGGAGTTACATAGATAAGCGTTATACCATTTCAAAATACTATTAAAAGTAAGTTGAAGGCAAAACCTTGAGAGTTCCTTTCACCGTTCTGAATGATGTGGGTAAATGAATAAATGCGTGTGAGTAAGGGCACAAGATAAGCATGACTGAATGGAATAGAAGGATTAGATCTTGTTAAATGAGAATTTGAGACATGACCTAAAAATTACAGATGGTGTGAACAGAGAGAGACTGTTCAATAACAGACACAGATAAAGAGAATAAAATGTGTCAAAGAAACTGACATTTACAAGGGTAATTTTAATGGACAGTCACATAGTTTCAATGCAACACTAAAAAAAAAGAGATTACTGCTCAGTATAAAGTGGTAACATTATGGTTAACTACACATGACAGTGCATACAGAAACACAGACAGACCCACAGTTATACCCCAATATCACTCTCACAAGGGCAGTAATAGATACAGAAGGTAGCAGAGAAGACACCATCTGAAGAACATGCTGCATTCAAGTTTGCTTCACGCTTGTCCAAAATTCAAACGACCATGTAGACTTGTGAGCTAAAAATCATAATAAATCTGTAATAATATGTTTGAAGTCAAAGGGGGGATAGATAAAAGACAGAGCTGTTAATCAATAAAGGCTGAAATAATGAGGAGTATCACTTTTTCAGGAGAGGTTGTCTTTAAACAGCTTTTGATAAAGTCAGCAGTTCGATACATGCATTTATTTACACAATTCGGCACATCTGGATTTGATCCCACTTGTGGGTTAAACACAGAAAAATGATTTGGGTATCAAAGATTTTTTTTCTTCGTTCTGACAGCGCAAGTTAGCTACTTCACAGAACTGTAGTTTAGATTGTTACAGAAATTTGTCTCAGTCTGACAGAGACGTCAGATAAAAGGGGGAAACCTCACCACTGTTCTGAGAGATGTTGACATCCACTCGGAGCTCCGGCACCCTGCTGCCCGGGAAGTTCGCCACACAGCTGTAGGTAGCCAAGTCTCTGAACTTCATGTCTACAATCTCCAAGCTGCTGGTGCCGGGTGCCATGTCGGGGTCGCTGCGTAGCAGGATCAGGCTATCCGAGTTGAAGACAGGTGCACCGTTCTTGTACCAGGTGTAGTTGACCTTGTCCTGTGGGGTGGCATCAACATGGCACGACAGCTTGAGGTCCCGACCCATTTGGATAGTCTCGCTGTCCTTGTTGGAGTCTGGTGTAATCTGGAAGGTCAGGTTGCTCATCGCTGTGTGAGGCGTGAAGATGAAGAGAGAAGAAAGGGTTAAGCAGATGCTAGCTGTGGTGAACTCTTAAGTTATGTTAATAAGTATTAAATGAATAAGATTTGATAAAGAAAACTATTATCTTTATTTTGTTTGGATATTTCTTTTTCGTACTCTTACAGCTTATCTTCGTAATATTGCACTCTGAATGATATTTTCAGAATGGAAGAACCTGAATCGATACACTCACTCGCAAATTCACATTTTGCAGATCAAGCAGAGGAGCTGTTGAGAGCTATTACTTGTACTTATTGAAGACATCACTATGAATGTATTTGAAAACTTTACAAAAAAGGTAATCTCTTGTCTGTTTTACCCAGACTGAATTAAACTGATGACTTGGTGATATGGTCGGCATGAACGGTGCTCGACATTGATGAAAACGTGTGTCCTTCTACTGAATGATTACAAATAGCAATAAAGTTTGCTCATTAGAAACTACATTTAAATTTGACAAAATAGGTTAAAAATAAGTTTAAGGAATGACATCAAAAAGAAGCGATTGATATATGAAGTAGTGTGGATGAGGGAGAAGGAGAGAATAAAAAGCAATTAAAATTTAAAAAGTCAATGGAGGAGAGGGAAGAGGGCTAATATTGAAGGGTAGATGAGTGCGTAACACAGTGTGTGAGGCTTAAGGAGGGGGCAGCATGGCAAAAAAGAACCAAAAGAAAAAGGAAATTGAAGAAGAAAGAAAGCAAGAGAGAGAGGAAAAAGCAAATTGTGAAGGAGGGAGAGACAAAAGGAGCCAGATAGAGAATAAAATAACAGGGGGATAAGGAGGAGGGGGGGGGGGGAAATCAAGGACAAAGAGTAACTCTCACACTGTCACATTTAATTTTCAGTTTCAAAGGCTGCGTTACCCCAACAGATTTCCATGTTGAATACAAAACAGCTCTCTGTTTCCCCACTAAGGGGAACGACAGGCGGCGAGGAGGAGAGCAGAGCTTGATTTAAACTCCTTTCGAGGTTGTTAACAAGATGCTTGGGTGGAGCTGTGGATATGAAGCAGTGACCATATGGTTAACATGATCCTGCAACTTTACCTGGTTACTGTGGACACAATGTTGTGTGTGTGTGTGCAGGTGAAGCGGGAGCCTGTGTCTGTGTGTACATCCATCAGCATCTCTGTGTCTACCTGCACACTTCTATCTCTCTGCACTCACTGAACACGCACCTTTGTGTGTGAGTGTGTGTGCCCGTTTATGTGTGTGTTTGTGTGTCTATTCACCGTCTTGTCACCTGCGCTGGTGTGACGATGCGTTCAGGCCCATTAAGCTAACAGGAGAAACCCATCCAACATACGTTCTCTACAGTGTTAACTAACAGAAAAGACTGTCGCTAATTGCCTCCACTCCAGTCTAACTAATTGGAGTGAATAAAGATGATTAAAGGAACTAAAAATAGCTGGAGGGGAGGGAGAATGGAAGGCTTCTGTTTTAACAGCAGGGGAATTAGAAAAAGAGCGATACTTAACCCGCCTATTCTGACAAGATTCACATCAGTTTTTTTAATGATGGATTAACTGATCGCGTGTCACACACACACACACACGCAGTACATACACAGATGAATTTATATGCAAACATTCAAAAGCCCAGTCACACATTACAGTCGATGAATAAAGCTAGCAAGGACTGGACAGATGGCACTTTTTATTTTTGTAATTTCAGCTTTAAACATTTGATTTAAATAGGAATGGGCTGCAGTGATGAAAATGAAATAGACAGAAGGATCCTCATATATCAATCAGGTATGTGTGTGTATGTCTAAGTCTAAATCATTGCCGAATGAGCACAGTATAAACTATGTCATGTCTGAACCAGGCATTTTGGTCCCACACTGGCAGCTGGGCAAAAACAATGCACACATGCAATGTATCTGTCCTGATATACTGTGATATATAAACCGCCCCTGCTGACCAAGAAATCTCTCACTTTCTGTCCCTTATGTCATCTGGGAACAAACACATGCATGCTTTACTTACTCCTGACAACAAGATTGATGTTCTTGCGGGCAGGGTTGCCCACATTGTTGACAGCAGTGCAGTTATAGAAGCCTGCGTCAGCCGGTGTGACGGCCCGCAAAATCAGCGTTGGCCCTCGAACTTGGGCGCTCAGGGGAAGGGGGCCTGGGTAACGCGACCACGTCACTGTTGGAGGGGGGAAACCTGCGGTCACCTCGCAGGTTAAGAGCACATCCTGCCCGGGATCCACCACCACTGTGTCGTTCACTGACAGCCGGATCATTGGGGGACCTGAGAGAGGAAGGAAGGAAGAGAGAGGAAATGATTACAAGCGAAAATTGTTTCCTCCGTAGTTCCACTGAACAGAACCAACTTGTTTTTTTTGTGCAACTGTTGTACAAGACTGGTGGTTTACAGATGTTGAGACCTCCTTTGAGGTGATGTTAACTGTCTGTCTGCACCTGTAATATGTAGATTCCAACACAGGTATCGATTACAGGATGATTACAAGATTTTGCATGTAAATAATGACATCATTTTAAAGTGAGAATGGGAGTATGTGTGATACTACTGTCTGTGCATCTCTGTGTAAAATAATATATATGACATCAGCTTAATAAGAAAACAGAAATGGTCCCAGCCCATATGAAAACTTTTATAAATCAGTTGTCTGACGCCTTGGTCTTAAAATACCACAGCTAACGGTTTTCTATTTTATCAGCAAGCTACTGTAAATGTATTTACTTGGTATCAGCTCAATCCTTGCTCTATGGGCCAAAGCAAAAATCAAGAAAAATGGGGCACTTGAGGACATAAGCAGGTATAAATGCATTTTGAGCAGCGATGATCTCCCAAATGCTCAGAGCCACTTATGGATATTTCAAGGGAAGGAGCTACAGCTGTCTGTGGAGGATCACCACTTCACTTTGTAAACCCCAAGGCCTGCAGGCAAGACCTGACCTCTGACCAAATCAGCACACAGCAGCCGTTTATAATTTTCTTCTGACTGCAAACATGATTTAGTGTGTGGATAAGTGTAAATATGTGCCTGAGTGTAGCTATTTCTCACAGCGTTTGTCTGTTCCTCTGTGAGCCATCGTGGATTCATGTGAGGTTTCCAGCCTTTTCTCAGCACACACTAATCACTAAACCAAAGGTAATTCATGTCTCTGTTTCACTGCTCTCATATCACCCATATCTTCCACAAGCCACTGCGTCATTTTCCCATGACTGACCTAACAGGAAAAGTACAGGATGACCCAAAATGCAACCGCAGAGGGGGAGGAAAAAAAATCCTGTTGTCGGACAGAGATCGATTGGACCCCAGCAGTTTCAAAATACAAAAAAAAGGGCAGAGCAGTGGGGGCGAGGGGGCACACTACACGGCACAGTGCTGAACAACTGACGAGGAAGGGGGAGAAGGGAGACTTAAATGAGAGACGGGAAGAGGAGCCAAAAAAAAAGGATATTAATCATCTAAGAGGAGGTTTGGAGAGAGGGAAGACAGAGAAACACCCATAGTGACAGTGATACCAGCATGTGCGCACACGCCCTGGTAACTACATGGACTCATACGGTGTGTGCTCTCTGCAGAGTTATCAAACGAAATGTGAAAATGAAATGCAGAGATCATGTTGACGCGTGAGTCCTCAGACTTCTCATGCACTGTCTTACAATACTGAGGAGTGGTTACTCAAAGAAAGAACAGAAGGATTGTTGCAGTTTTAAGCTTTTTTAAGGTTTGAAACAATCACCGGGAGCAGATTGAGGTCGATAGAGTCGTCGGGAAACAACGGATAAGAATATCAGGTGTGCCAGCTGATTGCATCAATTGGACAGAAGATGTGACAGTGTGTTAATGAAATAAAGCGCACTGATTCCACTCTGCAGAAACTCGTATACACATACTAAAAAAAGAACCAGTTGTGTTGGTGTTGTTGGTGTGTTGCTGATAAAGCCACTTAATGTTGCGAAAAAACAGTGACAGACCACAGACAGTCAAAATAAGCTGCTAGCATTACTTAAGGCTCAGGTGATGAAGAAAACCAAACCAGAGCTAGCTTAATGCAGAGTATAAATTGGACTGGCGTACACTCTTCAGGTGGCCAAACCAATAACTCCAATGGGCAGGCTAATAATGCACTGTGTTAGCTGGATGTTTGTTTGTTTGTTTGCTTGTTTTTGACAACCCATGTGCCATTTATAACATGATAACGCTTCACAGTATCTGTTCTTGTTTTCAAGATAATCTGCTCCCTCAAGGCCAAACATCATTTAATGCAGATTGTTCTGTTAAGCAGATGAAGAAAAGGTCAAAAGCTAATATATATTTTTGATTTATTTGGAACTCATCGCCACCTTGGAATATAATTAAAAAATAATTATTTAGCAGTTGTTGAAAACCTCTACGTAAATCAGGGCTCTCTATGTGGTCAGTATTGCAGCATAATGATGGTGAAAAGGATTTGATGTGGTTATATGGTCGTAGATCGATCCACATCATGCAGGTGGCAATCTTATCTGCAACATCTTGTAATAGCTTTTTGCATATCTTGCCACGGGGCGTAAATGGGGTGACGGGAGGGTAACGTTGAGAGAAATGAGCTTGTGACCAAAATGTCACCTGTTTAAATCCCTGGAGTGGCCACAGAAATCTTTTTCGGTGGAGCAGTACAGAGGTTTCCCCCCCTCCCTCATCTATGACAGTAAAAAACACCCTGGAGCAAAGCAGTCAAGGCCTAGTTTCTCTTCAGGAGCTGCTTCACTGGCCACAAGTGACTAATCTGTAGTTGTACCGCTGAGCTCTCCGTTGTGAACTTGTGCATGTGTGTGTTACTCTACCTCTCTCTTTAAGCATTTGGCCAAGTTATAGCGGCAAAAAAGAAAAAAAACAAGGTCACTGTACTTTGGTTAAAATGTGCTCAGTCACCCGGTCTCTTTAAATTATGTATGTATTCTTTATCAAGCTGACACATCACGTGGGATGATGATGTTTGTTTGTCTAAAGCAGCCCTGTAAGTCCTCGTGCAGCAGGTGATAACTGTATTGTTTAGCATATGGAGGCATGATGACACATTATATTGTAAGGAAAATGCTTCCGGGGTCATTCTGGAGATTATAAATATAATAAATTCACCTACTAAACTTGTTTGAACTGCTTCTGCCAATTATTCCATATATTAATACGTTTACTTGATATATACTCCGTGTTTGGAAAATGCATCTCCTCCAAACTAACAAGCACACACACACATCCACACAAACAATAAAAAGCTGGAGCTACAGCAGTAAACACCCATTTTATTTGCCAATGTGAATTCATTCCAATTCAATGGATGAAGAAAGATGAAAGAGGCTTACATTCTCTAATAGGTTTAGATGCTTGTAGAAAATAAACAAATCCAACCTCAGAGTCAGAACCAGGTGAGCCTGCAGCAACCCGAGTAAAGAATTATCTGCAGAGGTGTCTGTCACCTCTTTCTGCCATCAGCAAGAGCTTCGTTATGGTGCCAGGGAAAATGAAAGAGCCTTGGCTTCGTTGTGCACTAAGATGTTGCAAAAATGGCCAAAAAAGTGAAGCAGAGTTTGTCTGTGTTTTTCACAAATGTAATTTCAAATGTGTTTGTACAGAATATTCTTATAAGAAGGAACAATTACATTTAATTGTTAAGCTTGCATGCAGGCGTGAGTGTGAGTCCGTCCAGAGCAGGTTGAGCAATGCCTGTTCAATGAACCCACCTCAGATTACTAAAAGATTAAAAAATCCATCAGTTCAGCATTACTTAAGCATGGATGCGAGTAGTTTTATTAGCAAGAGTTGCCATTTTATGTTCATTATTAAAAAAAAAAAATTTTGTTTACCATGAAACATTTTTAGTTGTTCAACATACTGTGAATGCATTTTTAAGGTATGACATATGCATAGCTGCCCTTTTTGTACTCCAGACGGGGTCTTTTAAATGGTTTATAGAGGACAAAAAGGAGGAAGAGAGTCAACGGAGGAGTTAATCCTCAGTGAGGGACCGACAGACCCACAGAGTACAGGAAGCAATTCATTCATAGACTTTATGCAGTACATCCTCTCATCTAATCTCTTTTTTAACAGATTGCAATCGGCGTAATGAAAGAGGCGCATGGAGGCTCGGCGAACTAGTTTACAGATGCGTGTTTCTGCTAATACAAGAGCGCACGCAATGCCACGCACGCATAGACACGCCAGCGCTTGCTCTTAAATGGGTGACAAAAATGTGCATGCAAAAACACATACTAATGGGACATCTCTTTAGCTAACCGCGCTGGTGATGGCTCTCAAGCTGACAAGAAATTTCACTGGTGTAACAACTGCAATCAGCACATAAATAGCACTGTCCACTCCCATTGTATCAAGTCACAGCACTGGCAAAGTAAACCCCTGTTGGTCTGAAGACCGTTCTAAGTATTAAACGAGCCTCCACGGAAAACGCTTTGCTTTGTTATGCATCTATTTAATACGGTTATAGCTAAATCAAGCATCAGGGGCAAATGGGGATATGTTGTAGCAAAGCCCTGTACATTGTCATAATTGATTACGCTGGCATTTTAAGGTCCAATAATCAAAGAGAGAATGCATGCCGCTCATGTCGGCCGAGCACGCTGGTGTCCTGCATGAATTTATAAGACGTGCAAGTCAGGTTAATTGGAGACTCTAAATTAGCTATAGTTGAAAGTTAGTACAAACAAGGGTAACAAATCAATGCACAGCTAAACAAATTAAATATGTAATCCCGAGAAGAGAGAAAGCCAAAAGTGCAGTGGAGAGAAAGTCTGCAAAGAAGAAGGAAAAAAAAAACAAAAAAACGAGAGGGAAGACTATATGTGAGGCAAAGGAGGGAGGAACTGAGGATTTGAGAATTATAGCTTCAATTTCCTGGGGATGTGTGGGTGACGGTAACGGTGGGATCAGCCAGCGCTCTTCCCAAAGTAATGGGATTTATGTGCAGCACAGCGGTTTACAACCAGGTAACAAATGCCTCTCTCTTCCATGCTCACACTTTCTCACTCCCCCTCTCCCTTTCTCTCTCTGTCAGTTTGTCACCTCTGTATCTTCAATATCTGTGTCTTTACCTTCTCTTGTCTCTGCCTCTATACCTGGCTCTCATTCTTTATTCTTTCAGCATTTTTTTTTCCTTCGCTGCAGTCTCTACCACTTGCCTTGTCTCTCACTACCACGCTGTAGGACCTGTTTCAGTTTTGCAGGACTTCATTTATATATGAAGTAGAGGGAGAGAGGGCAAAATCAGCTGGAAATACAAGCTAAAAGGTTTAGATGAGGTGTACGCTGACAGCTGCCGTATGTTTGTGATTTCTACTCTGGGGCAGTCATCACCTTTACGTCAATCAAAAATACAGGCGAGGTGGTGGGCCTTGGGTTCGAAGGCCGACTGGCAACCAAAACGTGGCTGTTGGTCCATGGGGCTAACAGGATGGAAAGTGTGATCTCGAAAATTGGGAATTGGTGGTTATTTTCTCTTTTATACAGAACTATAATACACTGACGCAAGTAAACTGCAGTATGTCCAACCCAATACTCTGACCCTGAGGGATTATATACATTTAGGAATGATATTTTGTAAAATGTGTAAAATGTACAATTGAGGACACTGAGCATTTTGAATCGATCAATAATAGAAGTAAGAGAAAACGTAACAGGGAGTTGGAGAGAGAAGACCATAGGCCAACCTCGTGTTAGACATTTTGACATTTCACAGTAAAAGCACAGCTGTAATTAGTCATCATTAAAGTTACAAGTAACATTATTACCATGACAGGTCAAAATGTCCGCCGTTTAAAAAGGTCTAAGAGTGAGCATGGAGAAAAGGAAATTATCTGAGAGCAACCCAGGAGAGCATGTGTGTACATGTGTATGTGTGCATGTGCTTGTATTCATATCTCTTTACTCACGAATACTGTTTGTGTCTGGTGGATGTGTCACTTTCTGTGTGTGTACTTGCATTTGTTTATCTGGATGTACATATATGTAAACGAGGTATCTTGAAAGGACAAGCAATTACTGTGGCTGGAGATACACACACAGGGTGACAGAATCGAACAGCCTGACTGATTATGCATTTCAAGGTACACAAATACAAATGAGAGTTTGACTGATACACTAAACACAATGTAAACTTGTCAGTTTGAAGACAGTATTTTTCCATCAGAACAGTTTAAATATTGTATCAGAGGTGCGACTTGGACTGCATTAAGACAGAGTGTGAGGATGCAGATTGTGACCAAAAGGTTGCCAATTTAAATCTCAAAATGCCATTGGTATCTAACATGGGTACAGTGCATCTTGCGGGTTTGACTGCGTGTAATTCTGTGAGAGTGAAGTGGAGCCCTGCTGAAAAGAGGCTGCATGCTCACTTGTCCAGTTATAGCAATATGTTTTAAAACTGGACAGTGTGATCAAATACAGAGGGCACATAAGTGAAATTCTGAGATTCTTAAAGCCCCTTCCAGCAACTTCACAAAAAAATGATCAAAGTAGCCTTACAAGCAAATTGATTCTTGCCAGTGGTGTGGCTGCATGTCCCCACCCTGATCCCCTGCCTGGACTGGATTTGAGACTGGTGGAGAAATGTCAGAGAAATTTATGAACTGGGCAGTGCAATCATTCCTGTGGGAGGCCTTTAAACACATGATCTGCTGGTTAAATAACTAATCTTGTCCAATTGTATAGAGACAAACAATGTGAACAGCTTTAAATAAATTGAATCATTTAGATGGTCCTTTTTTCTTGTCTCTCTCATTTTTTCTATTCTTTCTTTCTGATTCTCTCTGTCTCTTCCACATGACCACTCCCAGACATGGATTATAACCTTAATCTTAAACATAAAACTGACTGCATAGACGCAGTACAGTGCCCCAGCACAGAGGTTTTACAGTACTAAGGGTTATTGCAGATTGCCCATTGATCTTCAGCTTTTCTGGCAGGAATTCATTCGCAATAGGCTCTGCCACCTATTGATCTCATCATATATATTATGTACTTGTACGACTGTCATATTATTGTGAAGGTATATTGTAGTAAGAGTTACAGTAATCAATAAAAGACTGAATCAACTCAACCCGTGGTCCAGATTTACTGGCCAGACGCAGTCCGCTCAGTTCGCTCAAAGGTTGTCAACAGCTTTAAATCATGTTGTGTGTTTGTGCATGTGTGCATTTCTTTCTTTCATACAGCATACCTGTCACCAGCCTTAATCGGGGATGGAAACATTGTTTTGTAGCCGTGTTTCATTTTTAAAGCATTTAGTTCTGTTTATGTCAACAGAACTGAGGAAAGAAGCAAATCTTCCTAATTGTCACTTATATAGTTAATGTATGTATATAAACTCTAAAAATGTTATTTAACCCTGCCAATGACTTACAATGTTGTTATAGTTATAAAAGTTTATTTTATTTTTTCTTTCTTTTTTTTTTTTATGTGGAGCACCTCTTTTTCATTGCACCATCTCACTAAACTGATTATACTTACTCGTTTGTTGTCCAGACAGCTGCTTGTTTTATGATTATTTATAATACCTATACCTCTGCAAGAACCCTCTACAACAAATCATTCTCAGGCTGGTTAATAATCTATCTTACCTGATGGTGAGGTTTTAGCTTCAGATGAATTTAGTAAAATAAAATATTGCCCTGTCCTCTCTCTGTGTGCCCTGTAGTAAAACCTGCAGGAGTCATATTAGCAGGATGTTCATTTTGGTGGTGGTGTTCAGGCTTTTGCTCCGAAAATGACGTATGCGTCGTTGGCTGATGTGAGGATATGGAGAAACAAACCCCCCCTGGCTTTCAGAACTTTTAAATATGCAGCAGTGGTCTGTGAGGCGAGACACTGCAACTAGTGACTTTTTTCAAATATTTATTTCCTCTTGCACATTTTCCTAGTCATTTTAAACAAACAATATGCAAGAGAATACATTCAGTTATGGTGGAATTCAATCTAATGTAATCTACTGTTACGCTCCATCCCTCTGCATGCCCGGGCCTTGTTCCATTACCCTCCTCTACCCACCCTCCCACCCCCAAACGCTGTACTCCACCACTTTAAATAACATAACAAGCTCCGGAGCATTGCCCCCCGTGTTCTTTTTATGAGAGGCTTCGGGAAGAGGATTTGGCCGCCGTCAGCAGTTACTGGAGGGAAGGAGGCGTGTACTCAAATCCCAGGTTGGGATTATGATATAAAAATCAATCAATCCCCTTGTCCCAGCGCGGTGAATCAGCGGTGACGGCGTGACCTAGTTGGATAAATCTAATCTCAACAGTGACTGGCGCCACAAGGACAAAAAGGAGCTCAGTGGGGAATAACAAAATACGCTCATTAGATAAATATTATAGAGGATGAAAAACAAACTCACTGTTTTCCTCTCTCACAATCTCTATCTCTTTATGTCCATCTGTCTATCACTCCCTCTGCCCTCTGCGTCTCGATCATGTCCAGTCATGTAATTTTCTTTCTGTTTGGCGTCTGTCACCTCCATTTATGATATTTTGGAGAAGTCTAGGCATGTGAGTGCCAGAGATAACATCATTATGTTTACACATTGAAAACAGCGTGATTTGTCGGTGTATCAGATTTATTTAAAACCCTGTAAAAGGTTCACATTTTGCCTCTTTAACTCTTTACGTTGTCTCTGAGTGTAGCTAAAATGTGATCAGGTGCCTGACTAACTATCAAACTAGATAACTTTCTACATATAATTATGGGTAAAATATTGTTCTCGTGAACATGAGCACTGACGGAGTGAAACTTGGGGTAATATGTTTATAGTCTGGGGAAATATGTCAATTAATTGTGAGCACATGATAAATAAAACTGTACAAATCATGCAGACACACACACACGCACTAAACGGTGTGTTTTTCATCACTCTGTGAGGCTGTGAGGTCCAGACAGATTGGCTGTTCTGGAGAGTCTCTTAGGCCGCCTGCCAGCATCAGGCAGACACTTATTGTTCTGGTGGCAGTGTTCAGTGTGTTCTGTGTGTGTGTGTGTTTCTTTGTGTGTGTGTGTGTGTGTGAGAGAGTGTGTGTGTGTGAGTGTGTGTGAGTGTGTGTGTGTGTTGACTGAGGCTTGAGGATACAATTGATCTCATCCACAGGAGTCCATGAGTGGAGGACAAGAAGACAGAGGGAATGAGCGTGAAGAACACCTATCACACACAGCTGGAGCATTAATGCCTGTTTGCTTTCCTTTCCTACCTGTTGGATTCCAACAATACTTTTGTGATCGTTTTACAAAAGCATTTGTAAAAGTAGATAAATTCCAGCTAATATGTTGAGAGCTGAGAGCCAGTGAACCAAAAATGGGATCACTCGTAAGATGGATAGTGAATGTTGAACCTTTTGAATTTTATAACACACCTTCAGTTGTTGAAATAAAACAGAAACATGACACAGTTAGTGAGGCTTAGGTTTTTGCGTCTTTTCTTCGTCTTCTTTTTTTTGTTGTTCCATTTTCATAACCCATTAATTATCATCTCTGGTCCTATGTGTTTTCTGCTCTTATTTATAGCATGTCCGTCTGCTACAGTACATTCACCTGAAGCTGAGTCATTAGCGTGACTCCAAAGTATTTCGGCAAACCCTGTCCACCTCTCATTTTCCGTCTGATTCAATCTCAGTAATTTTTTTTTTATTTGTTCGTTTCTTCCTTTTTCTCTATCTGTCTGCAACCACTTCTTTCTCGCACACAGTCTTTCACAGAGATGCCAGTTTCCCTGCCTCTCAGCTTTATCACTGTTTTTTTTCTTTCTTGTTTTTTTTTATCTTCTCCACCTTCAGCTCACTTTAGAAGACTCCTGGGAAACTTTATCTCTTATCTGAAAGACGCCTTATTTCTCAATTGATAACCTCTCCTTCAGTTCAAAGTCTGTAAATAAAAAGTAAAAGTAAAAAGTCTTGGACACACTTTAAAAGACGCAGCAAAAAAAAAAAAAAAAAAAACATCTCTCTTGCTGTGATGTTACATAGAGAAAACGTTCATGCAGTTAAGGCAGTTTTCTATTTTCTTATTTTGCTAATGCACTTTAAAGCAATGATAAATAACATTTATATAAGATCTTTTTAATACCAACGAAAGACCAAACTTTAAAATGGCAGCTCTTACTGAGGAACACTGTGATCTTACTGTATGGATAACCTGCTGTTTCAGATTATTTTCACTGTTGTGTATCGAAGTAATTGCCGTGTCTGCATTATGTTAATATTATTCCCAACATGGGAACTAAACAGCGAGTAGTAACAGTACACGCCAGATAATTGCAGTGTCATCGGTTCAGTTCCGGGTGGTGACCTTTGATGCATGCCATGCCCCCGTCTCTCTCACTGTCTAAAATGCTAATAAAGGCTAAAATGCCCAAAAATGTATTAGTTTAGTGCCTTGCTCAAGGCAATTTCATTTTAAAGGCATAATGTTATATTTCAGGAAACACACTTATTCGCCTTCTTGCCAACAGCTGATGCCAACAAGATCGATACCACCCACAGGCCTGTATGGTAAACATGAGGGCACCACCTGGGTTATGTGTGGGACTGTCGCATTAACAGGTGCTTGTAGAAATGGACTTTAAACAGAGTTAACAGACTTTAAACAGAGTTAATTTCTAGTCTATGTGCTATGTTCAAAGGCTGGTAGTGCTTACTTCACATCTAACCAAGAGACATGACCGTATCAGTCTGGGCAAGAAGGAGTGTAATTCCCAAAATGTTCAACTATTGCTTTAAAGGAAGCCTCAATTTTTCATTTTCACAAACTGTTTGGAGATTTAAAAAAGCAAGAAGCTGTGTTTTGGCCAAAATGTTACTTTTTTTCTAACCTAAAGCCCCTTTTCAGTAAAATCAATCACTACAACTTTGCTATATGCACATTTTCAGCACACATTTTTTCCCGGCACTCTGACAGTGAGAAAGTGAGACTGCTTTAAGATGAGAAGCCTTGAACAGTCCTCTTATCTTCAAATAGCTCTTGAGCATGTAGAAAACAGGCATGTTTCATTAAATCTGACAAGAGGGACGATCCAAATGAATACACTCACACAGCTGAAAAGAAATGAATATAACTGATAATAGGATTGAAAAACACTTTTATAAAATGCTATAAAGCATGTAATTCTCCAGGAAGCCTAACCAAGACAGACAGAGAAAAAAGATTTTTAACTGCACAAACAAAGGGCTTTCTCTTGTGGTGTGTCAGTCTGACCGTAACAAACCTGACAGGGTTGTCAACGGCAACAATACTGTCGTAAGTAAGAGCGTTGCCGGGCGATGGTGTGCAGATGGACAGAAGGGTGTAGAGCGAATTGGAGATAACAGGGAGTGTGACAACTGAATTACAGCTGACGGCCCTGACATGAGTTCTCCGCAACAGGAAAACAAGACAGATAGACACTACGCACTCTGGGAGGCAGGCGGGAAGATAGAGAGCAAATCTGAGTGGAAAGTCAAAGGGCAGAGGAAGAAATCCCATGAAAAGAAAAGAAAGAGAGACCCAGGGAGAGAGAGACTGAGATAGAAAGAGAGAGAGATTAAAGGAGGAGAGAAAATGAGGGGATGAAAGGAGAATGCCATTTCCTGCACAAGTGAGGAAGGAAGACACTTTAACAATGAGAGAAAGAGACAGAGAGCGAGAGATTCCTGAGCCAAGACACAACAGGCCAGCAGCGAAAAGTCATACGAGATGAGACGGAGAATCAAAGAATGAGAAAGAGAAAAAAAAAGCAAGATATTGGTAGCGGAGGAAAAAATCTGGCCACGTATGCAGGCAAGCATTTCGAGCATGTGTTTGTTTGTGTGTTTGGAAAAAAAAACAAATAATCAAAACAACATACTTGTGGCATTTGTGAGCCTGAAGGTGACGGACTTATCCTCGATGTTACACACATTGCGGACGGAGACCTGGCACGTGTAATCAGCAAAGTCCTTGGGTCTCAGGTTTTTCAGTTTCAGAACCTTGGTCTCACCCTAGATGGGACAAAACACACAAACACACCAACAACAACGTCATGCTAAAAATGCTACATTCTTAAAAAGGATTTTACCAAATAACCAATAACCTGGGTACCATGAAAGACACATATTTACATTAATATAAACATGAATGTAATAGGAGCACATTTCCATTGCATAAAACACAACATTAGATCAATGAGAACGCTCAGAGCTTTTTATTATAAGATTTTCTAAACTGGGTTGTAATCTTGTTGTAAAAGTCACTTCAATTTTTGATGAGCCGCAGTGTGATAAACAGGGTCAAAGACACACTGAGATGAACACACACACACACACACACACACACACACTAATAAACACATACTGTGTCTGCATGCCTGACATGCCCTGGTTATCAACTGAAGCATCTCAGCTCTACATAGAGAGTAATATGAATGATGAATTTCAAATGGCTTTTTCACATGAGACCATCAGGAAAATGAAACTGATCTGATTGTCGGTGCCAAAAATAAAAGCTAAATCCATCCATCCCCTGATATGTTCATGAACAGAGTCTCTTACTACCCCAGAAGCTTTCTCATGTAAACACACACACTCTCTCTCTCGGACACACAGAAGCCGTTGCACATCTCTTTTAACATCACTGCTGATTTTCCAGATGGAGACTTTGTGTCTGTTACTGTATAACTGTCTGCCTGCTACAGTGGGTGATGAGCTAACAGTGTCTTAGGCAGCCCTGGGAAGAGCTCTGCTGGCTGGTTAATTGAACTCAAGGGGCTCTGCTTTGTGGCTGACTGATGCTTTGATAAGTGGAGAAAAAGGGAGCAGTTGTGCAAACGCAACAATTGTGCACTCAGATTGGGAGATCGGGCTCAGGGACTGTTTACTTATTTTATTTTATTAGCTTGCTGGCTACCGCTGTCTAACTGGCCAGCTGACTGGATGGTCAGCTGTTCTCTCAATCTCCCCTCTTCTGACAAGTCAGTCAGTTTCTCCTAAAGACTGCGCCACGTGCTCTAGGGTTGTTGGTTTGTTTTTGAAAGCCTACGTGACCTTAAGAGTGTTACTATTCAGAGTGTCACTCTTGGTAGGTATGTGGAGAAACAGTCTGACTGACCAGCTGTGCCCAGTTACGGTTAAAAGTATTGGATGATCACTGTTTGGTGATTTAGTGAGCATTAAATTTAATTCCTATGTCCAGGGGTGTAGCAACAATTGGTATTCTCTACCCACATCCATGACTATTTATTGTAGTATCTTTGTGGGCCTCTCTCACTTCAGGGCCCTTCATACTTAGTCCCCTTTGTTCCTACTCTCCTGCTTTGTGCTTGTGGACATGTAAACACTGAATGTTTGGGGGAAAAAGCCAGAGAGAGATTTAAACTAAAGGATTTCCTCTCAAGACAAGGATCCAATTCAGCAGGGAGGATTTTGTGAGGCACTTAAAGAGACAAGCAGAAAGCTGGGGGCGACTGCACACCTGGTCCTGGCCGCGTGTCTGTGCGGCACATGTGCTGGCGCGTACCTGAGTGTAAAGCGGTTCGTAGATGTCCACTCCGTTGTCCTTGCTCTGCTCGATGAGCATGTTCCCGCTGCTTTCCAGATGAACCGCGCGGGAGGGTTGGAGTTGACGGTGCAGCGCAGGAACACTGTCTTCTCCTGGTAGTAACTGCCACGCACATCGCTGATGGTCTGGTGCACCGTCAGTACTGGCGTGTCAAGATCTGCAAAACAAAGCAAAGGAGCAAAGAAAATAAAAAAATAAAAATAAAAAAAACAACATGAAGACTCAAATGTTGCTGCACGGGGGAGAAGGAGAAGAAGCATGTTCATTAAGTTCATGTCCTTGTTGTGCCAAATGTGAAAATGAATAACAACAGAAAACCACCAAAGGCACGGTTTTATAAAAGCAAAAATTCTTGTATGTGGGGGGTAAAATAACATTCAGTTTCTGTGATGTTATCGCCCTTTCTGTGTGGAACATTTGCAATATTGTGTGTGGCAGGGATGGGATTTGGTAACTGGGACACAACTGTAAATAAGGGCAAACAAGTGCTGTTTGTTGGCTGAATTGCCCACTCACACTGACCAAAACTGTCCAAACAGCCGCCTATCGATCGCGGCTCCTAACAAGCACAAATGTCCAAACAATCTGCGGATTTTGCCATTTCCCTCTCTCACTGTGACTCCCACACACACTAGATTTCTATATTTTTTCTGTCATTTTACCCCCCCTCCCCACCTCCACTTGCCTCGTTTCCCGGCGCATTTCCTTCATGGGAGTGTCATCTCCCTTTTCCTCCAGTGGATAGGATTTCAGCTGCTGTCACGAGCGTGGAGGCTGCTCTCCCCTGGTTTCTGCCATCTCTCCCAAAACTCACTGCCACTCTCACTCCCCATCACCATCCCTCCCTCTCTATCCTGTCCTCCTCACTCCTCGCCTCTATCTCTTCCAGGGCAGAGTTGTGTGTGTGTGTGTGTGTGTGTGTGTGTGTGTAATCCTGATTATTTGCAGCCTAATTGGACTGTTGCAGACCTCAAACATCATGGAAACAATTTCTGCCAATGCCAGGGTAGTCTTTCCTTCCCTTCCGTGACTTTCCATTTTACCTCTCTCCTTTCCTCTCACCTCCTCTGTTCTCTTCCCTACCTCCGTCCCTCATTCCTTTCCTCCGTGTCAAACCTACTGTGCGATATCAAGAAGGTGCAAGCTACAGAAAAGAGACAAGGATGGGAGTCTAGCTTCTGTGTTCCTTGACACCATCACCTGTGAGCACTGCGGGGCCCGTGTGATGGAGGAGGGATGGAGGTGTTTGTGCTTGATGTATCTTTGGTTGAGACGTTTTAGAGGGGCCATTGGAAAGTGCACAGCTGTCACGCGAAGGTTGCGTCACATCCGCAGACACATGCGTCCACACACACTCACATCTGGACCGACGTCACGGCACTCAGCACAGCCTCAGAGCACTTGAAGGTTGGAGCTCCAGGAAAAGACTGGCACATAAATGCAGAGGGAGGCACCATGAGCTTGTTTTGGTGATTTTTTTTTTTTTTACACTTTCAAGAAAAAACAAAAAATAAAACTACACAAGTCTACAGTTTTCTTTTTCAAAACGAACGTGAGTCACAGGGTTTTGCAAAGATTTACAGGTTCATGGGATATGATATAACTGTATGCTTTGAAGCCAGGTGCAACTTTGCCTAAATGTCAGAGGAAAAAAGGGTAAGTCAGAATGTGTACGACACGAAGACGTTCATGTGAACACTTCTGACTACAGATGTTCCATCAAATCATCCTCACAATATACTAACAGTGAAAAAAATCAAAGCAGATTTTCTCAAATTTGCTGAAGGGCTTTAGCGTCACATTGTCTGTGTATTTTATGCAACCGAGTATTCTGACTGTGCCTGTCGTGATACCTGTGCAAGAAAAACAAAGCAATATCAATATGTAATAGCAAAACAGATAAGACTCTGAAATGACCTGCATAACTGTTGAAAGACGCTGGAATTGGAAAAATGTAGGTTTTTAACTTCATATGAATTAATGGGTTCAAATGTTATCAGACATTTACTGCAGTAAAATAAAAATAATATTGTGACTTAGACCGCATAAAAAGGTAACATTTTCCCCTCCATTAAAAAAAAATGCTATGAAATGCAAGAGTCATGCAACAAAAATATTTCAGCATTCTGAAAAATAGACTTCATATACTGTGTCTGACCTGCAAGGCTGCTTACTCTAATGCAGTGAAGTATTTTTTGTGCCTCTGTTATTTGAGATTTTTTCAGTGATTCACTTCTGTGCTCTGTGAAGTGCTCACCTGTTTCCATTCCTTTCATCTCCCCGTGGACACCCTCATTTATAAAACGACAACCCACAGATTGGGACAAAAGGCCCAGTGGGAGACTAGACAGTGAAGTAGCACCAGTCTCTCTAAAAGCCTCTGCCAGCAACAGGCCATCAAACCTGGGCAGCAGCTATCAAAAGATATGTGCCTCTTGGTTCTGCCACGTGTGCATCTTGTGTGAAAGATCTGTGTGAAAGAGATCAAAAGTGGCAAAATCTGTGAGTGTGCAAGCACCTTTGTATAGATTTCTGGCAAAAGAGCAACTTTTTGCACACTTTGTATATGTGTGTGTCGATTTGCAAATATATGTGCACACGTATGTGTGTGTGCACATGTGCTTGTGTATTTGTCCTGGCACAGGATTTCTGTATGATTTTCACAGATCATTTGTAGCACAGGGGGAATTTTCACAGATCATTTGTAGCACAGGGGGACTTAGTCCTAGCTGATAATGCCATCATAGTGATTTTCAGGTATACGTGTGTGTGTGTGTGTGTGTGTGTGTGTGTGTGTGTGTGTGTGTGTCAGAGAGTGAGTGTGTGACGTGTGTGTGTGTGTGTGTGTGTGTGTGTGAGTGTGACTATCTGCTGTCATTCTGTGTGTGTGTGTGTGTGTGTGTCATTGTGTGGTGTGTGTTCTGTCTGTGACACTATGAATGTGGAGAAAGTAGAAAGTGACAGATTGACACGGACAGAAGCAGATACAGACAAATACATTCACAGGAACATCACATGGCTGAAAACACTGTGGAGTCACTCTGAGGTCCACGTTGTGTGTTCATATACAGCCCAGTGGATTCTGACAGCATAAATATCCTCTTAATAGAAACTAAATGTAAAATAATAAATTAAATAAAACCACAAACACATCTGAAAACAAACAAAAATAATGTTTTTACTGGTTTTACTGTATGTTTGAAAGTTCCTTTGCTGGAATGGAGGTGAGGTCATGGACAAAACAATGATGATACTTTCACAGCTTTTATAATCCAAACTCCCACAGAGAGTCTAACTTTACTCACTTTGGGCCCTTAAGTACATAAAGACACAAAATGAAACTGCAAGTGTACAGAAATACAATATGAAACTTTAATGAAGCTTCTGATTTCCCCAAAGTCCTGCCTTTGCACACAGCTTAGATCAATTGTACTGCGCTGCTTTTGTTAGCCACAGCTTTTAATGTACATCCACACTTCCAAATTTCAAGCTGCACCAGGGGTCTGGCATTGTTTTCCACTTAAAAACCACTCACTGGTGCTGACATAGAGACAGTTTAGTTCTCCCTTAGACTGGGGTCCTTACTTTGGACAAGTTAATGTGGATATAGCACAAGATCAATACTAAAATACTAAGAATAAAAAGTGACATTGAAAGTACCATCCCAGAGCAGAGATAGCTAATCAGAATGTCTAATTATTTCTGATTCATGTTTGTCCTCCTAGACAAGCCCTTGCATGTTTGTTTGGGATTACATGCTGTTTAAAAACCCTGAAAGTTGGAATATTAGGGATCCAAATTTTTTTTTAAGAATAAAAAGGTACTTTTCATAAGTTATCAATTAATATAAATGTGGATTATTGATGTTTGCATTGTGCTGTTACTTAGACTTAGAGAGAGTCAAATATTGTGTTGAATAATTCTTTGTGTAGTTTTATTACAACGGAAAGAAAGACATTTTGGTGATTGAATAAGTCTTATGAAATGTTATTCTTAAACTGAGGATACAGTTAAGAATTACAGGCTGATTACTGTGAAAATAAACAAAAATGTTTTAGCAGCAACTGGAGCCTACTTTCTTCACTTATTATTTTTTTACACAAATATATGCAGCGTTTCTACAGATTTTTCTTTTTTGATCATTCGCGCTTTATAGTTTATAGGCATTGAGAAAGACTGGAAAGACAAGTAAGGAAAATAATACTGCAACAACTTAAAGCCCCTCAGTCTATTAAAATCTACAAGGTTATAGTTATGTAGTTTACCTTTGTTACCTAGGTTACCCAGATCCTTGGATGCTATTTATTATTTGGGTGATATAATCTCAGGCAGCAGAAACAGGCAGCAGCTGGAAACTGGAAAACTCTGATGTCTATAAAAAAACTGACAATTTATCTGCTGTCGTTTTAGCCCTTTAATATTTACATGATGGCAAACAACTCAGTTAAAATCACAGTTCATGAATAAATTTGACTTCACTTAATTTAAAATGGTTTGATAAAGAAAATAAAAAAAGGCATATCTCTAGCACACTGACTTATCTGGCTGACACAAATTAATTCAAGAGGGCAATTCAGCGTTATGTTTTCTACAGTCTTGATCAGGCAACCAGAGCCTGTCAGACCAGCCTGTTAATGAAATTCCTTTATCATTAGAAAAAGAAAAAAAAAACACTGTCAAGTATTTTACTTCTGTTTGTTCAGAACATTCTCAGGTCCCAGTTCATCTCCGTTATATTGAAAAATGCAGCAGGTGCCTCAAAATGATCAACTTGTGTGAGGTATTCCCTGAAGCTTCTGATAGATTGCAATTTCGGTCAGATCTTCCAATTACGTTTGCTTTTGAAAATCATAGATGTTGTTTTAATACAGATTTCAGCAGGGTGAACTAACTAGCAGAATGAAGCACTCATGTTCAGACTGTGTTTGCTTGTTATCTGAGGAATCAGATGATCAGTTATGATCCGAATTACAAACTCTTTACATCTAGTGACTACTCCCAAAAATGCAATAAACCCAGTGGAGTGCAACAACAACAACAAAAAAAAGCTTTTTTTCTGGTTTTCTGTATTGATTGTCAGACCCCTTAAAGACTTTATCTGCAGTATTTTAAAACGATTCTATACTTAGTTCTAAACCTTTCAGTCCTGCACAGTAGATTATATCTTCAGTCAGTCAGTGTAGAAGAAATTAAAAAGGCAATGATTTAATTTCCCGATATAACAGCCGTACGTATGTATAGCATGTTTTATAGATTTATAGACTAATATGTCTGCATGCCATCGGTTCTTCACAATCGTACCTCTCCGAAATAACCATGACGATGATGGAAAGAGAGATTTACTCAGAAGCAATCCATCTGAGCGGTCAGGGTTGACTGAGTGTGTTTTTGTAACAAGTTGACCTCTGCTGGGTGCTTTCCCCTGCAGGAGGACGCCCTGGACTCCAAATCCTCTTTGATTTCCAATAACATGTCCTGTACTCTAATAGCTCTCTAGGAGTAGACGACCATTAGGGGACCAAAGAGAAGATGACAGGTTCAATTGAGTGTGAGCGTGCAATGGAGGAGAATAAGGTGTGGTGCGTGTGTGCGGTGTGTGTGGATGGTTGGATGAGGGGATGTGATTGTGTAAGTAGTAAAGATGGCTATGTTTATGGCCATTACATAACATGGAACAGCAAGTGTATTATTCCCAGTGAACAGAATCATAATCATTGTAATTCACTGAAGGTCACTGTGGAATCCATTATTAATTTGCTCGATAACAAGAGGGAAGGAAACTGTGTAGGGAGGGAGAGCATGGCCCACTGTGTTCATGTGAAACAGATGTGATACAAAGAACATTTTCTATTCAACATTTTCTAGATAGATAAATAGATAGATAGAATCCAGCCTTTGGGATGTCAAAAACAAAGGCAGTGCTTCCTGATGGACACTTGGATGTAATCAGAACTGGTGCAAAAAAGAAGCCTCAAGTTTATTATTCAATTATCTATAGACAGCAGAGTCCAGACACATTTCAGTCTGCAGTAATCAGCGATCATCACACCAGCTACAGAAACAAAAAACAACCAACTCTGTCCGCCTCTCTTTTTTCTTTTTACTACTGCACACACACACACACACACACACACACACACACACAGCACACACAACACGCTTGAAAACACATTATTTTTCGACCACACACACATTCACGCTGGCAGCCACACGCACCGAGAGAGAAAAGCCTGTGCATACAGAGAGGCACAAACAGAGGCAGACTTGCTGTTTGATCCAGCTTGCGCGTCTCGTCAATTATTGAGCATTCTGTTCATAGACATCGCCTTAAAGAGGGCATAAAACATGCACGAGACACACATTTGGAAATAACGAGAACATTGCCTGTGTTTAAAATGCATTGTTGAGAAGTAAAGATTGATTTAGGCTGATTTTGTCTGCTCAATCTTAAGTATACCAACAAAAATTCACTGGCCTTTTCCTTTTTTTAACCCCACAAATCACGGGTGTGTGCCTTAGACATCAGCCAAAAAAAAAAGATGGTGAAAGAGAGGATGGGAGACGAAACGAGAGTGGTGGCTCATATCTTTGTATACAATCAGTGGACTACGATCTACAATATAATCTCTAACAATGCATTTTCTATGCACTGGGTCCTGTACAGAGGGAACGACTCCGCTCATGGATTTATAGTAAAGGGAGTATTAGATAAAAGGAGAATGATGAGAAAAGAAGATGAAAGAAACATGAACAGACAGAGGTGGTGACATGACATATTGGACAGAGACACAGAGAAGAATGACAAATAAAAAGTAGGACGCAGGAAGAAGAAGAGCACAAAAAATATTGTAAGAAATGAATTACAGTAGCTCCATTAGCCCCAATAACAATATCACAGCATACGTACACCGAATCACAGTTACCTGAGAGATATCCTGATCCAATGTTTCTCATAAAGGTAAATAAATAAACAGTTAGTAATAGTAGTAGTAATAGTTCATAGCAGGGTTCTGTAAAATCCTCCTCCTTGTCACACGACTCTTCTTTTCTGGTGACAGTTACTCTTTAACTTCCCCAATAATTACTAAGAAAAAGTACACTGCAGTCTACCTATGAATATACTGTGCAGTCGCATCTTGGGTTACATTAAGTATTGTTAGGTTTAACAGCAAGACACAGGAGCCTGTGTTAAGAAGAATTACACAATGAGTCTTCTCCCAAACTAACACTCGTGAATTTGCTGAAAACGGCGCATTTCTGTTGAGCCAGCGTGTTATGTACAAGCCTTAATTATGCTTTTGTCAGCAGAGAGCCTGGGAAATGGTATTAAACATTCATGGTGGTGTGACTCTATTATTTTAGGCCATAAAAAGCCTAATTTGGGCATGGTTATTTACCGTGAGTGTGACAGTGTAGCTGCACAGCGGTGGAGACAGCGAAGGGGGTGTTAAGGGACAAAGTGGCACAGTTCACTCACTCTGCCTCCGGGCAGAAAATAACACACACACACTAATGCAAAAGCACGCACCAAACACAGAGACACACACGGTTATGCAATAATATGGGCACACACATCCAGACATGCATGTGCCCACACACAAGCGTGCACACACCAACAAACCCACACACAAACTCCTTAAGGCCAAAGTAACACATGAATCTCAGTCCCCTCGCTGCAGCCCGGAGGGCAAAAACAAGAAAGTCCTTCTGTGTCCCTGTAAGTGTCTTCTGAAGTTATCCATGGGGAGCAGAGTGGATAAAGGATGCCCTTCCTGCTCCTGCCGTGGTCATATGGACGCCCTGACAGCTGAGATCCATACATTACTGAACGCTGTTGTGATGCTAGGTTTAAGAAAAATAACATTAAGACATCAAGAGTCATGTGGAGGTGCTCCTTAAAGCGGACAGTGGAAACCTGCAGTTTCTCTTACATGAATACATAAAGAAATCTCTCATTCACACACTCACACACCAGAGTTAGGGCACAACAAGTTGAGAGATGTGTGGTGCCCAACCTCTTGGCCTTGGCTTGCTTTATATCTAATTAGCTTTGTGGCATGCAGGGCACTGTGCAATAGAGTGTATGAAAAACACATACAGATGGACATGCAATATAGGGTGTTACTGCTTTCAAAATGATCAAATTACTTGTGTTTTATTGTGTTTTGCTGTGGGATGAACACTGGGCTCAGGGGCAATCTGCACAATGCCTTTATTAAAACAACTCTAGACCTCCTGCTTAACAGGAGACAGTGAACAAATAAATAAATAAGAGCTAGGTAACTCCCATGATAACAACAGAGTGCAGCAGCCCTGTCTGAGTTGGGAGACTTTTTGTCACTTAGTACTTGCTTTTAAGCACACAGTGTTGAAGATGAGAAGTTTTACATAGTGAAAGATGAAATAAAACCTTACACACTTGCTAATCTAGGTGGGAAAGTTAAGGGTGGTAAGACATCATATTGTTGTGAAATAATCTCATCACGGCGGACAAAGGTTTTATCAAAATAAGTCTTGTTGCAACACATTCAAACGACACTCGTCATCAGATTCCCTTCCCGTTATTCAAAGGCACTGAAAAGATAAAACAGAGAGTATTGACCAGCTTCATTTATTACTTTTACTCCTGGAGAGTCGATGTGGGTTTTACAAGCCTGTGGTACATTCAGGACTTGTATTGTGTTATTGTTCTTGCTAGTTTCAGGAGAGCCATAAACTGACCTTACAAAGTTGTGAAGGTCACTTCAGAGTAGAGGACGAAGATACTGCTGTTATCTGTCCTGTAGCCAGTCGCTGGGCTTGTGGTTTGTCAAGTGACCACATCCTCCTCCTCCCTTTTAGCTAAATGAAACCAGCCATTTATCCAACTGTTATATCCCTGATCTCATATTCCACTTGGTGAGTTTAGTTGCAGTACTCTGACAAGAACAATTTGCAGATCTCATGTCAAGTCTGAGTATTTCTGTTTCTAGGAGGGATATTTAAGACGTCAAAATCAAATCTGAAACACTGTGTAAAAAAATAAATATATAAATAAACAGCAATCAGAAAGCTCCGCTCTGAGGAAGATTTTACCTAAATCTGATGTTGAATTCCAGCCAATCCTACATTAAAACTGGATGGGAAAATAACAGGATTTCTTGTGGATAGAAATATCACTGAAGATGTGCTATTAAATGATGTAACCATTACACGTATGGGCCGACGCTTTGTTCTAAATGTAACTTGTAGCCCAGTCCTCTCATCCCCTCACAATTAGCTCTTCAAGACCTAGAGTGAGGGTATTAACCGATATCTTTACCGTCTCATAAGTGGCAGGTCAAAAGTTCAGCGGTTCTCAGCGGCAGCTCATAACAAACCTTACCATGATGCCCTCGAGCAAGACACCGAAAACCCAGCTGCTTACTTTATAAATATTTAACAGATCCAGCTAAACACTTGAAATGCACATTTGGATTTTGAGACAACTGGGATGAAGCATTGTTAACCTTTTTTTCCATAAATTATATATCTCCCTTTTTATGTTACTCTAAAACATAAAGCATACAACGGAGCATGTTTCAGGAGAAAGCTGAGCTCACATGACATTATATCGTGACCTGAGTGGTCAAGCCGTCCCCTTATCGACCATTAGGGGGTGAGTAGGAATTTGTACAGATGTCTACAGCCTATACTGCAGCCACATTAAGCATTTATTTATTCTGGACATTGGGGAATTTAACATGTGGTCTTTATGACCTTCTCAGGGCTTTATTAGGGTCAAATGTCACACGGCAGTCTGAGTCTTTCACGGTAATGCCATATTATGAGCTCAGTGGAGGATGCTTGTGTCAGAGCACAATTCAATTAACTTGACAAATACCTGTGAAATGCTATATATAAATTGCTGCAATCTACAACGAAGGACACTAATAGCTGGCAGAGTAAATAAATAAATATAATTAAATTTGATGAAATGACAAAGATAATAAAACTTCCATCACAACACATCACATGATATTTTGTGTTTAAATTTGTGCAAGCCAGTAAGATCACTATATCAAACAAAAGTCTTTGGAAAGATCTAAGTGTGTGTGTGACCTTACGGAAAGGACGAAGCTCCGCCACGAAGGATCTACTCTGAACCAAAATATAGCTTTTCAGACCACCAACAGTCCTTCAAGTCTTATTTTAGAAAGTGCCCACAGCGAAAAACTCTTCTCTGAGCTTATTAGGCAACGCTTTGAGAGAGAATAACCCCACCTGCCTGTGGCTGTGATGGTTATTGCCTATATTTTCCAGACTGATTTGTGTGGCACTCACAACCACCAGCTCTGGCTGCCCTCAGAAAGTGCTGAGCTAGTCCATTCTTAACAAAATTTAACACCTTGGGTTTGTGGTAATGCACCCACCGGATGCCCATTTCAGATTTTTGCTGGGTTTATTTTCTGGTTTATTTCCTGCTTTCTTTACATGTTTTATCTGTTTGTGTCTATTCCAGTTTTTTCTGTCCTTGCCTATGTTCTCTACAGAGACAGAGATTATTTCCCCAGGCTGAAACACTTGCAAAAGTTTTACAGGCCTGTTTTAAGCTGATTTTAGGTTAGGGAATGAAAGTGTTGTATTATTTACTTGCTATGATTCACTTTGGGCTGAGGTTAAAAGCTTTATATTATTGCATTTCTGTGTTTGCACAAAAAGAAAAAAAGAAACTTCTCCAGCTGAAGGAAAAAATATGTTTTGTATTTTCTTTTATTTAAAGATTTTTAAAGAGATTATTCAAAGTTTAATGTAAAATGGCACATTATTATTTTCAGTGGTTTAAAGGAATCCTTTCTCACATTCAGTACCATAGCATGACCCCATAAATAGATTTAACTAACATGTTGATGTGTGTGTGTGTGTGTGTGTACATGTACACACACACACACACATATATATATATATATACATATATATATACAGTACAGTATATAATCACAAAATATTGAAGTGAAGTGCTTTCTGTTGCAATTAAAGAAAAAAAAGCATGAGCTGTTCCATCACTATACATTATTCTTTCTCTTTTCTTTTTATTTCTCTATCTTTGCTAACTGTGAATCTCATCACTATTTCAAGTCTTTTTCTTTTCAAGCTGGATCCTTCCTCAGACAAAGAAACAACTGTATGAAAATAATTGACTCCTCAGGTGACATTCATATTGGTTTACTTGCTCCATTGATAAGGTATTTATCTGGTGACCTATCCGACAGGTGTCTTGCTCTTTTTCTCCACACAGGTCTATCGTAGATTTTACACACAAACACATACACACTTGCATTTCTTTGTTATCGTAATATTTTCCAACATTTTTTTCTAATCTTGGATCTTTCCTATGTTTCATGGCTGTCTAATCCTCTAGTCTCTGCCCCTGTGTCTTCATTCTCATCCTATTTCAATTCTTTTGTATCTGCTGATACACAGGCCTGAGCCTGCCGGGAGGCACCTCCTATACTTTATAACACCGCCTTCATTACCCTGCCTGCTGCAGCTGGCCATAAATGAAAAACTGAAGATGTGGGAAGGAGGGAAGGGAGGAGGAAAGTAAAGGAGGAAGTATAGGAGAGGAAAGCAACCATAGAACAAGTCAATTGTGAAAGAGATAGTAAGCTTAGAGATGGAGCAAGAGAGATTGGGAGTAAAGTGAGCATGAGAGTGAGCAGGAGGTGCAGTGTACAGAGACGGACTGAAAATGGAAAAAAGCGAGGAAGAGCAAAGCCATAAAATCTAAGTTTTAAGTTATTGGAGACTGGCTGGATGAAAAATGCCATCGCCATAAAATAATATTAGAATTGGTCTGGCCTTATGGTGTTGATGAATACAGATGCTGCCCAGCAGGGTCTTTGGCTTGGGGGAGCTGGCTAATTTGAACAGCCATCCTACCTGTGAGGGTGGTAAAAAAATATTAAAGGAGATGAAATGAAAGGTTCACTGTCAGTTGTTTAGTTTATAGCCCCACATTTCAATCTCATAGCGGGACAGAAGTCCCTCTTGCTAAGAATAGCCGCCAGTGGGATAGTTAACCATGTGTGCAGGATTTATCGTTAATATCCCTCTAATTAACTGCAAACCCGAGCTGAAATGGACCTGCTGTAGCTTTAAACAAATATAATGTATGACCAGAATCAAACCTTCTCTCAGCCATGAGCGCTGAAGTTAGAGCTTATTTCTCCCTCATCCCACTCCAACACATCGTCAATAATTGCCCTGAGGGGCCATGAGCAGCAGCAAATTAATGACAGCTGAGTGAAAGGAGACCAGCTGAAATCTGATCATCTATATCGACTGGAGGATACTGAAAAGACAGCTGGACGTCTTAATTACAGCAACGTCACAGCAATGCCATTTTATCACATTTGAATTGGGTTTGAAGAAGGTCATCAGCAAACCATAAGGTCATTTAGGTCAAAGGGGGAGTGAATGAAATGAAAATCATTCTCCTTAACGCCTCTCACCAGAGATCGATCGTACAATTTCTGCCGAGGCTGACAAGAAAACTAAAGGGATGCGCAATATGTAATCTGATCTATGTAGCTCTAATGAATTGGTTGTTGTTATACCAGGCCTATCCTATAAAATCCATATGTGTAATGTAAGTCTTTAAGTTGCCAAATTTCTGCACCACTGCCACCTACATATCTTTATACTGTAAGTCCAACATATTCAAAGTGGTGGTAGCACTTTACACTGTACAATTGATCCTAGAGGAAAGTGTCTGTGCTCTTACACACATCTGTCTTTCAGTTCCTTTTTTTTGATTGCTTGTCTCTCTCTTACATTGTCAGCAGCATAGGAAAACCCTGCCATGAACTGCTTGATTTATGCCTCATTCCAGTGTAATGGTTATTTTCCCTGAGAAAAATATCAGTGTGTGTGTGCTTCAAGAGCCAGAGGTAAGGTCAAGATAATTTCAAGCCTGCACTGCATTGTATAACCTTCGTGGAGAAGAAAGAGTCGATAAATAAGGGATGGAAAAACAAAGGGGAAGAAAACCAACACATTTTAGATAAAGACGACCACACGATGGGGACAAGTGGGGTGGTCTTATCTCCTCGTAGTCTGCAGGACGGCTTATAACCAAACCATACTTCACCTTTTGTGTGTGTGTGTGTGTCTGTCCTACTAAATGCTTCAATCGTTTTTTAGTGACTCAATTGAATACAAACAATTTGTGTGTCAAATAAAAGGAAACAAAATATAAAAAAAAAATCAATAAATGGAAGAAAAATGGCAAGATTTTGATGATGTTCTTAGTCTAACTCAGTGGATTTAATACATTAACACACAGCTATTTCTGACTGTCAGGCTATCTCAACCTCATATATTCTTTTTTATATCTCCCTGTCTCTCTATCTGTGTCTGACATTCAGCCTTTTTGATCAGTAAAACACCGTTTTCTTATCTTGTCTCCACCCAGCAAAAGGATATAAAAGCCTTACCTTACTTGACTATGTATGAGACATTGGCAAACTGCCATGAAAAATCCTCCCTCCTCCTGGCTATTCTTAATGTCTAAAACTATGGTGTGATGGTTGCGACATCACAATGGCTCGCAAAATTTTTTCAAGAGTTCTCTCTAATACAATTTTGATGGGGTTTTTTTGTGGGGTTTTTTTTTGTTGGTTTTACCTATCTGCAGCTGTGCTCTACATTACACTGTGTTGTTAGGCTTCCTTCCCTCTCTCCTTTCCTCCGACCTCCTACACCCTCTCTTCCTTATCTTCCCTTCTCTTTCCACACCTGCCCTCTCCTCTCCTCCTCTTCCCACTCTCTCCTACCAACCTTCCTCCACCACTGTACCTTTGTCTTTGTCAAACATACATTACGTTCAACAAAGCCCTCCAACAGCTCAGAGAGTTATCCGTGATGTAGTGCCTAAGTGTGGAGGGGTGGGGACATGGACGACCCCAAACTGTCATGGAAACACATGTCACATGTTATCAGTGACTCACCACACTCAACCTGGGGTAAAGAAACTGTAGGGAGACTGCAGTGAGAGGCACACAGTGTTGTCTGTGCATGCATGCACACATACAGTCACTTAACCCTTGTATTGTCTTTACTTTTGTGCCCCACATTTGGGGTTTTAAAAACTATTCTGAAATAAAATGTTACTTCATAAACCATTAACATATATTATCTTCATCTCAATTTCAAACAATAGAGATAACATATATGCTTAATGATTGAAATCAGTCTCTACTAGAAGACAATTCACAATGGAAGTGTGATTCGTTTTTGTGTCTTCCCTCACTGTGGCTAGAGAAGCTGGAGTCCTGGGCACATGTTGTCTCCATTAGATGTGCAGTGTCACTAGTGCCTTGCCTAGCTCCTCATGGAAAAGATTTGTCTTCTTTGGAGCTTCCTTTGGTTCCAGTGTGGGTTGATTGACATCCAGATTGTAAATACATTACAGGCTGAGCCATCCAGCTTGTTGTAAAAGATCACGAGTGGTGACTGAAGTGTTCTTCTTTGACAGCTGTGGCAGCAGGCCAGCAGCTTGTCTAAGTTGTCTATGGTGGTGCTGAAGTCAAGTATGACCTTTGGCTACTTATTGTTCCATCCCTGTGTAGAGTGCTCATGAGAACTTTTTTTTGGTATGTGAGATACCAGGGCAATATTGGCCATGAACATAAAGTTGGAGAAATGGACTGGCCTGACAGAGGGTAAAGACTTTGGGAAAGTGAGAGCAAACAGCTTCTCTGTGCTTAGATTATAATAATATAATGTTATCTGTGTGTGTGTTTGTGTCTGTGTATGTGTGTGTGGGCATGTTTCTGTGTGTCTCTGTGTATGCGGGTCAAACTGACCCAAAGATCATATGAAAGATGTAAATGTGTGGGGTATAGTAGCATGTGTGCTCAAATTATTTTTTTTGTTTGTACATGTTTATCACAGAAAATAACGCTAAGGCCATTGAGTTTCAGGTAGAAAAAAATTATAATTCTACCATTTTTCTTCTTTTAAAATTTGAAACGGGTCAATTTGACCCACATATCAAGGGTTCAACCCATTCTATCAAAACCAAAACCTCATAATTTTACACATTCATGTAGGCATGCAATCTCTCTCTCGCTCTCTCACACACACCACACACAGAGACACCACTGCAGGTCACTCATGTACTCACAAATCAACCATCCTGCCTGTGTTGTAACTCCAAGCATGTAAGATGATGAGGAAAACAGTATTATAAGGGAAACCTTTATAAGGGAAACCTTTAACCCTATTTTACTGGCTTCTTTCATTATATCAGAATATAGCTTGTGTGTTGAGGTGATGAAATATATTAACTGTCTTTTGTTTAAGACAAAGGAACAAGTATTTCAAATACTGTCTTTAACAAGACATGTGACTCCGGTATAGGGTTTTTGCCACAGTGGAAATTGAGATATTCTTTTATCATCATGGATCATTTAAGCGGATATGTGTGGTGTTTGTTGATGCGTGAAGCAGGAAAGTCCTTGAGAGATATCACTGACTGTGATTACAATTTCTTAAGTGCTATTAAGGGAGGCCGTTTAGAGCAATCTAACCGATATCTAAAATTTGGATCAGTTAGATTCTGCAGCTACGAAGCAATCTGACACAACTAGATGGTGCCTGAAATTTGGATAAATGAGGCTCCATTGTGACAGTGTAATTGTAAGATGTCATATTAAGCATATGTCTGGGAAGTAATGGCAGGCTGATTGTGGTTTGTGCTCATCACCTCCATCTGCTCATCCATCTGTCTTGACAAATACAGCTGATTTGCAAGCAAACTATGAAACTTCTCAAGTTGCACTAATTGGGGACCTTTGATAAGGCTGTGTTGAAATGACCTAATTAATGATGTGACACAGTATAATGCTTATTATATTTGCATTTCTGTACCTGACATGGGCTAAATTCATATCTACATTTTAGCAGGCGCTCTTTATAGACGCTTACTTCATTGATATTGCACTGCTTATTTGAAAAACTCTACAGCAGAAATGTCATATAAAGTGACGGGGCAAAGATGGGAAGGGATTTGAACCCCTGGCAAAGAACCGTTTCACACAGATATTTGAATGTTTTTTTAAGAGCAGCCTAAAATCGACACAACATGGCAAAGTTGACATTTTTGCACATGCAGTAGAAACGCTGTCATCTTGCATGACACCTTCACCCAGGAGCTGATACAAACTGTTCACCTTAATATTCTTAAGAGGAACTCGTGTTGCTGTTAACACTTACAGTCACACAGTTTATTGAGGAAGTGGCACCAAGCTAATTATGACGGTGTCTGCATGACTGTCGCTGGCTGCTTTTTAAGCCGCTCACACCCAGCCTGTGAGATGTGAATCAATACGGTTCAATATACACAGGAGTGCCATAACCTCGACTGTAGTTATAATAAAAGGTATCTTAGAGCAGTGCCTTGCAATAGATTGATCTCTGAAACTATGAAACACTAGCTTTTGTTATTTGACACGTTAGGATACCACATTATGGCCACCTGCTACTTTCAAAATGTTGTTTACCTTTCAAGCTGGAGGTGTTCTGCCACGTGCGGCAGTGACTCCGTTACTTCCCTCTGAAGCCCTGCGTGACTTACAGCTATAAAACAGTCCCAGCTGAATGGTCCCACAGGGAACCAAAATGACCTCTCACAATGGAGAGGCTAGGGCATTGGCAGGAGAGAGGAGAAATATCTTGCATAATGAGGTAATTGGTCCAAAGCAACAGCACTGTGATAGCATGATGTTTAAGAAAAGATACACTGTTAGAGTAAGATGCTGGTGGCATTCTGGGCAAGCGTGTCTTTAAGGCAACTCAGCTCTCTGAGGTTGTTTATGAGAGGGTTAATCCTGGGTTTTCAAGACTATGCCAATGGTTCACTTCGTACCTGGGCACATCACCATGGTAACTTATGCTGCGAACCTCAATCAGGATTAGAGATAAATGTAGATAAAAGCACTGCCTACTGAGAAATCAATTTTCTGGAAAATGTTATAACCAATCCTAGAAGATCCTGTTGAGCTCGGTGCGCAGATTGTAAAAAGGTCTCTGAGAAGGGCAAGTGTGTTTATAGATCAGCAGAGCCCTTTGACTGTCCTTGACAATGTTTTACATGAGAGATATATAGATTCCAGTCAAAGGGGATAACTTATCTGTGTCAGCTTCTTGAGCCACATGTAGCCAGTGCTTACAGTCTTATTTGCTCCCCAGTCCATTTGACACCGCCAGGGTTGCAGCAGAAAGAATAATGCTAAAATTGGGATGCATAAATATAATTAGTCACATTTACTCATGTCCTAATTATGGGGCAGCGATATTAAAAGCCTATTAACTTACACATTTACACAGTCGGCTGTCCTTATTGTATTTGGCAGCTGTATTGCTTTAAGTCTGGATTAATATATGCTTTAACTTCTTCAGCACTGTCTAATACAAACATTTGTTCTTTGTCATTTTGGTTATATTTTCCTCCCTTTAATGTAAACATGCTCATAACTAGATTGAGAAACGCCTTCATAACCTTGCGTTGTGTGACTTCCTAGCGTGATTGTATAGATTGAGGTAGAGGGTAATGAAGCTACATAACAAAAATATAGTACAGGCCTCTCATCAGTGATTGACAAATGTGACAGTTCTACTTGCTGATATATTTTGAACACTTTATGCTCAAATGGTGGCACTGCCTCCTAGTATTTACGGCTTGTTCAGTCAAATGCAGAAAGTAAGTTACAAATCCACAGTCTAGCATGTTAAGTGCTTAATGGACAAAAGATATGCAGTGGCATTAAGCAATGGCGACAAAATATTAACAAAAAAGAGAGTTTCTTGCAGTTGTAGTGAATCAAGCCCATTTTGAGAGATCAGCATAGCCTCCATTGAAATGAGGCTGCTAATCAACGGCATACCTTTAAAGGTTTGACCTATAGAAGCCCCATTATGCAAATCAGCGTCAGCTTTATGCGAAGAGCAAGTTTTATGTTAACCACATTTACGCTGTAAGAATTAGTGCCTTTCAAAGATGAAACTTCTGACCTGTAATTATATCACACCTATTAGACAAATTAGTGTTATTTTTAATACCAGAACATCATTTCTTCTTCAAAAGAAAAGTGATATCTGGGATATCATCTGAGCGATCACATTTGACAGACTGTAAAACTCACTGTCCCGAGATGGTAATGGTAATGTATTTTTTAAAAATGAAAAGCATAATAATGTCTTCCTAATAGAGGGTACAGTATGTGCAGGATGATGATTGAGGAATTCTCACTTTGCCGACCTCTGTATAAATGTTTCCAAAGGCTGCGAGTGGTACTGTCTGAGTGAAAGCTTCATCTTTCACAGATATGTTTGCTACTGAATACTTTACAACACAGCCATTTAACTATTAGTTGCTGTCTGGAGGAACTTAAAGTATAATACTCAAGTCATTTATGTAAATATTGCTTTCTTTAACGTGACAAAAATTCTAGTTCAAATGTGAAACAAGGAGCACAATAATATCTTTCATACAATATCAAACTTTTGAGAATTAAAAGCAGATTTCTTTTTTTTTATGCTGTTCTCTTTGCTGATCAAAAGATTCGTTGGTTCCATTTAAGTGCTTTTCCCTGTTTGGTTTGATCCATATTCACTTGGACACAGAGAAGCCATTATCTGCAGCTGCAGCTTCCTTGATGTCTCCTCCGTCAAGGTGACACCAACCGACTCCGTCAGGGAATGCACATGTCAGACAGAAAGAGATGCTTTTTGCTTAAAGGCAAAGGTCCTGCTAAAGACTCAATCAAACCCTCTAACTCACTCTCCCTCTCGCCCTCGTACACTCGCACACAGCGTCTGGCAGCAAGAGAAAATAATTAGGCCAGGGTGGCTGTCTGAAGCATGAACATCCATTAGTAACAGATCTTACACATTACAGGCTATCTTTACAAAGGTAACTGGGGACTGAGGAGAAGGGCAAAGAGAAACTGCAAATCTCTGAGAGAACACCCTCCTCTTTCACCTACACTGTGTTTATGGTACTCTTAGCAAACAGGGAGGACCGCTCACAAGGCCATACATGTTAGCATGTATCTAATAGTTTATCTCAAATACCTGAAATGCACATTTGGCCAAATGCATCTTTGCGGAAACTGTACGCATTAAACAAAGGGAAGTATTCAGGTAATTTTTTAGAGAGGGTTGGCTTTCATCCATTTCTACTTTTAGAACCTCCACACCTGCTAACAATTACCAAGAAGGACTGAATCGGGGTGCTTTTCTGTGAGTGCTATGCTGAAATTCTGTTCACTAACATTAACTATGCATTTATACTAGAAACTTCAGTACATGTACGAACTGCAACACACACATAAAAAAAACACATAAAAAAAGGGCAGAGTGCAAAATGAGCAAAATGATGAACACAACTCTTCTGTGATTTGTTATTTCTACCATCTTTTACACATTTTACACAGCACTATGGACTAATTTGTATTTTGTCTATTGTAAAAAAACGACAACAGAATCACATCCTGTCATTTGCTAAAATATGGTACGATATAGAAAATTTCATGGCAAAGACAACTGCCTGCTAAAAAAATAAATTACAAAATTTTATTGAAACAACATTTGGATCAACAGATGTTTCACATTTTTTGTTTATTGTTGTGAAACGTGAACTGTAAACATTACGGTAAGAACTATAAAGTATTTAAAGGAAAGCCATACATGCCACATTATGCTGAATGTTTAAATTCACAATCAGTACAATGATGGTAGTGTTATAACATATGCAAAATCAAGCTTCCTCTTTCTTTTTCCATCTCCACTCATCATTTAACACAACACCTTGTAAAATCAGCCCACCCACACAGTGCTAATGCATGACTACACACATACACAAACACACACATATACACACATGGACGGAACAGTGCAAAAACAAAATTGAAAAAGATATTTTTATTATAAACACACCCGGAGAGGGCTGCCTTTGCCTCCTGAGCACTGAAAATAACTCCAAGGTCAGTGAGCTTCCATTAGGGATTTATACCGTAGCAAAGTGCTAATTAATTAGGCTTAATGTGAGACAATGCTTGGATTGTCTGCTCGCTCCCTTGTAGGAGATACAAAGCAATGCACGGCTGGACTTTAGGAGGCTATTTCAGGTCAAATAAACCCTTATTTTTGTCTTAATTTAGCCTGCTGACTATGTGTGCTCTTTCAGCAATGCTTTGATAGACGCAGCCTTCAAAGCTACATTACCACTGAGCATTTGAGGGTTAAGTGCCTTACACAGATGTCTGATTAGAAAACCTGGGCAGAAGAAGCAGGCGACCCCATCACTGTTACAGTGGTGTTGATATTTAGCTTTAGCCTTGTCATATTCTCAGTTGAAGAATGGAAATATGGAGTAACCATCATTAACAAGAAGACACAGCATAAGCAGAAACTCAATAAAATATCTTGAATGTAAACAGAAGAAAGACTGGAATCTGGTACAGCTGGTGAAGAGAAGTATGTGTGATCATTGTGCATCTGCCATTTGACAGCTGGTCCATTAAAGGACCATGGCAATAGTTTCCTATTTTTGCTATAATAACCACCAACTGTTTTTGATTCCATTCATTTCCATACAGCATATAATCTAATTCTGCAAACATCACCTTGAATACCATTGCTGCTTTTATATTACATTTGTTGTGTTCTGCACCTACGGTGGTAATGTGTTGCTGCATAAAAATAACATATCTTTGGCCACAATATAAGTAGAACTTATGTCCACTATGATGGATTACCTAACTAAAGTCCCTGCAGGTTGATCTTCATACTGCAGTGGAAGAAATAAGAGTTGAAAAGTGAAAGTTAACTCAGTTCCATTTACATTCTCTCTCTTTCCATTTCTTTTCTAACCAAATCAGCTCAGGGGGGCATTTACTCTTTCAGTCACACCCATCAGGTTCCGCCACGACATCTGTGAGCCAATCATCTAGCTGCTGTCAAACTCGTCATGATGTCATGATGTGGTCTGAACGCTAAAGACTGTTTAACTTTCCCACTGTACTCTCTATGCCATATAAATGAATTTCATCACTCTTTGAGTCACTCTTTCAGTGAAGTCTCTGACTTGGCCTGACTGAAATGGAAACAAATGAAATCACTGTGGCTTTGGAGAACGGACAGCTGTATGAGAAGAAAAAAAGAAGTAAAACACAATCAGTGTTTTATTATGGGGCACTGGAATTGGTCAGGTTTGGGATCATACTGGAAGCTACTGTATTAACGCCGTCTCTTCCCAATCAAATGCTACAGACAGACAGCACAACGCGTTATAGCTGTCCACATAATACACAATCAGAAAATGGCACGCATGTGGGTACAGGTTCATGACAATGTGTAAGTGTGAACAAAACTCAACAGAATTGGAACTTTTTAGGAGTATATAAACATAATTTAAGTAGGACTGAATGCATAAACTCCTAGAATGATATACAATAGTAAAAGCATAACCCCGTAAAGTACAGGCAATGAGTGGCTAATACAAGTGTGTTTTTTCTATTTTATTTCAAGAATGTCAATTTCAGCTTTCATAAGAGAAAGAAGTGAAGTGAAGAAAACAATAAACCAAAACCAACATGGACATAGCGTTCTTTTATTCATAGTACTACTTTTCATATGATCTGTTCAATGGTAAAATGTGTGTTGGACCACGCTAACACACACACATACACAAATGTTCAAATAAACTGTGAGCTAAATAATTAGCTTTCTGATAAAGCAGATATGAGAGAGAGCATGTAACTGAATGTTGAGAGGGGAACAAAATCTCTCTTCTCTTCTCTTATCCAAAGGACTTTAAATATCAGACAGATGAACTTAATCAAAAATATGTATTCATGAGAAACAGGACAATAGCTTCCTCACCTTTTCATACCTCCCTGTCATCCCATATCTATGAAACATCTTTTGCCTGTTCAATCATAAAAATGGGATGCACTGTGGGACAAAATTAGATTTTATAGAAAGAGAGATGTATTATTTTCCTGCGACAATAGTCCTCCTGTTGCTGCTTAGCATACACGCTGTCAAGCACATACACTCAGACACACTCACTAACCGGCACACGTATACTGTACAAATTCATTTTCCTCACAAACACACCAACGTACACATTCAGTATCTTCTTATTAAGTCGAGCCCATTCATCTGAAAGAGGCTGGAAGAATATCTACGATTGGTAATGAAATCCACCTTAGTATTCCATCATATTAGTTCTGAAGTGGATCTGACAACGATGTGATGATTATCTGATAGCAGTGGAGGTGATAATAATCATATTCTACTCCTTACAAAGATCAAATGAGACCTCAGAGTGACTACGCTGGTGCCTTATGGTGCAGGTGTATTTTCACTTCATATTATTTCATTTACATATTTGACTGGAGGTGAGATAGTGGTAATGAGAATCTTTTAGATGCACAGGGAGAGCAAAGAACATGACCGATAGGCCTGTCTATTACAGTGCATATTCTTACAGCTGATACTGAACTGAAGGTGTACAGCTCTCTGTGTGGATGTTGCTACGTCAACTTTCTTTATCAACTGCTATCTGGGGTCATGTAAAGTTCATCCGCAACTATAACATGACTTTCTTTCTAGATGGCAACACAAAGGAGACGTGAATCCAGTGTCATTCAGTATATTAAACTGCTGCTTACTGTAGGAGTATCTACAGTATAGCACAGGCTTACGCACACATAGAGCACTATGTGTTTCCAAGCACTTTGCCGTTGCTTGGAAAAGGAGACGCAACAAAATAATGAGAGCACATTTCTTTCTACAACAGAGCATGGTTTTGAGCATTTCCAGATATTGCATGCGATATAAAAAGGGGGTATTTTGGTAATTTGGCCTGGGCGATGCATTCGTGGTGTTATATATTCACAACGTGTGACTCTGTACCTCCTGGCCAAAACACAACAGTGTCATGTTGAGACAAGCCTGAAGCGTTTCGCATATTATCAACACCACAACACTCAATTTAGCATCAAGACAATCTTTTCTGGTGGAGAGCATTAACACAGCAATCCTAGTGTATACCCGGTGTAAAAAGCCACTTCATATGTATGTTGCAAGCAATTGGTGTACAGCTAATTGTTTTGAACTATCGTCCATTGCTCTGAGCTTATACCTTGACTTGAATACTTTTTACCACAAACACTGAGAATTCATTTCAATGCTTCTGTTACTTTGAGGTTCAAGAACATTACTGCGGTAGGCTGCAGCTGCTACAGAGGCAATTACCTTGACTGTATTAAAAAGGATTAGCTAATATTTTTTAAAAGACACAATGTGGGATTCAAAATATTTCGATGTCACGCTGGTGCCTCCCCACGTGGCAGATGCAATGCTCGATTTCTATCATGTGAAGACCTCTTAAATGGTTATAATTCTCCTTTGTGAAACTGTCACAGCATCCTTGCACTTTTACATTAAAAAAGAGGCATTTATTAGCCATAACTGATAAAACCCCACCACACATCTTCGTGTAAATCAAACCCATCTTGCTACCATTCTGGAGGTCCACCACTGCTGCACTATTGATGTCCAAGGTTGTTCGTTGTGATAATTTATTCAACTATTGTGCTTTGGTTTTCTACTCATACAACTGACCAGAAATCAACATCCTTGTTATAATAAGAAATGTATTATGCACCTGGGAAGAGGAGGCATGCGATGACTACATGTTTTCTGTTCTTCTTTAAATAAAAGCAGAATTATTATGAAGTACTCAACATCTTCACTGCACTCTATGCAATTTGGTACACAGTTTAATTCAAAGTGCCCTGCTGCTATATGAGTGCTTACATTTTTGGCAGATGGGCCCAGTGGGACCTTGACCCCTAACCCTGGCAGTGTTAGCACCATATTAAACTCACTGAGCTACTGTTCAGCAGCACCATATATCACTAAAGTGGAACATTTTTACTTTTAAGCACGTAGCCTTTGGTACTGACTGCCCCAGATAGCTACTGACAGCTCACAATGTGGATATTCAGTCTCGATCTTGAAATGAACACTCAGAAATAGATTAAAGAAATAAGCCAATAATGACAAGTTTACGGATGGGATTTATGTAATTCAGAGTGTGCGTACTCATCAAGTTCCCAGGATCGTATCTGCTACTGAAGACAACAAGGTCATGTCCGTGGTATTTTTTTCAGTTAGCAGCACTTCATTTAGGATGAAAATAAATGGTATTTCTAAGCCTCTACATATTATCGCCCTATCTATGGGTGTCCATTGTGCTCAGCATTTACAGGGTGAAGTGCATCTCCAATTTGATAACTGAGAAAAAGGAAAAAAAAGGCAACAAATCCATCTCACTCTACTCCACCAAATCCCTTGGCTTTGGTTGTATTTGTTGGGAAAGCCAATGGACTAAATCTGGACTGAATGTCTTAAGTACTATCTGTGGCACTCTACAGCTCTTACTGTATTTCCATCCTCTGAAAACTTTAAGCTATTTAGAAGTGAACCCAACTGATTTTCAGCCCATTTCAACACACAAGTTGGTTCTGGTGAAATTATAAGATAGCACCTGAAGATTTAAAGGAACTCTAGATGGACCTCAGCAAATAATAAAGGAACAATAAGGATCCCACAGAAAACTCAGACAGAGAACAAAAGAACAAAAGAACAATTACTCTGAAAAACCCAGACTACTCAATCACTCCTATAAAAAAAAAAATCTCCAAACAGAGTGAATAGGAACCTGTAGGAAATAGTATTGAAAATGCTTTAACAAAACATAGGGAACATGTAAACCAACAGTTTTTCATCTTCGTGGACATTTTAAATGAAATAAAAGCAGATTCCAACAAAAAAAAACAAGCGTCTGAGAGCAACCTTCGTGTGCCATTTTAAAGCCTTTTTAATGCTGCGACAGTGAAAGGACTGCCTGAATGGACTTCTCTGAAAAGTGCTTGAAGAGAAAAACTGGATATGTGTCGGACAACATTCAAGATCTGTTCATTGTCTTTGATGCCCTTCTGTAGTCTAAAAGGTCACCTTGAAACAATTTCTCTTGAGAGTTTTTATCCATGCCCACAAAAAGTACCCACTTTCAAACTCTCTTTGCCCCTCCATTATTTTGTCTTCCATGTCAATTTCATCTGCAGCAGCTCCATTAAATTACGTAAAATATCACATATTTATGGTGTATCACAGAGGAGAGTCATAGAAAATGCAAATACATCATGCCAAGTCCACATGACCATGAGAAGAACATGAGAACTCCAGCTGGGTTCAAATCAAGCCATCTTGCTGTGAGGTGACAGTGCTAACCACAGAGCCAATGTGTCATCTTTATTTATCGTACAATGTTATGAAATTATTATGGTTGACTAAAGCATTTCCTTCTGTCACAGCCAACAAGAATTCCAGACTGCAAGGAGGACGGAGGAGGATGAAACTTGGCAGCATGGATGGATGAATGCGAGCTGCAGCATCACACTGTATGACTTTCTGTGTGCTAATGGTCTCATACATGAGTCCCTGCGTGCATTCCTGTGTGCATGCAACATGTACAAACGTATGTCATCCCATGTTGGGAGCAGTATATTCTCAGTCTAACTCCTGTGCATGTATCTGTGTGCATAATTGAAAGGTGAAACATAAGCAGCAGTGACACTGTTGGCTTCACTGCAAGCCTCCCAAATTGTGTGACTTAAGTGTGTCTACGCCTTGCCTTTGTGAATGCTAATCTACCAGCTATTGCATCTGTTGACTCGTAGATTGATGTATATGTAAAATGACAATATGTATAGCAGCTTGTTCTTGCTGTGAAGTTGATGGAGTAGATGGACCAAGAGGGTGTCAGTGCAGAAAATTTTAACAATCATTTTCCAGAAGAAAGAGGATTCTGTCTGTGGCACAGCACTGTCAATCTGCCACAACACGACTGCTTCTGAGAAACATAAAGCATATGTAGGAGTGCTTTTCATCAGACACAATGGAGAATTATTCCTTCATGATGAGCAAGATGTTGCTTAATGAGTGAGTGAATTCTGAACTTCATTGTGCTTAACAGAGTAACAGTACAGTGATTTTTTTTAACTGACTGATGAGAATAGTTAGGTTTACGATAAGTAAGGAAGACATGTTTGCAAATTTGTCAAAAAAAAAAAAAAAGCTTACTCATGTGTGTCCACACTCCAGGTTACGGGGGATTAATGGCAAGGGGATGTTGGACAGAAATGCAAAAGTGATCTCTCACTCTTTCCTCCAAGCCCAACTGTCAAGTACAATACATCTGAAATATTTCATGATAGGAAGTAGGGTATCTGAATCTTTATAAGGCAAAGGCTTTGGAGACAGGGTTGGGTGTTTTTTCTCTCTCTCTCTCTCTCTCTAATTTGTAGCATGATGTCAAACACTTTGCCTTGGGATGCTGATATTCAGTACTGTAAATCAGTACATAAGATCACTCAAGCAGCAATTTCTCAATGGCTGCCACCAAAGACAGCATCTGAAATCTTGTAGTGCAAATTGCTCTGGGCTGGTTTTATTTTACCAAAGGCCAAGTCATTCATTCCAGCCAGCACCACCCTAAAGCTCTTTTCCACTGTGATAGCTATGGATATAGACTCTTTAATTAAGCTTTATTTCAGATTAAGGATGAGTTATCAATACATGTTGAAAACAATTGTTTTACAAGGGATTATTCTTAGTAAAAAGATTATTGTTGGTAAAACAAATACTTGAAACAGGTCCAGTGTGCTTTGGGAAGAGGCTGGTTTGTTGGGCTGGCTTTGTCTATGCACACTTATCTCATACGCACAATATAATCAAAATGCTAACAAATAAATAGAAACAAATAAATAGAATTCTGAACACTAAAAATATGTTTTTTTTTCTTTCTATAGCCACTCTGGGGCTCAGTACTATGGACTTACCTGTTGATATTTACCAAATAATTATAATTGCACTAACTTTATATTTTGCTATTGAAGAAATGTTTTTAATAATAAGTTTTTGGAAACCAAACCTGCCCATCGATTGTGTATATTGAGAACTGTATGCACACACACTCTACATGCACACATGCATTAACACATAAACAAACACACGCGCCCAACAATGTCAGAGGACATTACTTTGACTTTTAATAATTTACTGAAGACTTACCCCAGCCATAACCACAAGGCCTAATACAAACCCCTAATCTAATCTTAATCTAAACCTAAACCATAAAATGTGCCCATGTGAACACATTTATGTCCACACACACGCACACATACAGGCACTAACAGAGAGCAGATACAAGAGTTAGCCTGGGAGTGGCATAAAAGAACATGGTGTCATGGCAGAGCGGGGCAGCCAGATAAAGCAGGAGACATCGCCCAAGGCAAGTGTCACAGCACTTTATCTTATATATATAAAAAGTAAAGAAATGCTGGGTTCTTAACGTATTTATTTAATTTGCTCAAACAATGCATACCTGGCAAATCACATAGCAGCAATTCAATTAATGCCCACTTAATAATTTTTATTTTTTAAATCCTTTAGCAAAAGTAGCAGAGTTTCTAGTAAACAAAATAAAAAGTGGGTGGTAAGTATTTATAATGGCCAGCAGGACTGAACAGACCAAACAAAGTTTGGTTCTAGCAGAGCCACAGACCAGAAAATCCACACAAATCCAAAGATCTTAATACTTTGAGGCAATCAAATACAAAAGATGTAGATACTGTTTGGTTCTCTGTTTTCAGTAGCACTGTGTTTCACTGTACTGTACATCTTATTATATATCACCAACAATGGGAATCTTGCCTCCAGTTGTTTAAATGCATTGTATTTTCATTGTGTAACATAATAGACTTTTTTTGGTCAAATATTTAAACTAATAATGACAACATTGTGGGTGTTACGGTCACAGCACCCTGCATACTGGCTCACTGACACATCTAAATGGACCAAAGCCTTTATTGTGTTATTAGGTACAGCTGTGCTTTTGGTGCAATCACAAGGCACGATGCCGGCTATGAAAAGGACAGACCATTTATATAAACACACCCTTAGGGATTTCTTTCATTTCTGTAAATTGGGCAACGCAATGAGTTCATGGTTATTAACAAACCATGCTGTCTAAAAATGACTGACAGATGTGTGGTAAGACTTCTTTCAAAAGCAAAATGTAAAAGAGACTATATGTTGAGAAAACAGAAAGCAAATACTGAGTTTACACACACACACTATCTCGAGTCATATGAAAAAGCCTTTTACTGCAATTTCTCCAGGCCAAGGAGAGTTTCCAAATAACCAGTAATTTGACTTCATTATTATTATTCATTCGGTGCATTTCTAATGTCTTAGACTTAGACTTAGACTTAGACTAGACTTTATTGTCTTTGTTTTAACTATGTGCTGCAGAGCAAATCAAGTCATGGAACTGTGAAGTAAGAATAAAAAATGAACAACCATATGAACTATATATCAAAACACACCTCTTCAATAACAGTCCAGCATGGGAACAATGACCATTCCTTCACAGACAGAGGCAGCATAAGGAAATTGGATGGGGGATGAAACTAACAAAAGAAAATAGAGGGGACAAATCCTACGGAGACGAGGCTGAGCGACGGAGAGAACACAACCAGACCAAGGAAATCACAAAGAAGCATGCACAAACAGAAATATATATTGAAAGAGCAACAGAGAGTAATAACAAGTAACACACGGGCTGTAACTACGGTGAGGAAGATAAACAGAGAAAGTCAGGAAGGGAGAAACACGTCGAATGAGATGTGAAAGAGATGACGAGCAGACGGAGGAAAGTTTCTGTGAGTTTTTCCCAAGCCGTGTGACTCAGACAGGACTGTAGCAGCCCAATGATTCACCCTGTGGCTTCAGCCTCGGTCCCACTGAAAGGTCAAAGCCTCTTTTAAACTACCTGTTACCGCTTTCCCTCCTCTTCTTTGCCACACTTTACTTGCTTTCTTTGCTTGCGTCAAAGTGTGTGGGCAGTTTTTGGTGAATGTGTGTCTACATGGCTGCGTGTCCATACCTAGTTTTCACACACTGCCCATTCCCCTTGCTCCAACCAGGACTGGTGCCACCCTGAAGCACAGAGCCCTTGTTGTGACAGAGGCAGGACAGACTAAATGCCTTGGGACTAAATAGCCACCTAGCCTGCTGCTTATGGGTGTGAAAGTGTGTGTGTGTGTGTGTGTGTGTGTGTGTGTGTGTGTGTGTGTGTGTGTGCAGGTGCAAATGTCAAAAAAAACACATATTCTACAGCACTTGTATTACTGCACTGGGACTATTTCTAAAGCAGTGCTAGGATAATAGATTACACAGTCTTCTATTGACTCCCATAGCCAGAGACAGTTACGATGATAACTGCCAGGGCTGTGAAAGGGCTTGTGTACATTTGGAGATTCATGTGTTTATACTCCATTGACTTATACAGTCATTACTGACATTGCCACAAGAGGTTATTACCAGTTTCTCTGAAAAAGTAAGTCTGGCGAGAAAATCAGCCAAATCAACTAGGTTTGCTTCTAAAACACCTTAAACCTTCTTGTTATATTAAATCTGCACACAGTATATTTATGTGTGAATGCACATGTGTTTGTATATGTTTGTGCTTAGTACAGTATAGTGTCACCATCAGTGACCATCCAGCCATTATAGAAACCTTACATCATTACCTACATACTTCAGTGAGCTATTACCTCACTTCACTGATACACCAGATGGAAAGTAGAAATCTTGCTGCACTCTGGGTATTGTTGATAGCCACTTTGGCCACTATATATCCATCAAATTTCGCTGAACTACTTCAAAGCAAATCCAAATTAATTCAAATGAAATTCCTAACACTTTCATTACACTGGGGAGGCAGGTGAAGAGGAGGCACGGAGGGAGGGGAGGAAAAGATACTGCATATGGTGAAAACTGATATTCTAAATACAGCATGAAGTTACTTATTGTAGTTTGTCCTACCCATCAACATAGCCAGCAGCTGGAGCACCAGCGCTGGTTGTGACACACAGCTCATGTAGGCAATGATGGTACTCTTGCCTAAATTTGCATGAAAAATTACACTCCCTCTTGGAGTCATGACTCAGTCAAACCTGAACATATGTGTTTAGTTTCAGTATGGCTTACACATACTGAAGATATCAATATACTATCATTATAATAAACATCCATAAATCCAGAAAGAAATAATCAAATCAGAAAATACTGCAGAACTTAACTGAGATCATGTTTTGATCTTTTCTTCAGCATTTAACTAATATAGAAATAGTTGCTTTTATATTCATGGGTAGAAGGAGGAACTGCTAATAGCTCATTTGACATCATTTTAATGGTGCCAGTTTGCCAGAGTCCAAACAAATGGCTAAAACTGTATGCTCAACTTGTAGGTTACAGTTAAGTCACTGACTTTCATGACAACATCACTTTCTGTTTACATCCCCACACAGTGCATTTTGTCTGAAAACCCCTGCTGTAAGGTACGCCACTGTAAGTTTGTTTGTCTTTTGCAATGTTCCTGAGTTAAACTGTTTCACAGAAGCAAGGCCAAGCAACCAAGAAAACAATGGCTAAAACCAGAAAAAAAAAATCTTGCAAAGGCATCATCATCATAAAAATCCTCCTTCAAATCCCTTCTGTCACAGCACTGATATCAACAGTAACATAATCCCCATCATTATCATGCTCTTCATCATCATTACCCCCCAACACTTTTCCACTTACCTGGTTGTGTCCAGAAGAGAGTAATGAATCCAAAGAGAGAACTTTATCTGGGCTAAGATAAACCGAATACATTTTTTTTCTCTTTTGTTTTCATGCAATCTACACCAAATTATCATCAGTTGGGTTTCTGAACCAAGTCCATCCCATCAGTAGAGGCTATTTTAAAGTTAAACCCCGCCTGCTCACTGTCCCACTGCCTCAGTGGTTAGAGTGCCAGGTCATTGGTCAGCTGGTTGATGCAGATGACCCCCCGTGTGACGGAGGTCTAACAGGGCAAGAAGGTTGTTTCTAGAAACATGTAATGGGCGGATGAAGTGTTGTTGAGTGGAAAGCATTGGTAAAGCTAGTCTAAGTGGCTGTAGATTCACTGAAAGGTTGCTGTGTGTGCGTTCTGTGGAATTGGAAAAGAGAAGATTGACAGTGTGAAGGTTTGCCAGCATTTGCTCATTAAGGGCACAGATGTTATAATTTGTCGACTGAAGGTCCTGCAAGTTGATTCATATTTAAGACAAGAATGGCATGAACTATTCTGTATGAACAGATTTATTCAAATATGCCTATGGTTAATAAGTGCATACATAGTAAATGACTAACAGATCCACAAGCTTGATTCGGAGAATAGAAATAATGCAAGAAAAGTGTAGAGAATGAACAATGGGATAAAAGGGAGAAGTTCTCGGTTGCAGGTAGGACAGACAAAATGAAAAGAAAGAAGGAAAGGGATGACTAGGTGTTGGCTATAGATGCATAAGGGACTTTTTCTGTATTTGCCCTCTGTTCAAAGAAGAACACTGAATATGCGCCTTTGCTCTAATCCTGAAACTCTCCACTCATTTTCTCTTCTGTCTTCTCAGTTTCAATCTGTCAATCATTTTCTTTCCCCTCTTCCTTCTTCCCTACTGTTCCTCTTGCTCTCACACACTGCTCTTTGAAGTGTGTGTTTTGGTGTGCTTTTGCACATATTTAAGCTTACGTGCATACTTTAAAGCATGTCCGTATTAATATATGCATCAGTGTGCACGTGCGTAAGTTCAAAAGATGTGTGCGTGCTACATATAAATGAGTGAAGAGCAATGTGTGTGTGTTCATTTTTTCTGCATGCCTGCTTGCATCCATGTGATTGTATGAAAGCAAAGTTAAAGCCGCATGCAGGGCAGATGACCCTAAAGCCAGAGACTGCTGTGTTTGGTCGAGCCTCACAGCTGAGAGGGGAGAGACCCCAGCTGACTCACTCCATACGCAGATACCCACACACTACTTCATCACGCACTGGTGTGTGTGGTTCAGAGAGGAAAAGTGAGGAAGGAAGGAAAACATGGGGAATGAGAAGACAATACGAAAGGAGGAGGACTGAGGGAAAGTGTGGTGCTTGGTCAAGAAAGAAATGGTGTGATTGAGAGAAATAGAGAGAGAGAAAGCTAAACCTCTTGTTTGTACCCAGTGCAGGTAACAACATGTTCTGCCCTCTAGTCCAATAACTGGTCTGTTGGATGCGTCCAAATTGAAAAGCATATGAGTGCATCTACCTTATTACATGCAACTCTCTCTCCCTCTTTCTTTTCCTGCCCTAAATTCCACTACTCTTTCCCGCTTTTGGTCTTTTCTTCATCTGTCGTATTCCTCTTTTGAGTCATTTTTCTCCTCTCTCTTTTCGTCACACTTTTTTTTGAGTGGAAATTACCTCTACCTCAATTCAAGGATCTACAATTTTCTTGTACTCACTGTTCAGTTTTTCCTGGAAAGGTCTTTAAGTAACAACAGTTTGACCTGCACATATACGACACAGGGTCAGGATTCAGATACTGTATATTCTGTTATTTCCCCTGCGCATTCCTGCTTGAACTGCACACATTTTTCTGTTTCTCTTGTCCTGTCTCTTTAGAAAAACATCATTTGCGATGTCTCCCATTGGTTTTGTGACAGGGCTTTTTGAAGCCTGGAGTTTGTTTTTACCACTAGCTGCCATCTTGTCAGTTTTTTTTGGCAGCGGAGCCTGGATGGAGCAGATTTTGGCCAAACAAGCAGAAATCACAATGACATAATGAGACCTGAAAGACACCTGTCAGTCAAACCAATCCAAATCATTTAAGTTATTAAAAGATTCATGTTTATTTTAGAATTGCCAATAAGATATGTTAAGACCACAGTCCAGTTTGAAAATGTTAATAAAAAATTCTATACAGACCATAGACTGTAGATTAAGAAGGCGGACTTGATAGTTCCCCCAAAGTGAAGTCAAAAACATGTAGATCGCCTCCTGGTGGCTGGTTGCAGTAAAGTCATTTTAACATAGTTCTTTTCATGCTGATGTTTGTTCAAGTTTTCATTGTTCTGATCATTTTTGTTTTAATGAATTATTTGATGCTATGAAAAGGGAGTAGTCATGGAGGCGCCTATATAGAGTAGGAACATCGAGGAGAAACTTTAACTTTAGCAGGTGATTGTCAGTTGGCAGTTATTAATTATTGATCACTGATTGAGTATTGGTGGGACCTTCATTCAGCATCTCCTTCTTCGATCACTAGTGTGCAGACTCTGGCTCCAAATGACACCACCTGTGTCTCTGATACAGGCGAGTGACAAATTGAAGGAAAGCCTGAATAAATGAATTAAAATAAATGAATAAATAATAATAATAAATGTATAAATGAAAATACATTAATGTAATGGTCTTTCTGATTGTCCCGCTGTTTAAACTGCATCCATGGGGACTCTCAGCCGTGGGGGTTAATGCTTGTTCCCTCCCTGTTTCCTACCCCTCTTTCCCCACTCCCCTATCCATCTTTTCCCTCACCCTCATCTATCTCTCTCCGTCTCTTTCTCTCCCTCTCGTTCTCCCTCGTAGCCTGGGCTAATTGTTACATCGTTCTAGCACTAAAGTCGCCCTGTATCGGAAGCGTGGCTGATAGCCGCTGGGTCTAACGGGGAATTGAACAGAACAAGCATTGGCCGTCAGAGCTGGTTAGCTTCACAGAGCTCCTGTCACAGCTACACACACAATACAACCTGTTTACTACCCAGGCCCCCTGCAATTACCAGCTCCCCAGCAGGGCAAAGCCAGCGCCTGGGGAGCACTAACACTAACAGCAGAGAAGGAGGAGGAAGAAGGAGGGAGAGCGAGCCCCATTAAGAGGCTGAGGCAGGGTGGTGTGTAAATGACAAATCCTAGAGGGACAAGCATGTTGTGAGCATGTGTGTGTGTGAGCGTGTGTGTATGTATTTATGTATATGCTTGAATCTGCATAGTTTGGTGTACGAAAGACAGTGCTTTAAGAGCGGTTGCAGACTACCGTGTTGTACTGCGCTAAAGTGTAGCACAAGAAGAGACAAATTTAGCAAATGAAATGCAGGTAATGGATGTTTAGGGTTATAGGGCCCTTGGAAAATCAGCCTTTTTCTATTAGTCTATAAACTCACCATTAAAATGATTGAATCAATGAAGGAAGGGACTGCCTATGCAATAAACTGACGCAATGGATAGACACGGATTTTAGGCTGCTGGGAACAAAAAATAAATGTATACGAGTATTGATGTGTTGGGCATATAGCTGCATGTGCATCAACCTGTCGCCATGACCTGGCCCCTGACACGCAGGGACAGTGGGGCAGTGAATCAAGCAGCAGCACGGGGCCCCTTCAACACAACACTGCTTCTCGGTTTTCTGTGTGTGATAAATAGTAACAAAGCACTCTGTTAGAGAGCCTCAGACTACGGGGAAAGTTCAAAACATGTGTAACAAGGTCTAAAAAGGAGAGGTGATTTGTTAATCATCAGCTGATTAGTAATTTACATACTAATTGCGGCAGGCGCTGTCAGATGGGAGCATGTGACAGAGCTTAAAAACAAACAAACGTTCAGTCTGAACAGCAAATAACAAGATCTTGTGGTTGGGATTTTTTGAGAAACAGTGGGTTAGGGAGCCCGTGCCACCTGGACTAACTGTTATAAAACTCTTGATATGTCCCACAGACTTCACTTTTTCCAAGGAGCATCTGATTCCTTCCTTTTTTTTTCCGTCTAATTACTCTCACTGGTGCATCACACATGGCCAATATCCACACAATAATCAGACACTATACGCAAAAGAGCATTGAAAATGAGAAGTTAGTTTTTCATGTGTTGCGCCCTCTTATCTATAGCCTTTCCAAATACTGCATTTCTATTTGATCTATCCTCTTCCTCCCTAATCCTCCGACTGTGCTTTTCATCCTTTCCACCGTGAGTCATCAGATACTCCTGGAAGCCATTCCCACCTGAAATCTCATCATCCATCCAATCTGTCTTTCATCTTTCCTCCTCCAATCTTTCCATCTTTCTCCATCTTGGTCTTCTCTAACAGTGGGAATAGCTGTAGTGAAAGTCAGCTGTGGTCTAGAAGTGGAAGGGGTTGTTTTTTTTTTTTTTTCTCTTACTCCCTACCCACTTACACTGCACATCTACGCGGATGGACTTGATGGCAGCCACCCCCACCCCGTTGTCGGCCTTGCAGTAGTAGCGACCCCCCTGCACCCTCTGGATGCCCTCGATGCGCAGCGTCTCGTTGTAGATGGATGTTTCTTGGAACTTGTCTGATGCACTGCCTGCCGTCTTCGTCCACCGTACCTGGAGAGAGCGGAGGAGGGGAGAAAATGTTCAACTGACAAAGATGCTGTCGGCAAAAGCGAGGTGTGCTGAAGGACAGAATCAGTCAAAGTGTAATGGAAGTAAGTTAAGATGGCATACAGTGTAGAAGACTATGAAAGACAGGCTTTGACATTTGATTTGATTTGATTTCTAAAAATACAGCACAAGCAAAACATGTTGAAAAACACCCACTCAGTCTACCCAAATGAATCTTCATGTTAATGCACACTACACAGAACTCCTCATAAACTCCTCATAAATAAAACAATTAGTTCTACAATTGGCAATTTATGCCTTGATTGAAAATGGAAAGCCGTGTTTCACTGCCTTCTCTGAATGTAAGGTTTAAGTCTGTTTTTCTGTAGCATCTACAACCACACCCAACAGGAATGTCACATTGCGGAGTAGACTCCTGCATCACTGCAGTAAGGTGAGAGGTTAAACCTGACTGTTTATCCTCAAAGACACACCAAGAAAAGACGCATCAGTTATTTTAGTGATCTTACGTGTAATTTCAAGTAACAAAGCCTCCTAGTGGCTGTAGGAGTTATAATGTTTGTCCAATGGGATGTTAGCAGGTAGTTTGTTTGATACTGTCGGAGAGCTACAAAGTCTTAAAACTGTAGGGAGGAGGTTGGTGTGGTCGTTTGTTCCCCATTTTCTACTGACAGTCAATGTTCTTTATGATTGTTGACCATGACTGTTTCCTAACTCTGACACATGTATTTCTGTAACTATGACAACAAAGGTCGCTTAATAAAGTTAAAGTTTTAACCCAAACCGCATACTTTACCTCGCCTTAACCAAGTAATTTCTGTGCCTAAGCCTAACCAAACCTCAACTATAGGGTTGTCGCATGTAGATTTTTAATTTTTTTTGCAGTTTAAGTGGCACAGACTAATTAAATGCTTCTATGTATCATTCTGAAAGGCAGTTTCATACAGCACATTTTGTCATTTAAGTTAGAGGACTTGTTGATTAAACCACTTCTCTTGATTGCCTAAAAAACTAGAAAACTAAAGCTCACTTCCTCCAGATAGTCTTTCAAGGCAGTTTGTTACTGCTGAGAAGTTCTGGTGAATATGTGAAAGGAAATATGACAGACAGTCCAAATGGAAATTACTCAGTGATCAACAAAAACGTTTTTTTCCCCACATACAGCACATGCTTTCTCCTCAAATATATGTCTGCATTAAGCCAATTAAGTGATAGAAAATATACAGAGAGAGTGCATGAGTGAGGCAGACAAGAAGAGTCTTTATTTCACTGGGCAGGTCATTAAGTTGACTGAAAAACTGATCAAAATTATAAATGTGGTTATGTATTTCTTTCTGGGTGATAAAATCTCATTCTGCTTCATAGAGTGGAAGTTAATGACACTAGGCGCTGTACTCATGGTGTCCATGATGCTAAATTCAGACCATTAAGAGTTTTGACAAACTTTATATGGCTTTTTCACGCTTCAATTATCCCATCAAGCCGTGGGAACGCCGCGTGGCCGACAGCTACATGATACTTTCACTCGACTAATCAAATGCACAAACATACGCTACGCTCACACACACTTCAGAAAAACATGAAAGCCCGTAAACTCATCAGCAGAATGTTATTCACGCTCTTGTGTGTGTGTGTGCGCAACTGTGTGTGTACAGTCCATTAATCCCTATTAACCCTGTCTGTCGGTTATCAACATCGACGAGGCTATCAACCATGTCCTCTTGAGGAGGTCAGAGAGGATAATGGGTAAAAGTCACTGATGTGTAGTGTCTGCGTGTGTGTGTGTGTGTGTGTCTGTGTGTGCATGCAAATGTATGGAGAAGTGTGTATATTGCTTTCATGCACAGCTGTCTGTTTGTGTTCCTGGATATGTACACAGTATCGGCGTACATATTCATTCCTGAGTGCATGTAAGTGTGTGAGTGTGTGTGTTTATGTGTGTGTCGGTTCGAAAGCAGGTTATATGGATTAGCAGATTATCAGGGCCTGTGTAAACGCTCCCTGCCTGTTTATTCAGCTCTGTTTGTGGGAGGGATTTGCAGGAGGCAGACTGCCATTGATCAAACCAGCCAAGGTGAGCAATGAACCGAACCCTGTCTCTCCATGGTTTACTGACTCCAGTTTGCATGCGTGTGTGTTTGTGGATGCAAGGACCTTTGTGAGAGACAGAAAAAGGGGAGAGAATAAAAGTGAGCATGTAGTACGCATCTATCTGTGTTCTTCTGCTTTCTTTTTCTATTCAAGGATTAAAAGATGAGTGAAAACCTCACAAATTACGGACATTTTCTTTGCTTGAGCTATGGAGAGGGAGCATTTTATAGTTATTCATAGGATTAGAGTCAGAAGGTTTCAGGAACATTAAGATTAGTTTCAGCTTTTAAAGAATTTTACTAGTAAGATTATGTGATAGAGGCTTTGGAGTAATGGAAGTAAAATGATAATATATTTCCGTCAAAGTCAGTTATTATGTGTTTACTGATGTTTCTCCTTTGTGTGTGTACATTTGTGTGTGGGCTGTGCATGAAATCAGGATGATGTATGGCACTCAAAAGCTTACAAACGGGGATGGAAGTAGCACACGGGCTTACAATAATACTGCTGAGAGTATTGTTACATAAAGAGATCCTGGGGTAAAAGGCAAGAGGAAAGTACGCAAGGAAACAGAGAGACAAAGTGTGTGAAGAAAGAAAAAAACAGTGCGAGTTGGTGAGAAATATGGTAGGTAGGGAGCGATGGCGTGTGTGAGAGAGAGAGAGAGAGAGAGAGAGAGAGAAAAAAAAACGCTGCATGCATGTAAGTGAGATATGTGTTTTTTTTCTTTTCAGCGAGTGAGAGCCAGAATGAGAGGGAATGGTATATACAGTATCGCTGGCAGCTGTGTGATGGGGAGAGAAAAAGTCCATCACATTGGGAGTCGCTACACCGGGGAGGCAGATGAAGCAAAAAAGGGAGAGATGATACCGCGAATAAAGGGGATATTGTGTGCGATGCAGATGACAGCCAGGCAGCAGAGGAGCCTATATCTGCCTGTGACACCAGCAGCTTAAAACCATCACCTGCGCTCTCTTCCTCTGACCTCTTTTGCTCTCCCCCTTCGCGCCTCTTTCTTCTCTCCTCCTTCAATAGATGCGTGACGCCGCTCTATTTTTTCCCACTCGGGTCCCGACGGAGTGGTCTGGATATCTCTCTCAGTCCTTTTTCTCTCCCTCATCATATCCCTGTCATGGCGCTTTTCTCTCCCCTTTATCTCTTCACGAAGTGCAGGAAAGCTGAAACATATGCTTGTCATCTAATCTTGCGTCTAAATGCATGTGCGTTTACACACGTACAAAAAAAAAAAAAAAACACACACGCTCTCCCTCAGACTTTCTCCACCAAGCAGACACACGCACATGCTGGGAGATGAAGACGCATTTGTTGAGTCAGAGCCTTTTGTAATAATAGCTCTTACATTTGGTTAGAAGTGTTACGTGAAGGGAGGGTTCGGGATCCCCTGGGATCCAGCTCGACATGAAATGCGGCAGGTTTTGTTCACTGTTTCTGTATTCAGCTGGGGAGCTGTATGCTGTCTAGGACACAGATGTTTCAACAGGAGAACAGAAACAGTGCAGAGAAAAAAAGTGCAGCCTTGACAGAGTGTTGCGGGAGGAAGTTAGGGACCACTTTGTGTGTGTGTTTTTTTTGTTTTTTTTTTGTTTAAAGGGAGGGTGGGCGGATGGTGCTATTAGGCCTTATTCAAATTGCGGTTGCTGAAGAGTGCACTGAAATACTGACCACAGACAAGTGGGCTACTAAATTTTCCACTGGTGGTCACACTTAGTGTGATCATCATTCCCAGCAATCCAGGCCAATGTGCAGCAGTTTGTGCACTGATGGAGCCATAAAAAGCAATAACTTTTCCTTGAATGCTATCACTCTGCCTTGTTTACACTGATATGAAATGAGCCAAGGAAAGATGTTTTGAGCCTTTGTGCTGTTTGTACCTGCTCTCGTCTGGTATTGCATTCACATCAAAGTACATTTTGAGATTTCACCACCTGTTACTCTGCGAAGTTTCAGCATATGAACCCAGAGATCAAAGTCCGTATTGTTTGATGAAACACAGCTTTTTCCATTTAAGGGATGAAGCTGAAATCAGTTTCTACTTTTGGCACATTCAGCAGCAGACCTCTCCAACAGCATTCACACTGCTTCCATGAGTTGTTGTGGAATGTATTGTGGACTCCTGCTGTTTATGTGAATCAGATAAACAGACTTTATTGGCATTGTCAACTGTGTTGCGACCTGATGAGCAAGTCAACATTTTCTTAGCAGTAGCTTGCAGCATCTCCAGCCACAGTAAGTGTGCAGTACTCCATAGTACAGATGGATATTTTAACAATACACCTAGGTGCTGGTTTATTTGGTACATACACTGCAATCTAATACAAGAGCCCTGCAATAAAACCTAACTTTATGAAGCTTATAATGTTCAGTTTTTGTTGAGACAGTGGACAAAATATTAGATATACCTTTCAATGCTCAGCCTCCAAAATGATAGAGTTGCATCAACACCTCTGTGACACATGGTCAACAAGTGAACATTATGAGCTTCATAAAGGTGGAATTTATTGCAGAGCTCTTGTATTGGCTTGCATTGGATTTAGCAGTGTGCACCAGGTAAAATGGCAACAGATCCCATCTTCGAATAAGTAAAGCTATATTGACTTGTGGGTAAAGAGAGAAGGACAGCGAGTTGTGCATGTTGAATATGGATCACAGACAGTGAAGGTATGCTTAGGAAGAAATGAGGTACAGGCACTGTATGGAAAATATGACAGGAGGAGAAAAGAAGAGAGAAAAGAGGAGAGAAGAGAAGAGGAGTGAAAGGTGTGTGCTTCTTCAAGTGATGAGGGAGAGGAGGGCTAATGTGTGTCAACCATACTGACAGGGCAGTGGCCTGCAGCTGTCTGTCCAGGCGTCTCTCTGCCTCATCTTGCTTACTTTTTTATGTGTGTGTGTGTGTTTTTTATGTGTGTGTGTGTCACAGGTCACAGTCTCTTACTTTTTTTCTCATGTCTCTCTTTCTGGCTGCCTCTCTAAAGTAGTTTAGTTCTTTAGCACCTCTCTTCTATCTTGCATGCCTGTTCAATTATACAGTGTACACACATATAGTATACACGCACATGCACGCACAGTCTTTCCCTCCCTCTCCTGATCTGTCCCTGAGCCTCTTACTTCTCTCCTCAGAGTGACACATCACAACAAGATCAAGCAGACATGGTCCAGTGATTGTCGGACCTTTTCGCCCAACTGTCTAAACAAGAATCTGTCAACACTACACAACAATACATGTGAGACCTTATCACCGAATTAGCATTTAGCCTAGAAGAACGAGGTTGAGATGGTTGTTTGCATCTTGCTCTTTATGTTAATGTGTTTTCCATATTCAGCACAGCTGTCACAAATGGTAATCAATAATTATGTAATATCTTATACTAAAGGTACATGAATCGTCATACATTCATGTATGAAAAGCATGAATTCCTTGCTGTCATACTTAATGAAAATTCAATTGAAAAAAAAAAAAAAAGAATGCTTTCTCAAGTATGCCTTAAAGAAAAAAGGCTTATTAGCAATGACACCTGTGTGGCTGGTGAGTCAACTTCAGTCAGCTTCCTGTTCCAGCATAGACTAAGACAGGGAAGACACACACACACACACACACACACACAGGACTGAATGTGATTGACAGGCATCATTATGATAGCTTACTTTTCGATGAGGTTATTAAAAATATGCCGATAGCTTGCTAGCCAGCTTATCTTGCTTTCAGTGAGAGGCTCAGCAAGGCAGAGCTACATTAGCTTAGTGAAAACACCTCTGGTGAGGAAACTAGAACAGGATATTATAAATCAGATGTGTTGCCTGTGTCGAGTTGTGAGTCGGTGTTGTGGTGTGTGCAGGTTGTGTGTTGACCTTAGGTTAGCTGACTACACTTACTTCATCAGTCTGATCCCAAAATAATTGTGATTCTTCTGATGTTATTATTTAATTGCAATAAACACAACACGAGGAGGCTGAAATAACTAAATCATGATGTAGAATGATTTAAAAAGTCTGAATTCATGCTCTGTCAGATCTGTCAGCAAGGCGACAAGCAAGCACCTTTTAAAATGCTTGTTTTGGAGTTCACATAGAGTTCAGATTGATCAAGTCTATGCAACGTTAACACTGGAGCTGCTCCATCAACACTCAGAATAACATAATCTAAATTAGGTATAAAAACAGCAACAATGTTACTGTTTATACACATAGATATCTACATACTGAGTAACTTATGTGTGCGGCAATATGGAAATTGCACACATTAACCAACAGTTAGTCATAGTTATAGCGCCTGTCTTTTAAATCATCTGTGACTTCAACCTGACCACAAAAGATACAAAACATAAATGACTTGTGTGACTAAATGCTATCTCACTGTCACTCTAAACTGACTTCTACTTGTTGACACTACATTTCCTGTCAACTGAAAATAACATCTTGGTCTTGAAATCAGCCCCAGTTGGTGCCTCTTCCATTTGAGTCACAGAATATAGATATGGTGACAATACTACTCCTATTAACCACGCATTAAAACAATAAACAAGGATAAGTGATGTAATACTTATAGTAACACTAAAAATGTTGCTTCAAGTTATTCTCTTCTGTTTTGTATTGTTGAATATCCTGTCCAAACCAGTCTGCGCATCAGCCTCTACAAAATACCCAAAATACCAGTAAGCATTTTCTAAATGATTAATATTGGGTACGTTAAGCAAGTTCCAGTCTGCCTCTGAGCCTTTTTTTTTTTTTTTTTTTGCAGAATATGTTTTGCTCTGTGGGGGTCAAAATCATATCTGTCATAATGGCCCATTAAACACCCTTAAAACACTGCATGTGCAGGCTCAAGACTGCATTTGAATTTAAACTTAAAAAAGTCACACAAAAAGGAAAGCTGCAATGGTTTATAGAGCTATCAAACATACTTAGATCATTTTACTTACTTTTAATGCAGGTTTATATCGGTCAAGATTGAGTACATCATGCAGCAGTATTATTAATATAATAATACAGTATTTTATGCAACTGATTGCCTTCTTGGAGGTGCCATATTTAGTTGATCTGTGGTTTGCAGTCGAACACACTCAGCATAAGAGCCTAAGTGCTTTGTTCTAAATAACTATGTTAATAAGTAGAATCTTTATTGGTAGAGGAACAGAAAAAACGGAAAAATCTTTTTTTTCAATCCAATCACCTCATATATATATGTGCGGGGGTTATAGATCCAAATGAATCCTCATTGTATAGTATTAGTAAGTCCTCACACGGTGATCCAAAGACATCCTCATGTGTAACTTGTTTGGCTTTCTTTGCCTTCCTGAAAAGAAGTGTTTGAGAAGTGTTAAATAAGTCAATCAATTAATGCCAAAACAATGGACTGATACTATTAATGAGGAGCAAAATGTCCTCAAGAAGACATGTAAAGACTTAAGGAGACTTAAAGTTCATAAATCCTCATGTTGTCAATTCAGAAAATAAAGAATAACTTGAAGAGAAAATGAAGTTCAAGTCTGAGACAAAGCAACATGAGGCCCTCAAAAACAATAAAATAGGAGATAAATGCAAAGTCAGTTTTTTAGACTGCAAGTCCAAATGAGTTTGCCTCAGACCTCAGAAAACAAACTCAGTTAGCAGAAACACACAGTGCTGGATCTTTCCCTGACAAATTGCTACTGTATAAGTCAATTGCTACTGTCCATCATAAGCTGATGACAGCCATTAACACAGAAGCTGACAGGTGCCTTTCTTGTCAAACCGTCACATCATGCATAACATCTACAAAACAACTGGCATATTAATTTGTGATTACATTTCAGGACATCTCCCTGTTTCATGCTCTCAGTCGTCTGTGTTAATATTCAGTGTAATTTACCGTCAAGCCCTGAGTCAAATAATACTGTGTTGAAGTTCAATCCCTGCTTTGTTTGACTTCACTGTAAGCAAAGCCTGGCATGCAAAGCCCCCCCTCCCCCCACAAACCGCTGCTGCTTCCTGGGGTGTTACAGAGTCTGAATCCTTTATACTCCCTCACAGTAACCCACCAAGAGCTTGCTAGGCTTGCCTTCTACAATTTTTCTAACTCTTTTCTTGATGTAACGCCAGCAGAGTCAACGATACAGTGCTTTATCCATCCAACTGGCTCACTTACCGTGAATAGGCTTAAGATGGTAATCCTGTTATCGGGGAATACTACTTGGCACGGACGCACACACGCAGGCGCTTAGACATTACACAAACACACACGTAAGCACATGGGATACAACGTCTCAGGGAAAGTGTTGGAGAGGAAGAGAGAAAATGGGTAGAAATGACCAGATGACAGTGAGGAGCAGTGCAGGTTGGTAACAGCAGACTGAATCCTGGGAAGTAATCGCTCCCGCTTTGCTTTACAAACAATGGCTAAATTGAATGACTTGAAGTGACAAGGTGTGGATGACATACAGTATAAGTGAATGTGCATGGAAATATCTATTTTAATTATCTGTCACCGGGAGGGGAGATGGAGGGGTAGAGTGAAGCAGCTGAGAGGAAAGGAAGAATAAATGGGCGGTTAAAAGAGTAAGAGACGAGAGTGAGTAATAAATATCATTTCAAGCATCACCGCCCGAATGGACGTTGCTTTGCTGATTCATGGCATCAGGTGGTGGGAAGCTCAGGGAAAAGAGAGCAGAAAAAAAGTGTGTGGGAACAGGTGAGTACAAGAGAGAGGGCAGAGAGGGCTTTTTTTTCTTTTTCTTTTTTTTGCTTCTGGAAATTAATGAAGAAAATGGAAAATGTGGTAGAATATGAGGGCTAGAAGAGACGGAAATAGCAGAAGGAGAGGAGAGGAGCTGTAAAAAAAAAAGAGGAATAAAGAGATGAGAGGGGACTTAAGAAGGTTAACGAGGGACGTAGACATACTGTTTGGGAGCCAGTAAAGTATGATGAGAGATACAAGCAATACAAAGCAAAGATCAGAGCAGGATACCAGAGAAAATTTGACAAAAAAGAATCAAAGAAACTGAGAAATATGAGAGGGAATATAAAGCTGAAATTTTCACAGAGCAAAGGAGAAAGGAGAAATGAGGCGAGAAGATGAGATGGATTTATTTGTAATGTCAGTTACATGGCATTTTCAATCAGTAATCTCCATTTATCAATGATTGGCGTGTTTAAATGTGTAATCAATAGAGCGGTTAATTGACAGGCCTACTTTAAGTGAGTAGCGTAACTCGATTGATGCCAACTGATGTGACATCAATAAGCTCTTACGCTTGTCATTAATGTTGCAGATCTGAATAAAACTGAGCAACAGTTGTGGTCAGTCAGTCTCTTTTTTATATTTCAGTGTGAAACACCTTCCACTCCTCAGTGCCGAGATCACACAGGCAGAAAGTTCAATAAAACTGACTCATTGATATTGAACACGCCATCCCTCTCTGTAACCTTGTCATACAATATGGATGCCTTTATCGGTTCTTCTGCCTCTGTAATATGAGACCAAGGCTGTGATGAAATTGCAGGAAGCAGAGGAATCATCAGCATTTACGATAATGTCATGATCTTTGAAAAAATATGTCCCGTATTTAACTCCTGTGTTCATGAGGTCACTGGCACTGATGCTGTGGGCACTACAGTGCATCTGGAAAGTATTCACAAATGCTTCACTTTTTCCACATTTTGTTATGTTACAGCCTTATTCCAAAATGGATTAAATTCATTTTCTTCCTCAAAATTCTACACACAACACCTCATAATGACAACATGAATTTTTTTTGCAAATTTATTAAAAATAAAAAACTAAGAAATCACATGTACATAAGTATTCACAGCCTTTAGCCTTTGCCATGAAGCTCAAAATTGAGCTCAGGTGCATCCTGTTTCCACTGATCATCCTTGAGATGTTTCTACAGCTTAATTGGAGTCCACCTGTCATAAATTCAGTTGATTGGTACTTGATTTGGAAAGGCACACACCTGTCTATATAAGGTCCCACAGTTGACAGTGCATGTCAGGAGCACAAACCAAGCACTGAAGTCAAAGGAATTGTCGGTAGACCTCAGCACAGTGGCCTCCATCATCCATAAATGGAAGAAGTTCAGAACCACCAGGACTCTTCCTAGAGCTGGCTGGCCGGCTGTCTAAACTGAGCGATCGGGGGAAAAGGGCCTTAGTCAGGGAGGTGACCAAGAACCCGATGGTCACTCTGTGACCTGAAGGACTCTCAGACCATGAGAAACAAAATTCTCTGGTCTGATGAGACAAAGATTGAACTCTTTGGCTTTAATGCCAGGCGTCATGTTTGGAAGAAACCAGGCACCGCTCATCATGACCAGGCCAATACCATCCCTACAGTGAAGCATGGTGGTGGTGGCAGCATCATGCTGTGGGGATGTTTTTCAGCAGCAGGAACTGGGAGACTAGTCAGGATAGAGGGAAAGATGAATGCAGCAATGTACAGAGACATCCTGGATGAAAACCTGCTCCTAGAGCGCTCTTGACCTCAGACTGGGGCGACGGTTCATCTTTCAGCAGGACAACGACCCTAAGCACACAGCCAAGATAACAAAGGAGTGGCTTCAGGACAACTCTGTGAATGTCCTTGAGTGGCCCAGCCAGAGCCCAGACTTGAATCCGATTGAACATCTCTGGAGAGATCTGAAAATGGCTGTGCACCGACGCTTCCCATCCAACCTGATGGAGCTTGAGAGGTGCTGCAAAGGAAGAATGGGCGAAAATTTATTTTTAATAAATTTGCTAAAATCTCAAATTTTCACGTTGTCATTATGTGGTGTGGAAATGGTGAAGCGTTGTGAATACTTTCCAGATGCACTGTATTTGTCTGTAGGCACAGATGATAGCTAACATGACACTGAGGCTCACCATGCTTTCCATCCTCTCCCCTCAAGACACTTGATTTTCAGTCAGTAAATCAACTTAGTTGCCCTCTCGCATGTGGAAAAATAAAACTTACATAATTCACATTTTTCTGGAGACATTTCAAGACTTGGCTCAACATTTCCTTGACCATCAGATGGCCTGAGTCGGGGCGGAACAAACAGGGGTAGACAGAGTCAGACATCAGCGGCTCTTGCCAAACAGCCTGTGTGTCGACCGCCGTCAGCAGCAGTGTCAGCCGCTACCTTACACGCTCCGTCCATCTTGGATGTGTTAGCTGTAATGAGCAACGGATGATTAGCACAAGCATGGCATGGTATGGGGAAATTTGAGCTCTCGCTTTGTGTGTGTGTGTGTGTGTAGAGCGGATGATGTCATTGCTGAGTGGCATGATGATGCCAGGATGCCGAGAAGTGAAAAATGGAAAGGGGGTGGGAGAAAAAAAGAAAAGCCTGATCGGTATCTTTTAAGGGTTTAACGGTGGACTGATATGTATTTCAAAACGTCACCGAAACATGATCACTGATCACTGATCCGACCCCAAACCCTGCATTAATATTGACTAAAAATTTAAAATGGTCTTTCCTAGTTACCATACCAGGTACTTTCTCTGTGCATTGCTGCGTCTGTAGATTATGTGTATGTGTTGTTCTGCACAACGTAACCCTTGCCTGCTAGCTCACAATGTTCTCCAGTCTCATACTGGCTTCCATCCATCCTCAACACTCTCACTCTGAAAGATAAAATACACTGGTGGCACTGCAATCCTCGCTCAACCTCTCACAAATCTATATAGTAAAGTAACTGTAAATCTCTCAATTATATATCTGTCTGTCTGTCTCTAGCCACCATTCAATATACAGTCCACTTTTTTTGCACCATTTCATTTAAGTTTCTGAGCCCAGACATACAGACATTTAGACATCACCTTTATTATTTTTAGCCTCAGAGAGGGGCTTGTCTGCACAGCACAGTGTGTTACCACAGCAGCAGACACTCCAGAGACACTCAAATATACAGACATGGTATAGTGGAGTCCAGTACAGAGTTGTTCCCCCAGACTCATCACCAGCAATATTAAGTTTTTTTTGTTGTTGTTGTTTTTGCTTCAAGATCTAATTTGTTCTCTTCTCTCTCTCAGTCAAGTCAAGGACGCAGATCCAAAGCCTCACTCTCCCACAGACACATCTCAAGTACTTTGGTTGTATTACAAGTTCCTATCTGAATTAGTGCAAAGTGAAATGACATACCAACAAAGCACAAAAGCAACATTTTAAAGTTGCCTTCGCTGAGTGCTGAATGAGTGATTGCATAGAAAAGGTTGATTAGCCTACTGGATTCATCCAAGCACTTCTTCACGAAATCACAGCAGCAAGTCCAGCTGTTTCACACCACAACATAAATGGTGGCAACAGTTTAGTCTCAATGCCACATTTTGCTTTGCGTATTTATATAAAAGTGTCTGTTTGTAGCTCAACAGTATATTATGCAATTCTAATCCAATACACCTTTTGTCAAATTCAGTGAATGTTTCCTCACGGTCAGCTAGCTGTTTATTCTGTGTGTGTGTGTGCACTGAAAAAAAGTACAGTGTCCATACACTCTGTAAATGAGAAACAAACCTGACCGACCCCTCCTCATGCCTGGGTTGTCAAATACATACACTTGGTCACAACTTGAGTTCTTGCACAGGACAACACCAATGCTGAGTTTGTCTGTGAGATCTTTTGTGTTTATTGTGAATATTCGCCTCTCTATCTCCAGTGAGTTGCAGTTTCAAAATTGGTGTGTCAAAAACAATGTGCAATAAACGGATCAAAAGGATGCCAAATAACTACATCATGATGCCAATTTGTGAAAAGTTTGAAGTCACCGTGTTTATCCGCAAGAAAACAAGCAAACAGCTGTTAAAATCCTCGTCGTCTGAATGGAGTTCGGCTCCATTATGACTCGTTGCCTTGGCAATGTCTGTCCATGATCTCTTTTGAAGGAGCTCTGAAGGGAGGTGTGTATTGGTTTGGCTGTCGAGTTTAAATATCAACAAGCTATCTCAAGGATTACAGTCTACACCTTTAAGAGAATGACTTTCCAAAACACTGAAAGAACACCAAAGAATTTTTTTTTTTTTTTTACACAGCACACAGAGTTTGATATTGTATGTACTGTTCCAGATCTTCTCTTATATTGGAAGCATGAGCCTGTTTTCATCTATGAAACACTCTATTTGTCATATAACAGTGAACACAATTTGCCAGCTAATCCTTGTCATTTTTTTCTAGTGGTCAGCATGTCCTTTGCACAGTTCAGCACTCATCACAAGTATTTCCTCATTTCTTTTTTTTTTGTTTTTTTCTCACTCTTTCCTCCTTTTTTCTGCTCTTATTTACATTTACACTCATACATACACATTTTATATACTCAGGCATATGGCTGTGGGTGTAACATCTTGTGGTTTTATTTAAGGTGGGTTGAAGGTTGTCTTCTCTAGGCTTAAAAAGGAGCTGCTTCATCAAAGGGAGTCTGCTTTCTCTTTCTGTCACTATTCTAGTCTTACTCTCGATGTTACAGGTTTTCATGTCTACAGACACTGCATGTTCTTGTTTCACTCTAGCACCATATAGCCCTGCCTCATCTCCTTTATCATGTCTTCATTCTATTTTTAACCTTCTGGCTGTTTCTACTTCATTTGGCTGCCATGTTTGATTTTTTTTGCAGAGAAATCAAGCAGATGAAAAATAGCCCAACTGCAACCTGTTCTTCCCACCTGTCGAGTGACCCTCATCCTCTTTAACCTTTTTTTCTGCCCCTCTTGATCTTCTTTTTTCAGCTCGCTTCCTCCTTTTCTCTCGGTCCCTCTGTCCAGTTAGGGGTCAGGCTGTGACCTTGTTTGTGTCTAGGTTGTGTTCCCGCTGAGTGCCTGTGTAGCCTCGTGCTGCCACATGATCAGCCTTGCTTTCAGCCTCACTATCGATCGCCTTCCACTCACCCCTCAAGGACGGAAATCCAAACCCATATTCCAGACCGCAGCCCTCATCTCCCTCCCTCCCACCCTCTGTCCCTCTATCCCTCCCTCCTCCCCACTCCCTTCTTTTCTCTGCCTCTCCACTTTTCTCTTCTATGAGTCTCTCCACCTTTTCCCCTCTTATAGAATTCATCACATTGCACACATACATACACACACACACACACACACACACACACACACACACACACACACACACATATATACCGGTCTCAAGGTTGCAATGACCAGCAGACCCATGAATAAATAATAAGGAGGTAGGAATCACTTTCAGAAAAACCATTTACTCTCCTATTGTGTTCTTGAAGAAGCCGTGTGAGGTGTGTGTGTGTGTGTGTGTGTGTGTGTGTGTGTGTGTGTGTGTCATGTGTATGTGTAACAAGAAAATCTTTGTGAGCGAGACTACAGTCCCGCTGTCCCTGGAGTTAACTTGAGCAATGCTACAAGCACCTTCTAGGTGACCTCTAACACTGAGGCTTTATTGTGTGTGTTGCTTTCTTCCTTTGAGGAGCGTCACAATATTCTGGGAAATAATCACCAAACTTGATGGAAGGACATTGTCAAACTGTTGCATATAACTGCCTCACCCTGTTAACTACTGTCCTGAAACACTGTACTGTAATACTGTAGTGGTCTAAGGCCATATTTGTCAGGAAAAAGAGGCGATACCTCAGTTTGAGCAAGCTCTTCTGTTCCTTTCTGCAAAAATATGCACACAAAATGGACTTTTCCTAAACCGAGCTGCTCCTTCAGGTGAACTAACTGTTTCTGACTTGATGTATGGCTTGTTGCAGTTGGACTGAAGTGTAGAGAAGATAGAGGGGAGAGCCTAAAAGAAATAGAGAGAGAGAGAGGCAAGGGGTGGAGAAATTAGGTGAGCTAGACAGGGACAGGAATGAAGAGAAAAAGATCAGTTTGGCAGAGAGAAATAAGACAAGAATGAAAGGAGTGTGGAGAGAACAAAGACGTGTGAAGAGATCGGTGGCGAAGGATAGGAAGAGTGAGAAAGGCAGAGAAAGAGACAATATGAGGGGGGGAAAGGCTGCAACAAAAAGAGGAGGAAAGAAAGACATAGACAAAGAAGGACAGAGAGAGAAATGATTAGATTTCTCTCTCCTCTGTATGGATCAGGGCGCAAGCTCCCTTTTCAATCCAATCAAGCTCAGTCAAAGGTAAACAATCAGTCTTGATAAAGGATTGGATAAATCCTCAATCAGACTCATTCTCAGTAAAGCAGCTATTTATTGGGCAGGCCTCACACGGCTAAATTGGATCCTCCTCCTTCTGAAAGAGGTGAAGAGAGAGAGAGACAGAGTGAGAACGAGTGACAAAGTGAGAGATGGGAAAGTCTCCATCAGAAGGTGCTGATTAAAATTTTGCAAGGAAAAATGCTCCTTGGGTTAAAAAAAAATAATACACATTCTGAAAATCCTTCCCGATAATACATTTAGACTGCAAATGTAAAGGAAAAAAAATCCTCTGCCAATCAAAACTCATACATCATATTCCTATGATCTTAAATGGACCCATCTAAATGTGGGACACGAGCGGCTCCCTCCCAAAGCTAGAAACCAGAGACAGATAAAAGATTCTGAACTGCTGATTAATAAAATATGAAGCACTAATGTTTTTTAAAGAGTCAGTGTGGTCTGCTTGGCAGCGGGAGCACTTATCAATAAAAGTATCAAAATGTTGTCGGCACAAATTTGTAGGCGTATTGTCTCTGTGAAGCGTTATGAGGACACCGGCGCTAAACTGCAGCGCATCCATAAATAATAACAAAGCAGCCAGAAGACTCGAACATCTTGTGCATCTGCTGAAACCTCGAGGCCAATACAAACTCCTCAGTGAGGAGAGGAAAGAGAGCAGACATGGTTCACTTTGGTAGCTGTTCAACTGAATCCACGAATACTTCAAAGAGTGGGGAATCGTGTTCCCCAAGAAAAAAGATGAAAACTATCACAACCACCCTCACGCCATCATTGCTAATATGAAATTGAAGCACCAAGGAGTCTTTTTTGAATGTCTTGGCAAAAGTTTATTTAGATAAGAAATACTGACCAATCTGCCTTGGCTGTGTTTTATGGTGTTTTTGAATGGTGGCTTTCGTGTGCACAACTTATTTGTCTGAGCTTCCTGCTAATTGGCTTTAAAAATAAGAACCTTTGCAACATTGCAGATGGACTAGACAGATGTAAATCAAATGCATGAGGCAGTCGGTTACCACACACGAAGCATTCACTTAACGCAAGGAGGCAGCAGGCAATTCTGGCAAAACAAACGCAAGCTAACCTTCTCATTTTGAGTTATGAATGTATGCTTCTCAGACATGAATTGCTGTAAACTGCTCTAGGTCAGTGTCACGGATTATTTTCATCCCAACGCCCCTTGAGCTCCCTGGATTGGTTGTTTTGTCTCTATCCTGAACATGGCGCAAATTGCAGGAAAACACACACAAAGAGAAGAAAAGGGTGTTCTGAGCTTTCACAAAAAATATGTTTATATGTAGCCGAAAATAACACCAGAGGCCACAACTTTGTGCAGTGACAGAGCAAGTCCATGAGTGGAAAGAAGAAGAGGTATGGAAAGATGTAAGGATGGATGAAGGAGAGCTGGGGTGACAGGGATCAGGTTATCAATACAGCCAATGGAGCGCAGTGGAAACTCTGTAAGCCCAAAGGGACCAAATGCAGAAAAGCTGCAGTGTGCTGCTCCAGCAGAACACAGTGGGACAGAGGTCAGCACACTCACTGTTTACTTCTATTCTACTCGGTTCTGTTTGATAATATGCCAGGGAGACGGGCGCTTATCTGACCTCTCTCGTTGATGTGGGTGATTTCCTCTGACGAAGTTTTAGCAGATTTGGACAATTTGTGTCTTTTTTAGATTTAACCACCCAGCAGAGGGGGGACAAGAAAACATGGGCGACAGATAGGGGATGACATGTGACAAAGGTCGGGCAGTCAAACTCATTGCGAACATGCAACAGCTTCTAAGATGTACAGATTTTTAAAATAAACTCTTCTATGGTGTTAATATGTATGTGTTGTGATTGCTCACACTCCACGCACATTGAAGTGAAGCATGCACTGTGCAAGATAAACATACTAACACACACACAGACGTGGAGATGTGATTTATCTTGACTTTGAATCGTTCTCTCCCCTTTATCACAATACGAATCACCATTTCTTCTCCTATCTCTTATCACTGTATCTATCCTCATTCCTCCGGTGCCTGATCTTTTAACGCTCAATTTCTCTTTTATTGTCTATACACTGTTTCCTCCTGTTATTATTGTTTAATCTGTCTCTCCCTTGTTGCATGCACACGTGTTTATATACGCCACCTTTCTACATGTGATTTTTATTCACAACATTGACCCAAGCTATGCATGTTCTGCATTCGAGAAGAACATCAAGTATTACAGCACGTCATTTGTTTGAATCTACATTTATACAAGTTCTGACAGAGTTCAACCATTGTTAGTGTTTCATTGGTTGGCATAATTTCAGTTATGTTGTTTGCCAACAAAATCATCTCAGCTCACAGTCTACTTACTAGATTTTTGTTACTGCATTTAACTGCCTTCATCCTATAAAATTGGCTCAGCTGTCATCAGTCGCACAATGACGTATTGCCTGATGAAACCTGAGCCTAGTATCATTCGCGGACAAGGATCTTGAGATTATTTTGTCAATTATACAGCTTCCAAAGCCAAAAAAATTGTCGAATACAACCAGGTCATGAAAACTTCTTGCGCACTATAAAGGTGTGTGGGATAATCTCTTTCTTTTCATGTGCAAAATACATTTGGGTTTTGTTTGTTGATAAAGAAGTGATGGTGATGGAAAGACAAGGATTCATTAGAAAACCCCACAACAAGATGGTCATGTCATATTGGTCCCTTCATCTGATCTGCCTTGAAGTCTTTCACTGTCAGATGTAATTCAGTTGATTTTTGTTTTCTTCATATTTGAGGAAATTAGATAAATATATCCTCAAAGCCTATTTTAGACTGGTATTGGAAATCTTTATTAACTCATTAGACTGTTTTGAGCTGATCCTTACATATTCATTTTGCATATGTTTTGAAGATTTTATGTGTGTCTCAAGCTCAGTTTTCCTGTCCGGGGGCATTAAGTTACTGAAATGTTTTCACTGCTGCAGCTCGTTGTCTTCCTCTGTTATCTGCCTTTGTGTGTCTGTCTGTGAGAAAATGTGTATGCAGACACACACACACACACAAACATACAGGAGCACATATACACAAACCTTTGCGCACACACAGACACACACCCACTAAAACAGTGTCTCTTTGCCAGAGGCAGCACAAGTCTTGCTTGTGCACACACTCTATACATTTTACATTCTGACAATGTGACCAATGTGATCATTATTCAAAATACACTCCCACCTCCGACCCGGAGAACAAGCAATCACTGACGCAATTTCCTACATCTTTGAACTGCTCCAGGGGAATGAACTTGTGTAGCATGTGTTTTTCAGAGAACGTTTTTATAATGATTATTATTATTCCAGTGCCGGTGAAATAAAAGTTTTATTAAAAGTTGGTCTGTATTTGTTTTACAGCAGACTGCCTGTAAATGTGGTTCGCATCTGTGTCTGTGTCTTTTTGTGTGTGTGTGTGTGAGTGGAGAGACGGAGAGAGAGAGAGAGAGCCAGAGAAAGATGGATGGATCAAATGAGAGAGAAATGACAGCAACAGTTAGTAGAGGCAGGTTAAGTCAACAGTTCGGTATGTAATTAGATACCGCAGCGCCACACAGATGATTAGTTTGCATCTACAGAGTCACACAAGCAAGCTGCATCTTACACACACACACACACACACACACACACACACACACACACACACAGCCGATACACACAAACACAAACAGAGGAAAACAAGGCCTAGACACAGGCACTGTTTTATTCATGTTGATCTGATGCCAGTGGACATGCACCCGTGAGGAACACTGCTTTTCTCACCTCACACACTCCCACACAAATACACACAGAACACACAATCCCTTCGCAGTCACCTCAGTTCATTTTAGCTCTGTAAGTTCATACGCACACGCGTGCCAGCACACGCGAACACACAGCGACCCTGGTCCAAAATGTTTTGCTGGAGTTCAATCCAGGAAACCAGATGTGTCCAGTGTGTTGGCTGAAGTCTACTGCTCTGTGCGTGTGTGTGTGTGTCTGTGTGTGCATGTGCATGCGTTTGTTTGAACATAATTCGAACTGCCTGTATATTTATGTGCATAGTATGTAGATATACTCAGATGAGTGTGTGTTTATTTTTGCTTAAATGCTCAAAAATATAGAATATGTCTTGACTCAAGGCCAGGCTCTCTTTTTTATTTTTTTCCAACTAAGCGGCTGCACTCCAAATGCAGCATGTGCAGCACAGTCTGAGTTGTTGCATAATAGCATTTGTTCTTCTTCACCTCTTTCCAGTGCAGCTTAAGAGGACAGAAGAAAGTCAGTGGTGCACTGAAATGAATGGGAATTAATTTAAATTGTATATTGTATTATGTATTTATCTTAACACATATGATCCTTCTTGTGCCTTATGCTATACCTTTACATATGTATTTAAAGTCATATGTTGAAAATGCTGTGTTACCCTTAAAAGGCAAAGTGTGGGCAAACTGTTTACAGCGCATTTAGCCTACCAGCTGTTCTGGGAATTTAAACCCATGACCTTTAAGTCACAAGCATATTTTCTAAGTCCTGAGCTTCTGCAGTGCTTATTCATCTAAACTATTTGTATAATATTCAACCAATATACTGCATGTCTCACTAACAACATAGGGGGCTAAGGTAAGAACCAACATCCACCTGAGAAGGAGGGCACTATTTTAGTTGCTCAGTGACACTGCAAGACAAATAAAAGGAGGGGATGGTGTGACTCAGCACAAACAGAAGCACGGTGACACTGTAAACATGACTAATGGCTAATGGATGTATCATATGATTTATGCTAGCCAGAGCAGGGCTTGTTCTGTAAGTGATGCTAATCACAGAATGTGCCCACGATGCCTGCAGCCTTTTCAGTCACCAGCATGTTTTGTGTGAAAACATCATATAAACAAAGTGAAGTTTTGCCAGATTTAAGGAGGTGTTCATGCATTATAACAACATAAGTGGCTTGATAAGACCTTGGGCTTTGCTATATTTGTGACAGCAAAATCGGACTTCTATGAAGACAAGAGCTTGAATCTGAGGAACATAATAACAATTTGGCAAGATGTAAGTAGAAAAGGATCGTTGATCATTGAGTGTAGTCAAATCTGATTGGCTGGAGGATAGATTAGATCAATTAGATAAATGCACAGCTCTGACGTAGCAGATGTACACCTATATCTTGAAAAAATTAACCAGCCCTCTTGATGATTATTATTATATCCTTGTAGCAAATTAGGTCATTTTGTAGTGAAACCACATTTCCTTACATTTCCTTTGAAATTTGAAACATTTTAAAGTATATTAGTATGTGTGTGTAATTTTACCAAACACTGGAAAAGCTTTATCCATCCTAACATCAGTGGCCACGTTCTTCCAGTGTGCCGTGTTAACTGAGAGTTTAGCCTGTTGGATTGCTGAGAACTCGCTTTCACAGTCATTAGAAACTCTATTGTCCACGTGTCCTTGAGCAAGAGATTCAGAACCCATCTGCTATTTCAGCAAAAGTCACTCTGGATAAGAGGATCGGCATCGACGCACATGTAAAACAGTCAGCAGGTGGTGTGGGAGCTTACCTGTGGCCGTGGGTGTCCTTTAACGATACACTGAAGCACTAGTGTGTCTCCTTCTTTGATGGTGTAGATCCTCTCGCTGATGTTATCATCCTTGACGTTACACGCTGCGCCTGAGTGCACGATCTGGGCGTTGGCTGGAGCTGTGAGCGAATACGTGGACGCAGATCACACGCGGAGAAGGGCATGTGGCCGTCCGGATGTACAGACACACAAAAAAACAGATACACAAACACACACAGGGAGAGAAACCACATTACACAATTAGTAACATCTCTGCAGCAGAAAAAAAAAAAGTCATTCTCTTGTGGGTGTATGTGTAATACTAGTACTGCTATTGATGACTCAGACAAATAAATATATCACATTACTCCTGCATCTGCATGAACAGAGCCCTTTACAAAAATGCTTGAGTGCTACGTGTGTCAGTGTTTGATGAGACATGCAGGCATTTATTGGAAAAGTGAAACTTTTCCTCTAAGAAGGTCAAAAGGTTGGTGGATTTTGTCTCATACAGGATATAGCGTGAGATTACGTGTCACACAGTATAAGATGGGTTCAATTAAGTCTTGGTTGCAGTCTTTATCGCCCCGTATATGATATCAGTTTTGAGGCATACAACAGCCATAGTGTTGGCAGTACAACACATAGAACACCCTTAAAAAAGGGAGAGGAAGAGCCTGTGAAGCTGATTGCAACCTGAATAGGAAAGAGCAGTAAAGCTGAATTTTACAAAGTAAATTTCAGGTATATATGTATGTTTTTTCATTGCAGTAGCATTATGCTGGGCATTATATGCTGCATCACTTCATGTTGTATTCTGATTTGCTGCTTGGGAAAGTTGGGTGTAGCTCATCTTTGGTCACTGAAACTCTAAATCGACAGTCGGTGGACAGTATGATCCAACATCCAGGTTTTGGATTAAAAAAAAAAAATTCAAAATTCATATTTCTCTCACGACTCTCAAACTCTGATTGGGGCATCTTAAATTCAACAGTGACTTTGGAAGATTTACACAAAGAGAACGCCTAAGAACCAATCACTGGCAAGTAAAATGTATTGTTCCTTTGTCTCAAACACAGCACAGGACAAGGGAACAAATTTACAGGGTTCAAAGTTGTAGAGGGGCCTACGAAAACTGCTGATAATAACAGCTATGAAATCATGGGGGGCCTCAAACACTGCCGATGTACAATGCCCAGAATCCCATGCTATTACTCTGATTGTTTAAGTACTCAAGTAAGACACATGACGATCAAAATCCCACGGACAAAATCATCATATTGAAATTATATAAACACACTCAGGTCAGCTTTACAAATCTGAAGTAACAACCAGCTGCAGAAATAATGAATGACAGATGCGTGATGAGAGATCTCTGCAGCGGCGACAACTACAATATCTGAGTCTGCCCAGCGCTGACCCATGAGGAGGGCTGGCTTGCGTGCAAGCTGCCTCAGATGGCTTCACCTCCCCTATGATGAGGGGAGACAGGAAGGAGGAGGGGAGAGACGGAGAGAGCGAGAGAAGCAGCGGGTGAGGAGGAAAAGGCCAGAGAGGAGTGTGAAACCCCAGAGAGAGGCGCCGGGGACGGGGGAGCACAATGATGTGATTAGCATCGATTCACAGGGAGAACAAATTTTCACTCTGCTCTACAGCTGTTATCATTGAACAGACAGGAAGGAAGTGGGCGGCCTGTTCACCTTAAACTTCAACTCGATCAGACGTAGCAACGCAAAGCGCGATCTCCAGCCAGAAATCAAGTTCAAAATAGAGGAGGGCTCTGAATCTGTCGCTGCATGTTCTCCTACATGGAACAAGAGAGAGCTGTTAATACCTTAAGGTATCAAGACACCGCGAGCGTGCCTGTCCGCTTACGTTTGTACATTTTGATGACAGTTCTGCTTTACTGGATAAGGTTTTTTTTTTGTCCTCTTCTGAGAAACAGTAAAGAAAAGAGAGATAGAAAGAAGTTCAGATTCAGTCCCAGTTGCAAACATGTGGCTGGTAAAAATGATCATGCTCCTATAAGCATAAGGTAGTAAACGCACAAAAAAACGTACTTTCACTCCAAAGGCTGTCCGAATATAACATCAAAAGTAAAGCCTCCTGGTAGTGTAAGTGGGCATTTTGAAGATCTTAACTGCATATCTGCACCTTACTGTAACTGACATCTGGAAACGGTCCGTTCAGTATTTCTCCTCGGCTATAAAGAGGGTGTTTGAGAGAAGAAAAGAAGAAGCAAAAGCGTGTGTGGTATGATACACGCATTACACACACACTTTCCTCTGGTCGTGTGACTTCGACCGGGTGTGTGTTGGTTTCAGGGTTTGTACTGAAATACTGAAATATGTGTGTGAATCCCTGTTTGAGTATACAAGACTTAATGCGCTGCACTTTTGTGGAGACCATCAACAGAGCAGTCAATCATTCACTCTTACAGTCTCTTCATTATTCTTTCCCGAAGACCTCTTTAGCATACCAAAGCCATTTCTTCTCCAACAGAGCAACATCTAAGCACGTATGCAAATATACGCACACACACACACACACTTTAAAATCCATACTGCAAAACATGTGTGTTGAGAAGAAGAAAAAAAATGTGGAAAAAGTTCAAGTGCACAAACCCCCAAAACACATTCAAAAATTGAGTTGGATTTTAAACACGACTCTGGGAGATGGGAGATTTCAACTGTTTTAGTTCAGGCATTTAACAAAATAACTTACATTTAATACTCGGGCGCACTTGTGTTTTTATGCAAACACTCGGCTTCAGATTCGTACAGTTACACACATTCACACATGGGATCTGCCCAGTATAATTACAGTCTTTATCTGCTGCGTACTAAACCGATCCAGTGGAGCAGTTGGAGGTTAAATGCCTTGCTGAAGGGCACATTGATAGCAGTTGCTTTGGGATGGGAGATGGTGTCTTATTTATGTTCTCTTCTCTCTTTTCTCTCGCTTTTCTCACTTAGCACACTTTTGACCAATGATCTTCCAGTAAAAAGCAAACTATAACCTCTAGGCTACAGCTTCCTCAGTGCAAATCTCAACCAATCAATCAATGAAAACATAACCCGTAAAAGGATGCAAGTATTAAACACCCAATGTGGGTTAACAGAGCGAGGTTCCAGAGGTGTGCATCTCTAACTCAGAAGGACGGAAAGCTGATATAAATGGTGAATAATTGTCTCCTTACAGCTTATTGGTGTGTCTGCATTAGTTTGCCTCTCCGGACAGGGAGGGAGGTCGGACAGAGCGGCTCCTCTGTCTGCTCTCGCCTCCGGCAGCTTGGCTGCTTCAGCTGTCTGATCGACTAGAGAAAGGGAGGCTGAGAGAGAGGAGGAGGAAATAAAGGCGAGACAGAGGAGGAGGAAGAGAGAGAGGCAGGGGAGGGAGACTGGATAAGAAAAAAAAAGAAAAAACGGGGAGCGACACCAAAGGAAGGCCAAAAAGAACAGAAAGAGGGAAGAAACTAAAAAAAGAGAGAGAAGGAAAACAGAGAGAGGCAGAAAAAAAAGCTGAAGGAGAAACAAACAGTGGAGGCAAGGTTAGAGTCTGAGAGAAGAGACAAAGAGCATGTGGGGACAGAGAGAAAAACGAACGTAACTGAGGATTTGATCAGGTTATTTAAAAGAGATCAATGCAAAGAGGTAAGGTTAAAGAAAAAACAGAGAATAGAAGTGGATGGTATTAATCTTAAGACAGAGGAAGGAGTAGGCAAATGCAGTCGGCTAAAGAAAAGAGACTGACAGCTCGGGGAGAAGAGGTATGGAAGCTCCTCAACAGGACGATGCAGTCAAAAGCAAAACCAAGGAATGATGCAAACAAAGCAAGAGGGCTCAACCTGTTATGGCACAGAGGCATTCCCTTTATCCTTTGGTCTCACACACACACACCACAGACATACCCACAGAGACTACATCACCAAAAAAAAAAACAAACTGGACAGCCAACTAACCAACCAACTCACATTTCACTTCTTTGTAACTTTTGGAAACATTTGCTGAAACAACACAGTGTTTGCCAACGTTTCTAGTAGTTAAACAGTGGTGAAGGATCCCACAACCAAATGTGTGCATGATGCTAATAAACAGCATCCGCCATTTGTTGCTTAGCAACACAAAAGCAGCATCACTGATTTATTTAGATACATCATGATTAACATAGCAGGTAGAATTATAATGAATAGTTGAATCCAATTCAACTGGGAGTCATGACATTGCTTATACTGTCTGTTCTGTTTAATCTGTTCATGTATTTGTGTAGTTTAACTTGTAGCCATGCACCTCTGGCAGGCTCCTGAAAAAGGTCTATGAGGGTTCAGAATACAGCGCATCAAATTAATACCAAAAGTTTTAACATTTTTCTAAAGAAATGTGCTGCAACAACTGTGAGATCCGTTTTTGTACCCTAAATAGCATATTAACAGCAAAAATACAAGATCCTACAAAGGCAGTAAACTACAACAAGAATCAATTCTCTAAATCAGGCCACGGGCTGTAGCAGAGAGAGAAAAAAAACACGTGGAAAGAAGTTATTAACACAAATATTGGCACGGCGTTGTGTCCCGCTCAGAGGTACATCAATTCAGTTAGTGCGAGAGACGATCATCAGTCATGGAAAGCTGCTGTTATGACAGCGATCTATCTGACTCTGATGATTCATCGATCAAAACTGTTCCGGGGGATGCTGATTGAAAGTGTTGTCCGTGCATTATTGGAAACTTTCTGAGACATTCAATGCACATTAGTTGTAAGTGAAACATAACTATCGGCAAATGCCTTGTCTGATTAATTGATTCGTCACCGCCCGCCATGTTTGTTTTTGTTGAGGGGACAGGACATCTCTCACCAAAACTAATGATGAGACGGGAGAGCTGGTGTCAGAGCGCAGTGACAGCTTGACAGAGTGCTGAGCAATGTGTGTGTGCTGTGGCTGAAAGAGTGAATGCGTGTGTGTGTGTGTGTGCTGTTGAAATGTGAGCGTAGGTACATGAATGTGTCACTGTCTGTCTATGTGTGAGTGTATGTGTGTAAGTGTGTGTGTGTGTGTGTGCGCGCTTCTATGCACTGTATCTTGCTGGAGGAATCCCACAGAAGGTCATGAATCCTGTCGAACACGAAGTCACGCAGAGCATGATTGATATGCGTAGTTACTTTATGGGAGCTGCTCATGCATGTCGATGAGTTCTGTCTCAATTCGCTTCATTCACAAGAGACCATTTAGATGCTATGGCCCTTCTCCTGCCGTCACAAGAAGAAAGGGAAGGAAAGCAAAGTGGGAAACGCAGATAAGAGTAGTGGTGAGTGCGTACCCAGGAGAAAAGTCAGAGACTTTATTGATTAACTCCAATTGAGGGAAGTGTTCATCTGACCCAAAGAAACACTAATCACACACACACATGCAGACATCACAACACACACACACACACATATATAGAAAAAAGCTTTGAAACGAAACGTGAAGGGGACTCAGCATTTTATCAGGATTCTTCTCTGCAGAAAGGATGAGAGAGATCAAAATGGTTGATGTCATGACCTCCGCCTTTTCATTCCGGCTCGACTGGAGCTCTAGATATCAAAACACGTCTGAAACATTGATTTAACTTTTGACCTAACCACTAAATGGCCACTATAAATGAAAGGACTAAGCTTCAGTAACCTCTTTGGTGCTTTCAATTAACTGTAAATTGCTGTTTCCCTGCATAGGCATTCATATAAACACATAAACATGACTAAAGACTAGGTGTGTATATATATATATATATATATATATATATATATATATATATATATATATATATATATATATATATACACGTGTTTAAGTGTTTTTTCCTTTCTTCAGTGATAGTCGTGTTCCAGTGTATATTTATAAAGTCACTGAAATGTTTTCCTGTATCACTACAGAGATACAGCACTAAATGACACAACATGAATTTCATTGGTGCTAAATTCGGAGGCAGATTTGCAAACTCAGACTGTGCCTGAATGAACACCAGCAAGCTGCCTGTTTTTTTTGTTTTTCTTTTTCCCCTCACACCGTCTTGTGTCTCCTAATTTAATTCTGGTTTTGGAGCCATCTAGATCGGAATATAATTTCTCTTTTGCCCTTTTTCCTTCAGGCAGACTCAAAGGTTAGAGAAGATACGGGAGAAAATGTGATTTTACCGAGCTCCGTTTGCATGCACATTCTGATAGTGAAGTCCAGTCACTTAACAATAAATGGACACACATATTCAAACACGAGAACTATTTGTTATGAGTCCAATTACAAAGTGCCACGACTTTAGCTGATTGTAATTCTGTGTTGGCTGCCGCAGAGTTTGATGAAATACGGAAACTTTTTGGAGTGAAAGAACCTTTCTATGTTCATGTTAAAAAAAAAAAAATCTAAATATTAAATGCGTACATTGCTTACTCCAGAGCTGGTCGTGGCAGGAAAGAAAAAAGGGAATCGAGAATTGTTTAGGGCATGGAAACAACATGGAAATAAAACGGCTCTGGCTCTTTAGTCTGTCGAAAAGTGATACCAGAAATGGGAAGGAAGAAGCCTGTTTAGGACACTGAAAAACAAATATCACCTGATCACAAACCACGCTGAAAGGTATTGATTAAATGACCACGGTGGAGGAGGAGACAATAAGCCAACAACAGCATGTGAATTAATTACACACACACACACACAAAACACACAAAAACAAACATCAAACATCGTGTCCTTGAGGGGAGCTTAATGCAAAGTGCAAATAAAAGAAACACAGTGACCGAAGATCAAATAGAACAGAGAGACAAGGAGAATCTTCTTTCCAAGAGAAACATATTCAGAATATCGACAATATCGACACACACAATGGATGTCCTCGTGCATCTGTGCATGATTGGTACATATATGTGCACTTGCTTCATGTGCAAATTGCTCACGGACTCCTATGTGGATGACCACAGATGGGACCGTTAAGAAAATGTCTGCTAACAGTGCTGACTGCATACAGCCAAAGCCGGCAACTACAGCCTTGATTAAACTTTTATATATTTCATCCACACCAATGCAAGGCTTCTCTGGCATCATGAAATTGGCATGTTGCTGTGTGTGTGATGGCGTGTGATACGTGCCGAGATACCGAGCGTGCACAAATGTACCTGGATTTGTCAGTGAGTGACTGTGTGCTTTCCACCACAATCACTGTAAGAGGAGAAAGAGATTGTGTGATCAACAAAAGTGTCAGATGACCGCAGAAGCTAATAAAGGGGGATCATTGCAGAGCAGAGGGTAGATTGAAAGGGCAGGGAGGTGGAGAAACAAAAAAAAAAGAAAAAAAAAACCTGTAATGGAAAAGAGAGCGAGAGAGCGAGGGGGAAGAAAGAGTAGCAGTTTCCTCGCAGCACTGCAGGCTTCATATCCAAGGACGGTGAATCTTCTCTTTGAAATATTGTTCAATATAGATTATTGGCAGGCACAGAGCATGCAGTTCGGGGGGGGAGGGGGAGGAAAGGCGAAAATTCAAAAGATCCTCACTTTGTCCAGCCAGTTGATGTAGACATAACTGGTTTGCTTTTAACATCAAAGTGAGATTTTGCCTGTTTTCTAATATTAATCAGGGAATAGGATTACCTCACGCTCATGAGCACCCAAAAGTTTCTCTCCTTTTTTGCAATCCTGTGCTCTTTTGGTCTAGAGATACCAAAAAGAGTGAAAAACAAAAACAGGAATATGATATAATTTAGCTAAAAGTAAAAAAGAAAAGCAGTTCTGATGAAGCCTGTAAATCCTCTAGTTCAAACATACGCAGGGCTGAGGCCATACAAGGCCACAGCCACATACAGGTATATTTAATATGTGGATACAGTGACAGTGGCTTTGTGAAATGTGGACAGGAAAGAGGTGAAAAATAAGACAGAGAGAAAAGACAACAAGTCAGAGGTGGGGGATTAGGGGTTACGTCTGTTGTGAGGACTGGAGTGATGTGAAGTGATCGGGGGTTTGTAGAGCGCGGTCAAACATGACTCGTACTCCTCCATAAGAGTGTGTTTGCCGCACTTGAGCTTTCCTTGGATGAAAAGATAAAGAGAAGCGAGAGAGAGAGAGAGAGGAGAGAGAGAAAGAGAGAGAGAGTTCCGACAAAGAGATGAAAACCGCTTAGATCTCTGGCACAGACGGACAGAAGGAGAGACGAGAGGAGAGCGAGGAGCGTGGGGAGGATGGGAGGACGGAGAAGAGGAGAAAATACAGAGAAATGTGTGACTGGCATTCTCTTTGTGAAAGCTCCATTCAAAAAAGCCCGTCGTATCCGATATGCACTGGGTTAAAAAAAAAAAAATGACAGGCTGAGAAACAGGAGAGAAGAGAGGAGAAGAGCAAACGCAGACGGTTTATTTCACACCAGCTCACACAAGTTATGATTTGTCTTGATATCCAACTCTTCTGTATGCATTTCTTTTTAATATCTGTTAATCTTAACCTGACCGAGTGAGCCTTAGAAGATGAAAAAGCATCCGAAGCAAGTTTCTTTGGGTATTAAATACACGGGATTTGGTGATGAATGAGCACCTGGCCTACACTGTTGGATTTGGTTCAGCTGGTATTGTTCCACTTCCCAGTGTCATTAGTTCAGAGCAGGTCCATTTTCAGGAGAACAGACTAAATAGCGCTTTTCCACTAGCACCTACTCAGCTCAACTCGACTCGGTTTTTAGGCTTTTCCATTACGTCGTTAGTACCCGGTACCAGGTACTTTTCTAGTACCTACTCGGCCAGGAGGTTCCAAGCGAGCTGAGTCGAGCCGAAAATGTGACGTCGCCGCAGACGGCAGGCCACTGATTGTCCAGGTCGTGGCGTCACTAGATGAGTCAGGAGAGCGACTCGTTCATAAGAGTCAACCCCGCCATTTTTAAAACCCAATAAAACAACAACGAACACGATCAGAGATGGCTGTACAGAAATCAAGCCCCGGAGCAACGAGTTTGGGGCACGCGTTGCTATGACGATTTACCCACGCTGAGAGGTGGTACTCTATTGTAATGGAAAGCGACCGAAACTGAGAGTCAAGTCAAATGGAGCCGAGTAGAGTAGTGCTAGAACTGTGCAATGGAAAAGCGCCATTATAGTTACAACGGGATAATCAGCAATCGCAGAGAGAACTCATCCCAGTGGTTCCAGTGCCCGTGGCTCAAGCAGTATCCAAGTATAATAATAACATTTCCCAGACAATATATCCTGCAGACTCCTGTGATCCTCTGACTTTTACTCTAATGCAATATGAAGTTAACATTTATGGTATTTAGGGGTTTTCACCACTTAGAGGATTGCCATGATACTGGATGAACATATGTTTCTCTATGTATGAAATGTAACAAGTCTCTCACTTCATCTCACACTATCATCACATCATAACGTTAATTTGTCCAACTTTTGTAACCACATTCCTGCAAACAAAAGCAGTTTAAAAAACACAGCCTGAGCTGTATTTTTATATTTCTAATTAACACGTTAACATGCTAAAATAACATGGTGCTTAACATCAGCATGTTAGCACTGTGAGCCATTTCAATGTCAGCATTTAGCTCAAAGATCCACAGTACCAAACAGCCTCGCAGATCCACTGGCATGTAAGTAAACACAGTTTAGTCAATCAATCAACTAATCATTTCAACACTAGTGTAAACTGAAGGCTACAGTGGATATCTTACTTTTGTCTGACAGACTTTTTTCTTTTCTTTTCTTTTCTTTTTGACGTTGAAAAGCAAAACAAAACAAAATGAGAAGCCACTGATATGGACCTACTTAGCACTAATGATATGGTGAAGACAGTGTTATGCTAATTTAACAGACAAAACTGATTATGGTTGTAAAAAGGCGTATGTAGATTATATTATGTGTGTTTTAAAATATATATATTAAAATCATCTTAACAAGGAAAATAATGTTGCTGGATATTGGAGTAGTCGGTGTGATCCAGCCGAGAGAGAAGCAAACAAGGTCCTCAATTACCTTCATTTTGAAACTGAGCAATACATCACTGTGCACAGTTACAACAGCACATATTGATATCTTGATTAGAGTTTAAAGTGTTCAGACAACATCTAACACACAGATAAATCCACACACACCACACACACACACACAGACACCGCACTGAGTGGAAAACAGTACTTTTCTGCCTGAAGGTGGGTAAACACATCATTGGTTTTGCAGATTCCTCCAACTCATTAAATACAAAGTTACCATCATCACAAATATCATGTTCAAAGTTTGGATGTTTTGATATAAACAAAGAAACAATGATGTGAGAGTTCTGATCTGTGTGATCTTTACTGTATAAAATATTCATCCTTTTTTTTCCAACACCAGCAATATAACCTAAATGTCTCAAATCATAACAGACCCGTCTCTCAGACACAAAGACATTTCTCGCCTTAAAGCACATGTCCCCTCCTGGGGTTTTTCAGAAGTTATCCTCACTCACATCATTTAATAGTCTGAGACTGAGCTTAATGGGGCACCCTGGTGGGGGAAATATGAACCCCTGCTATCTTATGTTTAAGCTCATCTCCTGACAGTTGTCACAGGTTATCCACCCTCGCTATGCCTACTGTACCGTTACGCTTCATTGCATCTAATATCATTAAGACTGAGTCATCTTAGAGGAACAAGAGAGGAGACAGAGGTGCAGCTGGTTCGCACATCACGCTCTCTTGTAGAAAACTTGGAAGTGTAAGTGATGTTTGAGATTTGCGCTTCACACTTCCTACATCATCATTCCCACCAACCTCTGGGTCTCTCAGAGCAACACAAGCATCTGTTAAGACAAGAAAGTACAATGAGAGAAGCGGAAAGAGAGAGCGATGGAGGGAGGGAGGAAGAAATGGGCAGACAATAACAGCTGTTGAGGCTCAGAAATGGCAGCACAGGTTTTTGCTTCTTTCATTGTGTGTACGTGTGTGTGTGAGTGTGTGTTGTCTCATTCTGTGTTTGCGCAGCATATGCCGCACAAACCACCTCAGGTGTAACATATGGTTATTCTAGTCAGTGTAGTTTTCCGGAGCAGGATGGGCATGATGAGGAGAGACAAAAAAAAAAGTCTCTCTGCTCTTTAGTTCCTGTGATTATTCTGTGATGGAGAGGAGAGGAGAGACAACAAAGTCACAAGGCAGAGAACAGAGCGCTCAGATGACAGGGAGGAATGAGAGCGGGGGAGAAAAGCATTGTATTTAGGAGGAAAGAGAGAAGTGGCGAAGACAAGGCGGCGTGGCGTGGAGGTCATGTGCCCCGCATTATCTGTCTGCCTGGCTGTCAACCTGACCTTATTCTGTTCAACCATAATGCTCCGACTCACTCTGATGCCGCACATTCACACACCAACACACATCTACAGCGGCAGATAATGACGGATGGGGGTGGGGAGGGGGGGCGCGCACTTGACTTGGCACACAGTGGTGATGCCAGCAGAACCAAAAAAAAAAAAAAAAAAGAGGATTCTCGGCAGAGCAGTTGAAGCATGGCGGTTAGTCCAGGTGAAGCGGTGGGTAAAGGAAGGAGGAACTAAGAAAGGATGTTGATAAAGAGGAGAGCGAGAAAAAACGCTTGAATAAAAGGTCAGAGTTAGAGCTGGAGGTAAGGAGGGAGCCGGGTGCGTGTGTGCATGAGTGTGCAGAGGATGGGATGGTGGCGGTGGAGGGAAAGATCCTCACAAGTAGAGAGGAGACTAGATGTGAAAAAAGAGGCAAGATATTATGTGTTCTCGTGGTTTCTGCTGTCATGGCAGTGAAGTGACTGAAATTGGAAAAACTGACGGTGAAAAGGGAAAAAGACGGACAAGGAGTCACAGACAGACACAGATGCTGAGGCAGACAGAGGAAGAAAGGCACAAATGTAACAAGTGCGATGTGTAAATCACATAGACCTGGCGAAAGGGACAAATTATGAAGAGCAGGTAGAGATGCAGACTAAACGGTGACGCCACAGAGTGAGAGGACGGCTACAGTGACTTCGCAACTGAAATGGGACTCCCTGCGAGCCTGTCAAAAGCAGCCAGACATTGGATATTGATATTAACCTCACACAGAGCCACTGGATCCATTTAACCGGCTGATAGATAATACTTCATTAATGTGTCACACTTCATTTCACGCAGGCCTTTTTAAGCTGTTATCAGGATTTAATGAAGTGCTGGCTCACAATAAAGGCGGGTCTCGACAACAGCGTGGAGAGAACGCCCGGCATCATTTTGTCATGTTCATCAAGACAAGAGAGAGAGAGAGAGAGAGAGAGAGAGAGAGAGAGAGAGAGAGAGAGATCTGTGAGTGGACGGATGGGTGGATACAAAGAGACAGATGGAGTTATTGTAGTTTTGTTCTGCTTATACAATTATTCTGTCATTGTAAATAAGTACGCTATTATATGTGGTGGTGGCCACTTAACTGCTGTGAACGACGAACAAATCAAGAGAAAGTCTCCACGCTAGTACTTAATAACAGCCATCATGATCTCAGTGGTATAACAAAGAGAAAACAGTAAATAATTTTAAATGCCATGGAGACAAGTCAAGTGCCACCTCTGGGATTGGTGTACAATATGTGTGTTTTTTTTTTAATTATGAGCTCAGAGCATGCACTGCACCCCAGAGCAAAAGCCAGGTTATTGCATTTGCTGTGTATGATACAAACAAATGAATCGATGAGTTAAAAAGAACTAAGCTTCTTCTGAATATTGAACTGTAATAATAACAACATTAGTATTGACTATTTCAGACACTGTAAGATTGTAACCTAACGTTTTCTTTTGCTGCCAAACTGCTGACTTTTTATCAGTCAGAGTGGGAGGGAGTGTGAAAGACGTGTTAACATGTGTGGGGCTAACATCTGGCACATTTGGCGAAGACGAGCCACAATAATTACAGTTAGTGGAGGTGTGTGTGGAGGCGAGGAGAGGGAGGACATAAAAAAAAGGAAAGGCGGTGCATGTTAACAACTGTTTTGTGAATCCCTGTCATCTGAAAACAACGCTTGATAATACGCTTACAAAAACTCTGCCCTGTGTAGAAGCTGTAATGTTTGCTAAGCACAGCTATTATGGAAATCACCACATGGTCAAGTGGTTTATAATACACAACAAATATAACCTTTCTAAAATTAGTCATCCCACTTCCTTTGCCCAGTGCGAGAAATGTCCAGAGTTTGTGAAGGAGAACAGAGAGCTGAAGGGGGAGTGGAAAGGAGGAGAGGACAGGGTTATAGGATAATAGCAAGTGTGCGACTTCTTAGGTAATGTGAATGAAAGAGTTTTAATTCAATTGGCTGCGCTTCAGAATTTGAATTCCGGGCGATGAGTAAGAGAAGAAGATGGGTTTGAATTCTTACTCCTATATAAGTGCACACATAACACATAGTGTAGGTTCCTTCTGACTGTACATGTTTCGTATGTTCTAATGTACTGCAGAAAGCTAAATAATTCAGTTTCCAGTGAAAAGACTGATTCTGAAACTCAAAATGTGTGTGTGTGTGTGTGTAGTACCCTGTACCATCAGCTATGATGGATTATCACCTATAGGCCTGCCCTGAATGAGCCCTTACATGAAATTGGAGCAGCAAGCTGCACGCTAAAACCTGACAGGGACATCTGGCCAAGGATAACCTTCAGCCTGTTTGGCTTCAAAGCCAAAGATGGGTCGACGAGAAAAAAAGCAAGGTCTGCAGGTTAATATGGAGTGGAAAACTTTTTTTTTTAAAAACTTGAACTGTTACATTTGTTGGGAAATAAAATAAATACACTTGTACGAAGGCAGTTTTATCCTGTCCAGCTGCTGTGGGGTGCGGTTTATCCCAAGACACACTGGGCAAGAGACAGGGTACATGCTGTACAGGTCATCTGTGTGTCACAGGGCTAACACGTACAGACAAACTTTTACTCTCACATTCTCACTCACGGATCATTTCCAGTTCAGAAAAACAGCATTTGGACTGTGGGAGAAAACCCACACAGACACAGGGAAAAGATTCAAACTCTACAGTGTATAATTATCCTGACTGTTATCATTAATATTAAACCAGCTCTATGGAAACAGTCTCAATTCAATAATGCAGCCCTTATATGCCTTACATAAGCAAACAAAACCAAAAGCAGGAAGATTGGCTGTTTCTGAAGGTTCATCTCCAGAGCTGCCCCTAGTAGTCTCCTTGTAGCAGGGAGTGATGCAAAGGAGACACGAACCCTAATGTTAGGTAAAACATGACCGCCAAAATCAACACAAAGTGAAAAGTTCCATAGAGCTGCATAAATATTATCATGCATCAACCTTGATCCTTGTCAGGGAAACTAAACAATATCTGACTCCAGTTGGTTTCGACCTAACATTGGCCTCCGAATGAGTGCAAATGTTTCCTCCTATAGAATGTTTGCAATTATCACTCTGCCGTAATCACCTTGTAATAACTACCTGTCACCTAGCAACGTATGATCGACCACCTCCTGGGTTACAGAAGCTAAACAGCATCACACATTTTATACCAACTTTATCAAGTCTTATCGGCTGGGAAAGCTGCTGGCAAGACTGACCATCAGTCATGTTGGAAGCTAGTGATACACACATGCCTTTGGCCAAAATAATCTTCACAGCTTTTCTTATCTTGCAACAGAGATCATGACTGTAAATACCCTCTAACACTCCAACTACCGTAATTCTATAACTACTAGAATTACCATAGCAGTCATTTTACTCTACTCTTTATTGTCTTCAAATCAACTAGAAAAAAATATTTGCTAGGCAACAGTTGAAAGAGAGGGAAAAGTAACAAACACTGAAATTCTACACTGTCTATAATGCCATATAAGGTCATAATATAAGGTATGGGTCAATATGACTGTTATGGCCATTCAAGGTAGAAATACTGAGAACTCTTTTGTGTTTTGTAATTTTAAGAAAATAACAATATTAGAATAAAATATACACACATTTAGGAAAAGTCAGGGTTACTATAGTTACATGGGTTTATTACATTGCAAAATTTAAAAACAGTCAAAATGACTACCTTGGTAGTTCAAGTGTTAAAGTCTGAAACTCATCGTGTGAGTGAAATCTAAATAAACTACCTCACTCAATATATCACATTCTTCCCCTCTGGTTTTTCCTCCAGCCATATTTGCTCTTCCTCACGCTGAAGTTCCCCTCCTGTCCAGCAGATGCCATCTGACATTTTCTCCTGTCCCAGCCAACTCACTCCTTCATCCAGCCACTCCTTCTTGCCCTGAAACAACTCCTTCCCCTCCAGCTCCAGTCACTTGACCTTCCCAGCCCACCTGCTCACCAGTTCTCCTCATCAGCCCTGCAGACATTGAACAAGCCCTTTTCCACTTACTCACCAGTGGATCGTCAAAGTTTCCACAAACCTTGTACCTTTAATCTGCAGCAACCTCTGCCTGAACCCACTTGTCTGCTTTTATGTGCCATAATTTCTGAATGCCAATAATGTAACTAACATGCATGCTACATGCATGAGAGCAGAAATGACACTCATCTATAGGAGTCCCTTGTGTAACTGACTGACAAGAAAAGACCATAAAGTGCAACTAAAATTTAAATGATTGGAGAGTCCTACATAACATGTACTAAATACTTTCTATATACTCCCTTTCTACTTTCCCTAATCATTGTAATTATACAGTTGAAAAATAGCATTATGTATTCTTTAGTTAAAAAGTGGTAATCTATATTTTTTAAAATCTTTAGACATGTAATTTAAAAAAAAATTCATTAGCTCATGTGGGGTGATCATTAACTACACAAGGACCCCACAAATTAAGGGATGAACATTTCCAGAGTAACTGTTGAACTAAACGCAGAGAAATGATTTCATAATGTTCCGAATTACCTGATATGTTAAACTTGGAAAAAGTCTAGCCCGAGATACCTTAAAATGACTTTAGAAAGAGGAAAAATTCCGTAAGAACTTGAACAGACTAAAGACCTGAGAGTCTCACAGTCTCTCACTCTTGGAGGGTGTTCACGTCAGTCTGTCGGTGTGCTGTTGGTATATTAGATATCTTTATATATGATAATGCTTCTGTCCCCTGTGGCATTTTTGATGTAATATATATCAGCCAAACTGCAATCTCACAGAGACAGAAGAACAACAAGGGTGGATAAAGATCCCATTGGATTATTTTCAAACTGAGGATGCATCAGACTCTGACTTAGCTGAGAAGAATTAACAGTAAGCCCTGAAATTCATTGCAAGAACGGAGCATAACGTCCGGGGCTTATAGTCAAGATACCCAGCCAGTTGAAACGTGGCAACATGTTTGTTCATCCTTTCATCCAAAAGGTAACTTCAGAGTAAGATTCTCCACACGGATACAGCTACTTCCTTCAATGCAGCAGTCACACCTTTGAGTATTTCCACCTTTCTTTTTCTGTTTGCCTGTCTCTTTATGTTTGAAAACATGCCCTTCTGAAGAATGAGTGTCCATTACGAACAAAGCAAGAAAAGAAAAGCACCAAATATTGCAGCAGAACTAGTCCTCCAGAGTATTTTTTAAAACTCGGCTTCGTGAGCCCAGGCAGGGTGGGGAAACTGTGCCTGGAGGGTCCCGGTGGCTTGAAAAGGCTGCTGACATGTTTTTCTGAGGCATTCGTTACGGGATGAGAGACAATATATCCCCGATTTGCAATGTAAGCCACAAAAAACAAACAAGCTCTGTGACTGAATGCATTTGAAAGACAGACAGTGACTCATAAACAATGTGTTATTTAACAGTAGATTAAATATTAACTAGCAGCTGAGAACAGTCAGATCCAAAACCCCTGAGGAGAGAGGATAGTAAGACAATAACAGATTGACGAAGAGCGGAAAAAGTGATAACGAGAGGCAGAGAGAGGCATTGAAAGGACAAATGGTATGAAGAAAAAGAGAGAAGCAGAGAAATAACAAGACAAACACAGGAAAGTTAAAATCCACTGTCTCTAGAGACACACAGCAACTACAGCATGGACCTGCTTTCTTGCTCCAACCGCCATCTAATGTCCAGTTTGCCAGATTTTCACACCCAATATTATCCTCCTCAAGTCAAGCTGATTATTTATTGTGTGATTAAAACTTTCATTAGCTAAAACCACGTTATCATGAAAGATTAATAGAGGCAATCATGACATTGTGTTCTTAATAACTCTTCAAATATGAAGTGTGGAGCAGAGAATGTTTTTCTGGAAGGAAAATCACACGCTGAGCGCCACTCCGGATACTTAAAGAGGGTAGTAATGAATTTAAAAATAGTGGGAAATTGGTCACGGGAGAGTAATTTTGTACTTCCAACACACAGCTATTACATCAACACGTTTTACGCAGGAAAATTTCAGTCTGTGGTATAACAAAAGTGAGAAATAGATGTAAATCAGCATGTGCAGAGGAAAGGAGAATGAATTGTGAGCATGTTACATACCGTAAACAGTAAGAGAGCATTTAGTCATTTTCTGTTTGGATAAACGGTAAGTGTTTTTCACATACCTACTGAACACACAAACCGCATTAACCATCCCTCTGGTGCATTTTTTTGTTGTTTTCTGCACACACACCGAGCATCAGGCCCTTTGAGCTCTCTGTGTTGTCATCCCGGCACCTCTGTAGTTTCGCAGGCTTCAGAAAGAGAGAAGTGGGGGGGAAAAAAAACAAGACAACAGAGCCTTTTGAAGTTTCCTCTCCCCTGTTTTGTCAAAGAACTTTGACAAGAGTGGAGGAGGAGCGTTGATGAGAACAAGAGGATATGGCTCCTAATTGGCTGCATGAAGAAGAGGAGCACAATGCCACGGAGGCTTCCTGAAAAAACTCGGGGCTGTGTGAGTGACAAGCATGAGTGCACGTGCGTGACGACAACACATGCAGGGATAGCGCTCCAATAATATGCACATCTGTAACCTCTCGTTGCTGACCTACTCATCTCATTTAAGGCCCGGACCGTGGTGACTGGAACGTCGATATTTGATGGTGAAATCGACTCATTCCAATGGAATCGCCACAATTCAAACAATTAAGTCATTTATGGGGGCAAAGTACAACTTTGTAAAAATCTGAAGAGCAAGCCATATTAAAAGCTGATGAGTAGAGGATGCTACTGTAGCTTGTTAGTACATTCACTTTTATTTATCCTCCTCTGTCAAAGTATAAACTATAAAAGAAATAAATACAAAAAGAACTGACATGAAAACTGTATGAATTCATTGTCCTATTAGCAACTGGGTGAATGAGCTTTGCTAGCCGACAGGTAGCAAAGTCATTGGCTCAGAGAGTTTTTTTTCCTGCTTCAATAAATGTTTTTATTGAATGAAATTATGTAGAAACATTAAAACTAAATGCCAGAGAAGAGTAAACATCACAGATAACATAGAGCTACGTTACTGTGAATGAAAACTGTTAGTGGTTTGCTCGCCAGCTGTTGTAGGCAAGTAATCTTTTTTTTTTTTTTTTTTTAGAAGTGTGAGTTTATTTTTTTCATGCTGTCATCAGTTGGTCTATTTGTGCAAATACTGTACATCCATATCAATCCGACAACTTTCAACAATGAAAAGGCAGCTGTAATATTTCATGGCACTAATAATGCAGTACTTCGCCGCAGCAGTAATGAAGGACAGATTGAGGATAGCAGTAGGATGATGGATTTCTATAATAGCCGTTACCATACACATTGTTCAAAAGCATACTGGCATACAGCAAGATCTCGCTCAAGGACGCTGTCTACACAATCTACAGTAGGAACGAAGCTTTTTCTCTGCTGTTCTCATACACTGTGTGTACAGCAGTGCAGGGGGCTACATATTCTGCATATTCTGTCAAATACAGTATTCTGTTACATTTTAACAACTGCAGCAACAATATGGGTCATTGTGGAAGGAGCTGAGAAATATGTCACAATAAAAAGACAAGACACTCCATAATGTGCACGCCGGCGCACACACACAAACACACGCACGTACACAACAACTTGTTGGGAAAATCCCCAGATGGTGTTTGAGTCTTGTAACCAACTTTTCGACACAGCCATTAGAGGCCTGGAAGAGTGGAGGAGGCAGGAGAGATTGAGATAAAGTGGCAGTGAGGAAAAGAGAGGCTGAAAGAGGGAAAAATGAGAGCAGAGAGAAAGAAAAGTAAATTAGAAAGTCAAGAAAAGAGAGGGGCAGGAGGAGACAAGAAACAAAACTGTAACAGAGAATGCAAGGAAGAAGAAAATCTTAAAAAAAAAAAAAAAAAAGAAAGGTGAGAAAAACAAAGCGCAAAACAAAGAGAAGAAAGATGGTGACGGGGGAGGGTAGAGAAAGCAAAAGTAGCGAGCGAGCGATGTGCTGTCACTGAGTGAAATGCCACCCGGCCTGTCACATATCTCTACAATATTAATTACACTGTGCCACGCTTCTGAATAATGGAACAGCCCTATTTAACCAGACTGAATAATTTAGCAGCGGCTTGGCCTAGTGTATATAACAGGATCGATAAGCACCAAGTACAGGTAATGAAATTCCAAAGGGAACCTCAAGGAGGAAAGTTGAGTTCACCTGCACTCAGAGTTAGAGCCCGTTCAGACGCCCTGTGTGTGTGTGTGTGTGTGTGTGCGTGTGTGTGTGTTAATGTATGCACATGCACAGTTTATTTACTGTAGTATACTTAAGAATAAAGTCCCTATAGACACTGAGAAGTCATTGTGTTTGTGTACGTGTTTTAGTCTGCACACACTTGATGTATTTATGCATATGTATTAGAGCTCTGAGGTGAAGCCCTTTGTGTGTGTAATTCTTGCATAGGACATAAGAGAAAAACACAAAACAAAAATAAGACAGATACAATAAGGCTTACTTGCTAATTTTGTCTCTACTGTAACCAAACCAGGCGTTTTAAAGTTCAGCATCATAAAGTTAAAAAAAAAAAAAAAAAAGAGAGAACTTCTCAGCAACAAGAGATTTACTGTCACTGCCAGGTTTATGGCAGGTACAAAACACAATTTACACTGCTGGTGTGCAGATGTATTCATGTTGAGGATAGAGTGCAATGTTATTTTCTACGGAAACACCTTGTACACATTCTCAAACACATGCAATCATGGAAGTTGCCCAGCACAACCCAGCGAGGATCTCAAAGACATTGGTCCGACGTCTTCAGTCATTTTAGCAAGTGCCCCAAAATGATTCATATTTACCTTAAAGTGACACAGTGCTCTAGCTGCTGTTTGACTGACAGTCACGTTCCCTCTTTTTGAAGCACCTTTGACATACCTGGGAGTGTCATCTCATTGAAATTGAGGGTCCAAGTTTGGACACTTGCCAGTCACACTCAAAACAACAGACCATAACGTTAGCTATGGATAGTAGCTACCTTGCCAAATAGAGTTCAGCTTGTACTGATAGTGGCCACATGTCTTTAAAGAAGAATAGTAGGTGCTTCCTGTTGACAAAGAGCCACGTCCATGCTGAAAATGAACACTTAACAGTTCATTTAAGGAACTCAAGGCTGCACCAAAGCAAACGCTGGAGGATACTTGTTTTGTTATTTTATAATATGTAATTTTTCATAAAATAAAACAAATAAAAAATGCATCGCTGAGGTATTCAATTAGCCATTGTGATGTTACATTATAAGAGAGTGATTTGAAAAGGATGATGATGTCTTGTCAGTAGGAGCGTCCAATCAGAAAATATGTGTTGCTCAAGGGGGTATGAAGGAACAACATTGCGTTATTTAATTTGAAAGACTTTTTACGATCTCCACTCAAGAGCTTACAATCAGGGGCCACTGTCCCACCTGCAAGAACTCCACTATATATTGAACCAACAACTTCCCACACTCTCTGACTCTTGGGCAACCATGAATTCATCTGAAACTGAATTAATTTCAAAAGTCCATATGACATTCAAGATTTTTTTCCTCTCTTCCTACATGCAGCTGCAGTTATAGCTTCATTAATGCATAGTGACATAGGAGGAGTGGAAATAATCTGGGGGAAAATTTCAAACAGAAAGAACTTGCTCACTCATCACATGCAGCCCATGATGAATGAACGTGGGTGTTGTTCCCCTGGCTCCACCTGGCCTGCATCAACAAGGTTTAGCCCACTGGGACAGGCAGACTGTGTTTGTGCACTGGGATGATGTAGTTGATGTCACAAAAATGAGCTTTTCTGGGTTTTAAAAGTTTGATGTCTTGATGGTTTAGAAGTTGATTGAAAGACTAATAATCATAGATTGTATAAAATAATGAACGTAGCATCCGGATCTGAAAGGTGAAGCAAATGTGGAAGAGTGTTTATTACCTCAGTAAACATTTTCCTAATGAGTTTATAAGATCAATCACTGGTTTCAAGTCTTCTTCAACACAGTAAGACTGAATTGATTTGACTCCCATTCAGAGCAAAATAGACAATAAAGCAAGAGTATGCAGACGCCCAATTTTACCAGCAATGTACCAATTTACCAGCTGTTTAAGCCTGTTTTTTGCTAACCAACATTTGCATACCATTAATGTCAGAGTTACCACATGAACTAAGGATGCTCCTTGTTAACCAAGCTTGCTAGTTAGCACAAGGATTTGCTGATAACGTAGTGCTCTTCCCTTGAGGCAGTGCAGTAGTGCCATCTCAAAAGTCAGGAAAAAAATGTTTAAATTAGGCCTTATAGCTCTATTATAAATAAAAATTATTGCACCCATATTGCTTATTTCTCACCTCAGATTTGTTCAGAAACAGATTCTGGTGGACTGCTACGGTGAGATAAGTGAAAGTTTATGTAGCCTACTTCATACAACCGGTCTACTCATGATCAAACCCCACTGGCTCAGAACTGGCAGCTAAATATGGTCACCTCTCGCTCCCAAAAAATCAGCATGGTGACAGAAAAAATGCCAGACTCAAAGTTTTTAAGCAGTAGTCCACAAACCAGCAGGCGACATCAACGTGGCTACGTCCACTTCTTACAATCATGCAGTCTATGTTGATAATTGACATCCTATCAGCAGTTATTTATGGCAGCTTATACTTAATGAGGACAAAATGCCACAAATGTAGGACATTGTTGCTTAACTTGAATGTGACACTCGTTACAGTGACATCATTAGTGCATACTTAACATACGCCAATACTTAAAACATTGTTCTTTACAGACTCTCAGATACAGCACATATATATGTAGATAGAACTATATCTATGAGAACACAACATTGATATAATCGTAATGTAAATGCAAACATACACAAACACACACAGAAGAAAAAATTGCCTCAGTAGAGAAGTGGGTTGCATGTAAACTGTTGTACTCAAGATTAAACATTCAGATAGGCCAGTCCCTGTGAGAGAAGTCTACTTGCATGGAAAAAGGTTAAAGCAATCAGGGCATTGCCCTTCCAGTGACTGTGCTTTCACATTGTGTATGTCTACATGTGTTCCTCTTAGGTAATATAGCCATGTGCACGCATACATATGTGACTGGGTGTCTATGTAAATGTCTCGAAGGAGGCTGTGTGTGTGTGTGTGTGTGTGTGTGTGTGTGTGTGTGTGTGTGTGTGTATGTCACGTGGGACAGTGTTTGCCAAGGCTGGGCACAGCAACCCACAATTAATCAGCCCTGCCATCCTCCCCTCCCTGGGAAATGGATGTAAGCAAAAAGTTAAAAGACTTAATTCCTAAATAAATCACACAGTAAATAATAGGTGTTTGTGTTGCCTGCGACATTAGACAAGGCTGTATGTAAGCCAAGGCTGTATGTAAGCCAAGGGAGGGAGAAGATTTACTCTCGCACTCTACACACGCTGGATGAGGCAAGACCACTGAAGACAATAAATATGCATTACTGGCAGCTGGTCGTGAATACAACAGGTACAAAAAAAGCTAAGAATGAGGAAAGAATGGAGAAGAAGGGGTGGGATCCCATAAGATAAAGGGGACATGAGGGAATCATGAAAGAGGCAGAGAGGGAGCGAAAAAGATGCAGAGAGACTGAAAGGGTGTGCAGACGCAGAGGGAAAGAAAGCAAGAAGATAGTGGAGTGAATGAGACATGGAGCAGATGGAGAAAAGAGGTAGATGGGGAGATAACAGCGAAGGCGTAAAAAAACAGAGTGAGGGTGGGGTAGGTTAGATATAACAGACTTTGAAAGAGCAGCAGATAAAGGCACTCAGCTCCTCTGGGTTCGACTTGTAAATCGCCCCAGAGATGAGTAAAAAGCAACGCAATTTTGCACAACTGTTGTGTTTACGTGAGTAGTTTTGCTGGAAAAAGTGAGAAATAAATTACTAATTCAAATTGGACAAAATACCTCACATCTACAGGAAGGGTGCGCATGCTAAACATGCTGGGTCCTCGCTCGCTCCTGCATAGGATGGACATAACAAGAGCTCACCAAACAACTGCACTCCAGCAAAGGTAACAGTTTTCCGTTTCATACTACATTCATCCTGAACTCGCAGGACTTTGGGTTGGTTTTTTTTGTGTAATGTGATCAAACAGAAGCTAAGTGAAGTGTGGTTAGCAGGTGAGAGGTGCTGAACTGAAGGTCGACAATGCAGCACGAAGCACCATTGTCCCCGCTTTACTTTTTAAACACCCTTACTCACAATGCATGCTTAACACGGCATGAAGTTATTAAATATTTACACACAAAGAAGGAGGGTAAGAGATAATCACATGCGTGCACAATCTACTTACTCAAGCGTATATTTTCTAGCTTGCCATGAATCCTTTCACACACTAAGCCACAGAAGTCATTTCACCTCCACATTCTCTCACTCGCTCACGCTCTCTGTCTCAGTTTTTCTCCAGGTATCTCTTTCTCGTTCCCCAGCAATCAGCTCATTCTCTCGCTCGGCCTCTCTTCCAACTCATCTGGAAAACACAGCCATCGCCGAGGTCATTGTCTCTCAATGAATGGTCATTACTTTTGGGATAAAATGCACCTCTGAACACCGCTTGGAGCTACAACAACCCTGTCCATTAGCTGCCTGCCTTTTGTTGCCATTTAAATTGGTCAGTGTGGAATTCAAATACAAAGTGATGACGCCTCAATGCCTCAATAGAAAAAAAAGAAAACTATCAGCATTAATTAATATGTAATGTATGATTCTTTTCATTTACATTCTTTGCATTAATACATAATGAGTATAATGCTGACCTATACAGTAAACAGCACACAAAATACAATATTGAGAATAAGAATAGTGACATGAATGGGAATGAATAAATCCTTTATTGCTTCCTCTGTTTTTAATGTCTTGTCTGCTTAGAATGATGGATTTACTGTCAGGTTGCTCTTTATTTCCACTTGCATTTGTGATCTTTTAAATTGGACATAGACATCTTCAAGATACAATTTTACTAAATGACTTCTCTTGAAATTCACAAATGCATTTCGAAGTCTTGTTTTAGCACTTTTGACCAACAGGAGAATCATCTGAAAATTTCCTGCTGCTCGTTTGTACAGGTGCACACCAAGTGAATCAATGTTTTGGCAAGCAGGACATCATCAAATTTTAAAAATAGTATATAGCTCTCCACGCTATACCGGCGTCTTGTTCATTTTCATTTATGGCCAGACAGATCCTCTGTACCTTGCTGGAGCTGAGAAAATTGTACTTTGGGTTCAGTCCTTCTCACGCACACACATATTCACATGGGTCTTCAAAAATCCCTCCCTATCCCCCTGCAAAGCCTGCCTTTTTCCCAATGACTTTCATTTTTATTAGTGCACTTGGCATCTGATTAAGTCCCTTTTGGAGTGCTAATTAGCTGAGCTGCTCAGCTCCAACTGTGTATAGACCAAATAAGGTCAAGACAACAATGACAAAACCATCAGGCTTATTCGAAAGTAACGCAGAAGTTCATTGATTGTGACAATACAAGCCCTTTTTTTAAGGGACAAGTCAGTGTCTGTTGATGCCAACATGAATAGCAGCTGGAAAAAAGGGGTGACCTGCACAGAAGTGACTGAATTCAGCTAGTAGCCTAAGAACTGTTCTAACAAGACTGTCCTCACCAGAACAACAACTGCATTGGATGTTTGTTCAAACTCTTAAAAGATCTCTGTATGTTTTCTGATAAGCAACCTCTTGCTATCGTGCTGGCTTCTCTCAGCAGCACAGGCCAAAGGATCATGACGGTGTTACACTCGCAGGCAGGTACGGACTGGGAATGAAAAAAGACCCAGGACTTTCTGACTCAGACTGGCCCACCAAATCCCTCCCCCCAGCAATACACCATCACCCACACAAACCATGCCACAGTTTATGTAAACAAGACTACTGAACAATAGTTATAACTTTAGTAAAATAAATGTACCATAGTCATATAGTTTAATAATATTAGTTTAATAATAAAGTAATAACATTATAACATTTTCGCCTAAATGTTCGTTCATTTAAGTTCATCATAGTATCCTGTATAGTACTCGTGATATCAATTCCAATTGGACAATACAGCAGTTTGAGAAATACACAACCAATATTTATCTTTTTTTTAGGTTTTGTACCTTCATTAAATTCTTGTGGAAGAAAAACAGTCTAGAACAATAATTAGTCTCTATTATCTTGATGCTAAGTACTAACTTTTCAAGAATTGATAACTATTCTTGCATAACAATGAGTTAAACATTTCTAAAGTTTGATGCAGCTTATCAACTTTTTTATGCCATTTAAGAGGTGGGGAAGGGGCGGGGTACAGGAGAAGTTAGACTGGACCGAACGGAAAGTGATTGGCTGGGAGAGAGCTGACAGCTGACAGCTGTAATACCCAGCCGCAGTTAGTCAGTCACACATCTCTTGGTTATATTTATTTAAGCAAGGGCTGTGATTATTTATGAATATGTACATCTTGACTTTGCATCAGGTCCAATTATCAAGCAACCCACTGGGAAAACTCCCAGTGCTCCAGATGGCCAGTCCAATCATGGTCTTAGGCTGCATTTAAATAGATAACAACATTGCATGAAGGCATTCTGTAGCCTGTTTTTGATACAACATATGAAGTGTGATCTTGAGTGCTTTGGTGTTTTTGTTCTGTGTCCTTACAGTAACTGATATGATTTTACTTTATTGTAACCCAAAAGTGCCATGTTTCTATTAGGTATATGGTTTTCCTTAGATACAGAACAGCAGATGACAATACCTAATGACAAGATATAGAGATGTTTAAAAGGGATTTTTTAAAGCAAAAAGGTCAAAGGTACTCACCTGGCAAATAAAAACAAAAGCCTGTATTAAGATAGCTATTTCATGGTGAGATTCTTAAAAAAAGCAGCTGGATTACAACCCACACACAGCGGCACAAAAAGCTTTCCTCAGGGGGGTTTTTTATATATAATTGATGCAAAACACAAATGTCTTGTTTTTGTGTCATCCCTTCAGAATAAAATAGCCATGCCTGCTTTGTAGACATTTTGCACAGATGTTGAACATCGCCTGAAAAGAATGTTATTAGAGGAAGCAAAGATACCGTTTTCTCCCCTGACAGTAGCCTGAAAAGACTGAAATGCAAGATAGCCCAAAAATACCCACTTCTTTTAGACTGGAAAAGCTCTCTGCTGTGTTAATTCAGTTCTGGTCTCTCCACCTGCACATGCTGAATGCAACAGTTCCAGGTGTTTTCTGTCAAAAGGAATTCTGAAAAATGGAAATCACTGTTTAAACACGGCCAAGTGGAGGAAAGTTGTTTCACCAAAAGAGTAAATTACAACATCCATCACAGCAAACTCAGATTGATTATTTCCAACAGTATAAGAGTATCCAAGGATTTAAAGTTTATGTTTTCTATGAGTCAACAAAATCTCTTGACAAACTTTCTCAATTCTCTTTTAGCCGTACCACCAACACTCGCCGGAAGAGCGGCCTGCGTCGCCACGGCAATTAACAAGACTTGTGAATATCAAAGCCACAGAGACAAGAGGTTTATGACTTTCACACAGAGAGATCACTCAACTGACAAACGGATTAATTAAAGCTTGGGCTTAGTTTTACACTGAAAACTGTGATCGTATTATTTCCCCTGATCACGTGCAAACAAAGGCTTCTAGCCAACAGTCCACATTTTGAGCATTGTCATATTCCCAAACAGCTTATATTATTTCTGTGGGAACATGGTGTGTGTGCGCACGTGTTCCTGTATTTCTCCTTTTATGAGAGCCAATTTGAGTTTAAGGCCCCCAGAATAATTGTTGGGTTTTCTGGCCAATCCCGTCTCTTAGGACTTTGGTTTAGTGTTAAATGATTCATTTCACATTTTGGGAAATGTATTTATCTGCTTTCTTGCCAAGAGTTAGATGAGAAGATCAATACCACTCTCATGTCTGCCTCTTAAATATAAGGCTGCTACGGACAGCTGCCAGTTAGCTTCGCTTTTTTGAAAAAAAAAAAAAAAGACTGGAACTAGCAACTAGCCCGGCTGGTTCATAAACAGACAGAACCAGGCTAGCTGCTTTCCACTGTTTCCTGTCTTCAATCCAAGCTAAGTTACCTGGGATGACCATGAAACCAATCTTCTCATCCCACTTTGAGCAAGAAAGTGAATAAGGTGTCTATTTTTTATGCTGAGTTTCAGCTGATTGTTCCGCTGTCCGGCCCAAAACTTTATTGTTGTGTTGATCGGCAAGTAAATCCCCACTGTACACTACCTGCTTAGCACCAAACTTGATGGTCACAGTTTGCAACTATATCTGGTGGAGCTGGTTGGTGGAGACCAAAAACAAAGTTATGTTTATGTCTTATTTACGACAGGCTTACAAATACACATCTCCAAATGAATGATAAAGTTGATAATATCTTTAAGTGCTGGATGTGTAAATAAGGAACTGTTCACCAACATGTTTGCCATATGAACTTTAAGAGGTGATGATATGTCAGTGTTGCGTTCACAGCTTATCTCTGCTGTCCCCCAATGGGCCAAAATCACCTGCAGCAGGTTTCAGGTTGACTTTGGATAATGAATGTAGTGTGCGATGAAAGGTGGGTGTGGATGGGTACGTACAAAAACGTGTGTATGAGTTTGTACTGTATGCATGCTCTGCAGTGCATCTAATAGTCTCTGGTTTTTACTCCTTTAGGCTTTGCTGAGCGTATGAGCAGAGCACACCGATGAATAATGAGGCTATTACAACCACAGCAGACCACAGAGAGCCACCTGCTCTCATTCAATACCCTTGGACCCTTGCTCTATATTTTCTTTCTATGAAACGCTCCTGCTGGATCATCACGGCTAATTCAATATTCACTTCAAGGAACGAGTCCTGTGGAGAATTGGTAAACTTATGAGTAAGTGTGAGTGCATATGTGTCTGCAGGTGTGTCTGATATTAAAAAGTTAAATACACATAAGTATGCAATTTAGTGACCTTCCTTCATTCTGCAAGCCCTTTAGTGAAAATTAACTCACAGACACATGCCTTAACCTTGGCTCTACTTTACCTTTCCTGAATCCTTACCTCATCCTCACCCATAATTTAAAATTTCTCCCCACCCCTCTGGAGGACCAGCAACAATGCCCCGCTTAAGTCATTTTCTGAAGTGCAGTCATATCTGCGAGGATGTCAAGACCTATAGCAGTCAAAGTAAGGTATAGAAATGGACCTACTTCTGGACGGTGCTCACGTAAGACACACACACACACACACACACACACACACTCTACTGTCCTGTGCCAATAAGAAAAAGAGCGGATAATTTCTGCGTCTTTGTGTTTGTGTCGATGGGCAGAAAAAGAAATAAAACGGAATAAATCACAATAGAGCCTTTTCTCTGCTGCATACTTCATAACAGATTAAGCAGCTTTTTATCAGCCCTAGAGGGTCAACTATCTCAGCATAGTATTGTTCAGAGCTGGATATAGAAATATGATTTATGTATTATTTGTATAATGCAACAAAAAGAGTGTTAGAGGGCTTTAAAAATGTAAGAACTTCACTCCTGTCTGAGGAATGCTTTTATTGTGAAGACTTAAGTTTTTTCATACGACAGAGTCATATGAATGGAACTACCATCAAGAGGTTGTCCTGCGGGATCCAGTACAAAGCTGTAGTTAGATCTTTAAAAGGTGGGGAATTTAATGGTTTGGAAAGTGAAGAAAATATTTCATGACAGTAATTATACAGAATTAAAAAAAAAAGTTTTGATAATGTGACCAAAGAAAAATAACTCCTTTAAAACCCTCGTTGTATTTAAGACAGACAGCCGAGAAGACAGCACATCTCTCTCTCTGACCTTGTCACCTCCTGCAGCTTCTGATAATGGCTGCTCTGTGATCAGTTCCCCAGTGTAAAGACATCTTTGCACCTCCCCAGTGGTCGGCTTTACATCTTCAGCTCTGTGCAGCGTGAGAAGACGGTGAAAAGAAAATCCCCCCCTCAAAGGCAATTTACTGTGACCGACAGTTGAGTTTCAGAGGTGGGCTGTTGGACTTTTCTTTGTCTCTTCAGCCACTGTGATTTTTTTTTTTTTTTTTTTTTTTAAATCGGTGCTCAAATTCTGCTCTTTATTTCAAACCGCTCAAGTGAGGAATGCAAAATGTGTTGTATGAGCTCTATCATTAAATTCTGATGTTAAAGCCACAGACCATGACCACAGCTGCACGAGTGTTGGAGTTTCATTTTTTTGTGTGAAATGTATAGAAACTTCATAGCGGCACTCCCAGCCTCAGTTCCCAGGTGTACAGCTACTCTGGCGCCATCTCAACTGCAACGTGGAGCCTGTTCCTATTTACAGCTGGGATCAAAGAAACAATCATATTGATCACCCAGCATTTGTAATGACAGGCGACAGGTTGGAGGGGATGATTCACCCACTGTGAGAGGAAGGGGGAAAAAACATGTATTCCTGTGTGGCTTTGTTTGTGCACAGTATGCAGCTGTGAGCACGCCAAACTGGATCTAAATGCACCAAGTCCAGAAACGACACAAAAGAAATGCACACACAGGACGAAGCCACAGGAAGTGGTGAACAAGTTAAATTTTTAATATGGACATGGTTCATTAATACAAGATCATTTATTAACCAATGATGGAAGGCGTCCGCACATTCATTATAACTCAGAGGAGGTGATAACAGGGAGATAAAACAGGAGAGGCAAGGTGAAAGAGAGGGAGTAAAAGGTGTAAAATAAACACACATTTACACAAAAAAGGAGCCTGTGGCAGGAAGGTGGAAACACTTCGAAAGCAGATGCAAACAGACAAGAGCCCCTGTGACTGGCAACAATAATCTGATCCTCTACAAAGACCCACTGAACCAAATGTACTACATTTAATGAGTATCTTAAATGTGTGAGAAAAGACGTTACAAATAACACTGAAAATGACCAAAAAAAAATAGATTAATCGAATACACACATCCAGCCCCCCCCATTCCCTAAAATTATTCCCTTACCTTTATTAGCTTTAATAAAAGACTTCATTTAAAATCACTTGTCAAGCTCAAGGACAACAGCTAAAACTAAAAGTTAACCCGGGCTGCTTGCAAACATTTGAAGGGGTAGTATCTGCTCTCAAACCGAGCCAAAGTACATTCATCAACACTCTGGCATGGGGCCGACACCGTGGTGAAGAACATTTATATTGCATCAACAATTTTCAATTCAATTTGGCACCAATAAAAAACATATTTTCCTGGGCACGGTTTCAAAGCCTTCGCTGCCAAACAAAAAGCAGCAATTAGAGAAGTGGGCATCTTAAAGGAAGATGAAAGTGCACCAGATCCCCCCGTTTCCAATTACAACATTCATATCTCTGATCGCTGATGTTTTCGCACTCTGGTCAGGCTCTTCAATAACCCAGATATAAAGCGTGCAAAAAAAAAATGTGAGGGTAATTTCTAAGCACATTTCATTGTCCAGGTCACGTTTCTTTTTTATTATTTGTTAGATTGATTTGTCTTTTTCACCCCAAATCATGATTCATTTGTGTTTTGCTACATAATATAACTGGACATCGTGTTTTGTGCAATATTTATGAGTGTCTGTTTGTGCCTGTGAATCTATTGCGGCAGGAAGCTTTGGACAATGTTGGACGCAGGCTCGCAGGAGTTCAAGTGCAGCGCCGTCTAAGTCTGTGGTCAAAGAAAAAATTTAACTTGCTAGGCATAATTAAAAGCGTGCCAGGTAGGACAACAATTAAATGCGCATATTTTGTCACGAAACTGGGATTTCTAACTTCGATACGATACCTTGAAAAATATGGAGACCTAATACCAATTTTGATACCAACATTGCTGTTATTTTACTGTTCAAAAATAAATCTAATTAAGTAACCTTAGGAATTCAGTAGTTAAAAGTACTGTGTTAAGCACAACAGTATCAAAGTTTATTTACTTTTTAAGTTTTTTCCTAACAAGAGAGCCTAATTTTTAATTACAAACGACTTTTTGCCCAACAATGGGACAACTCTAGTGAAACGGGAGCCGTCACCAAACTCTTTTCGTTCAAAACCTTTCGTTAGCACTGCTCTGTAGCATCGCTCACCAATGGGCTCACTTGTATCCTTCGCCTTTCCTTGTTAATTTGCCTCAAATGTGAAGTACTGTGTTTTCTTTGTCAACCAAACAGAAGCAGAAGCTCTGCAACTCTCCATCTTTATTAATGTACAACCCGAGTGACTGAGCCGAGTGAGAGAGTGAGTGACAGGAAGGCGGGACTAAGTGGGCACCGCAGCAGTGTGTGTGTGTTTGTGTGTGTGTGTGACAGATAGAGAAGAGAGATCTCAGCTGGTACCGGAGTATCGATACTGCAGAAAGTCAGTATTGAAGCCGTTTTCAAAGAGTCGGTATCGATATGTATCGAAATATCAATATTTTTGACAACACTAGTGCCACTTGAGGTCTGATTGTTAAAGTATGGTTAATAAAATCTCTAAAAGCTCCAAAACAAATCTTTGTTTTGAAGTTTTCCTTTTGACTACCAATATAGTCTTACAGGCAGTGATTCACATCATTTTGATGCTCATCAAACCATTCAGTGACCCCTCGTGCCCTGTTGATGGGGTATTATCATTCATCATAGCATAAAGGTGACCTTTCCCTCTGAGGGGACAAGTGCACCCAAACCATGTCAGCGAAATGCTTCACACCTGTATGGAAGCATCTGCATTAATCATATTTCCTCCCCTCATCCCTTCAGGTTTATAAGCTGTTACAGCAAACTAGACAGCAGACATCTATAGTGTTGTAATAGAAAGACTGTATTCTGCATCCTGGCTAATTAAAGAAAAAAACCCTTCATACTTCCCAGAGTACATGCGTTGTAATGAAAAGAAGAACTTTCATTTGTATGACAACTTTACAATGTGTGTCACGGCTTGTTTCTGAGGTGTGTTCATTATTAACACTGCGCTTGATGTAGAATAGAGCAGATTAAAACAGGAGCTGCAGCAGGATTTCTGTGCAAGTTGAGTCAGGTCTGATTCGACGCAGGGTCATAGCTGCTGTCTGAGTGAAACACTCTTCACAAAAGAGTCATGCGCTGTGAAATCAGACGGTGATGTCCTTCATCAGCTGAGGCAGCGACCTCATCTGATTCGGTGGTATAATAATGATGTTAATGTATATTTACACCACTACAGTATGATTACCTTTCCGTTGTCTATTCCCTCCACAGACCTCACACATCAACACTTTTGTTCATTTGTTCTGTGTAATTTTCAGCTGGTTGTCTCCTTGTTAATTAAAGAAGCTCTGGGGAATAGAAATAATATCATCCTCTCCTTCAGGTGGTGACATTATCAACTCACAGCTTCGCAGAGAGGCACACTGAGTTCACACTCTTAATACAGTTAAGTCTTTTGGTCTGAGCGAAGCTGGGAATTTGCCATGTTTCCATCTAATTCATTACCGTTGGTGATGGATGTAGTATGTCTCATGTTTGCCTCATAGCTTTGTCTATTCTGATTCGAGACGCTGCAGTGTTTGCAAATCCATCAGTGTGCTCCAGTCCCTTTTTTTCCCCTTGGAAGTCTTCAAACTGAGAATCACCTGATTCGGCTGCATACATTCGGAAAGATCTTCCAGCTGTTCCAACTAGAGGTTTACAGAACATTTCCAATCCGGTTTGCAAGGTGCCTTCAATGAGAACTTTCTGCCTGATACGCTGGAGAAAGGTTTACCGTACTGGCATGAATTTAAGACAGGAAAGAGAGCGAGATAAAGAGAGAGCACGCCGCACAGAGAGGGGGAGAGAGAGAGAGGGCACAGACAGAAAAAGAGACGGCAACAGTGTCAGAAAAGAAGACAGACAAAAACAGTTGAATTTGGTGACTTTGCTTCTTTAAGTGAAGCTTCCACAAATACAGATTTTTTTTTTTTACCCCAAAGCATAGTTTTCTAATGTTTCATATCTAAAATAGCCCCATATCAACATAATTCACCAGAGTGAGACACTTCACTACTCACGGAGTAAACAAAACCATATTTCTGATTCTTTGCATCCTAAACCCCTCCTGCCTTTGTCTTAACAAATCTATCGTCTCCTTTTCTTTCATCCACCCTCCATCCCTCCCTCCGTTCCCTCCTTCCTTCCTCTGCGGCCCACTTCTGCACAGAGGGAATGGCAGCAGCCGCTTCAATAATTCACTTCCCCTCCGAACAGGTTGTGTTTGCATTGCAGGGCGCTGCAGGCAAGAATAGAGAGGGCAAGGAAGAAAGATTAAAAACAAGGAGGAATGAAGAATGAAGTCGAAATGGATGAAGACTTTGAATAGAAAGATAGAATGAAATCAAAAGAATAAATAAAGCACAGGAGAAACCCCGTTGTGAGTAATGACGATGTGGAAAAGCAAAAAAAAGAGGGAAAAAACAGAGGGAAATGTTTTATGGGGACAGGCCAGCTCTTTTGAGTCTCTCGTGCATATCCTAAAAGGTGAGAAAGAGTGAAATGATGAGTGAGAGAGAGGAGGAATGTCGGCCTATCAGAGAACATATTGAGAAAGTCTCCCCATGCAGAAAGGGGAAAGGGAAGAGATGAGGATGGTTAGAGTCTGATAAAAGCCGAAGCAGTAGTAAGCCAGCACCTATCGCTGAAACATTTTCCCTCTGCTACCTGTGAATACCTCACAACTATCAACTAAGTCTCGGAAGCCCCCGCCACTACCTCTGCCAGCGCTTTCAGATCCACAGAGGTGCATTCGCGTGTGCACAGTTTATTTTGAATGTTTAATCTTCAGCTCGGCTTGTTTGAGCCAGTGCCGTTCACAATCTGATGGGACTTAGTGATGAAAGTGGACAACAGGCAGTGGTTCAGGAGGAGTAACAAAAAATATGTCAGCAAAACTAACTCAAAACATGAAGTGTAGTTTTACTGTTGTGTTTACTTGTTGTTCTGTAAGGTGCTTATTGGATTAGGTATGCTAACACTGAAAAGCTGAATAGACAGTTATTGATCCCTTTTGTAGATTTAGAGCTGAAACAATTAATGATTAATCGTTTAAGTCAGTTTTAATCACAATAGCCCCAAAATTTCCTGCTCATATGAATATTCCTACTTTTCTATATAAAAAACAATATCTTTGGAACAGGACAGGACATTTTAAGGCATCACATCTGGATGTTGGGAAATCATGATGGGTGTTTTTATAAGTAGGTTAAATAGATTTGTTTTATTTTCAGACCTGTAAAAACGGAAACAAACTTCTCGTGAGCCTGTTTGATTGAAGTTCTCTTGTACCTGAACGGTGGGATTTGCAATGGAAGTGTGAAAACGCCCTGAAGCAAACTTTTCAGATGTGGCGTGGGCTAAGGCAAATAAAGTTTAGGTCGCACCCTCATTCCCACTTTCTCTCGCTCTCTCACACTAACCCGTTCCCTCTGTTTCTTTCTCATTTTCTGAGCCCCTTGTCGGTCTAGCACTCTGTCTCTAGGGAAGCCTTTCTTCTTTTAGCTGCTCTGAACCTGCCCTGCCCTTTTCAATGTCACTCTCGCTGTGTGTCTCTCTCTGTTTTTTAATATGAGCCTTTCGCTCTGCCATGTGTCCTTTTTTTCTCCACTTTCGTGAGCCAGATCCAAGTTATTTGACTGAATGTAAAAATTCAATTAGATTTCACCAGCTTCGCCTAGACGTGTTAATGCCTGAAGTGGGAAGGTGTTGTTGATAAATATGAGGTGATGAATGTCAGACAAACGCGGTTATTATGTCAATTCAGTTTCAAGCACATAAAGCTCTAGACTTCTTTATACGTCGCTTGAAATCCTCAAATGTTATATGAACATCAGAGCTGCTGAGAAAAAGATTCCTATTTCTTCTGTCTGCATTATGGCCGCATGGCATTTAGTTTATATGGCACTGCCCGGCCTCCTGCACCACAGTAAGGAATCTTGGAGTAATCCTTCCTGACATTAGGATACATCTTTAAATCACAAATATTATAAGTCAGACACATTCTTCCACAGAAAGATGGAGAAAAAGGAGTCCATGCATTTCTTACTTCTCGGCTGGATTATTGCAATTTCTTATTATCAGGCTGCCCCAGTGTATCTCTAAAGACTCTCAAGCCGATCCCGAATGCTGCAGCATACGTACTGACACGATCTAGGAGGAGAGATCATATTTCTCCAATATTAGCTTCCCTGCAGCGGCTGCCTGTACAATCCAGAATAGAATTTGAAATCCCTCTCCTAACCTGCGAGGCCCTTAATGGTCAGGCACCATCATATCTTAAAGTGCTCATAGTTCCCTATTACCCTACAAGAGCGCTGCACTCTCAGACTGCAGGCTTACTTGAGGTTCCTCGAGCCTCCAGAAGTAGAATGAGAGCCAGAGCCTTCAGCTATCGAGCTCCTCTTCTGTGGAATCAGATCCAAGTTTAAGAGTGGGCTTTAAAATTTCCTTTTTGATGAAACAAAGTTAGGACCGGCTCAGACAAGCCCTGAACCATCCCTTAGTTGTGCTGATATCAGCCTAGACTGCCTAGACTGTTGCAGACTGCCTGATTCCAGCGCCCTGCTTGAATCCATCTACTATTATTATTATTTGTCACATTTCTGTTATCATTATTATTATTATACTTACAATTGCTATTGTTATTACTGTTGTTGCCACCTGTCTCTCGCTCTGTTTATCTCTCATTCTCTCAACTAAGCCTGTAAAGGCAGTGGCCAACCACCATTCTGCTCAAAGGTTTCTGCCTCTTAAAAGGAACTTCTGTGAAGGTGTTAGCTCTGTAAATAACATTATGAAGAACACAGTCTAGACATGTATGAAAAGTGGCATTATTTCACTCATCACTGCTGTAGTTTGGCGCTATATAAATAAAATTCACTTGACTTGTCAAGGCCACGAGATCGGCTGACGACTCAGAATATAGCAGTGTATCTTTTTCTTTGGGGTAAAGTGTGAAATATACCTGATGCATTACCTTGCTTAACAGCACCTCCTCCTCAAATGAGGAATGTCTGTAGAAATTATTTCTTATGTGGGATAACGTGTCCTTACTGAGCCACAGGCATCGCAGTGATTGAGTTAGAAATAATATTCTCACACATACACCTGGAAATAGTAGCTCTCATTTGTTTTTTTTTCTATCCTCGCTGAACAAGTTCCCACTTGCTTGCTGCAGAGAGAGCTCCTTTTTACATTCTCACAAATTAAGACTTGGGATCGACTGCATCACACAAGATTTTGATTAGAAAAGACTGTAGCATCATCTTCTTCATCATGAGTGATAATGTGGTTGTCCTGATATTTCCAGGTCTGAGTGACTTTCATGGATAAATGAGTGATTGTCAACTAGGATACATGTGCTTAAGAGGCACTTGCTGTCACCAGGGGTGCAAGTAAAAATTTCAGAATACTGAACAAACTGAAATTATAATATGGTAAAGAAAAAAAAACATTCCTTATTATAGTTTATCACAAGGGAATAAACAGACTTTATCAGCTGCAACTGCACAGTTCACAACCTCCACAGATTGAGCATTGCATTGCACCCTAACCCCCATGTCAAAACATGGCACCCACATTAACCACAATGCTACACGGCCAGCAGCACACCACAACGGTCAGAGATTTGGCTGAGTTATGCTAGTAGCAGCGAACGTACCCTCTAGCCTAAATCAGAGATGAGGATCAGACACATCCAGCAGAAGGAATACAAACTTAATCAAATCCTACTGAGAAAAAAAGAGACCAAGTTTTGAACATCAGTGACTTCAAGATCACTTTGTGGTGTATGAATAAAATGACTGTAACAATCTCCAGTGTTACAGTGCTAAGAGTATTAAAAATATCATTTGGTTTAAATTCCATTCAAATGAACTCATTCTGAACATGACGGGTGGTGTGGATGAAGGGGAATTTTAAACTTATTTGGCGAGGCTGTGGGGGTACGTCAGTCAAAAGAAGTGTCATCCACACTCAGCTAGGCTCTCTGTGAGCTGGACTGCCTGGTTTGCATAAAAATACGGTGAATGCATTCTCGTTTTTTTCTGTGACTGTCAAATTCCTGCCCTGGTTCAAACCGCATTTCTTTTCATCAGATATAACGAGCGTTTCAGGTCATTTACAAAGGACATAACTGTTAACTTCTGTTTTTTTGTTAGTTTGTTTCACCCTCCTCCGCCCAAATCAAACCACCTTCCCCCCATGATGCACCTTTTCCTCTGCCCTCATTTCCTGAGGTTGCTGCTAGCCTGCTCGCTCCCCAGCGTCAGCCCTCCACCCTGCTTCCCAAAGCCTGTCTGCAGCTTTCAATGACAGTGTGCGCTATGTCCTATATATGCAGTAAGTGGAGAGGTGGGTGGATGCTTGCCACTGAATTGGCGGATGATAGCGAGAAGATGACAGGGCTTTGCAGGAGAGAGGTGCTGGGTGTAAAGAAAGGGAAGGATAGCAAGGAGAGAGGAGGGGCGAGAGGGAAAGGAGGTGAGGAAGAAAAAGTGATGAGGAGAGTTAAAGGGATGTATCTGCTGAAAGGGCTTTGGATGAAGGAGGGGAATTAGGATGGAATGAGGATGTAAAGTGGAGAATGGGTACGTTTTGCCCCATTTTGACATGTTAAGGGTAGCTATATGGATGGCTGGTAAGGGAAAGAGGATCAGAGAGAGGAGGGGAGAAGGGAAGAGAGGAAGATGACGAGAACATCTTTCTTGACAGGTACAAGTTTAGTGAATGGGTAAGGACAGAATGAGGGAGAAGGGAGGGGGAAGGAGAGGGATTGGGATGTGCAGATGATGGCAGGTAAATTGCTACACTGACAACATGGGGACTTTAACATATCCGACAGATTATACACCATCTCCTCTGAGCCAGCTGAGATGCATGGAGAAAGACAGGAAAGTAGCAAGAGAGCAGCGAGCTAAAATTTCAAACATTTTAAAGAGGCAGAATTTTTTTTTCTTTTCTGTGAAACCATCACAAGTAGGGGAAGGGGGATGGGGGGGATAGTTTTTGCTGCTGAGGGGGAGCAAGTTTGAGAGAGTGAGCGCGAACAAGCACCAGAGAGGAAGAGGGCGAGATCTCCGAGCAGCACGCATCGCTGAATTATTGAGACCAGACATGTGTAGGAGCAGGAGATAGATTTCCAGCGTTGATCCCTTCCTGCTGTCAAAAAGTTTAGTTGGAGACGACCAACTGCGGCACTTGCGGTTGTTTTGTTGTTGTTCAGGGGGGAGTTCGGTGCACACCTGCGGGGAAAGGCTGAACATATGTGGGAGGAGCAAAAAAAAAAAAAAAAAAATGTGTGGCTTTAGCAGAGCATTCGCTTCCTGACAGTCTCTAAGTCAGAGCGTACCTGTATTATAAGGTTTTCCCTGGAAGTCTGTGGCTGTGTGCAGGTTTTCTGTGAAGTGACAGATCAATGTATGCCAGTGCTGACGGTGCAACAGGCGGCGAGAGCGGCTGTCTGTATGCATAACACAATGCACACTGTGAATCCCTGCCATTTGCTAAGTGTGAGTCAACAACACTGCAAATATTTTAAAGCTCTCTGATGAGGATTTACGGCAACTGTAAAGACTGGCACAGTTTGCCGATGCCAACTAAAAGGGGTCATCAAAAAATATTAAAGGTTATGTAGTCAGATGAATCCTCATCTTGTATAGTCTGTTCTTTCATGGAAATAAAGTTGGCTTTGTACACCATTTAGAAATGTTTGCTAGATTGAGAAAAGAAAAAATGTTTAGACTCAGTTAGACTCAGCAGTGTGTTTGCTTATTGTTACTTCACTTGGATATTTGAGTTTCACAGTGCACAACAATGCATGTGCAGTTTGACACTTGTAGGCAGTTTTTTCTGCTGAAGGGAGAAAGTTTACAGCAGTCCACTTTAAATCTGTTTTCGTGACATCACAACTAGTTTGAAAGCCAATCATGCTCCAGTATGACATTCAAGCAAGTGCAATGTGGAAACTTGAAGCCCTCAACCTAACTGATCTTGTTGGTAAGAAAAAATGCATCAGACACCAATTCCAAGCAGCAACACTGTACTCAACCAACACATAATCTGTACCTATTTTCACTGGAATCTTTCCACAAACAAAAATCCATCTAAAAAATATGAAAGATGTAGAATCATGTGAAAAATCTTCACCTAGAGGAGTCTTTGAAATTATGCTAAAACTATACCGCAACAAAGGTTTGAATTATAAAATAAGCGTTATCAAAATATTTAAATAAAACATTCCTTAAATCCACGAAGCCAAAGAAAGAAAACGCATTAAAACAAAGGACAGGAAAGTGGAATGGAAGGCAGTGAAGAAGAGAGAGAGTGACAGTGTGAGAGAAGTGCAGGGAAGAGGCAGACGGCCTCTGATGTAAGCCATGTTCTCACCGCTGTTCACAACCGTCCTGTCGCCTTCATGAATAAGTTAGGTACCAAATGTTCCCTCCCTCTCACATCCATGCATGCAAACGCAGAAACACACACACACACATACACACACACACACACACTATAGGCCTTGTCCCTTCACTCTCAAAACAGCAGGATCAGAACAGGTGGACATAAAAAAAAAAAAAAAAAAACATAAAACACACCTGCACTCCAACAGCTTAGTTATTTTAGTTTCTACTACAGTATACTGAAATATTAAATTGCACTCCTTTCTCAAAGACACACACACACACACACACACAGACAGCGTATGTGTATATTCCCTCCTGAAGCTGAGCCAGTAAGAGGTGCTTGATAATGTCTGACAGAGTGACAGCAGTACAGAGGAGAAAAGTGAAACCTCCCTGACAGTTTTTCCTACTCACAGGGCACCCACATCGTCCTATTACGCTCTGGACCACTCTCATCCAAAGAGTGTGTGTGTGTGTGTGTGGGTCCCTGTGTTATTACTGTCTGTGTGTGTGTGAGAGACACTGACTAACATCCCGGTACAGAGAGATGAGAGTGGGTGAGAGTGAGGTAATGATCTATGAGTTCAGCGGAAGGTAAATTCACTGAGAGATGTTTGCGCACGTGCATGTCTGTATGTGCGTGTGAAAGCTGTGTGTGGGCTCCCGTGTATGTGTGTGTGTGTGTGTGCGCGCACGTGACTATGCGTGGACGCGATCTGCATGAACAAGAACATCATCATCCGAGTGAGTAAAACACAAAGACGGGGAAAAAAGAGATATAAGCAAACAGATAGAAAGGAGGATTACATGATGATCTGTGGTAAAAAAAAAAATTATAATCATTCTTTCAGCATTTCACTAGAAAGCCCACAATGATTCTCACTCTCAGACTTCTATAAATTAATCCGATTTTTTCAAGCTTAAATTGGAAAAACAGAAATATTTCGAGGGATTTGGTAATAAAACCCAATCAGCCTGTCAATCTGCATTACGCACTCTCTCGTGATGCAAGTGGACAACCAAATAAGCTTTATAGTAAGGGTTGACAGAAAACAGACTAAATAAGATAAATGTCACACAGTCAGCAATGTCATCCAGTGGGTTTTGGAGCATACTTTGAAATTTACATCTCTAAAGGGAATTGCACTTTTTTTTTTTGTTTTTTTGTTTTCTTGCCGAGAGTCACATGAAAAGATCAAAATCCCCGGTTTCCAGCCAGCTGTTCTGCTAAACTAAGCTAATCGGCCGTTTCCTCCAGCTACATATTTACTGTACAGACATGAGAGCGGTATCAATCCTCTCATTTATGTCTATGCTTGAGAAAAGCAGAAAAAAAAAAAAAAAAAAAAGAGTATTTTCCAAGGTTCGATTACGTTACGTGCCATGTTCCTCACCCTGTCATAAAACTGAGTACAGCCTTCTGTCCTGTGCTCCCTCTCTAAGGCCTATCTCTGCCTCTTTAGTGCCTTTGGGCAAACAAGTGAAATTAACTGCTGTTTAGAAGAAAAAAAAACATCCTTTGCAATGCATCTCGTGGTGGGAGAGGGCGTCTGCTGCATTAACTGATAAGACAAACAAAAGAGGCAGACGGACAGCTTACGCTTTGGTGTAAACACATATATTACACCAAGACTATGCTTTGGAAGGAGATATATTACCATCCCACATCACTCGGGGCCCCAGTGTGCCAGACTGCCCTCACCTTCCTGCTGCCTTGTGCCCACCCCAGGCTCAAGAGTGTAACTGGTGGGAGGCAGGGTGATAAATCAGACCTCCCAAGATGTTGTCTTAGCGCTCTTATTCTTTATCCCCAGGTAGCAAGGCTAGTGTAAACCACAGTCAACATATCACTTTGGCCATAGGCCTATGGCTCTGCTGCTGACCTGTGGGTTAATAGAAATGTTGTCAGGCTTTAATATCCAGTCAGCCATACAGAAAAATAGGAAACCAAAGAGGGGAGGAGATGAGAGGAGGCGAGGAGAGGATCAAGGGCAAAAAAATGAGCTGAGTAAGCATCAAAACAAGGAGGTTGCGTACTGCACTGCGTATGTGAACGCTCTCAAGGTGTGACCCTTTTAATATTAAGGCAGCGAGGGCTACACTGCTGCACAATGGGCCTAGTTAATGACAAAAAAAAAAAATGGGAGCAGGAAGAGATAATTAAAGCACCATGTGCACTAAAATTTTTAGCAGAGGGGACGGGATCAGAGAGAGTGACAGATGAGTGAAGACAGACACAAAAAGAGGGAGGGACAGGAGATAGGCAGATACCAGCGCTCGTGTCTAATTGGTAGTTTACATGTATATTTTATACTTTTAGTCCTTGTGAACTGTGGAGAATCTGATATACATTCTGAGCAATAAAGACACATGCCAACATTCATCAGCTCTCAAACTCTTCCAGCCCATTATCTCCTATCTGTTCTGTGCAAAGAATAGCTCCCCTAATCATCTGGCACTCCACACGTTAATCAAGCTTCCTTAGCAGACAGACTGCAGAATTCTTCTGTCCAAATATTGACCTGCCTCTCATGTCTTCTTTCAGTCAGATCTATCTATCTATCTGTCTATCTATAAATAATTTGGGCTTTTGGAAGAACAGTGTGTGCACACCACTAATTAAATTCCAAGGACTTGAGTTAAACGTAATATAGAGGGAAAGGTCATTCAACAATGGCCAGTGGAACAGATGATAATCATGTGGGGAGGTTGATGCCTTAAAGCAAAAAAAGGCGTGTGTGTATGTGTGTGTGCATACGCACCTGTGAGTACAGTGAACAGAAAAATAAAGCAAAGAGGTAAAGAGTAGGAGGAGGATCGTATGTGTCAGATTGCGGGAGGTAAAAGATTCTCGTCATCTCTTGCTTAATGCCTCAGTCTCTATCAACGTCTCCCGTCCCCTCCTCTGTTGCCTCAGAGCCACCGATAAATTATGGATGCTTATTAGAAAAGGGCAATATTCAGCAGCCAAAATAAACTCAGCGGCAAGAGACATAAAAGAGACACAAACAAAAAGTGCTGATGCAGGGAGAGGAAGAGTTAAAGTCACAGGGGAGCCGGTGGCCAGGCCAGTTAAACCTGGAATGATCTCTTTCTAGGTAGGTCACCGGCGTTCAACCCGGGTGCCATGGCAAGCCAATGTGCTGCAGAGACTGCGGCTCCACATTAAGACGATGCAAATTTCAAATTTCTGGTGCTTGTCTACACTCACACACACATACACACACAGACAGACTGCAAACAAAAAACTAGCAATGTATTCCAAGCCTTTCACATTCTTCCTTGGGCAACATCTTCAAAGTGATGTTAAAATTTGTGCGCAATGTAGGCATATTAAACTTTTTCACTTTCTGCATCTCTTGTAGTGCTTTGTTCTATGGCCGGTGGCAAGGCCTCAACTCTGCCGCTGCTGCAAAGGCCCTGCTCTAATCTCAAAAAAAGAAATAGAAAACACTTTTGAGCAAAATCATTGATTTAAGTTCATTAAATTTCCTGCTAACAAGCACATTATAAAGCATCATATTGCAGGCTAATGCAGTTTGGATTCCATCTGCAGCGCCTGCTAATGGTTTTGTGTGACTTTGTGGGGCGAATCAATAATTTGGTGTCCTTGTGAACTCACAACCTCACAGAGTGTGACGCGATGCAGCGCCGTAAAGACGGGAGAGACACTTTTCGCTTCTGTCTGTACTGATGCTGGAGCTGTTGAGTCCTTCACACAAGAAGTCAGATCCTGCAAGACTGTGTTGAAATTCTGCGAGCCTCCTTTAATCCATAAGTATGTTGAGAGTTGGCACATGTGAATGACACGTCGTTCTTGTAATGCCTAGGATTACAGCACATCCAGATTAAATGAAACTTGAAAATCACTCTATATGTATGCAGGGATGTTTGTGACCAGTGTGTGGCGATGCATATAAAAACCTATCCCTCCAAAAAATGGGAGAAAATAGGAGAGAAGACATACCATAACATGATTTTTATAAACAGGCATAACAAGCCTTAATGTGAAAGAAACATATGGTGAGCAGCTCTTCCTTTTGCCTTTGAAATGCAGCATCATATTTCCCCGGCGTATTTGTCTGTCCATTTGCTATGTGATGGACAGGTGTTACAAGCTTTCTGACAGCCTATCAGAATTCACAGAAGCACAATCAATACAACACCACTGCAAGAGAAACACTGACTGATCCACAAGTCCCTGCTGAGCAAGCAAACTGTTGCAGTGGGAAGAAAAAAGCGTGTCTGAGGTACAAACACGTCCTGCTCACACATACGCACGCACGCAGTCACTCGCAGGTTCGCACGCTCACACACATTTAGCACATGGAGTCCCGCTCGCGCGCACAAACACCTGCGAGCACAGGCTCACGGGCATGAGCTGAGAAAAACGCACGTACCCAAACACACCCCGGAGAAGGCTACAGTAAATGAACCTCACAGCCATCCAAAGCGCTGACATCAATCAGGCACGCTTACACTGTTCGGCTCCCAACGGACAGTGAGACGCATCTGTCTGCTAGAGCAAGTGCTAAACAATTCCAAAGTGAAGGAAACCATTTTGTGCGCCTCTGCATACACAGCGAGCGAGCGTGCCAAACTCGTTGGCTCTCATCCCGACCGTCCCTCCTCGTGTTGTTTACCGCAATTGTGCAAATTGTGAAACGATTTGTTCTTATTGAATGACTCCTTTGCAGAGATGATGATTTACCTACATGAAACGGTTCTCGCACAGGTACGCACAGCTGAGTACCTCCACCGCACGGGCCGCCTGGGACAGAGGGGCCTGTGAAAGCTGGCCAGTGCTGTACCCAGAAAGCTCTGAGACTTTTCCTCCCTCAGCAGAGACTGAAAGGCTGCTGTTATGCATAAGACAAATAAGCTATAACACTGGGCGAATGAAAAAAAAACTATCTACTATGTAAAAAAGATGAAAAACAATATCACTGCACCTGACTGCTTTCCTCTCTGCTTCGACCCACTGCATATTTGTGACAGAGCCCATGAGGCACGGATGCACAAATTCTTCATGACAATCAGTGGATCGCCCAGTAGAGAGCCCAAAACTGTTTCATACGGTTATTATGGAAAACAACACCAAAAAAAAAAAAAGAAAAAAAAACGAGGACAAGAATGCACAAGGGCAAACTAGAGATGTGAGCCTTCTGCAGGACAGCGTAACTAGATCAGAAAAGTCAGTCCAGGAGGAGACAGCTGATTGAGAAAATGAACACACCCCTTCTACAAAATGACTGCTGGCACTGATAGTTACGTGATGCTACTAAAACTCAGGCTCAGTCTTTTTCATTGTGAGGCCATGTTTGACATTTCCTATTAAAAAAAAAGAAAAAAATAAACTTCTTGAGATCTCACCGACACTGCTCTGTCTGCAGCTGTGAGGCACAAACACACGACAACCAGTGCTTTAGTGGTTTTTATGAAGGCGTCAGTGTGATGCTTCAAAACGCATCAACTGGTGGTCAAAGCAAAATACGCAGAATATTTGGCGTTATCGTCCATGTAGGTTGGTTATACTTTACTCGTACGCCGACGCATCACCGGCCGTATGAAGTATCAGAGTGGTGTTCGCAAGTACTTGCACACTGGCCTACATGCTTCGGCACATGACAGACCGTCAGCCTCTCTCGGCGTGACGGCAGGCGGCGGGATTGCTTATGACAACAGCACTCCATGCCACTATGACTAAACAGACCTCGTTTTCAATGGCTGCCACATGCCTTCAAACGTCAAAATCAAAGTATCAAAGCTGACAGATCGGTTTGTGCGTCTGCCTTGCCCGAAGGGACAAGGGGGGGTGGGGTGGAGGGGTGCGGCGTATCTGGACAGGTGCCTGTAGCCGAGGAAACTGAGCCTCTGCAGCACAGCGAGACCGCTTCATCCTCCGGAGCACAGTGCGACGGGTCCGTTTAACCTGACCGAGACGAGCCACATCTCAGAGAGCCTCCCCCACCCGACAACAACCCCCAGCCTCATCCTCTTCTTGAAACCTGTTGCGTGTGTGTGTGCGCAGCATAGGGCGTAGTGGTGAGTCAAACCGTGGCCAAACCATCACCCCCACTCAATAACAACCACAAGCCTTGAACAATAATTTAAAGTTTGACCACGCTTTGTGTAATAAAGCACTCTAATCTGTGGGCCTAATGCGAATTTTTCCTGTAAAGATTTATATCAGCCTAAAAAAAAGTGGAGTTGGATTACAGTAGGTGGGTTTCCCCCTCCACCACGCCGCTGGATGTTTTCCCAGCCACCTCCTGTGGCTTCTAAGAAGTAATATCTCCCTCTCAAGTTAATTTGCTGTCGATCTCCCCCGCAGCTATTCTCACAGTAGTTTAAAACGCCACTTACTATACCACCTTCCATTAGCGTGTCTCACTGAAACACGGACAATGTGTGGCCCTTCATGGAGGCTACGGGCTGACAATTGGACAGATTAAGATGGAGCTCAGTCAGCCTGTGCTAATAAACTATGCATTGATGTAATAAGGGGGAGGCATTCGTAAAAATTCACCCACTTACCGTAAACTCCTTGGCCCCAGGCAAGAGGACAGACACTAGAAAATAACAAAATCCAGAAAAGCTCCATGTTCAGCTCAGTTCCCTCATAACCTACGAAAGAGCGAGAGACACAGAGTGAGGGAGGTTGACCACCGAGGCACAGAGGGGAGCAGAGAGCAAATTCATGTGACAAACAGGAGGCGACAGCTGAGTGACTGTAATCTGAAAGGAAGAACAGGTACCTTCAATCGTTTTTTTTTTTCTATTGTTGTTGCAGCTCTTGTGTGTTTTTTTTCCTCCTCTGTTCAACTGTATCCCCTTCAACCCTTTAAGCCATGAAAATAATATTACAGAGCAATTTAGGCCGAGCAGCACAGCCTGCATGGTTTCATTCAACTTAAAGGACGCCTAATTCAATCACAAATGGTGGATTAGGGAGCGTTTACAAGCCGGCCTGTGTGCGTAAAGAGAATTGGAGATTGACAGGATTGCCGGCTCGTTTTAGCGTGACTACATTTCCTCTGTCTGGGGGTGGAGGTTGGTGTGGGGTGGGCAGGTGTTGTCAGGACATTGGAAAACTGAGGACTGGACTGCAGTATTCATGGAGGATTTGCTACAGCAATTGGGGTCATGCACTTTAGACCCCACCCACGCACATACAGCTCCACACACACACACACACACACACACACAACCCTCTTCCCTTCAGATCAGTATTTTTATTCGTGTAATATCTGAGCTGCGGCTGATGGGTCTGCTCCTTTTTTTTCCATTTTATTTTAAACACACTTTTTGATTAATCGTGTTTAATTCATCGGTGGCACCCCCTATAAATGCACACGTTGGTGTTATTCCTGCGCGCGACCCCACAACCTGTGGAGAAGGTGGTGAGAGAGGAAAAGCGGCCGGAGTCAGGGGGTTAATGGACCCTCGCGCCTGACTCCTCTGACCGAACACGAGGATTTCCTCCGACGCCTGCCCCCCTCACACACACACACACACACACACACACATCACATCGTGTGTCTGCTCTGAGGACCGGCCGCACTGACAGGCTGCATTAACCAGCGCGCGGTGATCAAAGTTTGATCACACGCCGCGTGGTGAGTTGGCTCCGCGCGCTCGCGTCGGGCTGCGCTGCACGAGACCTGTTCGCACTGACACGCGGACCAGAGGATCGGTGTGCTGGGTTGCATGAAGGAAGAAACAAAAAGAGAGAGAGAGAGAGAGAGATGATGCAAATTAAAGAAAGGAGGGTGTGTGGAGCCACAGTGTGAATGTCACCGGTGAGGCACATGAAGAGTAATTAGAGCGAGGATGATCAGCTTTGATGTTAATTAAATAGCCTGCTGCCTGCTTTGCCAATATGTGCACATTTCGGTCTTTTTATTTAAAAACAGACAAATGAGAACCGTGTGTCAGTGCAGTGCAGGCGTATAGTCCGTCTCTACCTTATCTCCGAGGTGCCGTCCTTTGGGTCAGCCTGCTACCCGGCGCGGCGCGCACTCCTCCCGGCTCAGCGAGGAGGATTCCTCCGCTCTCCGTGCGACCAGACCCGGCTCCGTGGCTCTCCGCAAAAAACGAGAACAGAAAAAAAAAAAGATGTGTTGAAAAGTTATATATCCTCCTCCAGCGGCCGTCCGGTGTGAGCTTAACAAATTCCCGAGCAGTGTGACGGTGGAGTTTGCTGAGCTGCCCAAACCTCTCAGATGATCTTCTCGGCGTGTTTAAACTTTTTATTTTGCGCACGGAGGAGAGGTCTCACCGCCGCTCGGCTCCACAGGAGAGAGTCCCTCCTCCCAAGGATGGAGAATAAAACCACTTTCCCTTTTGGAAAAAAAAAAAAACTAAGACAGGGCTAGTTTGGCAAAAAAAAAGGAAGAAAATCCTGCACCCCCCAGTCTCTTCTTCTGTGGATTATCTACTTTTAAAGGCGTGGTGCTGATGGCTCTACTGTCTCTCTCTCCGGGTCTCTCAGTCTACAGGAGCCCCTCTAACGCAGTCATGTGCTCTGGAAATGAGCTCCCCTCCGCTCGCTCAATCAGCGCTGTGTCTGTGGACTCCAAGTGACGCTGGCCAAGTGGAATATGTGCGCTGACTGAGAACGACCGCCCCTGTCTGTGAAGGGAGAGAGAGGGATGGAGGAGGAGGAGGAGGAGGAGGGAGGAGAGGAGGACAGAGACTTACACATAGATGCGCTCAAGCCTCCCGAGCTCCACACTGAACAGGTTGTCAAAAGAACAGCGTTGCTCTCTCCTCTCTCTCTCTCTCTCTCTCTCATGGTCTCTCATTCGCTCCGGAGCAGGTTTCCAACCTTTTTCGGGTGCCACAGGATGTCTTTAAGAGCTGAGGGGGGCAGCGGTGTTTTTTTTTTGTTTGTTTGTTTGTTTGTTTTTGTCTCTTTTCCTCTGTTGTCGGCTCCTTGGTGGAGTTCGCCAGCTGCGCAGTGCCACCAATCCTCAATGCCAATTAGAAGTGAAAGGAGCTCCCAAAGTTTTTTTTTTTTTTGGCCTAATGGAGGAGCCCTTAACACCACCACTGCCCCCCTCCCAGTGGACCAATTATTTATGACAGCGAAAATAGACTGACTGTTGAACAACCCACCCCCCCATACACATACACACACTCTCTCTCTCTCTATGTATATCTCTCTCTCACACACACAAACACACTCTCAATCTATCTCTCTCACATACACACACATTGCTACTAGAAGCGTATACACACTTGCATAGACCCCTTCTCTCTCACACACACACAGATATTAGAAGCCCCCCCACACGCACACTCTCTCTCTGTCTCTCCACTCTCACACTCTCAGGCATCAGACCTGTGTCGTTGGGTTTCTACTAACCCTTGTGGCCACAGGGGGGCGTGTTTCAGCTCATTACCACTGTTGGGATGCACGTGTGTGTGTGTGTGTGTGTGTGTGGGTGGGTGGAAGGGGCGTGTTTCAGCTCATTACCACTATTGGGATGCGTGCACGTGTGTGTGTGTGTGTGTGTGTGTGTGTGTGGTGATGGGGTGTTTGAAATCAAAGCGTCTTGTGTAAAGGGTCCTTGTGTTTCCTGGCCTTTTCCAGAAGAGGTGCTGGTTTATTACAGAGCAGTGTGTCTGCGTCCGGCAGAAACAGATTTAAAAAGACACTTAAAATATCAAACAGCTTATCACGGAGCGAGCAATCTGTCACAGAGGGAGAAGGAATATTTCCATTTCATTTACTCATGCAGTGCAGCAGTCATGTGTCGTCACTGCTTCTCATCCTGAAGATTAAACATTTGACTGAAAAAGACTTTATTATCATGTCACGACAATGACTATATATATTAATGAATTTGTTTCTTTATTTGTCCCAGGCAGTTAAGAACATAATGCCTCTTTTTATCTTGGTAGTTAAAACAGCAGAAAGAGTTACAGCAGTGACACAGCAGTTGGTGTAATCAGTTGTATATGAGATTGTAAAGGTCTGATATGACGCCATGCAGACGTGGGGATATTAAACTGTCCGCTTTCCATTTTCTTTCCCGGCTCATTTGTTACCTGGCTGGTTCTCCTGGTTCAGATAATTCTGTGTGACACAAATAAATCCACATTTTAACCTTAAGGATCAACCGCCGATGAATATCTGTTTGGTAAATGTTCAGTCTGAAGCACTGAGTGGGTGGATTTGGCTGTTTCAGGATAATGGGTGTGTTGGAAAGTTCATGTTGCATATTACTAAATACCATGTGGTTGTAATTCATTTTACACAGCACACGATGCAGTGTTGATACCCCACGGACCATTTACCTCTGCCAGTGCTTTTTATTTTCTTCTGACGTCAGACTTAAGAACTGCGTGACATGCGATGTATGTGTCGTATCTGCATTTATCATAATCACCTGTTGGAACACACACACTCACAGTATCGTGCAGGTTGACCAGTACTGACACACTGTGTCACTCGAGCTGTTGACCTCCACAGGTGCAGCTGCAGGCTGTGTGCTTTGCTGAAGAGCACCTCGGTAGCTGAGGCACTGAAGAGCGTTTCTCATTTCGCTCAGCTGCTTGTAAACCCCCCCCCCCCGAACTGTCTGGGATTAGAACTAGCAACCCCCCCCCCCACTTACAACATGTCCATCTGTCTATTCTGCAGCCTGTCGAAACCTCTGATGTTTAACTTCAAAGTGCTTCTGAACTCTGAGAGCCTTCTACGCGGAGTAATTCATTCTGCTGAGACAGGCGATGTTAATTAATCCCACACGACAGTTTAAAACACGTTTACTCGAATTAAAATGTTTCCAATTTGTTTATATTGCATCAGGGAACCAATCCAGTAAGAACACTGCGTGTGTGAAAGGTATCATTTTGAAAACACTGATGGCTCACGTGAGGTGTTTTAACTGGGAGACTTAGATGTTGCTGATTTGTTTCCCCTCATTATTGTCTTTCTAATGAGAAGCAATTAAAGCATTTTAACTAAAAACTCTTTTTGGTATTCAGCTGAATCACAATCATGATCGCTGGGAACAGCGTCTTTAAATGAGCAGACTTTTAAAGTAGATTGTTCTGTGCTTAAACACTGGTAACATTTGTACACTTCAGTCATTTCTGGGCAGCAGCGAGCTGTAAACATTCAGGGTTTTCATCTGACATTCCTAAACAGACTCTCAGCAATTACTTAGCTCTCTCAATCCAAATGAATCTTTTATTCAGAGTAAACAAAATCATGGGATCTGGCTCAAGAATCTGTCTCTTTCCTTCCTTCCTTTCCTTTTTGCCCCTCATCTTGGGCTACCGCCAGCAGTCTTGGCTTGTCTTGCTGAGAGCACATCATCTCTGCTTAAGGCAATGAATCTCAAAAGACAACATGTTGTAGGAACAACCTTGGGTGGCAGCCACACACACACACAACACAACACACACACAAAACACACATACACACACACACACAGTAGTCCTACTACATGAGACCATGTTTTTTTTTCTCAACGAATCACAGAAAGCTTTTGAACGAGGCAATAATTGCAGTGAGTGTAAAGAGCCAACAAAGAAGTGAGCACAGACAACAACAAAACACACTGAGCAAAAAAAACACTCTAATGAAAACTGTTTGCCGAGGGAAGCTGGGGGGTCCTGAGTGGCGAGCCAGGAGGCGAAGGCAGGGGAAGGCAGCGGCTGATGAGTCTCTCTGCAGGCGACAGGTGAGGAAACACAGGTGAGCACGAGGCGGGCGAAGGCTGCGAGACACAGAGCTGTGGTAACCCGAGAGACAATGATGAGGAACACAGGAGACAGCAATGGCACCACTAATCAGGATGAAAACCCCCCAAAAACACAAAAACCAACACACCCACAAAAATCTCAAACCAAAATACGTTACAAATCAGTTTCCAGTAAACACTCTTTTGTCCTGTGAGCTGGTAAAGACTACTGTTTTCTCTTGTGATAGGGTCAATGGGTAGAAAGTTAAAGATCAAATGCAGCATTTCCTTTCATTTAGTTATTTAAGACCGCAGTGTTTCATTTTATTATTGATGTCATTTTACCACATTTCTATTGTATTCATTTCTCACAAATCCTTTCCATCCACTTCTCAGATTTAAGGTGTCCTGTGGAATTTCTTGTGGAGAACAGCTATTAGAAACAAACAAAAAAAAACAATCTTTTTGCTCTTGGTCTTGTTTGCACGTGTAAATAATGATGTACTGAGCCATCAGTATTAAACTGAGACTGTGTCACCTCCAAAGAAAAAAGTCCAAAGAGCTGGTTTAAGTAAATCCTTCATCATTTACATCTGTGTTTACTCTCTAGCAGTGTTCTTTTTTCAGAGGAATGTGTGTGAGGAATGTATATCTACCTTCATAATGGCACACAAAAGTGATAATCATACAAAGTATTCATGGATTTAAATGCAAGGTGCTCCATGATCCATTTGTCTCATTGGTTAGAAAAGTGGTTTAGAAAATGGAACAAATATCTTCCTTTTTTTTTTACATGTGGGAGAATAACTCAAGTTGGAACAAAGCACAATCCAAGTCATCCTGTCGACTGAAAGAAATCAAACACCATCAGTGTCTATGTCTGCTTGGATCCTTTATTTGGGGGGCAAACATGGAAAAAAAAACATTCTCAGGAGAAAATGAATTGGTTTTGTCACCACAGTACCAAAAGTCTATAAAGCAGTGTGATGTTCTTGCAGACACTGGAGGTGCACTGGGTGACTGCACTTATAGATAACCAACCAATGAAATATAGCTGTACTGCCAAACATGCATTATAAAAAAACTAAGGTAGTGATAACCGAAATGCTATGGCATCAGTTAACAGAGGTAACATATTGTATTTATATTAAAGTGTCATTTGTTGTACTGGTGGGTAACAATAAAATATGTAACTGTACTTATGAATATGTAGTAATGGTTGAAGAGGACAAGAATGAAAGAGATACAGTTTTACATTTGACAGATTCATTTTTAAGTCCTTATATTTATTTAATTTATTTTAATTCATTTTGACATTTAGAGATGATGTAGGAGTACTGTAGAGTAAAAGACTGTAGAGCTTTATGGAAATTAGAGTGAAAAAATGTTTAAAATATGGAATATCATTTGCTTGACATTTTAAGTGGAAATGACGTATAAAAACAGAAATAGTAACTCAAACCTATGCTTCTCAAATTGTGCTTTCCATTCTGACATTGAGTTTATCAAGAACAAAGCTTTCCTATAATTAACACCTTGAGATAAATAAATCTCCGTTGGTGTCTTTAAATGTCTCCAGCAGCCCAGACTTATCTTTGCAGCCCATCAGACCACTGCACACTGTAATGTGATCTAGGGTGCTTGGTTAATTTTTTTTTTTTTCGTACCATGCTCTGTAATTGATGTTCCCATCAGTGTAATTCAATCAGAGTCAAAGTGCTGTATATCAGCACCAAGCACTTCCCCACATAGAAACAGCTAAATGGACAGAAAAGATACACTTGAGACTGGTGATAATTTTATTGTCTGTCTGCGTGTGTGCGTGTGGCAGAGACACTGGGCAAAAGCAATATAACTCTGTTAAACGGAGACGTGATAACAGGCGTCTCAACTTGACAACTCAAAACGTCAATACAAAGACGAGGCAGGAAAGTGGACGATGCAAATGGCTGAGAGGATTCTGAAGCCCTGAGAGAGATTAAAGACTGACATCTGACGCTGACAAGACAAGGGGAGACCAATAGTTGTTGTTTTTTTCTCACACACACAGAGCAAAGTGTATGCATTGTTATCTAGGGTCTATGAACACAGATGGAGCAACTCTAATTGGCTCTAAAGGAATTTTTTGGTGAAACATGCACCAACCCTACCCAGTACAAGTTGTATAGATGTCTACAATACCCTCAGCAGATGTTAACCGTAGGATGAAGGTGTTCCCTAAGCATTTTGAAGTTAAAACTGTGCCCCAGAGCAGTTAGCAGACACCGCTGCACTTCGCAGGGAGGTGAGACTTCTCAGGATAACACCCAGAGGATGATACATCAGTGAGGCCGGGGCAGGAGGGGTAACAGAGGGGGGCCACCCATGTGCACAGGTCGTCGCCTCATTTATTGGTGGAATTATAACATATATATTATAACATATCTTCTGCTGCAGTGGTTTTCTGTATTTATTTATTTATTTATTTATTTATTTTTACATATAATGGCCACTTATGCCATATACAAGGTAGGGTTGTTAGGTCAATCCTGCACATTTATCCCATAAAGCATAAAGATCCTCTGCGGGCGCTACATGTTTTCATAGGATAAGAGTTACAACACACATTCTTCATTTGTGTTCAGACTGACGAGTAAACATGTTCAATAGACTGAAAATGGATGCAGACCCCAGCTTACATTCACCAGCACCATTTTTTTAAACCTTCACCGATAATAACATGATAATTGATTTATTGTTTCAACACTATATGATCATGGTAAACAAAGAATGGCGAAGGTTAAAGTTGGGGAGCCATTATCCCCACCGCCCAACGACTGCACTGAGCCAGATCACACACTGGCACTGACTGTTGGCATTTAAAGGAAATCACTTCTGCGTAATTGTCCACTGTGAGCATAACACATCACATTTTGCTCGGTTTCCTCTTCCAATACATTATCTTCCTTGAGGGTAATTTTACAACTTGGCAGCCATCTCTCATTGTCAGTTTGTAAGAGAAACTATTTTGAAGATATAAATTATTATCCGTCTTTTGACTGAGAGAACAAAACTGCAAAGGGCAGCAGATTTGACAGAAAGGAATAGCAGACTGGATAGAGTACCACAGAGAAGTGGACCCCTGACAGATAATAACTATCAAAAAGTTTTTCTCTTTTGTTTTGCTGTAATGTTGTCTGCTGAAGTTATGGTGTATTATGCAAAACAGATCACCACCAGCGAAACGCGCTCTCCCTGGCATGTAGTAACAGGAGTCCCATAGTCCTCTTAAGCTGATGGATAACTCGCTGCACCTACACAGCCTCCAAAAACACAAAGTAAACAAAGAAAAAAAAAAGATCATCATCAGTCACAACGCAAAGCCACGTTTAAGCAAGCGTGTGTGCGTGGATGTGTTTTTGTGCAGCACAGACAGACAGAGAGACAGACAGAGGAGGTGTCCACAACATCAGCTGGTCCACGTCAGCCTCCCCACACACACACACACACGTCACGTGCACACAAACACACGCGCTTACGTCCAAGAAAGGGTCATTTTTCACTGGGTAATTGGCGGCGAGGCACATTGCCCTTGGGATTCGATAATTCATAACCTCCTCCCATCCGATATCGGATAGCGGGTAGAAATGGGATGAGACAAGGGGTGGTTTGCGTGGAGAGAGGGGAGAGGAGGAGGGTGGCTGCATCATTAGAGAGGAGAGGTAATGGCTCTTATTGATTCCACCCCGCCGGGCCCCCCTCACCATTTCATGTTTAAAACAACACTGATCCTCATTACCCAGGCAGCCGCCACCGCCCTGATAAGGAAGAAAGGAGAGAGACGGAGAGACGAGGTGTGAGGGAAGTGGGGAGAGGAGAGGAAAGGAGAGGAGGGGAGGGGGTGAGACAATGTTCAGTAAAAAAAAAAAAAAGGTAGAAGGGAAGGAAAGGAGAGAGGTGGACGAGGAGGAGATTGAGTAAGGAGGAAAGACTGGAAATGAAAAGGGGGAAACAATCAGGGGAGGCAGGGAAAGAAAGAAAGTGGGAGCACAGCCTGTGTTTTGCTGTCTTAATGCCTCAGTTTGAGTGGTATAAGTAATTACTATCACCCTTTAATGCGCGTAATGCAGTATTACTTGTTTAAATCTCTCTCCCTCTCTCTCTCCCTCCCTCGCCTCACCCCCTGCAGTGTGTAATAAGGCAAAAGAATTGACTCAAACACAGACTGCAAGGATCTGTCTAATAATTCTCTGTGCTATTATCCTCTCTTTGCTGCTAACACACAGCTCCCTCTCTGTGTTTGGCCACAGGCAAACACTATCATTACTGCAACAGTGGTATAAGCCCAGCTCTAATGTGCCTCTCTCTCCCTCCCTCTCCCTTTACTCTCTCCTTGACTCTTTCCAAATTTGAGTTTTTATTAGAAGGAGGTAATTTGCCAGCTCAAATTGCTCCAAACTCACAGCTGGGGGATCAAATATTTTGTTCATCTCCAAGCCGGTATTTGCTGGTATTCAAGGACTAATTTCTTTATTTGTTTAGTTTTTATCTTTTCTTTTTCTTATTAATCAGTCGGATATCCATTGGCCTGTAAATCCACTGGTAAGAGACTTCTTGGATGGAGCCTGTCTTTGTTTATGTAAGTTTGTGTGTGTGTGTGTGTGTGTGTGTTGTTTGGTGGGATGGGGGCCTGACACAAAGTCTGTGCACACAGTAATTAAAAAGAATACCAGCTAAGTTGAAGTCCTCATCAAATTTTAAGATCAAGTCATTTCCTCCCTTTGATATGTATCCTGTTCAAAAAACGGCTCCTGGGCCAAGAATTAACATAGATATGAAGTCTTTCCAGCTACCTTGAGCTTAAAATAACTATGGAGAGGTGCTAGGCGGCTGCTACCAACATTACAGTCCTACTGTGTGTGAGATGGATATGACTTACACTGGAACACTATGCCAAAATGCTATTTATGCTCTTCACAGAACAGCTACGGTATAATTGATATAATGAGACACCACATTTGGCATGGTTGCATTATTGGTATATAAAATTCAGATTTTCATTACTATTAATTCATATACAAGAACTACCAGGGATAGTATGCATTTATTAGAATAGAGACTAATATATCATATATAAGGTAAATACCAAATGTCTTTGTTTTTTTTCTCTTCTTTACAAAGTTGCATATTTTCAAAGTATTTGTACAAAACAGGTTGTTCAAGACTATTTACAACATGGAAATGATGTGAAGCGTGAACTCAATCACACACTACATACAATTCTATGATGAAATTTTTTCACCACACAGGTAGTACTGGTAAAATGGTTTGTTCTCAGGTGTGGGGCAGGGGTTTTATAAAGTCTGACAGCTGCAGCAGTATAAGTGCTGATGCACCTTCACCCTGTGCACTGTCTTCGCCCCCCGTGTTCCCCTTGCAACTCTCCCACATCCACCTGGTGTCACACACATCACAGTTTGATCATCTCTGGTCTGTTGGATTTAATTTCCTTTCATTGCTGTGCCAGCTAAGGACTCAGACCTTACCTGAACCGACAGCGAGCTCGACCAGCTTCCTGTTGCCGCTCTGCTCAGCGTGTGGCTGGGGGGCCCTCCGCGCTCTGATCGCCCTTGTGTCGCCAACTGTGCAACCAGTCCACTTCTTTTTCAGTTGATTCACCTTCGCAGACAGAAAATAAAATGAAACAACTCCAGAGATGAGGGTTATCATTCAGTCATGTCAAGAAAAGTTGCCTGTATCAGCAGCACACTACTCTCTTGCCCTCTGACAGGCTTATATGAGGTACGACCAATCAAAAATGATAAATGACACTTAATGCACATGAATTACCTTTCTGGTCCATATCAGCATGTCGATCTCTCTGATGGTATGAAGAAAATGTTTTCAGTCTTGAGTTATAAAAGAAAAGCAATCACATTATAATTTATGTGGTATTATCAAAGAATTCTTGATCAAGAGATTTCATGGATTGTGCATCACAGTCTTTTTGTGTGCATCCTTTGAAATCTGTACCAGAACCATGAGTGCTCTCTCTCTCTCTCAGGGTTTTTCCGCACTTTGTGTCGAACACGTAACAAACTGCTGTAACTCCTAGTTAGCCACACAATGCTAACAAGCTGTTTCTGTGGGAGTCTTTCATTTTGCATCAGATCATTTATTCTGCGTTAGCTGTGTAACCATGACGGAGAGAAAGCGCACGGGAAAAACTCACATCCCTCGGCAGCTGGTTGTCGTAATGTCGATTGTGATTCCTAATGGCACATGAAAAAAGTCAACTGAAGCTATCCAATTAGATCGCATTTGCAGTAGTTCAGTCCAGAATGAGGGTTCTCTACAGGGGCTACTCTCACACATGAATCATGTCTGTTTTTGCTGGGATAAAAGGTGTTCTTAGAAAAACCACATCAGCTCCAGCTCCCCAAACGCCTTTTCTATTTTTTCTCTTGCCGCTCTGACAGCGGAGAAGTCTCGGGTACCAAAGCAGTCAGTTGGTTCTCTGCACATGCTCTCACCCCTGCCTTCTCTCTGATGCCCTCTCACTCTGCCCTTGTTCCCTGACAACAAACAAGCAGTTGACACTCCCCACTCCCTTTCAATTACAGGTCCTTTCTGACGCTCGCCATCGCCATACAGGCCTGTTAGCAGGGCAGAGGAGAAGGAGAAAAGGCAGTAAATTGGAGAGGGCGACCCCTGAGGGGATAATCCTTGTTCTGTGGCATGTTGAGGGTCAGCTCTTTGCATCCTGCATAGTAATGAGCAGAGCATGAGAAAGAGAGAGAAGAGAGACTGATTATTCTGATTAGCTATGCATTCTTCCATCCATCTAACCCAGTGCAATGCAGCCGTCCACACATACACACACAGGCGCGCACTCTCGCACAAAGCCTGACCAGCCAGCCAGCAGATCCTGAGATAAGCTCGCTAAAGGGCAGAGTGTCCACAAAGCAGAATGTGCACAGAAAATCATCAGCAGAGTGACATGCCAGTCCTCGTCTTTTGACCTCCCAGATAAACCACTTGCTGTATCAACTCAGTCATGGCCTGAAAAGCCATCATGCCCACAAAGCTGCACGGCGGCTTCTACATCAAATGCTACGCCTGAATCAGACTCCGGCATTAATAAATAAAGATTTGCCACAAAGAGTCTGTCTAGGTCCCTGCATTCCCATCTCTTAGATGTGCAGTCGCCATCACCCTCTGTGTGTGTGTGTGTGCGTGCATGTGTGTGTGGTTACTAGTGGAGACATACTTTCCGCAAAATGCCTCTATTGATGGTAGTCAAGTCAATGGCATCCTTGCAATAGTCATCCACACAGTCAATTACCTCACAGAAAGGCGGGTTATCTCCCAGATACTCTGAGCTGCAGCTGGCAGCGTTCCCAGAGTGTCTGTTAGGCATAAATGTCTTTCTTGCAACAGCTCCTTTTTTGGGAAATAATAGGAATTCAAATATTGGGCCTGTCTGCAATTTACAGTGGAATGTGCAGAGAAACCAAGGTCAAGTGAGGAGAACAGATTTGATTTTGTGCGTGCACCGGATCAAATCCCAAACCTGCCCTCACAGCCGGGGTTATGTTTGGGTTTGTTTTATTATCCAATGCTTGATCATCTCGGGTATTGGATAAGCAGATCTGAACACACGTGGCTGTGAGGCAGTCGGTCCACCACGTACAGTTGACACTATAGCTCAGGGGTTGCCATATTTCCGCTGACTGCAGCTCCAAATTAGTTTTTTAATCTCTGGCTCATCAAGTATTCTAGTAGTCTTATGATGTGGGAATAAGACAGGGACTGGACTGCTGCACTGCCAGAATTTCCCCCTTTGTTCCTCTTTCTCCACACACAATAAGGGTTTTCATCTGCCACATTTGACGTGTTACTGAAGAATGTCTTTGTTGGCGAGAAGCAGCCGAAAACAAGACGTTTAGTGATTTACTGACCATCAAAAGCTAGCTTAGCCCTGGTGACTGAACGCAGAACTCCAGAAGTAAACAAGTCGAGAGATTCATGTGAAGTCCCACCAGGAACACGAGAGAACCAAAGTCTTTCGGAGACATGGTTGCAAGACCACAAATAGATGTTGAGACCTCTGGTGAGATAAAATCACTGTTTAGTGTCGTCATATGCTCTGCAAGATAATAACTTGTCTTTTTTTTCCGTCCTCCTAGGGGAAAACGTCTTGACCAAATGTTGTTCTTTAAGCAATTATTTGAAACAAACAAAACAGACAGGCGTAAAGCAAAGAGGATAACTAGATCGAGGAGAGGGGTAGAGACACGATATAAACAGAGCCCATCTGAAACCAACCAGGAGTCTGTAGCTAGCATGTGTTAATTGAGCGCTACAATAAATAAGCACGCATCAGATGAGACCTTCCCATTCAGACGTTGATCAGCTCAGAGTGATGAGAATCGACTGAGAGTCTCAATTTCCAATAGCAATCACAGTGTGACATCTCTTTCTCTAATTAGGGCTGGAGAGAAACAGAGATGAATCCAGGGGGAGCTGGCGTTGCTTTGAATAAGTTGTTGTCTACTTTAATAGTCTCTCCCTTTCTCTCTCTGACCTGTAAATGATGCCAACACTGTTGAGCCCACGCACACGCTGACAGCGGCTATTGTCTGCTGCTGGGTGAATTACATACCACATATTGTGTTACTTTCAAACAACTCTTTCATTTTCTTGACTTGAACTGTAAACAATTTGGCTTCACGGGAGGCGTAAGTCATCTGTGACGGCTGAATTTGTTCTGGGGAAGGCAGGAAGTGAGTCTGTGTTTAAAAGTCACTGTGAAGGTGCAAAAGTCCTGGAATTTCAGTACAAGATCTTGAGGAACATCCCCACAAGACGATGTGATCAGCAGCCGTGAGGCAACTCGTCAACACGATATTTTAAGTAAGTGTGACAAAATTGCAAGTGGTTAGTTCACTTTAAGTGCATGAAAGCACGGCAAACATGTAACATGTGGGCTCATGGTAACCACAGAGACCATCTATGACACCAAGACAATGTGAGGAAATGAGAAAAAGCATGTCATGGTTTGGCAGTTCTGGGTCCCATTTATACCTCTACAATGGATTATAGCTTTTTTATATTCTTTGTACACAGTTGATAAATATTTCTTATTCATTTCTCTTGCAGCTTTGTAGCATTCTTTAATATTGTATACAACTGTATATGGAATATGTAATAAATAAACATCTATTTCACCTGTGTACACACTAATGGGAAAGGAAAGAAGTGTATTCAAAAGTCTAAAACAGATTATTCCTGTCAAAATACATGGTGTTTTCAAACTTATGTGGATTGACGCAAATATTTATGCCAGTATTTCTGTACTTGTGTCGGGGTAAACAGCACTGATTTTATTTACAAGCCTTTCTATTTCTATGAGTGAAATTTGTTGAATGTGTATTTAAATTATTATTGTTTTCATCACCTCCAGTTGAATTAAGTTCATCCACCTAAAAATAGAAAAAGTAAAAATAGGTGCTTAAAATAATTGTACCCAATTAGTAAGAATGAAACAAAGCATGGCAATTTTGCATACAAAGCTGTCATGCTGCCACGCAAAAGTAATAAAATATTAATACCTTATACCAAAGTGAAATATTGCTTTATAGGTCAGCTGCTATGCCATGCCACCTCACCATAATTAATTAGCACATAACAGCAAGTCTTTAAACAAGCAGTGTAATGAGCCACAGGTGTCTACATGATTAAATTACATATTTTCAGACAGTTGTTATGGAAAATACACAGCAAAAAAAAAAAAAGAGTAATTTGCGTGCGGCTTGATTTCTGTGTTTAGAAGCACCTAATGTGAGGTAATACCATTTGATAAAAATAATTTAAATGGATCATAGTAGGAGAGTATGCATAAAATGATGACAGAGAAGTAGTGATAGATAAATAAATAAATAAATAAAGCCAGGAGGGATATGAGAAGTGTGTTGAGAAACACACCATAGCAGGAAGGAGAAAGTTAATGAGTTTATGGAAATATTCATGCATTTAAATTAACTGATAGTGTTCCACTGCTGGGGATTTGTTGAGTTTATGTGAATGCACATGTGGGTGACTGCAAATGGTTAAATGCATACACACTCCACAGTGCTGTGTGAGCAATGTAATTCAGTGTTATTTCAGCTCCAGGGATGGCCACTTTGGTCCAGATTGATACATGTCAATAATTATTAAATGTATGGTCATCAAATTTTCATCAACATTTTCTGTACCCAGAAGATAAAACATATTGACTTTAGTGATACCCTGACATTTCCTCTAGCAGGTTAACATTTGTGCTTCAGAGTGAAATATCTGAACAACTACTGGATGAATTGCCATGCAACAGATATTCAAAGTACTCAGAGGAAACTCTAATGACTTTGTTTTTTCTCTGACTCTCTTTAAAGTGCCACCAGTGGGTCTAGTATTTCACTAATTTTGTGAAATATCTCAATGCCCATTTGATGGATTGGCACCAAATCTTGAACACACATTCATGGCTCACAGAGGATGGTTTGTCAAAACTTTGATGACATCACCAGGTCAAAATTTCACTTCATCCCATTCTTTGGTTTCTTGTACTATCATCTAATTAGTTCCAATAAGCAAATGTTAAATAAATATGGCAACATTATACATTATACATTGAGGCGAACTGTGATTTGTGATATTGGGCTTTATAAATAAAACTGTTGGCAGAGTGTACTGTTTAAATTTTTTTAAGGTTCCTCCTTGAGGTCATGGACTGTACACTGTACAAAATTTGATTGTGCATCATTGTGCATTTAAGCACAGCATATAACCAGAACATCTCTTTCCACTGTCGTCACTCCACCATTAAAAACAGTCGAAGGTTAGACTGTCCGCTCCACTCCCCTATCTAAAGTAAAAGGCAGCAGAGAGGGTTGTCAGGTGTTCTCCATTAGTGGTTAAAAAGCAGCCTCTCTCTCCCTGCTGACTGTACACATAGCAACATAGCAGACAAAAGTGTGTGTGTCTGTGTGCACATGAACTGCTTAAGAAGGCACAGAGAGCAGAGCAGCAACAGAGAGAGATGTGGGTCTCAGCAGAAGGTAAAAATCATGTTTTCCTATTTGGGCAGTCACTTAGCTTCCAAGGTAACTTTAAACGTGCTTACTCTAAAAATCTGGTGGACATTACCCAACGGTGCCTCAGTGGGCAGTGAAGGTGACATGTCCATCCAGATCTCAAGATGGAAGACTACACAAAATGAGAGGTTTCTGAGACAGAGGTTTATTGTTTTATTGGTAAATAAGCACTAAATAGTGTTACAGTAATTTCATAGATAGCCATGGTAGGCTAAGTGTTGTTGCCAATGTTATCAAGGTGCTAAACTGTTTTTGACAGGCAGAATTTGTCTTGTTTATATGCGACATCTTTAAGGCTTCCCGAAAACCAACATGTCAAATGTTATATAACAAATAATTAAAACAATGCTTTCACCCAGAAACTCTGATTATATACAAGTAATTTGCAACACCAATTACAAATGTTACACAGACCATATTGTGTTTTCTATTAACATAATGAGGAAATGGTGTTAACATACTTGGCAAGTCTCAAACATGTTGATACTGAACGTAACCAGTTTAATTAATCCAGCCAGAGCTGGCGCAGCTGTAAATCGACCCTGCAAGGCTCATTTTAGATTCAAGCAAAGAGGTTTGGTCAAAGGACAAAAAAGTGACTTTTTTCAGCATGCACAGTAGTGCTACAATAGTCAAGACAGTGTGTGTGAGTCTGTTTGTTCTTTAACAGTGACCAGATAAATTGTCCAGGAGCGTTTCGTTCCTGATCAGAGCTTCCTGGAATTTATGTTACCGTAACATAACGATGTGAAACTTCCTGAGGAATCAACTTACACGGCTAGGTTTGCAAACATTTCCACAAACCCCGCCTGGTAAACTGGTAAGTCACCTTCCTGTTCGCACGAAATTCCTTCATGACAAAATGCTGCTGAAGTAACTGTAACAGCTACATAATGTGAAAGCACCTTGTGGGTACCCTATTGTATGTTTTTCTGAAATTAGCTTTTAAATTGCTTTACCTTCTGGTGTGGTTATCTGTACCACGAGCGGAGAATAGAAAGGTAGTGCTGCAGTGAACAGCAGCAGGCTGCGGCATGACTGAACACCTCCTGATTGGTTTAATGTATGGACGCACAGCGAGCCTGTGCGCTCAGTAGCTTTCCCTGGATCGATAAAGGTTTATTAGACTTTTGAAAGTGTATCGTTTAATTTGATTACATACAGCCCATAAACACTGTTTCGTGATGATTCGCTTTGTACATAATTTACTGTGTTTTCAGTTCCAAGCTTTTTAAAGTATGGTCGTAGGGGGGGGGGCTGTAGGTTGTGGTTTATTTTGGAAAATAAAAGTTTGTCTCTCGCACGAACACACACACATGCACACACACAAACAAAAGCACAAACGGCCTCTTCTCTGAAACCCAACCTGGATCGGTTTGTCCAATATCATGGATCACTGTGGATAAATAAATTTGCTTTCCCGCTTCCTCCCCACTCAATCCTGTCCACACACACACACACCAGAGCCCTCTGCAAATTGTTAGCACCCGCTGCCTGTAATGTGATATTACAACAATTAGCAATTAGACTCTATACAGCACTGGTACATTGAATTTATGTTTCTGTCTGCGCCTCTTGCAGATGCGATGGTGCTGGGTGTCATCAGGAAATTTTATCACTGCTTGGGTAATGGAATGGAGGAGGGAGGTGGGAGGGGTCTGAGAGATTGTGTTGTCAGGGCTTCCTGACAGATGAGCGGAGCTTTTCCTTCGCAGACCCTTCCCACCCTCGTCTCCTCCCCTCCCTGCTCCTGCTCCCTCCATTCACTTTCAATGCAATGAGCTTTATTGGTACGAAAGTTCACAAACAATATCGCCGAGGTAATTACACACAATTGACATATAATTTTGATAATGATTAGACCTTCTATGAGGACACACTTATGGATTTGTGTGTATGTGTGAGCGTGTGACAGAATAATTGAGTAAAAAAAAGCAGACCAACAAAATAATTACAGAACCGCGGCAACTCACAAAGAAGAAAAACAAAAGGGCAGATGTGGAGGAGAACAGGAACAGTTCCACGTGTTGATCAAATTGTTTTTCACTCTACACACTTTCTACACACTGAAATATGTTTCCACCTCCAGGGCACAAGAGGCTTTTCCACCTGGGGAGGCTTTTAATTATAAATTGGTCAGAGAGCTTGCATTTATATATTATTTTCATAATGAGTTAATTGTTATCTGACCGTTCTTTCTACAGTTCTATAGAATTTAATATGCAGAGTCGCAAACTTTCTCTCGGCAGCCACTTTGTTTGAGTCCATAATAAGGCTGTGGATGTTAATGTTTCCCTCAGTTTAAATTGGGTCCACTGCTCAGGTTGCTGCTAGATCGTACTTGAAGATTAATAGTGCTGAAGTTTGCTGCGAGTTGTTCATTGATTGGGTTTTTCCTTAGTTATAATTTGGCAGGCTGTCTGAGGGTTGTTAGTGGAGGTGACCAGCAGGCTCTCCTTTATCTTCTGCTCTACAAGTGTGTCAGCAACTGTGCACGTGTCAAAGGACTGTGCAGAGAACAATCTGACCTTAATCTAACTAATAAAGTCTCCAAATCTGTATTTTTTTCCCCTTTCATCCTCCTTTGAAGTGCCTATAATCAATATCTTAATAATAAAGAATAAAAGGGGTCATTTGTACACCAAAGCCTAAAGTTCTCCTCGGCTTTATGAAGCTTTAGCTCACCATTTCTGGTTTGGTTCACTCTTTGACTCGCTCTAAGTGTCGGTTTTGTCAAATCAAGAGACCAATTTCCTTGTTAATCTTATCTTTTCTCTTTAACATGCAGTCTCTTCTGTCTGGTCGTCTTTCTCCGTCTCTCACAGTTGGGTCATGTCCGCATCAGAAACACTGAGCAAAAGGACTTCTGGTCTTCCTAGCAAGCAGTGTAATCTGAAGCGACAACGATAGGCATATTACCACACATTACTGTGCTTTGGCAATAATCAAGGGGTCATAAATGTTAGCTGCTCAACAAGGCTGAGTTATTGCCCGGGTGATTACCTGGGTGTTATTATTTACTTCCCTCAGTCGTTCTTGAATTCTTGTGCAGGCAGCTGATAACAGGAAAATATATCAATGACAACGCCTGCATTGTGTAATCAGCTTTTGGGAAACAAAAGAAAGTCATCACAGAATGTCAAAGGGAATAGAAAGATGGCTTCTAAACGTCACTGACGAGCAGTATGTTCTTATTCGTTACTTAAAATTATTCAGCACCTTTCAGATTTAACCAAAATACCAACATAGTGTGGATGAAAAGCCAAAAGAAAGTGTGTTCAAATCAAATATATATACCTTAGAATGGACATGATATTCACACACACACACACACACACATTTTGACTATCTCTCCATCCTATAAAGTCACTAGATCAGCAGCAGATAAGGACAGCAGTGTGCGAGAGAGATTATGGTGAATATGAAAGGTCAATAAAGGCAAAGAGACAGAGAGGGAGGACGACAGAAATAGAGACTGTAGAGGAGATAAAGGAGAATGTGTGTGTGTGAGTGAGTGGATGAGAGAGTATATGCCAGATACTCACTGATCAAATTTTCTCTAAATACTCGATGACTTTTACAAGACTGGTTTGTGTCAGAGAAATGGGACAGAGGAGAAGGGGTACAGAAGGGGTATGTTGAAGTCATTGTCTCAGTGTGTGCGCTTCAATCTGTGTGTACGTTCGTGTGAGTGTGTAAACCCTCTGAGGTGTGTTTTAAAGGCTATTTAACATTTAACAGCTAACACCATAAAATAACAAATCCAAAACATGCCCAAAGAAAGAGCTGCAGAGAACCTCACCCAGGCTGACAGTTACCACAGAGATACACACTTTAGAGGCACACGCATACCCACAAAGGGCACATGCATTTATGAATAATGCGACATAAGGGTACACATACCAGAAAACACACATACTCACACTGCTCTGGGTTTATCCTGGGTTATCTAAGATCCCATTTCAGGATACGTGCCTCCGCTTGGATTGGTTTCCCACTTAGACAGAGATCAGGAAATTGATTGCAGGGCCGTCCTCTGATTGATAAACCACGTATGTTGTTTCCTTGCTCTAACCGTGTGTGTGTGTGTGTGTGTGTAAAAGGTGCAATGGTGGCAAATGGAAGTCTTTCAGATCGAGCTGATACTGAGGGACTCTTGATGTGATGTAGCACTGTGTGTGTGTGTAATTGTGTGAATTTATATGCTTCTTTCATTCAGCTCTTGAGTAGCTTCTTCTGTTTGAAGAGGCAGTAAAAGTAGGAATACCACTTTGTTGTGTGCTGCATGTCAGACAAGGACATTAAGTCACAAGGGTTTTATTTTGCTTCGCAAGAGGCAGTTTTTTTTCCCCCTTTCTCTAAGCCGATGGCTTCTCATGGATCACACAGCACAAACACATAGCTTTGACACTTGGGACTTGACATGAGCCAACAAAAAGCTAGTAGAGCAATAATTGGTGCTGTTCTTTCAGTATTCTTATTTTATTTTAAAATGTATGCTTAAAAGTAACCACCCACATTAAAGAGCCCAGACAGAAAGAAGTGATGTCCTTAAGGGAACAGTGAGTTTCGGATCTTGATATGCTTGACATTTATGGGAATGGATCACAAGCATAGTCTCAGAGAGGACTGTATAAACATGGTGAGATACAAAGGATTTTTTTGGCACAGACACACTGATTGAAGCTAAGTGTATTTGATGCAGGCATTCAATACTCCCACATTCCTACACAAATCAAGAAACGTGGGGTTTTTTTCTTTTACATTTAGCCCCTATCAGAATATCAGGGTAACTCAGGACATACTGTAACTGCACTGAAGGTATTTTGCAGCCATTGCAACAACACACACCAGCTGTGCTCAGGTCAGAGCGTACACTCTAAAAAAGAATGTGCTGGCTCAACATAAAAAAATGATGTAACAATTTGCATAGTTCTTTTTAAGTTGTTTCAACTTAGCCATTATTGAGTAAATGCCACAAGACTTCTCTAGTTAGGCTAACTCAATTACTTTGTACAAGCAACGTGATTTGCTTTGTCCTCTACAAGCTTAATTAAGTTGAACCAACTTAATTTTAATTGTGGAAAAAAATTATCTTTTAGTTATTCTAACTTATTTCTTTTCCTTTGATTCTACTCAGAAATGTCTATTCAAGTTGTTACCTTAATTTTTTTGAGTACTAGTAACTTATTTATCTAAGTCAGAATAAATTACACATTGAAATTCCAGCTTTATGATCAAACTGTTTTTATTTTATTTATTTATTTTCTTTTTTTTTTCATTTTAATAGCACAAAAAACTGTAGCCTCCATAAAATAAATGACATAAAACAGCCCTGTAAAACTCTCTCAAAAAGACCTAACATTTTCAGTCAGACTGAATTGAATTCTTTGCATTATTAAAAATGCATTATTTTGAACTTTGGGTGTATTTAATGAACTCTGAACAGTACACCTACTGTACAGTATGTTACTCAGCAACATGGCAAACAGTGCAATATTCCGTCTTAATTTGAGGATAGCCCAACTTTTCACATCTTTTTTTAATACAGCAGTTTATTTTTCAGCAACATTACCTTAGGACTGGCTTTAAGATCATCCAGCTCGAGGAATATCTTTTGAAACACTTCGAAAGTATTTTTCAGTGCTTTCGGGTAGCTGAGGTTGATTGCATATATCAGCCCCATTAGCAAGGCACAGGCTCTGGGAATATCCACATCTGTTAGGACCTCTGTTCCCTCTAGGATGATCTTTGCGCGGGCTGGATCAGATGTTATGCCACCTCGTGTTGTGACAATCTTCATCAGTTTGTCCGTATTATCCCAGTCACCATCCTAGTAGATAAGAATTAATATAAATGTTTTAAGGGTTTGTAATGGGTTGGTAAATGCCACATATAGTACTTTTATGTAAACACCACCCCCCCAATTTTTTATTTAATGTTTGAACACCAAAGTTTTCTACTAAAACATTTTACATTTATGTCAGTAGTGGGTCCACTGGGGGAGAGTAGCTTCCCTGCTCTGCTCATGTGCAGCTCTGTAATAAACACACTCTGCCATGAGCAGCAGGCTAACATCTCTGTGGATCCTCAAGTACTGTAAAATGTTGTTGCCATTTTGTTAGTTCCGGCCATAAAAGGGCCAATGCCTGTATGTAAGTGTGTCTGAGGCAAGAAGGGAAATTTGTGAGACTGTTTGGTTCATTTCTCATTAATATAATAAACTTTCCCAGTCGTATTTTTGTTAGGTAAATATTTAGTTTTCGTTGACTGTTGTCTTTTTGTCATGTTTTAAGTTAAGCAGCTCTGTCTCCGCCATGATCAGCAGGCAAATAACATCTCTGTCTCTGTGAAGTATAGTGGTGTCTGATTTACCTCCTCTTTGAAGAGCTCCTCCTCCTTTTCCTTAAGGTACACCATTAAGCCACGGATGGCGACCTCCCTCCTTGTCTCCACAGAATTGTCCTGTGAATAAGAAAAAGAATGTTGAACTGCTCGCCCAGGAAGATGTGTTCTTGATAATTACATCAGAAAAAGACAGAAGGATGATATTTATGAGGCCTGATGTGTACCATCTCACTTATTTAGTTTTAATTTATCTTTTTGCCTATTTAATTGTTATCTGACATATTCTTCCCTTATAACAAATTAGAGTTGTAAACAGCTACCTTTTAATACATCTAAGAGACAATAAACAATCTTACAATTGATTTTAAATTGCATTTCTGGCAACCCGTAAAATTAAGGTCTATTATTCACTCCAGTTACAGTGAACGGCACGGCACTACCAACAGATGTATCAATCATGATCAAAAACCCGACATCACCAAAGTGGATATCCTATTTGAAAGTAACTACAATTCATTTATTCATACCTCTAGCAGCATGTTTTGTATGCGCTGAATATTCATTGTTGCAGCCCCCCCTCTTGAGGACAGCAGGGACATTATTTTCGGGGAGTAGTGGTCCAGCTTTGCCAGGAATGTTGTCTCCAGGCTAACCAGTAGTGATCCTTCTGAATTCTTGGTTAATCTGTATAAAAAACAAAAGGCACAAATAAGCACAAAATGTCAATGTATATAATTTACTCCAAAATAACACATACTGTAAACTGTTTAATGGAAAAACATTTACCTGAGCTGCATCAAAAAGAGCAGGCCATCTTTCTTTCAGGACACTGACTGGCGGTTCTTGATTAACAATTTCCTGCCTGCGAATAGAGAATGTCTTTGCCATTTTTTCACTGATGATCTGAAAGTTGTCCCTCTTCCTCACTTCATTGAGGAGCTCCACTCTTTCATGTTCCAAACTTTCTTCTGTTTCTCCTTGTGGGTGAGGGGGTAAATAGTTAACTTCTGACTTTTTTGGCCTTTTGACATTCTTTGCAGGTGCTTTCTCATGTGAATCGCTTCTTTCTGAGAGAGTTCACATCAAGTTCAGGGCATCCAAGCCCTCTCAACTTGGTTCTATAGTTTCCCATTTTATATTTTAGTCTCTGTTGCCATCCATAGCATCCATTATATGATCCTGGTTCTTTAAGGCAAGGATGCTTCTGAATCAGCGCCTCAGCAACATCCGAAAACTTTGCGCTTGTTGGGTAGGCAACATACTGAAAGATTCTTTCAGCCAGTCTCTCAAGGATGTCTGAGAGGATTGAGGTAAAGTTGAGCGGAATGCCATCCTTCTTGAAAGCTTCATTTCCAGAGGCAAGCAAAAGCTCTGTGTCATAGGCAAAGTGAGGTACAGGAAATTCAGTTTGCCACCACTGTGATCGCTGATTCCAATGTTCAGGAGATGATAGAATCAGTGTATCCCGGGATCTGGAAGAGCAACTGCTTTGAATGGTGGTCACTGAAGTACTGTCTGAGGTTGCTGCGCTATGGATGGAGATTTCTGATTCACTTTCAAAGGAAGTGTTTACTTCAGTTAAGTTCAGTGTAAATGTGGCAGGGTCAACAATGTTAACCACTTTTATTGTATCCTTGTCCTTGATGTCACTTGTTGAGGTAAGACTAAAATATTCCTCTCCAGCATCCTTGTAATGCAAAGTAAAGTTCTGTTGAAGCCCAAATGTCTCTCTAACAATGGACTCAAGTTCACCTACAGTTTCAGGGATGCCATGAGGTAAATCAAGTTTGCGAATATCATGGTCCTGAAGAATGATCCTTATTTTGGCTTGATGAGACATTGGAGTATCTGGGAAGAGAAAACATGTCACCTCAATTTGATTTACCAAATACATCCAGTTTCATCTTCTAAACATTATGTATCAGAGGAGAATACTGTCACTGATAATTACCTGTGACAAGGTAAGGACTTTTCATCACCTTTGCAACATTAACTTGCATGGAGAAAGGAACTATGCTGGTGATTATGTCTCTAATCATTAACTTTCAAATTACACTGTGACATTTCATGTCTTCTTTTTGTCAAAACTGGACCACTGCAAATCAGAGCATCCATGTATTCGCTTTTAGTTTGAACATTTATTTTTAGGCAAATAACAGGACCCTTTATTCATCCTCATAATGTTTTCCATTGAAATATAATGTAATAAAGGTAAAACAAATTACAGAATAACAGAATAATATAATTTCTGTGCATTTTCCAGAATTTTCTTGAGGGTTAAATCACACAAATGAGAGGGTGGTAATGACCACTACATATCAACATTAATGTAGCGCTTCTGGGTAACCATACGTTTCCCAGCCACAGTGTATGCTGCCATTGGGAAGATGTCAGACAACTCATTTGGTTCAATCACCTTAACACTTCTTGTGTTTTCGAGTTCATAGCTTCTAAGATGTTCAATATACCATGCATTTAAACATTTAACAATGAAGCCAACCTTCCCATTTACAATGGCTATCTGAATCAACTCCACAAAATCTGGAAGACAACCTGTTGAACTATGTGCCAAGATCATTCCAGTGGAGTAACTGGTGCCACTGCAACACACTGTGGTTGACATCTGGACAAACGACATGCTGGGGAATTTTGTTTGCAGTGCTTTTTTTATGTCTTCCCTCAGCACAGTCAAATCCACTATTGACAGTTTTGATGCCTGAAGAGATGGTGGAACAATTGCACCACCATATAGATGGTGTGCAACCATTAACTGATGCTTTACAGCAAGAGACAACAAAATGTTTCGGAAGCTGTGGGTATGCCTGACCACACGCTTAAAAAAGCTGTGTTTAGCTTCAAACCGCATAGTCCACAGAAATACAACTGGACCAAAGTCCTTTATTAGCTGTGGGTAATGCTCTAGAAAATGATGCTTTGGAATAAGTCTTTCCTGAGGGAAAGTCTCCAGGAATCTATGTCGATGCTCAGAAATCTTGCTTTCAAGGAAGCAAATTGTTGAGTCTGTATGGGCAGAAGAAAGAACAAGTTCAACTATGTCCTTAAGGTTCAGAAGGACCATCCATGAGGGTTCACTCTCTGGTATTCTTTCTCCAACTAACAGGGGAAGGAGGCAAAGCAAAGCCCAATTTCCATGGGCATTCCCACCAACAGTTTTTCTTGTAGCAAAAGTCAATGGAACTGCTTGTGGTGCATTAGATTTATCTGCCCATCTGTATGGGAACGCCTTGATCAATTTATTTAGTTCATCAAGTGTGAAATATTTCTTTTTGATTAAGGCATTTAAGCACAGTGCTAACTCAAAAGGTACAATACCTTCAAAAAGGTCATGGAGTAAATCAGGTGGGTAGCCAGATAAAACATTAAAATGTTTTAGTTTTTCAGTAAGTGGGCACTGTCTCTTTACTCCATAACAATGAGACCCACTTGTTTGTGCTGTCTGAACATGAGCCCTGTGCTCTTCTATAGTTCTAGGACAAAATGCGCCACTTCTAACTTCACTTACTTGGAACTGGGATCTTTCTCCAAGACAGAACCTGCAGATGCGTGTACCTGAGAAGCTCTCCACAAATCCTCCAATAGAGTGGGCACCAAGGTTATCTGCAACAACACAATACACTGTACCTTTGACTCGAATGCCTAATGAAGGAATGTAAAGTCCTTCTTCTTCAAGGCTGGCAAGATCTTTTAGCAATGGCTCTAACACAGCATCATAGCCGAAATTTTTGATATCATCAGCCTTGCAGAGAAGTGCAAGGTATATTGATGTAAGTGATGATCTGAGCAGTGGTGGCACATTTGCTAAAACCCAATACACAGCAGTAATTTTGTGTTTTTTTCTTGAAGTTCCAAGTGGATTACACACTTCAAAATCATCCACATACAGAATTAGAGAAATAGCTGGATTATTTTCTGATACCAATGTATTGTTTTTAAAATGTGTGCCATTCTGAAATGAATTGTATTGACTTTCAGAAGTGCTATCTGCTTCACAACTGTGTGTGAGCCAATCATGGATTTCTTTTTCCTTCAAAACCTCATGCAAGGACTTCAAAATAGGTATATACTGGAAACTTCTCTGCTCGCTGGCACTGAGTATATACTCTATGGGTTCTACCACAGAAAAATGCTCCTTGAAGTACTCTCTTCTTTTGTAGGAGGTGGAAAGAGGACCATTACTCCTTAGGACTGATGTAATTGTGTTGCACTCACATAGGTCTGTCACCATCTCTGAGATGATCAAATCGTCAACCTCACAATTATGCTTCTTTAAGCATGATTGTAAAATCTCTTTTAAAATAGGACCAGAAGCTGATGAGGAAATAAAGTGTAGTTCTTCAACTAACTCATCGATACACTGTTGTGGTACATTGAATATGCTTTCCAACTTAAGCAGCAAGTGGGCTACATGTTTTTCGATTAAATTAGGCAATTCTCTTATTTCACTGTCTTCAGCATCTTCACTCACTGCACCCTCAGTATCACTCTCATCCACATGATCGTCCCCTGCATTTAGAGGATTTACATACCTCTGCAATAGCTCAGGCTTGAAGTCATTAAGAGTGTGGGGAGTGTGTTTCCAGCTCCTATGAGAGGCAAATGTTCCATAAATGTTTGTTTTGAAAGCACAATTTTCAAAAACACAACATACAGTTTCCTGTTTCTTTAAATGACGGCCAATGTGCTCAAAGTATTCTCTTTCTGTGGAGATAGTGTTTAAAGAGCAACATGGACATTTAAATGACAGTACAGTGGACAATCTCACTGTCTCGCGGGTTGAATGACTTCTTGACAGATGGGTTCGCAGGCTGCTCCATGTTTAAAATGAGCAATAACACTCCCAATAAAGACAAGGAAGAGATTCTCCACCATGACCATGTCTAAGTCTATAATGCTTTAAGAGATCTGTCTTTCTTGGTGTTTCAAATTTGCAAATTTTACAGATCCACTTCATTTTGAAAACTAGGGAAGATTCTGTTTAAATTACTTGAACTTAGGTCATTCAAAAGGCTGTGGTGCTTACCACTTCTGCTAACTCAGCATTACGGTAAATCTTACGGTATTTTACCGTTTTTGAATATTCAAGATGAAAAACAAGAAAAACAAAAGCTTCCAAACTAACCTACTGCAAAGAAATGGGCATTAGGCAATTACACACTCAAGGTAATGCTGTTAAAACAACTAGCTTAAAAATGACCGTTCCTGTGGCATTTCTGCAAAGTTCGCTTCCTCGCTCGCCTTTTTAGTATGCACTTGCTGCTGTGGCTTGATTAATAAAGGCAATTGTGCTTAGACACCTACAACGACCCAGCCATGCAGCTTTTCAAAACTTCATCAACACTACAACAATTTTAAATTTGAAAGAGGCAAAATGTTTATTGTTTTATCTTTGCAAAGTTAAAACTACTGCTACAGAAATTGAGACCCTTTTAACACAATTTGGCTGCCACCACAAAACAAAACTTAACAAAGACAAATGTTATGGCCGAATTTTTAAATCAATTAGCAAAAAGTCTAACGTTACTAGCTTAGACATTACCACTGCTAACCAAGGAAACGCATTAAGTTGCAAAACAACTTCTTGTACTGTGTGCTGATAGTTATTAGCTGTTAAAAGATAGCTGAATTAAATGACTCCAAAAATTGTACTCTCCGAGCCTTAAAGTTTTCAAAACTACCTTCTCTTCTCTGTCTGTGCACCACTGTCAGCAAAACATGACCGGGCAGGTCTGCCTTGTACTCAGCTTTTAACGGATACTTATGAGATTTTTAAGTTGTACTAACTGAATACACTTATATGATAAGTTAAGGCAGAAATGTCTGTTCAAAATCCATTTATTATTAAGTTGTGACTATTTCCTTTATTTTCATTTGGACCAAGTTATTAAATTAAGTTATCAATTCATTATTATGTGTTTATGTAACAAACGTTATATTTTTATGTAGAAAAAGATCTTGATTTTGAGCTACACCTACTAACCCCATGAATAATTTCTTAGAGTGTAACCAACCCTGAGAGCCGCACGCAGGTCACACACCAGGGCAGAGCGCAGAGCTGGTCACCCTGTAGAACTGAGTTGGCTGTGAGGGGGGACAGTGTTGTTTTCAGTTCACCTGTACTCTCTGTAAAAAACACACTATCTATTCATTATACCCCATAACATAAACAGTGTCAGTCTGCATATCACTGATCCTTTGGGGGTCACGGAGGGCAGGAATCTGATCCCGTGTTCTGAGCCAACACTGGGACAGGGGGGATCACAGGGATCATAGACATAGACACACTGATATGATACTTAAAATTTCAAACTAAGGTACATGTTAGACACAGCCAAGTCAGAGTTTGACATTAGCTTTGATTGTTTTGTTGAGGTTCTGACAGTGAGTGAACAGGAAGTGGTTCAATGGTTTCCAGAAGGACACTTACAGACTAAAAATGTCACCATTCAATGACCAAATGATGTCACGCAGTGCTGATATTGGGACAAAATGGAAGGCACTTCAGATCAGCTCCAATATAGAAGACATCTATCTTTTGTATGTCTGTGAAGTCTGCCTTAAATAAGTGCTTTTAGCACTTTAAAAGTTACAAAATTGATCCATCATCAAGGGCCATGGGACTGTAGTCTGAAGTGACTGAGAAACATTATTCTATCTTCCAGCAGCTGTTGCCAGTGTTCTTAAGTAGCTGCTTCCCCTGCTGCTCTGCTCAGGTGCTAACAGTGGAAGATTGTCACTTAGCTGGGTAGAAGCAGCACCCATGTGTGAATAGGTGCAGGTTTTGTATGTAAAAATGGTATTCATGCTCACAGATACTAACTAGAAAATATGTATGTATGCATAAGTAATAATTCCTTCAAGTTTACTTGTCACTAATCTGTTTCTACTAGCAGCTTGTGATTTGCACATTCTGTAAATCCCAGATGGAAACTCACACCCACTGCAGAATAAAAAGACCTTGGTGGCAGCATAAAAAAGGGTAAAAGGAAAAAAGTCACATTTTAGTTGATTTTTATCTGCACTTAAGTACATATTTGTGAGTTCAATTTCTTGATATGAATAACTCACTACTTAAAGAAGGGAAACCTTTTCTCATTCATATAGCAAAAATTGGTAACATTTTCTATAAAAGCCAATATGTGTAATGTACTACAGACACATGTATAACACATTATCTAAATATAAATCTTAAGATTAAACCTTCATAATGCGTTATGATGTCTCCATTAAAAGCAGCAATAAAGAATTGTAAGTACAATCATTACCATTGGCATAGTGTATATGTATATTTGTTTGTTTTCATACTGGAAAAAGTTAGTCTGCTGGATGAAAACTGCTATGTAAGATTTGAGTCATTATGCACTTTTGGTTGCTTCATCTAAACTAATTACGCTTCTGCTTCTCCTGATGTTTACTACACGGTGAGCGTAGATGTCAAGATGTAATACACGCACATATCCACATTAAAATTAATCCTTTTCGGCTGTATAAACTACAGGCGAAAGCAGAGGTAGAGAGAAAAACAGATGCAGTATGAGATGTTCATTGACATTCATACTAGTATTTTCTGATGTTATTTTGGAGACACCCAAGAACATGGGGTCTGTGGGTCATGTTGAGCCAGTTTCCCAGTCAGCTGGCAATGCTCCTCTAACAAGGCTGTGGCTCTGCTTACGCCACCACACTTCCACTCTGAATATCTGTAATGCTCTCCTCTCTCAAAATTCAAAATTCAAATTTATTTATTTAAAGCCCAAAATCACAAACATCATTTGCCTCAGGAGGGCTTTACAATCTGTACAGTTGTGACGTGTGTTTAGTCCATGTGTGAAGGTATCACAGGTAATGGAAATGAGTCCGTGAGTCCAAGTGCATCTCTAGATGTCCTCATATGGAGCTCTGGGCCACTCGACCTTCTCTCCACAACACAGACACAGATCATGTCCCCACCAGGCCAGTGAACCTCAGACAGATGGACCACAACCAGAATCAGTGAGGAACCTGCAAGACTGGAGAGAACAAAGAGGACCAGGGCTCCGGCAGTAACATGCACTTTACAGGACATAAGAGTATTCACATTAACCACTTTAACACTTTAACCAATGTAACCACTTTAGCCAAGGTTGCAAATGCGGACGGTGGTGTTGGGTTCGACAAACAGCACGATGGTTGGACCGTGCAGCAAACTGTACTCACCGGATACTGAAAGAAAACAGCCTTGAAGCAGGAAGGGAATGAATTGCCATAACTGCAATCTCCACCCATTATGGTGGCAGAAAACACACAAACACTCATGAGACTTAGGCATAACATTTCAGTATGAGTTAAGTGATTGAGTAATTGAGACATTATAGAACATGCAATGGATATCTTATTATTATGTACTTACATGCATTATGGCTTATACTGTCTGACATCATAATGCAATATGAAGACTTAAAGCTCTATTATTAATTTTGTGTGCGTAGTAACCATTAAGTATGTATGGTAGTTTAATAATCCAAAATAGAGATGGGTTTATAAATTATAGGAAGATTTTAATACAGGGCAGATAAATAATAAAGTAAGTAGTAGTGGTGGTTAGTAAGTCCTTTTTGCAATATATACATTGGCAGAATAGAGGTTAAATGTAGTTAAGTTTTTTTAATCCCCAAAATAAGGGGTTTACTGTGTTAGAGATCATAGCACATACCAAGAACACAGATTTCAAATTTGACACAGTATTGAATTTCACTGTTAAAAAGGTATTAAATCAATTTAGCATTATACTTCCATAAAATTAGGGGACTTAAAAGAAACAGATATAAAAAAAATTAATGATCAAATGGTAAAGCAGAGGCCAACATATCCTGACTCGTAGCCAACTCTAAAAACACTGTTGACTTTCTGTTAGGAAGTTCAGGTCTCAAGTCAAATCCACCCTGATGACATCACCATCAAGCTCGGCGTCAGAGACAACATTACATAATTATTTTATGAGGCTGAGAAGAACTCCTCTGGTGGAAGTAAATGATATCAGTGTAGAAAATTGCTGCGGTGCCTCTTTAATTTTGTATTTCGTAAAGCATTCACTAAACACTTAAGCGCATGCTGTACTTACTGGAAAATACTCAAAACTTCATATTGCATTAAATACTAACTAAAGAGAAGCACTGCAGTTCTGAGTCTTCCAAGCAGATGTCAGAAAGTTGATAAAAGGGGATATTCTGCCAAAAAAACAAAGCCGATGTGGCCTTTTGAATCCACTGAAGCACAAAGTGGGCAGGATGTTTTGCTGCTTATTATGCTGCAGCTGTCAAAGCTGCTCCTTCAGTCCAAACTGGATTCAACTTTTTTAACCTCTGGGCCTTGAAAGCAGACCAAGCATACCAGCGACAGAAGTAGAGCAGAACATTACACCGATGAGTAAGAAAGAGGCGAAAGCTAAGAGGGGACAGTTCAGAGATAAAGGTCGCGAAAACGAAGGATAGGTGAGAAAGTCAGGGGGAGGAGAGAGAGAGAGAGAGAGAGAAACAGAGAGGAGTGATCCATACAAGCTACCCAGTTTGGCTTTGGTTTAGAGAATTGAGAAACAGGAAATCAATAGCGGCGGCCACCCAGGCAGCCAAATAATGGAGGCTTTGCAGTGGCACACAGCAAACGATGACTACACATTAATAAGAAAGATGCTGTTTGGGGCGAAAACGGGATGCTATCATATGCTGCGGCCCATTCCAGACATAAAGTGGGTGCTGCTGCAAAACTATGAAATGCAATGCAAATATCCAGGCTTGAGATGGGCTTATGTTGATGACGGTTACTCAGCGCAAGTAATTAAAAAATGACGATGCGCTGTTTACCCTATGGCTTTTCCTTGTAGTGCTCTAATGTGAAATCAATATAACTATGTGCGATATTGAACAGTGAAATATGGGGGGGGGGGAACACTAAAGGTTGGACAGAAAGCCTTCAAGATATCTATATAACCATCTGCAAAGTCGGTTAAATTAGATTTATCCAGTGGGAGTTATTCTGAATGTTATTAACTGAGGGGCCTGGCCTGCGTTTTTTTTTTTTTTTTTTTTTAAAGCAAGACAAAGGATATAATACAATATCCCTCTATAGTGAAGAGTTTAACTGTACAGTGAGACGTTTTCCATCGGTTGTAACGGACACAAAATCAAAGCAGGAAATTATACACACAGCAGGTAGCAGGTGAGATCAATGAAGCTTTGTGAAACTAAGCTCGTCATTTTGAAATTTGAAACCTCTCTCCTCCTTTCATCGATTACAGGTCCTCTCACTGTAATACAGACCTTCCCGATTCATCAGTAATTCTTCATTAAAGTCTCATCCTTTCCACTATCTCACTGTGCTGAAGACATCCAGTAACTGAAGAGAAGTGTGCAGTCAGCTTCTTCCTTAAAGGTCACATGGGGGAAAAAAAAAAGTCCAACTGACAGTAATGGCTACGCTGGGATTGGATCTTCCACCTTCGCCGCTAATTTCCTCTTAAACTTGACCAAATGTCAGCGGCACGCCTGTTTGAGTCTCCCGTAGCTCCCACATAGTGTCAGTTTTTGGTGCTTAATGATGGCCGGGGCGTGGTAATGAATGTTGCCGGAGTCATTGGCTGCAGTGTGAGAGGGGATTATGACTAATATCTCTTATGGGTATAGAGTAACACAAAGAACATTAAAGAATTCATCTCAGCTCATAATGCACGCTTATAACATGCATAACATCAGAAGGAATATAGCTGGCATATTTTATTTTTCTTCACAAGACACTGCAAAGCCCACAAGGGCAAGTTAAGAAATGACTTATGAGTCGTGACAACAGTTTCCCCAACTCGCTACCAACTTTGGAAGAAATGCATCTGGTCTGCCTGTTTGTTGATATTTTGCATTTTGTGTTTCAGGTGAGCTGCGACAGAAAGTTACCATATCTTAACATGTGTGCCACCTGTATACATTGTGTTTTTGTGGGTTTTTTTTTAGTTGCTTATTGATTAAACCTACACTACCATGTTATTGTGGCCACTTGGGGGCAGCAGAAACCAGCTGTGAACATTGACACGTCATCACCTCCTCGATTGATGACGGTTAGACGTCCAGCAGGCTCAGAGCAGCATTAGCATTCAGTTGGAGTCATGGTAGCTGATGTAAGCAAGTTCAAGTTGAACTCATTTTTTTACTCTGGTTTTGGTCTCTACCAAATCCTAAGGGCAGGGAGTGCACGGTGAGTTTATCAGAGCTTTTCTATAAAAAACAGCTGCCAGATGCACTGCGGATGAGAGCAGCGACTATAAGTGACCCCTTTCACATCACATACAGCTAAACACTGATTTAATAGTTAAGACAACTTTTGAAAGGATCAATTTATGTCAAACTAGACTTACGTAACATCAAGGAGGGACATGGTAACTTTTAGATGCAGCCTACGAGCAATTATCCAGAAAAGAGGGACTAGGGGGTCATTAAAGATCTTTTCCTGCTCCGTCACTGCCTTGAACAACAGTAAACTGGCTCTGCACCTGAGATTGTTGGTTTTGACCCAATATAATCAGGAATTTCAACCCACATGTTGCCTCATCATTTCATGAGTCATTTTCTCTGCAGCTGTTTTGTAACTGAATTTCTCTGTACTTCTACAATGTGAAATAATGTCCTGGCCTCTTGAATAAATCATGCTCGCCAGCCCTCTGTTATACCGCATATTCATGGCTATAATCATATATGACAGATTTGAAGCATAATAATTCTTAGTAAAAATCTGTTATTCAAGTTCAAGTACACATGCTGTGTTATGGAGATTTGACATCCACTGTTTTATTAATCTGCATAATAAATGAGGAACATCGCCTACGCTTAAGTGGATGTAATGCAGTTCATGTAATTACAGACATTCTTTAATACTTGATGAGTGATCAACAAATTTAAGGCTAATGAGTATCTAAAATGACACTGGGTCACACCACTGTTGTTTAAAAAACATGTGACTGTGACACATGAGGCACCGAAACTGATCCTGTCATTACTTTGGACACGGTCACCCTCCACTGCATTTACTGTCTATCTGAGATCATTCTGTCTCTGATGTCTGATTCAACCCGGTGCCTGCTTTCTGAAGAAGGAGCCGGCACGTCAGCACTTCCCTCGCTCGTGCTCAGTCACACTTGCACAGTACAAATGAATGGTTTCGAGAGCGTGTTCGAGAGAGAGAAAGTAATAACGGTCGAGACATGCAGGCACAGATAGAGTGGCGAGAGAGAGACAAAGCGTTTAAGAGAAGAAAATCCAATACAATTATGGCGTATATAACTGATGTCAGCCAATTAAAGTGGCGAGAATGGCAGGTTTCCTTGTTTGTTGAGCTGTAAGGAGATTACTTACCACTGGCCACAACATCTTATCCCCTAAATCCCTCCAGCAGCCTCCAGCAAATACAGATCTCATGCTCCTTGTTGCCACACAATCCTGGCACTGTGCTTCATCCTGTGTGTCAGGATATAATCAAGACAACATAAAACACAATAGCATGCAGACAAGCTAAACAAAGAGAGGGCTCTAAAAATCATGAGGGGGAATTAAATGATTAATCAAAAAACAAAAAACAATGTATTCCAGCCAATTTCAAAAGGATGAAATGAAAAAAAAGAAAAAAATATGCATATATTCTATTTTTTTTAATAAAAAATACATCAATGTTAATATGTATGATATGAATATGTATATCTTCTATACCTATACCGACTATGTGTCGAATGATGGGGTCCTGCACCAAAGCTGAGAAACCTTGAAAGGAAAAGGATGTAAAATGAGAATCACACAAGGACACAGAGGGCAGGTTTTAAGAGATCTAAATGCTGTCTGTAACCCAGCAGGGCTGCACAAAGTTTCAACCACCTTGACAAAGGAGAAACTTCTATTACAACTACTTCACATTTATTAGGTGCCAACTTTCACCGTTTTGGCTCAGTCTGGGCGAGGAAGAGGGTGAGAGATTACGCTCCGGCTGGTAGCTGGCCAGCTTCAACGTTTGAAGATTCCTTTTGATCACGGCTACATATGTTTTCTTTTTTTTTTTATTCCACAACATTAATTAGTGCAGCCAGCCCACAAGACTCATCGCTGCCATCAGAAGCCTCTTTAGTTAAAATTCTCCATTAGCGAGCACACATGTACATAAACACACACACACACATTTGTTAAATAAAGGAGAGCAGCTTTATAGCAGCCCACAGTGAGCAGTAAACAGACATTTACGTCACTATAAAAGAAACTGTCAGGATGTTAGGACATGGCAGAGAGCCAGAAACATGTTGCAAGAGCATGTTGCAACTTCCAACCTCACGCATGCAATCATCAAAATACATATTATGCTAAATATCTATCTTTGTCCCACTCCCAAATTTCCTCTTGCACAGTGTGACTGCAAAATTTTACCAGATTGTAAAAAGAAGTTAAATCCATTCCAAACAATCATTCACCTTCCCATCCATCATATCAATAAGTACACTAGAGATGTTCACACTTTGTCTAATCCAGTTTATTCTTTCTCAATAAAAGAAAAAGTTGGAAAGGGGAAGCAAAAAGTGAGGCAATGGAAACAAAAATATTAAATTTTCCACGTTCATCTTCCCATTTTAAAAACCACATTACAACCAAAAAAAAAAAAAAAGCTATACACTAAAGTGTAAGTGAAATGCAAAGAGGGGTTAAATAAGGTTTTCTTTAAGATACAGAATATTCATTCATTATGCATTTTATGTTCATTCCTTCCACAGTCCACCAGGAAAACGTTTGGAAAGTAATTATTTGCTGATTTTAACTTTCAGCACTCTGCTCAGCCTGGCTGCCACCTCCCTCCTCCACAACAAGGGAGAGAAAGGGAGGAGAGACGGAAAGGGCGAAATAAAGGGGGAAAAAAATAGAGCAATTAATAAGGGGAAAGATGAGGAAAGGAAAGTAAAAGGCGGAAAGAGGAGAGTGCAATGTGAGCTCATCATGGTAGAAATAAAAACATGGGGAACTGAAGGAAGGAAGGACATTAAAGTACTGAAAAACAAATAATATGAAGTCTTGAATCAAAGCTGGCGCCAAGAATTAGCCTTAAAAATGTGGATAATTGATGTGAAAGCCTAAAACATTATGAGAAACCTGAACTACAACAACCACCACCCATCTTAAACAGGAACCTCTGAGCGACACTCTGCCATCTCAGCTTCAGTACAAACGGCGTGATTTTGCCATCTTGTGCTCAATATGAACAACAGCCGAGCACATACAACATAAAAGTGTGACAGTGTGTGTGTGTGTGTGTGTGTGTGTTTGCAAAAAGTATAGAGCTGATGTGTACAATGCAGACATTTCAGGTCCAGTCATAAATCGTACGCACACATTAGTCATGTCCTGTAAATGTTGTCTTCCTGAAGTTTGTACACATCCAGCACACATAATCCACATGTTGCTGAGACCGCGTGTATGTGTGTGTGTTGAGGACGCGTCCACACGTGGGAGAGCCGTGGAGAATAAGGAGGTGAAGACTGAGACGAGAAGGGGAAGACAGCGAGAATCAGCCACAAATTAAGTCTCGATCAATCACATCCCAGGGTTGAAGACAGATCTGTGTGCAAATCTGTGGACAGGCAGCTGGCTCCCACCAGCGCGACGTATTTGACAACATCACCCCCAGTTTCGTCGCCCACGCTGGCCTCCTCAAGAGAGCGGAAACACCTTTAGATCAATGGTGAATCAAACAAAGGAGTAAAAGGTGTCCTGCAGCAGAAAAAAAAGAGGGATGCAAGGATGTGGGAGAAGGGGTGAAAAATGGGCTTTGATATCCTGATAACCTGAGGTGGATGATTAACAGGTGTGTGTGTGTTTCTAAAAGTTTAGGATTAGGGGACAGCCAGGGGGTAAGACACTGACTTTAAACTGAGGCTCGCTTTGCTTCACAAAGTCCTCGCCTGGCGCAGAGTACAAAGCAAGCTCTGTCTGATTTTGAGGTAAAGAGCACAGTCTATGAACAGCGCCAAAGCAGAAGTGTGTACACAAGTAACCATTGCTTCCTCCTCCGCCCTCTCCTTGTCATTTTTGTTTGTTTTTTTTGTCTTTTTTGTTTTTTTGTTTTTTTGAGGTAAAGAGTATTGTCTTAAACTGGCTTCCAGGACAAACATTTGTATAAAGCGTATTTCTTCTCTTCATCCTTTCATTCACTCTTGTTCTGCTCACACTTGTGTAGTCTTGCAAAAAAAGTGAAGAAATTGTATATTCCCTTTGCTCTTTATTGTTCTGTCATTCCTGGGTTTGGATTTTCCAAAAAGGCATCTTAGCAGCAGGGATATGATCAAGCCAACAGAAGCAGAAAACAACTGGGATACGGATAACAGTGGGATTTAAAAAGAGCCAGTATAATTTAAAAGAAAACTGTGGAGGTTTGTATCCAAAAAAAAAAAAAAAAAAGCAAATATCTTGAAAAACAAAAAAAGAGAAGAAAGGGACAAAAAAAAAATCAAATCCCTGTTCGTGCTAAGACACGGTCTAAACACCGAGATTCTTCAGAGGGAACAGCCGCTCAGGAGCACTCTTCTCCAATGCGCTGGCAGGAGCGGCCCACTTTGCGGTCGAGCTTGACCATCTTCATGACGGCCTCCTGACGACCGCGGCCCAGGTGGTCGAAGAGACACTCGTGCTGCTCGGGGAGCCGATGGAGCATACAGAAGACATAACCTGGAGGGTGGGGGGAAGGGTGTGGGTACAAGAGAGGGACGATGGTTAAATAATACTGTAGCTGTGGTTTAGTAAAAATTCATAAAGACAGTCTGTTAAACATGCTTCTCTACATTCAGGACAACTGTTTGAACATTTGGGGAAAAAATACAATTCTGGAGAAGGTAAAAAAAGAGAAATTTACATCAAATAGCACCTTTGATTCATCCATCTTTTTAAATGGCCAAGGGCGGATAATATTTACAGCTTTGTAGCAATGCCTTTGTAAAAAGGTCTTGTTACTAGAGAAGACATTCTAGTTGATAGCTTCCTCTTTTGACTCTATTCAACAAAGGCAGACAACCCTCATCCCTCTCATTGACTCTCCGTCTCTACTGTAGCGCTCTCAACAAAAGGCCCTGCCACTGTAGGAGGTTCGATAAGCTCAGAGAAGCTCGTTAGCTCTCATCGTCTTCAATTCATTCATTAATACACATAATAACACTGCTGGCATTCAATGAGCGGCGATTAAAAGCCCAGTTTGACAGCTGGTTGCTATGCAATTAAAACCTATGTGATTACAGCACACACGAATGGAGTGGAAGAGGGGAAAGTTGTGTAACATTTGAGTCCTTTGAAAGGGATGGGATGCTCGACACTGCCCACAACCAGAGGGAGGCAAAATCGTGACTTATTTTCAGTTGCTTAATGCGATAAAAGTACAAGAAACTGTTGTAATAACACAGGCGCTGATGGCAGATACTTTATACTGTGTACAATTGCACGCGTATATACATATATACCAATTTATTTTAAACTTAAAACATTCCACATTCCACATCCATTCCACCATTAGTCCCTAATTTTACTGCACTGATAATAAGCAAGATATTTAAGGTTCTTTTACTACACTATTTTTAAATGATAGGGATAACAGCGATAACATTTGATTGTGTTGAGTTGAGTTTTAAAATGTCAACAAGCTGGCAGGACATTTAGGGCCTTTAGTAACTACTATGATAAAATTCATGCATTACTGCATAAAATCCAAGAAAATGTATTCTGTCTACAAGGTAAGAATTAAAAAGAGTTTCATAAAAGTGAGTGCAAACTGAAAAATAAACAGACAAATACTGTACAGAAGTCTAAACATAACATATAGTTATTACAGTAAGCACATTAATTAATAGGCTGATTATGCAGTCTGCTGACAAGCCCAAATGGACTGTAGCCATTGTGTAATTATAATGTGCCATATGAATGAACAATTATTCAACCTATAGAAAATTCAGAGTAACACGGTTTACTTTCACCTGCTGGAGCCAGACCAGTGGAGCAACAGCTAACACAGGCCCAAGGCAGAAGTGTCAACGTTATCAATTTCATTTTTTAGTAAGGTATCATGTTAACGCAAATCTACGATCAAAACTCTCTCAATTATAAACATTTACGATATTGGGGTTTATGATTTTAGTGTAAGTAAATAAAGTAAATATTGTATCACATCAATACTGAGGCACTTGTTTAATTGATGGAATATTAATTTTGGTCTTATAGCTCAAGTCTGGTTACATCTACTAGTTAGTACTTTTAATTTAGAACAAACTACAATTAAAAAGGTTCATTAACTAAATTCATTTAAATAGCTGAAATCACTGGTTATGGCAAAGGTACAGTTGTGTTTCTCACATTCTAGCAAAGGGAAAGACAAACAGGCAGGAATATGGTCCCACTTCTGTTGGATCTCCACATCAGAGGAGAACCTGTATGATTTAATTAGCTTTTTAAGCTGCAGAGACTTTACTCTCTGTCATATTAACGCCTCGTCGGATGCATATTATAGACACTGTGTAGCAGCAGAAGTCTACTGAGTGTGACAACATTGGATCAGATACTCCGCTAGAGCTATCTTTTCTCCCCCATTTACAATCTGGAACGCGTCCGTGCTTTCAACTCATTATCAGACCTTCTTGGCTTACACTGCGAGACATTCTGCAGAACCATTAGCAAAGTAATCTGCAATTACTGCAATAGTCAGAAATCACTATAATTGCCACCATTTCCCCTTCAGTCTGTAAAAAGCATGTTTTCATAGTAAGCATTGGACTATTAAGGATGGATGGCCCATGCATTAAGCAGCGCCTGGTGGAAAAAAAAGGCAAGTCAATTTCCAATATAAAAATTATTGTGTGGGTTTAAGCAGATGGTCTTTAAGCAGTGAAGAGCTGTGACTTTTTAAGTACTTTAATTTGTATGCAAACAAGTTGATTAGCAAGCCAAGTATTGGTTTAAACTGCATTAGTGTTCGTGGTAATTGGCTTATGTTTTATGTGCAATGTGAAACATTCAGGCTTTCTTTAATGGTCCCCCAAGGCTAGCAAAAGCACTCTGGTCTTCGACATTTCCGTCAACACACAAACACATACAAAAGGTAGCAGATGCATTTCACTGCGCTGGATGTAAAATTCACAAAAAACGTGACCAAGTTAACTAACATGTATTTTTGTATTTATGCAGTCAACATTAACCAAACCACTGAAAAAGTCATGCATCACCTCATGCACATCCGAAACATTCGACACTCTAATAATAACTGCCACTAACAGTGTGTTTGCAGGCCTGTATAAGTGTGTGTGTTCATAGGTTAAAACGTGAGTCCTCTTATAGGTTCATGCGCGTAGGGTTGTATCAGCGTACCACAACGACAGGAACCCAGCTCTTGCTGTACCAGCTCCAGTTTGGTTTGGCAGCGATGGCAACGTTTGCGGCTCCGCTGTTTAGAGCCACTGCGGGACAACGAGAACGATGATGATGACGACGATGATGCAGACGAAGATGACGATGATGATGAGGACTCCTCGCCCTCGGGCACCTCACCCACCCTTGCTCGCTTCTCGGGTGAAACACCGCTCTCTGACTCAGAGGCTGGGGATGCACATACATGCACGCACACACACACACACACACACACACACACACACACACACACACAAGGCTATTAACAGTGATCGACAAGATCCAGAAGTGACACCTTTTTATATTTAACAATTTTGTATTGTTCACAAAAATAAGAGTTTCTGGATGCATCATGAATGCTGCGAGCAAATGAAAGGCTGAAGCCAAATGTAAAATGAATAGTACAACCTTGGCTTCTATTGGGCTAAAACATGTCCATATAATGCAATTACACTCCTCCATCCCTTCTGTGTAAATCTTCTGTTCAACAAAAGGTAATTCAGTGAACGTGCAGTGAATAATAGCATAATGGCAGCCTTAAATATTCATCTCAGGCAGAGCTGTACTGTTTTTGAAAATGCCCAAAAGATTGTGATCATGATGGCAGCAAAACGGCAAGAAGCTATGAAGAAATCAGTTTTCTGATCCAAAAGCATGTGAAGGTTAATCGACCTGCAAGAAATTGTTTTAAATAATTAATCTACCAATATACTTGCAGCCAAACCTTCTCCACCTTTTATTACTCCTCTACCCACATAATATTTCAAAAAGCATTCATCTCCTGTGTGTTGAGGACCGCGGCTTTGACAAGAATTTCAAGAGAAAACTTAGGACCTCCAATAATAGGCTCCATAACAACTTTCGCTCGATATAAAGACATCATCTCTGATTTAGTGAGGTCTGCAACTAGGAGAGAACAGATTATGGCACATGGGAACAAAAACGCCTTTTAAATAAAATGGGCACTTTGGAGATGAATGCTTCTCCTGCATTAGATTACATTCAACCCAGCAACTGAGACAGGAAGAGCATGTACCGAGTTCTACTGGTCGGCTTGGAATTTCAACTCAGCTTTTCTCATCAATCCTGCAGACTTTTTCCCCGGCCCGGCCGAATGCTGATCAGCGCTCAATAAATCTCTGAGAACTAGGCCAAGCTGAGCAGCCAGATCTCCCTAGCCTGCCCCATCGATCCCTATATGTGGGAGAGTATGTGTGTCCGTACATGTGTGCAAGTGCATGTTGTGGAAAAAAATAAATAAATAACAGTTTCCTCCTCGCCTGCCTTTTGTTATCCCAGAAAATCTCTGTAGCCAATTTGCACTGGCTAAAATGGCAAATTTAAATGTGAGTCAACAAAACAGAAAAAGAAGGCTGAAGGCAAGACTTTTGCTCTCTGAACTGATTTAAGAGGGTAATAAGGTGCACAAAAGACGAGCAGAGCCAAAGAGTATCCCTGATTTAAACTAAAATACAGAGCGACCCATTTAGAGAGACTGTAAAAAAAAAAAAAAAAAAGTGAAACTCAGCCACAGCACAAGGTTTAAATGACGCCGTGTGCGCATGTGTGTCTGCTCACATGATCCCGCTGCATTAGGCGAGGGATCAACGTGTTCACACACCGCCGCTGAGCTTTGCCTACTCTGCAGTTGTCTTAAGTCAGCGTTCACGTGCGTGAGTGCAGCAGGTTGTGCCACCTAAGGCTGAGAGCACAAGAGAAGGGGAAAGCTACACTAGCAGGGAGTCTGCACTGTTTTAGACGTACGCCAGCTCCACACAGGCAAATGTTCCAGCTCTGTCTCAAGTGCCTCATTGTGTCCTGTTTACTCCCATTTCTGAAATTCGTAGAATAAACAGGGCCTTCTTGCTGTGGTCAGTCACTGCCAACCACTGAGCTACAATCCTCCCTTCTGTGTGACCTTTACAATTCTGAATCTTTATCATATCTCTAGGTTACCATTGCGTGTACTGCTGCATATGTGTATACGTACATTTGTAGCCAGCAGCCACTCCAGTAACCGCTCGATTGGCTTTACATTTGCACCCTCTGGCTGATACACTCTACTGCCTCCCCAATATCCTTTCCCCTGCTATTTCCACTGGAAGCACAATTAACCTGGCTATTTTGGATCAATCCAATGCCGCTGATGATACTGGGTCCTCCACTCCAATGCCTTAAGTGGACACGACAAGCACGCAGAGGAAACCACAATAATGGACACTGTAATGGTAGAGCTGAGGCATACCTGACTCAAAGGAGCGTTTTGTGGGAGTGGAGCGTGAGCTGAAGACTGTGTCTGTGTTGGATACCTCTGAAACAGAGATAGATTGATTTAGAACAGACCAACAAATTCAAAAATATATCATCAAAAAATAGAGAATACAATTGCAAATTGTATAAAAATCCTAAAGGTCTCACACACACACACATCATGATAACCATGCATATGCAAACACTTCCGAAGACCAAAAATAGACAGCAAACAAAGTCTGCAGTATGTACAAAACAGGTAAACCGCAGCTGATCAGGTCATGTGTCACGTTGCCCTAAAAGGAACATAGTTTATAATCGTCACAGCGTGAGTCTTCTAGTGGTTGCCTGGATACAGCGATACCATTTTCCACACAGTAGTAAGATGAAAAGGCCGTGACTGGGGTGTGTGGAATCCTTTATTATGCTTTGAGCTTTTTTTTTTTTTTTGCACCAATACTGTGATAGACATCTGTGAAGGACCACGAGATGGCCGAATGTGGGTTGGAAAAATATATCATCCACCTGAACCTGATACTATTTAAAAGTTGGTTCAAAATTCTGAACACTACAAATGCAAGAGAGTCAAATGTACACACTTCACCTTTTTAAATATCTATACTGCAGTTATACTATATACACCACATGCATACTGTAATACTAATCAATTAGAACTTAAATATCATACCTAGACTTTTCCTAGAATACTGACCAAACATTTTCTTAGGTAACAAAAAGGTATTAATTACTCACTCTTATTTATATTGATGTATAGAAGTTGCAGCTTCAAGTTACAACCAAACATGCAACATGCAGCTGCAACTAGCAATGACTTTCATTAACCTGCCAATAACTTTCTTGACTACTTGATTTATAGTTTAATCTATAAAATGTCAAAAATTCAAAATGTTTGAAAAGCCTGTGATTAATGCATATTAAATTTCTGCTGACTAATCAAGTAACTATGTAATTGTTTCAGCTCTAGCAACACACGAAATGTAATATTTCAGTGATGGCTGTTGTTGATGGTGCATAAATGAACAAACACGAACGAGTGAGTTTGTCACTTTTTAAAATGAATTACATTTTTTTATCTAAAAATCACCAAAAACTCTCCTGCTGTAACAGAGAAGCAGGTTAGACGCAAAGTTCCACACATCCATTCGGTAGCTAGTGTATTGTCCCGTCCTGGATCAGCCTCCACAAATAACCTTGTCACTGTATAGCAATGAGCGATGCTCTGGCAATTGTAGGTGTCCTCTTCAAACCTTCACTTCTGAATGGATACCCTTTCCTATCATTCTCTCTAACTGTGCCATGAGGACAAATATAGCCAGGGCAGGGGCACTGCAGCTGCTGCTGCTGACAGAAACTACTGTAGTAGCAGTCTTACACAGAAAGTTGACCTGGACTAAAAGCTACAACACTCTGGCTCTGACCGCTAACATTAGAGCTCGTGCATTACAGCACACCTCTAAATTTGCCCATTAGGCATACATTACTTCAACATGTAGAGTAAGCATTACAAACCAAACGCACCATATAAGTTCTACACTTCAGAGTGGAAGTGCTCCACTCTTTATAAGTTCAAGGAAATGGGTGTAAAAATCCATCTTTCAATGAACTATGCCTCATAGCAAGTCACTCATCTGAAATAATAAAGAGTCCTGGCCTGACACCAGCAACCTGAAACGGAAACCAGATAACATTCATTTCTTACTGATTGAGTGCTGTCTTACCGTCCTGAGCAGGTAGAGATGTGGCTCCACTCTCTCCTGGCGAAGGATCTTCTGATGTGTTAGGCATCGACATCAGTGACTGACTAATGCTGCTGTTTGTTTCAGTACAGAAGATGTCAGCTTGGCTGCTGCTGGAACTCGAGGAGGCCTTTGAAGCACAATCATCGTTGGGCTGTTTCTTCTGAATGTCTGTGGGGAAAAAAAAAAGGGGGGCGTTGGTGTGCATCAGCGCATCGATGTTTGAACGCATCTATCAGCTGTGGAGTAAAGAGGGGTTGTTAACTTGTAGACCAAACGTGTGGCACAGGAGGAACTCAAGTGCATCTTTGGATGATGCTAAATTTCACAGTTCTGCTCAAATTTCACTGACTCATATCTCCAACACTGATTTTGTCAGAGGATGAACTTTGAGTTTGAGTGAGAACAGACACAATATTCTGATGAGACTCAAGCAGTCCCATGCTTGATCGTTTCTAAACAGAATTGAATTGGGAAGGACAACTCAGTACAAAGTGCTGTTACACAATTACCAAAAAAGTGAATTTGTAGTTGGATACAGGCAGGGTATATTTAGAAAACAGAATAACGCTGTTTGAAATGTCCTTTCTGTAAAACAGTTTTATAATAACGAGTAAGAAGTTCAGGCTGAGCAGAACTCATTTTACCCCAGAGTTTCTTCCTCAGATTTCTTTCTTCAACTTCAACAACAGCTAAAGAAGTAGAGAATCTTTGACCACCCCTTACCTCTCCTCCTACTTACACAGTGCTATGTTAGACACAAGATCAATCACCAAACCAAGCAGACAGAGGCCAAGAACTTACCTGCAAAACATTTGGAGCAGAGATTCATAGTTTTGCTTGACCTGAGGAAAGAGGGAGAAAGCAAATGAATTAATCAAAAAGCTTGTGTAAGAGTTCCAAACAATGTCGCTTGGTATGCAAACAAATGCATGTGTCTTTTGCTGGTGGGTATCAGCACAGCCATTTCCATGACCCCAAGTCCTAGACTGAGACATTATTTCTCATCTGGGATCATGCTAAAGAAAAACTGAAGATGAGGAGTGTGATCCAGGCTATGGTATTAAATTATTCACTGAATCCAAAGCTGCTATACTGAGGCTGTCAAGGTCCCAGTAACAGACTAGCTAGGGGGGCTACATCAACTAAGGTGTGACTTTTGTTTAGATTTTTTTTCTGTACATCTTACAACCCGTATAAGAATATTAAATATTAAGCTTCCAAGTCAAAATGAACAAGTCGGATACTCACTTTATGAACTGAATGTATTTGAACTAAACTGTAGCAGCGGTGGAGTTGACCATGCCTGTATGGTGGAACAAGTTGGCTCCATTTTGCAAACAAACTGTTGATTTCTGGCAGAAATTTGAAGGCCTGTACTCTGTGTGTTGGCACTATACACAGCTAACTTGACAACCACTCAAATGGTCCAAGAGGAATAAATGGAAAAAAAAGAAGACACACCCCATTGAGTTGCCATTTTAACAAGCTAGTTGAATAATTCATGTATTTAAAAAAGCATTACTTCAACATACTTTTTTCCCTGCCTAATCACGGATAAGGTTCTCTGATATAAAATAGCTGTTGTTATGGGGTTGATCGGCGAAGTCCAGCTAATTTCAGTGGCACAACTCGGTTACAACAGATGGCTCTGGCTTTCCTCTGAGAGGGCTCCTCTCATTTCCTCTCCAGTCCTCGTCCTTACTGTCTGCGCATTGAGCGTGACGGTCGCTGCTATCAGTCACATTCTATTTATTTTGGGTGCTTCGTTGCACACCTTTGTCCTCATTTCTAAATGTAGGGTCAGCCGCAGTCAACCTGAGGGCTGTCTGTCAGTCTGCTGGTGTGTGGTCTTGGGTACAAAAGGAAAAAGGGAGGTAGCAAGAAGTGAGGATGGAGGAGAAACCTAATCATAGGACACAGGCAGGGAGGAAGTTGATAAAAACAAAAACAAAAAAATCCCTATCCTGTTGTCAACCTTACAAATCAGAGGTAATCACATCATAGACTAACTGAGGAACTAAAAGACGTAAGAAAGGATGATTAAAAAAAAAAAAAAAACGTGCAGGAAAGAAACTGCATGCTTGTTAAGCTGAGTGAAGTTTGAACAGAGGGTACACAATCAGTCTACTTCATAGTTTGGCCCACTGCTGTTACTAATGAGACTATTTGATTGGAACAGACAGGAAGACGGGCGGCGTCGCCTTGGTGCTGCAGTTTGAGTGACATAAGCAGTAAAAATTAAAAATGACTTCCTAAATACAGATAGAGGTCTAATAATAGAGAGTATTCACGGATGTTAAGTTATTAAACAATGGTATCTGAAGTGAAGAAGAGCTCGGCTGGGTTTTGTGTTGCAGGAAGAAGACAGATTATATATTATAGTTTTACATTCACACCGGGAACACAGCCAGGAGTTTTGCTTTGCTGGTGGGTCCTTCAATAGAAACAAGGAGTCCACCAAGGATTCAAAATGGCATCACATGTTGAAAATATTTTATAACTGAACAAGCCTTTTATTTTGGTGCTATAAATATGCAGGAGTTTACACCTTCCTACAAGAAAAATGCCTACAGGAACATTGATCTGATAGTTTTACAGCATCTAGCTTACTGAGAGTTCATAATGGGCGACACAGCAATAACTTTACAACTGTACAGCTGTCCAACTAACTGAACAGCTGAACTAATTCTGGGGCTAAACCACGGGTTTTTGGTACATCTCGCTGGTCTTTTTTATAACAGTCAATTATAGAGCGTAACAAGACGACGAGGTTTGACCGTGGCTTGTGTCTTGTGAAAAGTCAAACTACAGCTGCATGCAGCAGTCATCAATTTTACTTCTGCAATTCAACCTCTACCGGTCATGCGTTCAATATTTACATTGATCTAAAACATTCTTTGTTATGAATAGCAATATGGGGCTAAGTAATAAAACAAACTGACGAAACAATTGCAGGACTAATCCAGTATTTCTCGATAGCCTTGCCAACTCTTCATTCCTTTTTAAATCATTACAGTAGGTTGGTACTGAGTTGAGTGTGCACAGGTCTGTACAACTGACACAGCTTATCTCAGGATAAGCAATATAATGAAGACATATAATGAGGTGATGTGTCAGCTGATACAGATTTGGGCCATTTTACCAGTGTAACTATACCTCTAATTTCTCTGAAAGTATTAGGCCATTGCCAGCAATGCTCTACTGTACATCACTGAATTTTTATTACCTTTATTTTAAAACCACTGAATTAGCCAAAACTAGACACTGCAATCTACTTATTTTACACAAATACATGCAGATCTCTTTCTCAACTGAAAACCTAAAGAAAACCTTTTATGTCACAACATATACTGCATGTAGCAGAATATATCTGGCACTGTAAATTAAATTGATGAAGTTAAAACTGAAAATAAATGCAACATTAAAGGAACCCTCCACCAAAAACAGAGTATGAAAACCTAGCAGAAAACCACGATAGCAATAAAAAAAGTTGTCTTTAGCTGTGTCTTTTAGGCAAACAGTGTACAAGTTAAGCTGCACTTGCCAACCTTGACAAAGGAGTTATCCAAACACACGCACACAGCTAACACAGACCAACACAAACAATCCCCACCTGTGAGAAAAAAAGAATTTAACAAACACAGCCGATCACATGAAACTTACAGTAATAAACGGGCTTCCATCGGTTACAGCAAAAGTAAAAAATTATACTGAATGTGAAAATGACATCAATGCATTCATTATCCATACTTTATCATCATAAACTTTAAAACTCACAGTGATCATGTAAGTGCAGCAACTGTGCAAATTAGCTAAATTTTGATTTTACCACAGCACTCTGCAGTGGGGACAACATAAAGAGGCACAGAGACTCCTCTCTAATACCAGATCTAAGGAAAAATAAACCAAAGCGGCCTTTCTTTTGCCTCCCCTGTCAAAGAACGCTTTGAGACAATCAAGCCTTCTGCTCTCAGGGGGAAATAACAAAAGGTAGTACAAGCATTAATCTCTTCCTAAATGTCAGACGCAATTACACTTTAAGAGCCACAGAATACCAAACACAACCAAACATGCTGCACCTGAATGTGCTTCTTTAAAAAGTCTGAGGCAGAAAAAGAAGTGTGGAAGTCAAACCGTAAGAGACGACCTGAAGGAACCAGTGTTTCAAATGGTGTCATACATCAAGCTGACAACCCTGCAGCATACAAAACAACTTACAGGTGATTCCCTCCAATGCCCGTTTTTTTTTCTCCCCTCCCAAACCCAATGACATAATGTAATAGTGTTCCTGTCCTATGGGTGATCCAAGGACCCACACACTTTTCACAAAAAAAAAAGCCTACGAGCATAATAATCTAATTCAGGGGCTGGATTCTTCCACCAAATCCATCACAACCAAGCAACGAGGCCAGTCCCATTTCAAAGGCCCCTCCGAATACAGAAACTCAGACACCATCAGTGCACACCTAGAGCTGGTGTCCTCCAGTCATCTGTGCGAGAGACATCCTGGCAATCCTTCTCAACTAGGGTTTTAGGTGCTCATTAACTACTGGCACAGCAGAGGTTATATGGATGTATTACACATTAACTGGTATACTGATCGGTGACTGTCCATCTTGTGGTTTAGCGAAACATCACAACTTGCACTGAACACTCTTTGAACTTCGTTTTACAGTGTCAGTGGTCATAAAACTTTGCATGTTTGACTTCACGTGACAACAAGGCTCAAATTCGGGGAGGAAAGAGCAGCTTCAGCGTGGCCTTTATATGCGCTTAAGTAGCTTAGGAACTATTATTATAATGACTGATTGTCTCACCTATGAAATGTCAACAAATTGAGCAAAAGGCCTGTTTTTTTATCAAAACATCTTATTTTGTCCTGCTGACAGTCGAAAACCCAAATATTCTGTTTATTTTCATAGAAGAGTATGAAGATCAGAAAATGTTTGGTGATCTAGATCAATCAGCTAATCACTGTACTTCTACTCCAAAGGCTTCTCTAGTTTTGCTTCTGTTCTTAAATGGGGGAGGTGTGAGGTGTAATCAAGGTGGACTCATGTTCATGTAATACTGTAACTGACAGGAGTTCTGATTAATTTGTTTAAAAAAAATAAATAAATAAATAAATAAGGACTTCTCCCAAATCACAGTGTCCAAACGTCATAAAAAATGCCAGTCACACAAAATGAACCTTGCACGTTGTTAGGTAAATGGGTAAATGCTGAATAAAAACAGCACAGGAACAGACTGGTGTCACAGTGGGAACAGTAGTGAGAGGAATAATCGGTGTCCATGTCACAGATCGTTTGTCTAAAATGGGGCATGAATCATGAACTTGCTCAAGACTTGTTGCAAAACTGGGGCAAATCCTGAGTGTTGTACTTGTCTGCTGTAAATGTAGGGAGCAAGCAGAAAATAAAATAACACTGTATTTTATTTCAAATTTTAGCGCTTAGTTTTGATACTGTAGCGCAGAGATGACTTCGGTGTTCACTCCGTAGATCAAGTGGGTCATCACTTCCTTGTGAGAAAAGTGTTCTGAAATTTGCTCATACTCTTTGGAAATACTGTCTCGGATACTGAGATCTGGTGACTGGCACTGCAATATGTTTTGTTTCACATCATTCCATGCTCAGTCAGTGGGTGAGCTGTCACATCCAAAACAGACCATTTCCTTCTGTAAATGGTAAATTAGGTACTTTAATGAACTGAAGCAGCTCTAGTTTCTTATATAAATGATAATGGGGAATACTGTTAATCTAGACACAAAAAGAAACCAAGTCCTTTCTGGCTTGATTGGTTGTCACACTGCTTTCACTCCTCTACAGTATTTAAAGTGAAGACTGCCGAAAGATTTAATCGACTAAAGTCCAACAAACCAACAACATTTATGCCCCCAATGTTTACAAACATACATGTACAGCAAGCCTTATCTAACATGTGACCTTTGTACCATTTGGCTCACGCAAATAGCAAGTTAACAACAATTTAAAATAGTTGTCAACTATTAAATTGCCTACTATTTTGATAATTGATTAATCAAGTGATTTTTTAAGAAAAAGTCCTTTGATTTCACCTCCTCACGTGAATACTTTGTTTTCTTTTGTCCTCTATGACAGGAAACTAAATGCCTTTGGATTGTGGACTCGACAAGACATTTGAGACCATCACTTTGACAAACAGTGATCAACATTTTTCAAACAACTGATCGATTAATCAAGAAAATGATCTACAGATTAATGTTGATAACCATTAGCTGCAGCTCTATATTCATACTTATGACTTATGGGATCTATATGTATGTTAATTAAAGCTCTTTTAATGAAAGCAAACAGTGATTGGTAACAACAGTGAAGCGCATAAATGTCACTAAACAACCTCGAGTTTATTTGACTCTAAACTTGACGTGTTCAGACCCAGGAGGATTACTGTGCTTGGGAAAACAAACACAGTGTGAATGTGTCCATTTTGTTGTTGCCTGTTGGTCCGTATGTCTCAGCATGTTAGCACACATCCTGCTTTCATCCCATTTGAACTGATAAAAAGAAAAAAAGAGAAAAAAAAACAGACACCAGAGCCTAGTTTTCAGTCGAGTCCCCTTTTTCCAACAACTGCTCCTCTGTGTGAAATCTCCAACCAAACCCTTCATTTCTGAGCTGAACGCTTCCAAACTAACCACTTCAGTCGCCTTGCCACACCTGTCACATTACCTGGAGGGCTAATCCCACCACCCTTACTTACCCTGCTCTCTACCTCCACAGAGGACAGGAGGGGGGAGCAAGGTTACCGAGACCAGCTGGCTTTAGCTACTAGCTAATGCTACAAAACAATGAGAGGAGGAGGAGGAGAAGGAGGAGGAGGAGGAGGGGGGTAATAACAAGAAAAGCAGCTCATCCCTGTTTGAGCTGCTAACGTTAGCGGCTAGCGACTCTGCTAGCTGTCGGCAGGGGGAAGAAAACATCTGCAAGCGAGACATTTTGAGTTTTTTTGGTTTGTTTTTAGCCTTACCCCCAGAAACCACAGGGGCAGCGCGGGGGTATCACGTTGACGTTACTGGGAGGCTTGCTGCCCTCGCTCCCCGTGTCCCCCATGTCGGTGATCCGGGCGAGGCTCTCCGCGTAGCAGGTGAATCCGCGGATGGAGTGAGGGCCTCGGTATCTGCCGTTCAGATACCCCCCGCCCCCTCGGCTGTGGCGAGTCACAGACAGGGTCAGTACCCCGGGCCCGGTTATCCCGAGGACTTTCACAAGACCCGGTTAGGGGAGGGAGGGGGCGACTTGCCGACACCAGCGGCCGCCTGCTCCGTCAAACGAAAGCGGGTTAAATCGACGTCGAGGTACCGGAGCCGTCAGAGACCGACGACGGACGGAGCCCACCGGGGAATCCTGGGCCGATCAGCTGGAGCGAGGAGCCAACCACCGCCGGAGAGGGGGGGGCTGCGAGGGGCAGTAACGTTAAACTTGTGTGTTTGTGCTGGAGAGAAAGCGACAAATAAATAAAGATGTAACATTTTAAACATGACACGTGTTAAAATGCCATTAAAAGTGAAATTAAATAGTTCGTTTCAAAGGTTTAATACGGGGGGGGAGTCAACATGGTATGGTCCATACTAAAGTATCTTCCTACAACAAGAAAACCCACAACACCGTGGTACAGTCATTTCACTGTGGATTGAAGGTGTTTTTTAAGAAAGAAAACTTTTACTTTCACTTTACTCATTAGTATCTGCTTTTGTTGAACATTTTAGTCATAACGATAAGCCACTAATGCCCCTTGTCTTGCATGTCTGGGGCATTTAAAAATATTAATCTTCAGGAAGCGTGTTTTTCTGCTCCCTAAAAGCAGAATTATGGAGAAACTATGAGGTCCTGCGTACATAATGTTCCGTATTTGTATGTAGGCTGATGAAATTTACCTGGCAACAGGTGTGCAACAGTCTGAAAATGATCCTTTGTTAAACAAATCCTTGCAGCAGTGTTGGTTAATAGATTTGCCTTACAGAAGATCGGTATCATTAATAAAATTAGCAATGGCTAAATTCCATTTGGCTTCCCCAGTTTCCTGGAATTGTGTATATTGTTGTTAATGTTGTCGTTGTTATATGTGCTTTTGCTGTGCTTGCTGAGGGAAAAAAAGCCTATTAGTAGGGGTCTCTGACTAAACTAAATGCCTCCAAGAAGAACTACATTTGCAAGTGATTTGTCAAGTGCTGTATCACCAAAATAAAACCTGTTTGTATCCTTGCTGTCTTTAGGGTGGCAATGTAAGTCATTCGGATGTCCGTATGTATGGTCATCCTGTTATCACTGCAGAGTAAAATAACTTGACAACTATTGGACGAATGGTCTTGAGATTCTGCCTTTCATCCAATTTTATGGTCCCAGTAGGATGAATCCCAATAAGCAGTGGTGACACCTTAAACGTAACTGAGAACAACCATCAGTAGGTCAGAGCTTCCACTTGTCCAACACAGTTCATAAAGAGAAACATCTAAAAGTAATCGTTGAATTCCTTTTAAATGAATTCTGTCAGCCTGCTTATGTGCCAAATGTCACATGCTAAACATCAGCTCCAGCAGGTCTTTCTAATTTTGACTCATCAGGCAGAGGTGTGATTAACAACTTTAGGTGGATGTGCTGCTTTCAGGGCCCTGGCATTGTGTAAGCTGGTATGCTGACATGTCTTATTAACACACCTCAGCAAAGGCCATTGTTATTTTTATTAGTCACAGTTAATAAAACAACTCTTTCTGTTTTGACATCATGCATGTTAACATGTTAACTGTAAGTATGTTAATCTGCACTCTGATGTTAACATCACAATTAAATAAATGAAACAGTAAGAACTAAAAACAGCTTATGCTGACAGCCATGTGCCAGACATTTCTTACAATTTACTATATATGATGTAATCTAATTATTAAATGTTAATTTAAATAAATTGTGCCATTAACAGTGTATTTTGTAGGTCATGAATTGGAAACACAAACAAAATAAACCAAAACTGGAAAGCCAACAGGTTTGTGCTGTTCTGCAGTCAATTCAACACCAATCAATAGGTCTACAAGAATAACCTCAAACCTCGAACAGTCATCGGCTGCTCAGAACAAGTCTGCAGCTTGTTACGATTCAAGAAACCTACAGTACAGATTTTGTTTTTGTGCTGACATCACAGATGATTATAGTTGTCTGGTTCCTATCTTGGGAATGGGGTTGTTTCATGTTCACAAATATTGATGGTGCTGTCTGCAACAACAGAAATAGCATCGCCGAATTCAGTTTTTCACCTCCAAATGACTTTCAGAGGAAGACAACACTTAACTTTAGAGCCAGGAGGTTTGGATTCCCCTTAGCAAGACCTGCCAAGAAGTGGCTTCTGTCTGCAGGGAAGGACAAGTGGGCCCTGGGTGGAATGAAGATAGATAGCTGATAGTTCATTAGCTAGTTAGGCAAAGGGAGGGGTGTACCGCAGAGGATTGCAGAATCTCGTTTTTCAGTGTTGCTAAGAGCCTATATTCCAGAGCAGCGCCAAACAATGCTAGTAAAAGCTTATTTGTTATTTGCCTCTCAGTCTCAATCGTGGCAAACTTTTAGTATTGTCTCTGGTGACCTTCTGCCGCCTTCAGGCATTATGTTTCTGCTGGGATATATTGTTTCAAATAAACAGATAACAATGGTAATTCAGTGTAGCAAACACGGCCGTGGCAAGCCCCAATTTTGGCCCCGCAGTGGAAAGAGTGGTTGTTGCTTCTCTCCCCACAGCCTGAGTCCAGCCTCAGGCTTGGTTGTCCTCTAGAGATTTGCAGAACACCACTTCAAAGACAGATCCCCTCTCCTTACATACCGTACACCCTCTCACTCCTCCCTTGCTATAAACACAAGAACTTAAGGAATTAATTAGACACTGGATCAAACACGGGTTAGTATATTCTGCTCACTGAAGATACCAGGAGTAGTGTGATCACATGTTGAGTGGAGTATCTGTTGTCACGCTGTATTTCCTTAATATGTATGTAGAAAACTGTATTTAATTTCATGACAGCTCACATTGGCAGTCTCTTGACCCCTCTCTTATTCGCTGAAGGATAACAGTTACGGATATTTTGCAGGCTTTGGCCCTCACACTGAAGGACACAGCCACGGTCCTTTCACAATGCGAAGAAGAATTTCCTTGATAGAGCAACAGCTCCTTGAAGGCCTGTTCTTTAAAGATAGTTTCTTCCATAAAGGCAGCTCCCAGTGCCTCAGATCAAAGAAGCAGAGCAAGTCCGATAATCTGTGAAATTATTATGTTTACATTATGGGTGTAACAGCGTCTTCTTTTGGATAACGCAGTGTGGTCTGATCAATACTCAAGGTGTTACCTCTCCATCCTGCAATCTCACAGCCCCTGTGTCAACCAATCTAATATCTCTATTTTCAGGTACAGTAACAAATCACAGCCTGTACTGTACATTGCTGATTACCCAACCGCATTCTCATTACTCCATGTGTCGATAAAGAGAGTTGATTCATGGCTGCTAACATGAGAGACAAGCTCTCTACAACGGGCTATAGATGGATTGTATGGGAAATCTATGGGGACACATTTGTCCATAAATGGGAGTCTTTCTTATCTTTTAATGCCATCCCCAGACAGGCAGACTGGCTGTTATTGACTGGAGGACAGGCAACATGTCACAGCTTGTAGATTTTCTCTGAGGGCGTATATCAGAAAACTGGATTACTTAGTTTAGTCCGATAACTGTGAAAAAAACATTATTGATTTGAATAAGCAGGTTATTTGGACTTGGCTCATGCAGGCAGCCTTAAATTATTATTTCAAGTTCAGTCTCTCGCATCATTTGTCCTGCTACATTTTTGCAAAATATTTGTAATGTATTGCACTTCCTGTGTGTTGACTGAACTCTGTGAAATGATGCCAAGCCTTTTTGTTATCAATATGGCGTTTTCTGCTGCACAAATGCACTCTGACAGACGAGGAAAACCATCTTTGACAAGGAGCTGAGAGATCATAACTTGGCTGTGAAGCAGCAGTGGCTGCTGGTAATGTTTAGAAGTGCACACAGGCAGGATAAACATCAGAGAGGACCCTGCAAGGCAGCCAGTAAAAGCTGTTTGCACTCCTTCATTCAATGGAAAATGCCCTCCCCCCACCCCCCCCCACAGACACACACACACACACACTTATACTAATTATTTAGTTATTCTTTTTCTCTCTCTTTTGCCTCTCCTTCCCTCCCTCTCTCTTTCTTTACCTATATCTGCTGATGTACCTCTTGTTTTTTTTTGCCCTTTCACATATGCACACACACACACACACACACACACAAACACACACACCAACAGTCCAGCCTCCCACTGTGTGCAGAATGTGTAGTGGAGCCACCCGTGCATCAGGCAGGGAAGCCAGCATAACCAGCCTCCCTACCATCTCACTATCTACTGATCAAAGACCCGCTAAACAGCCAGAAACTACAGCGGGAGCAAGAGTGGAGCATGCACAGCAGCACAATTAGCAAGCACCACTTATTTATTTATTTTTTAATGTTTTTATTCCACTCCCAATCCCCGACATTTTCACACACAAACTCAGTCATGCATATGTGTGCATACAGATTTTGGAGGTGTAAACACAAACATGCAAATACTGCATTAAATACTGAATTTTATACACACACAAGCACACACGTATACACGGTATGCAAAGTAAGATGAACTGTGGCTTCACCTGTGAATTACTGTTCATGATGGCATCAGCCACTGATCTCTAAGTTGCTCAATTAAAGTTAGTGAAGAGCCCTAACAGGGCAAGTAGAGGGAAGGAGGAGAAAGATCAAAGGGAATATGGAGAGAATCCTGGCAGGAGGGAGAGAGAGAGAGAGAGAGAGGGAGAGTATGTGTGAGTGCAAGGAAAAGGAGAGGAAGAAGATGTGAGTGAGAGAAAGGCAGGGGAGAGGTTAAGAAGAGGAAGACAGTGAAGGAGATGGATAGTATAGAGAGCGAGACGAAAGAAGGATAGAAGTATAGACAAAACACTCACCCTTCAGGTCGCTTTTCCAATTAATTGTCTCTTCACTTAGTGATGTAGGAGTCATTACAGAAGTCATTTTTAGTGTAAATCCCCTGTAAGCTGGCAGAAGTCAACTCACATCATTAACGATTTAGCAGCAGCATCCCCTGCCCTCACCGCAGCTCGTCCAAACCTGGTTATGGTTGAAACATGAGGCAAACAAACAAATCCACATTTTTAAGATTAGTAAGCAACTGTGTTATGTGTGTGAGTGTTTGTCAGAGAGAGAGAGAGAAAGAGGAGAAGCAAGTCAGGGTGCAAAATAGTTTGGATTTATGAGAGCGCACCAGACAGTTTAGACAATCACAGGGACAGTATTTCAAGTTAAGTTTAGTACTTACTTACTGTACTACTGTACTTACTGTACTTTGCTCATTCAGTATCATAAGAGACAGTAAAGCGGCAGTAAAGCAGATAAAAAAACAGGTTGCAAACAATTAGTAAATACTAGAACCTCACCACGGCGTCATCATCTTTCACAGAGGAAAAAATCTGAATTCATGTGCAATAACACAAACCCTTGTTGAGTCAATACACTGCTACTGCGAGACAGTCTAGTAGGATCAGCAATTTATGGTGGCCACTCTTAGTTTAGGTTAGCTAACTTTAGATTGTTGATTCACTTTAAGGCTTTAAGACTCTTGTTTATTTGTGATACTGTTTACTACAGTTTAGCATTCAACAGAAAGAGTGGCATCATTTAGCAAAAGTTACAAAGTCTCAGTAAACCAGTGGGAGGCCTGTGTTTTGGCTAAAAGAAAGACAAACAGGCATTCATAATGACAAGAGAAAGGCTGTCAAACAAAGTTATTAATGAAACATTTGTGAGAGAACAGTCATTTGAAACATAATAAGTCAAATGCAGAGCATTTTTTCATAATGTTCTTAACACTAAAGGCAATGCCAGGACATTTCTGGGAGCAGTGCCAGGTGGGGGTGAGCCACAAATCTAGGGAACGTGTCAGGAAAAAATGGATGTGGATCCTCTGCTGTAAAAAGGATCACAGCATACATGAAATGGCTCTGGCTCACTTCACCACCATCGCTTATTCAAGTGTGCCCTCCAATGGAGGAAAGCGGGTCATGTTGACAAAATAGACCCCTCTGCTGGATGTTTAAGAGACACTTGGGTCTTTTTCCCACCTGTATTTTGGCTCTTCAGAAGGGTTATTTCACTCTGACTTAATTTTCTCTGCCCCCAGGTGCCGAAATCAGTGAGCTGAGTGCATTTACAGTTAAACTTTCCTATTACAGGCACTTCTAGCCATTAAGTCTAATTTGATATAACAAAATACTCAGTGGAGCAAACAGTGAATAAGTTAAGTTACATATCAAAGATGTCAGATAAACCCAGAGTGAGTGCAGGAAATGACAAAGCAAAACTTTCACAAATTAAAATCGGCACCAAATACTTTTCACCCTCTGAGGTCTCAGAGCTTTATTTCTGATCATCCAAAAACAATCAGAACAAGCACAGACTTCATTTGTGGCATATGTTCATTAGTTGAACATTATAATGCAGTTTTTTGAAAGGTCGCCAAATGATTGCGAGGTTCCAATCCAAATGCTAATTCGGTAACTGATTGGAAAAGCACGGTAATGTGATGATAATGACATGCAGATGAGTTCTCATCAGAGCTGTCTATCCATTAATGAGATGATATCTGAGTGCACTGTACATGTGTGAGTGTGTGTGTGTGTCCATGCAGGCAAGACTCCATGGTTATGTAGAGAGAGTGTGTGTGTGTGTGTGTGTGTGTGTCTATGTGTGCATGTATGTTAGAGTGTGCCTTCACTTTCATCAGAATATTTAGCATATTAATGTTCAATCAATCTGCCATGGCACTAATGCAAAGTTTGATTAAGACATGCCATAGTTGGTAATAAACAGACGGAAGCAACTGCACTCGATTATAATGAGCTTACATGACCAGCTTATCTCCTTTAGGGAAAGTTTTGAAGTGAAGATGTACAACCTCAAAAAAAAAAACCATGAGAAAATGTACCTTACGATTTTATTTTACACTACTTACAATACTACTTACAGTACAGTGTATTTGACTATGTCCTTTTCCTGACTCGAGAATTGGGTTCAGCTCTCAGCTCCAGTCCCTCCTGTGGAGAGGCTGAATGTGTTCTCTATTTGTGTGAGAGTTTCCTTTGGGTGCTGTGGTGTCCGTTCTCTCTCCCAAAATATGCTGGTTAATTAGATGGCCCAAAAGAAGCAAATAGCCCGGGGAAAGAAGTGCTTGCTGGGATGTAAGCCAATAATAATGATCCAAATAGCTCAACAACACAATATCACATGCCCTAGTTTTAATTTGTTGGCTTGCCTTAAGTACTGATATGCTTTGCTGAATGGTATACGCTTGCCCATTGTAATGTTTACAGTAGGATCCATTATAAATATACTGTAGTATTGAACTCACTTCTGAATGTGCATTCAAAGTAGTTGTGGAAAGTAACTGAACAAGAGCTGTACTTAAGTAAAAGTTTGAGGTCAGTGCACTTCAATGGAATGTTACATTTTAGAGGGAAATATTGCACATTTTACGCCATTACATTTACTTCATAGATATAGGTACTGCTGTTTCCTTACATATTTAGATAATACTTATTGCGATAGACTCAGAATACAACACACTGATCCTTTATTTATCAACTTGGGGACTCTTATCACCATTCAAATATCCACCAAACAGACATTTCTAAACTTCATTTATTCATGATTTCATTATATTTTGATGTGTTTGAGGGCCAAAGTGGCCAAGTTATGCAATATTTCACCAACAAAGCAAAAATTAGATTAGAAAATTGTATATTGGAACTTGTATTCTGACTTTTTTGTCCCCTTTCCCCTTAATCATCTCTCCATCCTTTGACTCCCTCTGAGGGGCCTGACCTCCATGCTGAGAAACACTAGACTAAACCGCCTGACTACAACAGTAAAATGCTACATCTTTGCATCAGTATAATATCTAATAATGTAATTAATACTAAGAGATCACTTACAGAGGACATTTTACTGCAGTATGTGTTTTTTTTCTTTTGATTCTTCAAATACATGTTTCCAATAACACTTCTGTACTTTTATTTCCATAAGATTTTGAATGCATGACTGAAGCATGCATGACAGGAATGTTTGGTGATTATTTTAACCATGATCCAAAGTTACACAATGTTAAGAAAGATACATTATTTATGTGCTTTGGACAAGTGACAAAGTCAAAGCAATAAGACACTATTTAAGCACCTGATTAATTTAGCAGGCTTATATATGAGACTTTCAATTGAGAAGTACGCTGCTTTATTTGTCCCCCTCACTCCTAATCCAATATTAGTCCGCTTAGTCATTCATGAAAATATACACACCTATCCATCGTATTTCCCTGAGATCTGAGGGAGTTCAGTGTTGATCTCTGAACATGAGTAATTATATTTCAAATACAAATACAAATTATTCTGTAATGCCATGGAATCCCTGAACTCTACTGACACCGAATGGAGAGTCCCCTTGCATCATCTCAAAAACACCAACTCCACATGAAGACAACTTTTTTTTTTTTTTTTTTTTTTTGTAAATTCAGAGTGGTTTTACTTTTTCTTCCCAGGACCCAAATGAAAAATGTTGTTCTTTCATCCTGGGACCCAATGCCCATTAAAGAGTGATGAAACAGAATGTAACTGCTCGTCTCAAGTCTAAATTTCAAAAAGCCAAAAAAATATAGGAGGAGGAGGTATGATGTAAGCCGGAGCATTTATGTTATGTTACAGCTGTGTGCGCTGAATAACAACTCCACCTCAGGGCTGGCTGAGGGGAGAGGCCTTCATTTTGTCAACATGTATTCAGCCTTCACGTGGGACCTGTTGTGTTGATTTCGCAGGACAACAGCGTCCTCTGACCAAAGCACCGTGCACATTTAAACAGAGCGACAGCAGGCTGCACAACCAACACGCTGCTTCTCTGGACAGTTCCAACCTAATTTGGCAGAAGTTACAAAGCAGCTTCTCTGCAAATGTCCTCCCATTCAGCACAGCCAATGCAGATTTGCTGGCACATACTGCAGATGCACATGGGTGATCCTACTGTAGTTTGACTCTGTATGAAAAGCCTGAATGCCACCAGAGGGCAACAAAGACCAAATGGAGTTTTCTGCAAAGGCCTGCCTGTGACTCCATAGTGTTGAGCTACAACAAGTACTCGTCTGGCTACATATTTCCTTCATATAACCTCATTCTACTGCCCAATGTGAGGTGTTCACTACATACTTTAATAATTATGACACTAATGATAACAACAATTAACAATTAAGACCACTGCTCACCATCTTCACCCTTTGACTATTAAAGCTCTAACTACTGTCATTATTCATAGTAATTAAAATATTAAATATAATACAGTGATATTAATAAGCAATGGAAAAAATATGATAATGACAGCCAGACCCTCATGCCTTTGCAGTTCCTTTTAATAGTGCTGTGCTGACATCTGGTGGACAACTGGGACCTTGGGAAAGTCAATTCACTCATTTTGTTGCTCACACAACCTTTTTCCATTATCAAAGGTCTGAGAGTCCCTTGCTTCAAGCAACTCACAAATCCAAAAACTGGCATAAATGGACCACTAAATTGGCAAATAAAATAAAATAAATCCCACACTACTCCTGGTGACATTCATGATGTTTGATTTTTTTTGTTCAGGCTATCAGAAGTAGAGTCAACACCCTTTTCAGAGTCACAATTTGCAGCAGCATTAAAGGCATAATCTGTCAAACAAACTGCTGGCTGCTATGCTGAAATAATAAAATAATAAAATTGCAACCTGGGATTATTCTGAATTTGGTGACATATTTTGATACAAGAAAGAATAACTAAATCTATGTGTGTAATATTTCTGATGCTACAAAAATTCTGTATTTTTAATTTTTAAAGATTGCATTTAAAAAAAAAGCTGAAGAGGTAAAACTCCAGCAACATGTGAGACATACAAAACAACTTTATTGTTTGTACATATATATATCTATCTATATATATATATATATATATATATATATATATATATATATATATATATATATATATATATATATATATATATATATATAGATATACTGTATATGATAGACAGATTGCAGACAGAAAGTTTCACAGGAAGATACTTAGCTGAAGTAACAGAACAGGAAGACACAGAAGGGGAATTTAATAACAAATTATTTATTTCCCGTGTCCACTTCATGCTCATCAAGATGGATACATTTAATAACCACCTGTCAACGCAATGCAGTACTCTTCCAGTCTGTTCCAGTGTGAGAGACAGGAGTTAGAGCATTATTAAATAATGATCATTAAAGAAACTCTGATGTTTCAGTTTACAACCTTAGGAGCGACAAAAGTAAACACGTTTCCACATCTTGTTGCATGATCTGCTGAGCCTCCATGGTGTTTTCCCCTCAATCTGTTTCCCTTTGCTCATGTGCAGATTCATGCATACCTAAATCCTCTAGTGGCCCTACTTCACTTGATCTTTGGTGCTGTAAAAACTTTATTGCACATTAACTACACAAAGCAATGTTTACCATGACTTCTTAACGCTTACATTTAACTGCTGGTTATATTCGTAAAAACATTGTGGGAAATGTGAAATTCTACCTAACGTCCTTCAGCTATAGCTTAATTATCACCACAGAAAGGTTTTTGTAAGTGATTTATCTTTATGAGAAAATGGCCAATCCAGCTCATCTACGACTTTGTTTGAACTATGTCTACTGTAACTACACTGCTCAAAAAAAATAAAGGGAACACTAAAATAACACATCCTAGATCTGAATGAATGAAATATTCTTATTAAATACTTTGTTCTTTACATAGTTGAATGTGCTGACAACAAAATCACACAAAAATTATCAATGGAAATCAAATTTATTAACCCATGGAGGTCTGGATTTGGAGTCACACTCAAAATTAAAGTGGAAAAACACACTACAGGCTGATCCAACTTTGATGTAATGTCCTTAAAACAAGTCAAAATGAGGCTCAGTAGTGTGTGTGGCCTCCACGTGCCTGTATGACCTCCCTACAACGCCTGGGCATGCTCCTGATGAGGTGGCGGATGGTCTCCTGAGGGATCTCCTCCCAGACCTGGACTAAAGCATCCGCCAACTCCTGGACAGTCTGTGGTGCAACGTGGCGTTGGTTGGATGGAGCGAGACATGATGTCCCAGATGTGCTCAATTGGATTCAGGTCTGGGGAACGGGCGGGCCAGTCCATAGCATCAATTCCTTCGTCTTGCAGGAACTGCTGACACACTCCAGCCACATTAATGATGGGGGGCCGCACAGCCCTCCATGTGCTCGCCAGAGGTAGCCTGACTGCCATTAGGTACCAAGATGAGATCCTTAGACCCCTTTGTGAGACCATATGCTGGTGCGGTTGGCCCTCGGTTCCTCCTAATGCAAGACAATGCATTAGGACCAGCACCAGCATATGGTCATATGGCCCCCCAAAGAAATGCCACCTCACACCATTACTGACCCACTGCCAAACCAGTCATGCTGGAGGATGTTGCAGGCAGCAGAACGTTCTCCACGGCGTCTCCAGACTCTGTCACGTCTGTCACATGTGCTCAGTGTGAACCTGCTTTCATCTGTGAAGAGCACAGGGCGCCAGTGGCGAATTTGCCAATCTTGGTGTTCTCTGGCAAATGCCAAACGTCCTGCACGGTGTTGGGCTGTAAGCACAACCCCCACCTGTGGACGTCGGGCCCTCATACCACCCTCATGGAGTCTGTTTCTGACCGTTTGAGCAGACACATGCACATTTGTGGCCTGCTGGAGGTCATTTTTGCAGGGTTCTGGCAGTGCTCCTCCTGTTCCGGGAGGTAGCAGTCCTGCTGCTGGGTTGTTGCCCTCCTACGGCCTCCATCCACATCTCCTGATGTACTGGCCTGTCTCCTGGTAGCGCCTCCATGCTCTGGACACTACGCTGACAGACACAGCAAACCTTCTTGCCACAGCTCGCATTGATGTGCCATCCTTGGATGAGCTGCACTACCTGAGCCACTTGTGTGGGTTGTAGACTCCGTCTCATGCTACCACTAGAGTGAAAGCACCGCCAGCATTCAAAAGTGACCAAAACATCAGCCAGAAAGCATAGGAACTGAGAAGTGGTCTGTGGTCACCACCTGCAGAACCACTCCTTTATTGGGGGTGTCTTGCTAATTGCCTATAATTTCCACCTGTTGTCTATTCCATTTGCACAACAGCATGTGAAATTGATTGTCAATCAGTGTTGCTTCCTAAGTGGACAGTTTGATTTCACAGAAGTGTGATTGACTTGGAGTTACATTGTGTTGTTTAAGTGTTCCCTTTATTTTTTTGAGCAGTGTATATATCTACCAGAAAGTACATTTAATTACAGCAGAGATATTCCTACAGGACCCACACCAGACCCATAAATCCTATTTTTTTTCCCTGAACCCAAATGACAAATGATCTCATCTCACCCTTGTGCATGGGTTCATGAACACAGCGCATCCCCTTTTACCTTTGCCATGCAGCTATTAAACAGAGGTGAGTTCTGATGTTTGGCTCCGACCCACTCTGGGTATAACAACTGCAAATTTTTAGCCCACTGTTTAAAAAAATCAGGCTTGACGTGTTACACGGCAAGCAGCAGGAGATGACCTGTTATCGTCTCTGTCCCTTCTCATTCAGTTTTTTCGGGAGGAACTACTTCCATCAGCAGCTGGAGATGCGTGGTGATGGGCCCTACAGAGGAAGGGAGGTCAAAGGTCACATGCTATTAAAGTCGGATCACTGGGAGGTCAGCACAACATTATTATTTCATTTTTCCACTGTGTTTTCTAACTTCTTTACAGGTTTACAACTTTATGCATACTGCTCAAGAACTAAATATGGAAATATAACTAGGCCCATGAATTTCAGAAAAAAAAGCAAACGTACTCATGAGTTTGTCTGCCCACTCGACTTTCAAGTGGATGAAAGGGTAGTAGATGAGAAGTCCACTGAATATGAAGACAGTACAGTAGAGGTACTCCAGGTCTGGCTTATCGATGATAGGAGCCAAGACTAAGTAGCAGGACACCAGGACCATCAGCCATGCTATGACAATCGGCACCTTCAAGTACACAATCACAGAGTTACACAAGGTCCACTGTTTACTATTTACTCTTTTTACTGCTCGGTGACCACAACTCCTACTGAATTATTGTCAGATGGCGGCATGGTGGAGGTACTATTAAATTGGCACTTTTACAATTTCTGCAACTGCACACTGTTGAGAGTAAAAATCAGCTTGTTTGTGTGTAATTCACAACCAATAAAAAGAGAAACAAAGGATATGCCCAAGACAATGAGACAAAATGTTTGCAAATGTTTGGTCACACTTTCAAAAAATCCCACTGGGGGTTACTATTAAGGCACGTTGATTGGGTCACACATCATCCAGTTGACTATGCTGATGTTGTCTGTATTCATCAACTCAGTTAATATTATATTCACTAATTAATTAACAGATAACAAGCCATCAAAATACAATGAAACATTGAGTCAAAACCCTTCAGAAGAAGAGCTGCTTCCAAGAAGACAAACTCCTCAATTAGCAAGCCTCACCTTTACTGGCCTGTGGAGCTCCTTCCTGGTGAAACGCATGACTATGAGAGCCAGCGCTGTCAGACCATAAAACACCCACTGAGCAAAGCTGAAGTAGTTGATGAGGGTGTTGATGTCTGCTGGGATTATGTAGAAAAAAGTTAAAATACCCTAAAATGGAGAGAAGCCAAGCAGTGAAATGATTACTTACTTAGAAGGAAACAACACAGTGGATAGAAGATTTATCTGTCAGATGATGGTGTCAAGACCCAATTGAAAAAGTATATAAGGGGGCTCTTGAAATGAAATATGCAGGACTCACGTTGAATATAAGAGCAGGTGATGGAGTATGGTGCTTCAGACTAATATAGGATAAGATTTTCACCATGTGACCCTCTCTCCCAGCCACATAGGCCAGTCTGTGAGAGGAGAAAGACAGAAATACATTATATCCATCCATCCATCCATTTTCTGTACCGCTTATCCTGTCTCACAGGGTCGCAGGGGTGCTGGAGCCTATCCCAGCTGTCATTGGAGCGAAAGGCGAGGAGCACACCCCTGGACTGGTCACCAGTCAGTCGCAGGGAAAATACATTATATGTTGCTGAGTATTCTTGTTGCACTGTATTTTATTATTTTTTTTTCCTATTTCCATCTCGTCCCTCTTGTCTGTCAAAGTCTTGTCACCTCTAACACGCATCAGTATTCTCACCTTCACTTTCAAACTTTGTTTATTTTGTGCTGTCTTTCTCGTACACACAAATATGCGCACCGCACAGTTTTACACTCGCAGACAGGAACATGTATTCTTTATGTGACAGTCGTGTCTCCCACCTGCCAGCAGTGAAGCAGCTTCCATTGGCGGAGCCGAATGTGGAGAAGACGACAAAGACGGGGATGATCCAAGACAGAGGGTAAAGGACTCTGTCTCCAAAAGTCTTAAGAGGAACAAACAGAAAAGACAAGCAAGCCGAGTAAATGAATGCTGGGCTGTTACTGAGATTCCATCTAAATCTCTCCAGAATAAACCAAAAAATTACCACACACTTTACACACATGCTCCTGTTATATGTTCCTTTCATTTAACACCACGGCAGTAAGTTTTAATTCCAAAACTCTGACTCCATTGTAACCGTGGTAATGTGCGACACTCCTTCTTACCAAGGCAACAGCTGGCGACAACAGCAGTTCGTTAGTGGTCATAACGGTGAAGTAAGCGATGTTGACCAACACATAGCACACGGATACCAAAGGGATCCCAATGAGGATGGCCAGGGGCAAGTTCCTGAGATCAATTGACAAACAAACAAGCAAAAAACCCTCACTGTATTGAAATATATTGTGCACACATTAATATAATTTGCACTGCTTCATGTATCAGATACAAATGATCTGTTCAAAGACTCTTTAAGCACTTGAAGCTGTGTACTTGGAGGGTATGCAGACACACTGACCTGTTAAAATTACACATTGGTTTGAGATTGCCTTACCTAAATGGGTCCTTCAGCTCCTCTGTAATGAAATTCAGCTGATTCCTAAGAAAACAGGGGGATGAGAAAACAAGAAACACACATCTGCTCTAAAAGAAGCCATTTAATAGGGAATACAAACAATCCCCTACGGTATATAAAAGCTTGAACACTCTCCTTTGTGCTATGTAAGGGATCACCGTAACACTTTCCCCTGAGGCATCTTCAGTGGCAGTGACATGGTATTTTGATATTTCGCCCTCTTTGCCCTCTGATTAGCCTTATCTGTGAAAGGGGCTTTAGTCTCACACTTGCAACCTCAGCTGTGATCCAAGCATGACGTTAAAATGAAAGCGTATCAGCCACATGAGGCCACCGCTCCAGGTCCCACAAGAGAAAGAGACTGGGAGGGAGAAGTTATGTTACATATAACAAAGAAAGGGACCTCAGTCAGTGGCTGACCAATGGAGGAGTGTTAAGGTGCTGCTTGTGATATTTCAGGCACCTAAACCACCTGGATGCATTTATTATGAACGAGACCTGAGGGAACAACTGCTGCCACTCACTACACTACACTACACTGCCATGTCTCCGTGCTCAGACTACACTCAAACTACTTCTATCCAGTATCCAGTCGAAGCATGAAGCTTGAGTGTAGCTGAGTAGAGTCAAAGCCAGTACAGGGGGAAAATGCTCAACATCTCAGTTGACAAAGTACACATCAATTCTTTGCTCTACAGAGGAGCGTGGTCAATCCTATAAATCCTGTTAAATGGCAAATTGAAATTAAATATAACTGTTACCATCCATCATAAGCCCAGAGCCCGTTATAAAATGCAAGTCCGATCGCTCCAACAGACGATGACATGCCATTGAACGGGTCTGACAAAGTCTCAGTCTTTCCTGGGAAGGGATACAAAACAATATGTAAACAAACACTGGTAACATCTCACGAAAACAGAGATATTTCAGAGCAGAGTTGTAAATTAAACACAAGCAGGCCCACCTTGTGCCAACATAACGATGCCGGCGCCCACTATGACAACAATGATCAAAAGTTTGGCCGCTGTGAGGAAGTTCTGCACGTAGCTCGCGAGTTTGACACTCAAACAGTTAACGATGATGATCAAAACTGAGAGGAGAGAAGAAATTTGATCAAATACAGAACAACAGTCTTGTATCTCTCAAAGAAGGATCATTATTTATATACTTTTATTACCTAAATTACCTGTCTCCTCCGCTTTGAAGCAGATTTTTTTAATTATTCACAGTTTTCATTTGTGTTGTTGAATTCTTATGATGTCTCAACCATTAATGAACTAAGTTGCCTAAGTTGCTTATTTCCCAGACAAGTTAATTATAATTGAAACCGGTTAGCTCTCTTCCTTGTACTTTCAATTGTAGATCATTTTTCTTACATAATAGTTAATAGTTTCTAGTTTAATAGTTAACTTTTAAACAGTTGGCCAATGATTATTTTGTCATTTAACTCAGTTCTGATCTCCACCACCTCCTGAGAGAAATATTTGTCTCTTTGGCTGCTAAATGCTCTTAGCCGCTAACTTTGTATGTCCGCTGTATGGTGTACAGTTGGTTTATGACAGCCTATTTGCTTCCTGCTGTGGCTGAAAATGATCCTGATCAGGGCGATAAGGGCAAAACCTCAGAGGTTATTGATCATGTTCTCCTGGTTTATCACTACGAGTAACTCCTTTCACATTACATGTAGTAATTTGATCATACGTTCATATAAAAACATTCATTTTAAAGCAGCTTTAACTGATAAACTATCTTTAAAGCCTTGTGATCCTGTTTACTTGACTTACAAATCCAATCCCTGTATACCTTCAACAGTCGCTTCTTGTTCACACAAAGGTGAAAAAGGAAAAAATTCAGTGGCCAGTCAGCTTCGATGCAGAAGAAATAATCACTAACTGACCCTATAACCTCACTGCTTTTAACCATTAACTCCCAAGGATTATAGCAAAACTTACATATGGCTGCTGCTGACAGACACTTGGTAACAATAACAGGAGGAGCACAGCCGTGGTAGAAAGGAGTGGAAGCATATTCTGCAAAGCTCAGTGTGATGATGGCGAAGGAGGAAGGCTTCAGCACCATGACAGTGGTCCACGAGTAAAGATAGGCCACAAGGGAGCCAAACGCCTCCATTAAATACGAATACTCTCCCCCCGACTTGGTAATCATGGTGCCAAGCTCAGCATAGCACAGCGCTCCTGAGGAACCACAAACATACAGACAGACAGAAAGAACAGGAGGCATGTAAACAAACTGATAAGGGGGCTTTTATAATTCCCCCCGGTAGAAAGATTGAGAAAAGTTCTGAACTTCCTCCCACCATGAAACTTTGTCTCTGTCAAGCACCTTCAAAGTCAAAGGCAGACATTTTTAAAGTCTTCAATCTGTGTTAATAGTTTTAGCCTAAAGCATAACAATGCAACACCAATGATCAGTGTGGAATTCAACACTAATTCTTACCAGTAGTGAGAATTCATAACGTTAAATGTTAATGTTATTGCATGCTCTCTGTGTATTGTATTGTAAACTACTCTTTAGATTTCTGAGCCAACCACACTTTACCTTGTACTCTTTTTCTGCTTGTGTATAGTTTATACTTTATTATTTTCATTCTAATTTGTATAAAACCTAAAACTTTTTTACCTCTTTATACATACTATGTGTGCATGTATTCTTATCTTTATTTATTGCTGTCATTGTTCTGCTGTAACAATTGTCTTTCCTCACAGGGGATCAATAAAGGTTTATCTTATCTTATCTGAAATCAAAATGAAGTGATTAAAGTGATGTATTCTCACCCAGAGTTGCTAGCACACCACAGGCTGCCCAGATGAGGAGGCAGGGTCCCACAGCACCGGAGTACAGCAGAACGGACTTTGGAGAAATGAAGATGCCGGAACCAATCATTGTCCCCACAATCAGAGAGATGCCACTTAACAGACCAACCTGAGCACGCATAAAGAAGAAACGGTAGAGCTATTAGTTCAATGATCACAGCTGTCCACGTCAAAGGATCACTTTGGTGATTGCCAGACTTCTCGCCTCCACCCACCATGAGGTTGATACTTTTGATTTTTAGTAAAAAGGACTTACTGACCCACCCCCTTACTGTACATTGCTGCTACAACTCTAAATCTTTAGATATTTATGACTTGTTTTATTTATGACTTCGTACATACTACATATATTGACATATATTTATGTTTATAGCTGGGAGTCACCTATCTTAATTTCATTATGCCAAAACATAATGACAATTAAAGAATCTTGATTCTTGATTGATTCTTGATTAATGGATTTGTGTTAAATTTTGTACACATGTCCATTGTGTCCTTAGAATGTATCTTTCATGACACACTGACTTTAATGTACCAATACCAGCAGGTAAAAGTTGTCACTTTGTGTTTTCAACATCTACACCATGAATTGGTACACAATCATGTGCACATGTAGACTTTCATAGTCTTCAGAAGATGAAACTTACTGACTTCTCTGACTATTCCTCTATCTAATGACATTCCCACCATTCCTGGTAGTTTGTGCTATTTAGCAAAGGTTAGAGTTTTTTTTCCTCATCTCTGATCAGCCTTCGTAACTTCTTGGGAGGGTGGCACAGAAGTGCAGTGGTTAGCAGCATCACCTCACTACAGGATGGCTCTGGGTTCGAACCCACCGGTCAGCTGGAGCCCCTATGTGTCGAGACTGTATGTTCTCCCTGTGACTGTAGGGGTTCTCCTGGGTACTCCAGCTTCCTCCTTCAATCCAGAGAGTCTAAAATCGTGTGAATGTGGGTGTGTGAGGTTGTTTGTCTCCACATGTCAGCCCTGTGATTGACTTCCGTATACCATAAGAATGCTATCGGCCTGTTTTCAGGATGCAGAGTCACAACAACTTTCCCAGCATCATCTTTGAAATCTCTTAGCCTCATCTCCTGAGGGATTGAGCTTGACTGGTAAATAATCAAATCATTTCTGTATGATGTTAGAGACATTAAAACCTGAATCACCACAATGTTTTACTGGAAGAAACTCTCACCTGTTCGTAACTATCTCGAGTCCTTGGATAAGGATGTTCTCAATATGAGACACTCCCTGCTGTTCTTTTATCCAATGATATTCTTCTTTGTTACAACAACTAAAGTTCACAGACTTATTTCTGATTCTCAGTGCTTCATATTTTCTTTGGCTACAATTTTTTGGCCAAATTCATCCTCCCAAAAGTGTCACCTTAGGGATGTATGTAGTAGAGTGAGGGAAAATTAGGTACTGCTAATTATCAGTTATTTAGAAAAACTTTCCTAATAATCCTAAATTGCCAGTTGAAACCCCTTTCAGCCCCCCTAAATTCACCTCAGAGCTTAGGAAGATTAGGGGCCCTGGACAGCACCACTGAGTAGATCATTGTGCAGTTAATATGTGGAGACGGTTGTTGTGGTACCGCCTGGTACCCACTTCCAGCCCCCCTCACTGCAAAAAGGGACGGATGGTGGGATCTTGCTGTGTGAACATCTAATGAGACTTGTTCTCAGGAGCACACACAGATACAAAGCACACAGGTACACACTCACATCTTTTTGAAGCACAGTAGCCTTCACAGGCTGCTTGTCTGTCGGCTGACAGTACACGCTGTGGCTGGTGGAGCCGTTCTGCGACTCCTTCCTCTTCCTGATGCTGCCTTTGTCCATTTCAGTGTGCTGGTGCGTGAGAAAACATGAACGCATGTGCACATTTTCAACATTAACTTTTACATGACAAGTTGCATTGTTTTTTGTTGCATAGCTTGGTTATCTGAGCGTATCTTTGCTGCCATTATCAGAGGTCATGACACAGTTCAGAGGGAAATACTGCAACCTTCTGCCAGCATCACTACGTCCCCTCAACTAACCAAACAATGAGGCTCACACAAGCAAAACAAGTCAGTGAAAATCCACTCTAAACCAAACATATCTACATTGTTAATCCAGTGATTTACTTACTGCAGTGCACAGGTTTTGATTTTGGGTTTGCAAAGGTTTTTTTTGTCACAACTGTTTTACTGAAGCACTGTGGTTAAATAAGTAAGATATCTTACTTAAGGAACTGTCAGTGGAGCAGCTCAAGAGTTGGTTGGCAGGTTGAGCCTTTTACAGAGTCTTCATTTACTGGAAAAAAAAAAAAGCTGACCTTTATTCTGGGTTGGGGTGGATTTCCAGTTGCATAAGATGACCACTATAAATTTCAAGAAGTCCAGCACCTAATATAAAACACTGTTTGTCCCAAGGTTTTAAGTCAAATCAAGTACTATGGGCTATTTTCAAGAAATTCAGTCAGTCTGTGTCAAGAGTTTTCGATGCTGCATGAGAACTAAAGGATGCAGAGGGTTTTTGAAAATGGGTTCATAAGAATAGTATATTCATTTTTATCATCCCAATGGTCAGCTCAAAATGTAATAATCTATTTTTCCACACCTCTTTGTACCCATTTCATCCAACCAAATTAATCACATTCAACTCTGTAGCCTATTGTTAGTAGTTAGTAGTTAGCAGTGATCAAGACTCAAAGAAATGTCTTGTTCACTAAATATGTAATGATTTAGTAAATGATACATTTTAAATAAATGAATAAATATGTAAAATTCAATTAAAATATTTCACTTACATATTACTCAGAGAAAAAACACCTCAGTGATGCCCCATGAAGTTTGAATGTTGTTACTGTCGTGATGTGGACCCGCACTTATGCTGAGGCAAGCTTAAAGAAGGAGAGCAGGAATGTCTGATGCAAATGAAAACCTGGGGCTCCCTGTGACTGAGCACACTCCTCCAGTAGGAGGTTCCCGGATCTGATTGGACATCCTGGATAGCCCTGAATGAAAAGGGAGGTGGGTAAAGTCAGGGAAGCAGAGCGTGTTTAGTTTCTGATTAAATCAATCAATGAGAGCTCAAAAGGGAGGTGTCAACAGTGGTGTCAGTGGTGCCAGTCTGCGTTAGGTTTTAGGAAGAAACCTGATGAGAAATAGGCTACTAGAACAGAGAATATAGGTTGTAATGATTATATACAGTATATTAAAAGAGAAAGATATACATATATGTATGCTCTGTAAATATATATATATATATATATATATATATATATATATATATATATATATATATATATGAAGAAGAAGAAGAAGAACGAGAGAGAGAGAGAGAGAGAGAGAGAGTGAGAGAGAGAAAATTACTCAACTTCCTCCTCTCTGAACTTACCTAGCCTGACTTCCTTCACAATGCCTCTTTGATAAGGATATATGACACCGAGTCGTGTGTGTGTGTGTCACATTCCCTTCTCCTCACCTCTTTTCTTTTCAAAAGATTTTTTTCTGTCAAAGATCTTGCTTTTTATGTTGAATGTTCCCCTTTTGTGTTTATTTTCTTTTCGTTTTGACACTT